>CP136055.1:308840365-309441454 GCA_032464435.1 Aegilops umbellulata | reverse complement strand
CTGTACTACAGGTAGTACCCGCCGGTGTGGCCATCTACGCCTCATAACGCCCCGACGCCCAGCTGTAGCACCCTCGCCACGGCCACGCCACCAGTTCATCTCGAACGAGTGAGTCGTGAACCACACCACCACCATGAGAATGACATGTGGGCAGCCGCATTTAAGGTCCGCATGTCATTGACTCATAGGCCGGGCACTAAGCCACTGAAGTTTGGTCCCGTGGGCCCCGAGAGGGAAATGTAACTCCTGCAGCAGGCCTTGTGGTGCTCCCGCAGTACGAGCTCGTGCCAAACCCAGAATTTGTTTCTTACTACTACCAACTACTAGTAAGGTACAGGTGCATTGCACACATGAGATTCTGGTGGTTTGTGCATTATGCTTCTACATGTGGCAAAATCTCGTGGAATGTAGATGATATCCAATGGCCAGTAGTGCTCGGATTTGCCATCTTTGTACCGTCGGATTGGCTTCATCAAACGACCAACTTTCAAAGTTATGGTTTGGTTTGCAGCCTAAGTTTGCCATGCCTAAGCTTAGGTGTGCCGGCATGTGTTTGGTTCATTGCTACACTTGTGGCTTGCCACACTTTTCTAGCTACATGGTCCACGTGTCATAGACTCAACTTCTTGCCAAACTTGTGGTGGCCATTTTGTTAGCCACATTTTTTGTGGCAAACACACTTTGCCTAAGCTTAGTTGTGGCAAAGTTAGTCATGAATGAAGTTCAATCATGGAGTCTTCTAGATTCTACATGTGGCAGAATCTGGTGGAATGTAGATGATATCCAACGGCCAGTAGTGCTCGGATTTGCCATCTTTGTACTATCGGATTGGCTTCATCCAATGACCAACTTTCAAAGTTATGGTTTGTTTTGTAGCCTAAGGTTGCCACGCCTAAGCTTAGGCGTGCCACAAGTGTGTTTGGTTGGGTTCTCGTCTCAGCATAGTTGTTCCCTCTTCATGCATGCTCAACTCAACACCCCTCTTCATGTATGATCTCTTCATGCATGCTTCTAGTGTATTTGTGCTAATCTAGTGTGGACTCATGCACCCTCCATACACTCTACCAAACACCAAAAAATGGGTCGAGAAGGGAACTCTTGGGATCATGCACCCTTCATACACCCTACCAAACACACCAGGCATGTGTTTGGTTCATTGATACACTTGTGCCTTGCCACACTTTTCTAGCTACATGGTCCACATGTCATAGACTCAACTTCTTGCCAAATCTTGCCACACTTGTGGTGGCCATTTTGTTAGCCACATTTTTTGTTTCATACACACTTTGCCTAAGCTTAGTTGTGGAAAAGTTAGTCATGAATAAGTTCAACCATGGAGTCTTCTAGATTCTACATGTGGCAGAATCTGGTGGAATGTAGATGATATCCAACGGCCAGTAGTGCTCGGATTTGCCATCTTTGTACCGTTGGATTGGCTTCATCCAACGACCAACTTTCAAAGTTATTCACACACTATATAGGGGGTATAGATATAGATGTGCCGACCCATTGCAATGGATCCAAAGTATATCTGTTTAGTGGAGTGCACTCTAAACACATTATCTATTTATTTTTCTCTAACCTTTCGTAGCCATGCAACCAAGCCACATAAGCTTCATGGGTGCCCCCCACATCATATTATTCACACTACACTGACAGAAAAAAAGATAAATCACCCAAAACAAGATCTTGTCATTTTTTGTTCCTACGATGCTGTGTCGTGCACGTACCTACTAGTTGTATAGTGGTAGTACTAGTTGTATAGTACAAACTTGGTACTAGTAGGAGCAGAGTAGTACGGAATGCTCCTACTCTATCAACGAGCCCATCTGACACCAAATTTCTTGGCTTCCGTGCTACAACTAGATCTTCCCCTTGTTTATGTTTTCCAACCCGGCGGCGGGCGGGGTGCGGTTTGCCAATAGTCGGTTTGCTCAATGGCGGTCCCACATGAAAGTGAAAATGCTAGGCAACACGCCTTCCCTAAGCTATGTGTCGTGCCGTACGGGCCGTGGAGTACTCCCAATTCCCGGGCGTGTGTGGGGGGAGTGCGACGCGAACGCGGCATGCCTTTTCCTTTTACTAGCAATGTGCCCGTGCGTTGCGAGGGATCCAAAGTAGTAGGATAGTAGTACTTGTTCACAAACTTGAAAGAAATCACTCTTGTTTTGATATACTCCTAATATATTACTCCCTCCGTTCCTAAATATTTGACTTTCAGAGATTTCAAATGGACTATCACATACGGATTATATAGACATATTTTGATGTGTAGATTCACTCATTTTGCTCCGTATGTAGTCACTTATTGAAATCTATAGAAAGACAAATATTTAGGAATGGAGGGAGTACTTTTCACTCAAAATATATTTCTCAGGCTGTGTTGATGAGGTGAGGGAGGGATGTGGTTTCTTTCAAGTTAATAAGGGGTTTTCTGCAAATTGGAGCAGAGAAGTGGGCTATTGTTGCAAAAATGCCACAACTTACCTCATAGCCGTTAGATGCAGATCTAATGGTCAGAAACGACGAATGGCAGACACACCACCAACACCAACAGAGTGTTTTATAGGAGTATATATTTCCCAGGCTGTTTTGATGAGGTGAGGGAGGGATGTGGTTGTTTTCAAGATAGTAAGGGTTCTTTTGCAAATTGGAGCAGAGAAGTGGGCTATTGTTGCAAAAATGCCACAACTTACCTCACAGCTGTTAGATGCAGATCTAATGGTTAGAAACGACGGATGGAAGACACACCATCATCACCAAATGAGTCTTTTATAGGAGTAGGAGTAGAGAAACATGTATAAATTGTAACATTTTGGTTCTGCACCTTGGCACAATTGATAGATAGAAATAACGATTGGAAACACTAGGGCGGGGCTATTTCCGCCAGATAAGTAGGGTACGTAGTAGCTAGGTTGGCGCATCGTTGGTTTGGTCACACGTGGTCCGACATGTTCTAGTGTTTGTAGCAAGATGCCCTCGTGTTGCACGAAGTTGATGGAGAAGGTAAGCACAACTTATAAATTGACGGATGGAGTACTAGTTACAGTGATGCATATAATTAAGCAAAGTGATCACACATGTCGGTATTGACTGGAATGAGAATGCAACACCACAATAAGAATTAAGGCCACGATGATGATGCGATCGCAGTGGTGGTTACAGAAGGCAAGAAGAAAGATGCATCCATCAACGTACGACCTCCTCCTCCTCCTCAACTTAGTGCGCCGGGCCACCGACCGGCGGCTAAGGAGCAACGGATTTTGTGGCGAGGTCGAGGTGCTTCTCAGCAAAGGCATCCAAGGCTTCCAGCCAGTTGAGGAACGCCAACGTCATAGCGTCCTCACTAGCCTTGTAGATACCTATGTACATGATTTGCTCGTACACGTGGATGTGTAGGTCGACGCATTCTTGCAGGGCGAGGCACCTCGCGGCGAGCGCGACCTCCAGGTGGACATTCTTCGTGGCGTCGACGGGCAGTCGCAGGGCCACCAGTGCTTGAAAGAGGTTCCGTCCATGGAGGCCTATTAGGATGGTAGGCAATGAAGAGCCCGGGCGCGCGGGCTGGAGGAGTACGGCGATGTCGTCCGCGAGCTTCTTGAGGATGGTGAACTTGTTGGTGGTGGCAACGATCATCTGGTCCAACTGATAGTCGTAGTTGGCGTCGACGGCGGCCATCCACCAGCCGGTCTCCAACACCGTCTGGAGACGATCCTCGGCGCCATGCCATAGGCCGATGTCGTGGACCATCTGGCACAGTCGCTGGCCGCTCGCGCGCATCGCCGCCATGGGTCTGGAGTGAGCTCTTTTGCGCTTAGTGTAGGTGCTTAGGCAAATGCTTAGGTGCGTATGATGTGGAGATGCATTGGAATGGAGGGGCGCCTTTATATGAGGGCAAACTGTGTTGCATTCACATCATGCAGCCTCTTTTCCCGGTCCTCCTCCCATTACTTCCCTCATGCATTAATTGAAGCCATATCGGGAACTGCGCCGCCCGCTGTCAAATCGAATAGTACTTGTAACGCCCTTGATGCGGCTATATCTCCCACGTGTCGAAGCACGACTTAGAGGCATAACCGCATTGAAAGCAATGTCGCAAGTGAGGTAATCTTCACACAACCCATGTAATACATAAGGGAAAAGATACATAGTTGGCTTACAATCGCCACTTCACACAAATACAGGAATAAAACATTACATCATACAGTTACAATCAGGGCCCGACTACGGTGCCAAAATAAAGAAGAAACCCCAAAAGCGACAATGGACCAAGATCGACCCCAACTGGGCTCCACTACTGATCGACTAGAACGAAACAACATGAAGGGCAAGATCTCCATCGAACTCCTCTTTGAGCTCGGGTGCGTCACCTGCACGGTCTCAGCGGCACCTGCAAACTGGTTTTGGAAGTATCTGGTGAGTCACGAGGACTCAGCAATCTCACACCCGCGAGATCAAGACTATTTAAGCTCAAAGGTAGGACAGGGTAGTGAGGTGGAGCTGCAGCAAGCGACTAGCATATATGGTGGCTAACATACGCAAATGAGAGCGAGAAAAGAAGGCAAAAGCACGGTCGAACAACTATGATCACTAAGTGATCCTAAACTACTTACGTCAGACATAACTCCAACAACCGTGTTCACTTCCCGGACCCCGCCGAGAAGAGACCATCACGGTTACACACGCGGTTGGTGTATTTTAGTTAAGATCGACTTCGGGTTTTCTACAACCGGACATTAACAAATTCCCATCTGCCACATAACCGCGGGCACGGCTTTCGAAAGTTCAAACCCTGCAGGGGTGTCCCAACTTAGCCCATGATATGCTCTCGCGATCAACGAAGGATATTCCTTCTCCCCGGGAAGACCCGATCAGTCTCGGAATCCCGGCTACAAGACATTTCGACAGTAATAAAACAAGTCCAGCAAAACCGCCCGATGCGCCGACATCCTGATAGGAGCTGCGCATATCTCGTTCTCAGGGCAACACCGAATGAGTCAAGCTACGAGTAAAACCAAGCCTCAAGTTTCCTTGAGGGGGCCCCGCAGGCTGCTCGGTTCGAACCAGCACTTAGAAGGAAGCACTGGCCCGGGGGGGGGGCTAAAAAAAAGATGACCCTCGGGTTAGCTACTCCCAAGGGAAAAGTATAGGTGGTAGGCAAATGGTAAAACCAATGTTGGGCCTGCTGGAAAAGTCTTATTCAAAGCGAACTGTCAAGGGGGTCCCATAAATCACCCGACCGCGTTAGGGACGCAAAAATCCGGGAACATAACACCGATATGACGGAAACTAGGGCGGCAAGAGTGGAACAAAACACCAGGCATAAGGCCGAGCCTTCCACCCTTTACCAAGTATATAGATGCGTTAATTAAATAAGATATATTGTGATATCCCAACAAGTAAACATGTTCCAAGCAAGGAACAACATCTCCATGTTCCAACAAGGAACAAACTCCATCTTCACCTGCAACTAACAACGCTATAAGAGGGGCTGAGCAAAGCGGTAACATAGCCAAACAACGGTTTGCTAGGACAAGGTGGGTTAGCGGCTTGGTTTGACAATATGGGAGGCATGATAAGCAAATGGTAGGTATCGCAGCATAGGCATAGCAAAAGATCGAGCAATCTAGCAAGCAAAGATAGAAGTGATTTCGAGGGTATGGTCATCTTGCATGAGATCCCGCAAGGAAGAAGAACGAGTCCATGAAGAAGACAAACGGGCATAGACGAACGGGTCCTCACAAATGCGATGATAGCGGAATCAACTCGAAGAAGCAACACCGGAAAGAAGCACACAACATAGTAAACAACCAACACATAACCAT
The DNA here is from genome assembly GCA_032464435.1 of Aegilops umbellulata. Classification (NCBI taxonomy): domain Eukaryota; kingdom Viridiplantae; phylum Streptophyta; class Magnoliopsida; order Poales; family Poaceae; genus Aegilops; species Aegilops umbellulata. The sequence continues at coordinate 309,435,629 of CP136055.1, read as the reverse complement.
GGCATGATATGCGAGATGGTATGCAATGCATATGCATGCTCCGGAAGGGAAAAGGATGAACAAGGAATAATCTTGGCAAACAAAGTATGCCACTGGATAGATGAGGTGATTTCGGTTGAAATCGATATAAAGAACACCGGAATCGGATGCACGGTTTACAAATGGCAAGCAATACAAGAATGACACGAATCTGCCATTAACAGCATGATGCTACTTAGCAATCAACAAATAATTAAGCTACTGCACCCAAACATGGCAACAAAGCATATGAAAACAATCTACACAAGATGCACGACAAAATATGAACACTGAGATACGGCTAATTCACATCATAACAGGTCCAAACAATCATGGCAAAAGTGCAAACGATAACAAGTTCTCAGACTTAGTGAAATTAACAACATAGCAGAAACTAACATCAGGATGACATGTTCAGAGCAATGAAACAACATGCTACAGGTTCAGAATATAGCAAAACAAGGCATGGAATGAATCTACTCAAAGCACTTGACAAAAGTCCCTTACTGACCATAAGCCAAAAAGGACTATAAAATATGATTACACCCATGTCAATTAAGCAAGTTACGTTACAGGTTTCAGACTTAGCAGAAAACTGGACATGGCAGCAATTAATAACGACTAGGCATGTTTACGAGCTCGATGCACTCACTACAGAGCATTGCAAGATAAACTAAGCATACATACATCAATAAGACATGGCATAGTAACTATACATGGCAAGAACAACATCATATCATGTAAGGACCAACTACACCAAGCTTGGCAAAATCGAATAACATGTAAACAATCGGCCAGCAACATTTTGAAGGAAAAGTAGAGCTCGATTGACTCAAGCTATTGCACTCCATAATTGCAAACAAAGGCACGGATGGATAGAGCAAATACTCAAGTCCAAAACACCCTTACTGATCATGCTCAAATTATGCATAGATCTCTCAGAAAAAACATGAATACATGGCATGAAAATAACAGCAGTCCGAAATCACTAAGTCTCTGAAATCAGCAACATCAAGATACCTAGTTTGCATGCTTGTGCTAGTCACCACATAGATCACAAAAATACATGGCAAAATTCTATGAATAGGTAACAAGGCATATTACAAAACTCATGTAGAACTCAACTTCATAGGAGGTACACATCAATCATGGCAAAAATGACAAAAGTGCATGTTCAGACAAGATCCAGCAACTAACATCAACTAGCCCTCTTCTAACAGCATTTCGGGCACCAAGATGACCTCAAATGAAAATGACGCAATTGAGCGAAATGATGTACTCTTGGAGACGAACAATTTGACATATTATACGCCGAAAACGGAGCTACATGCAGAGCGCTATGGCATGATGAATATGGCATGCTAATGATAGAATGTCGAGGACTTAGCAAAATTAGAGGGGGAGGATCGCCGGAGTGCGGCGCCGGAGAGGGAGGAGAAGGACGGCGGCGAGGCGGCGAGATCCGGGCGGAGGCGAGGCGGCGGAGGTCCGCGGGGCGCGGCTCGAGCTTGCCGGCGCGGGGTCCCACGGCGCGGGGCGGACGCCGGCGGAGGAGGCCCGCGGGCGCGGTGGCGGAGGTCGGACGGGCGGCGGCGGCGGCTCGCCGGAGAAGGAGCGGCGGAGCTCGGGCGCAGGAGGCGCGTGGGGGCGGCGGATCCCACGGGCGACGGCGGAGGGACGGGCCCCGCGGGCCGGATCTGGGCCGCGCGGGCCCGCGGCGACGCGGCGAAGTGGGGCTCGGGCGGAGGCGACGTGGCGCCCTCTGGTTGGCCCGGGGCGCCCGCGTGGCGGCGGCTGGCCAATCAGGGGGTGCCAAGTGGCGGCGATGAGGTGGCCGGCGGCGGCGGCGCTGTCGGCGCGGATTCCGAGGCGAGGCTAGGGTTTCGGGGTGAGTCTCTCTCAGATTTGGACGGGGAAGGCCTTTTTATAGATAGGAGGAGCTAGGAGGCTCCAAACAGAGTGCGGTTTTCGCCCACGCGATCGTGATCGAACGGCGGAGGACATGGGAGTGACTTAGATGGGTTTTGGGCCACTTAGGAAGGGGTGTTGGGCTGCACCAAAAGAGGCCTTTGCGGATGCCCGGTTAACCGTTGGAGTACCAAACGACCTCCGATTGACCCGAAACTTGACAGGCGGTCTACCGGTGTTATACCAAGGCCACATGTCAAGCCTCGGTCCATTCCGAGAAAGTTTAATACCCGCTCACGGAGAAAGGTAAAAGAGGACGCCGGGGAACAACGGAGCGCCGGATTGCAAAACGGACAACGGGGAAAATGCTCGGATGCATAAGACGAACATGTATGCGAATGCGATGCACATGATGACATGATATGAAATGCAGATGATGACATGGCAAAGTGCAACACCCAAGCAAAAGACAAGGCAACGACGGCGAATAACTGGCGGACAACTGGCGCATCAGATCCGGGGCGTTACAGTACTGCCCTACCTGTTGCATGCCCGGCTGAACACGCCTCCTCGACTCCATCAAACCCCTCCTTTAAACCCGCATGAAAACCGAGAAACCTACTCCGGCCACACGTCCGTTCATGAGTGGGCTAGAATTAAATGCAACACCGGCCGAGCTCCTCCCATCCACCCTCAGTTTAAACGAGGCCAGACGCCGGCCAAGCTCCTACCGTCCGCCCTCTATTTACACAAGGCCAGACAGACAGCGAGAAAGAATCGCACCCCTCCGCCGCTCCCCCATCTCCGCCTTCACCAATTTCTCCACTCTTCCGATGGCTTCCGAGGAGCCGTTCTCCGGCATATTACCCGGCTGGGTGGCCCGCCGAGCCCTCCGGATACGCGCGAGGCCGCTCGATGCTTCACCAACCTCGCTTGGCCCGACAGAGCCAGTTGCCGCCCCAAGCAGGCGCGTGGTTCAGCAACTCGCTGCTCCTCCTATGTCTGTGGGTGTGCCTCCCGTGCCTGCGGCAGCGCCATCCAGGCAGAGACAGAAGCCAGGTGCGTGGACAATGATGAGTTGGTGGCCAGCTTCTCTGTGTCCGCCGCCATCATCGAGGAGAAGTAGAACACGGGAGGCCGCCGCCACTTGGGTCCCATGAAGGCCACCGCCGAGGCAATGACTGCGCATTCAGGTGGTTTCTTTGCTTCTTCATCTCTTCCGAGGACCTTCGTCAACCCCGCAAAGTCTCTGCCGGACATGAGGAAGACAAAGGGATCCACGGGCAGCCTTTTAGATTATGTACTCCCTCTCCAGCTGGCGGGAAATTTTTGTTCTAAGAATGGATAAATTGTATGTATCTATAACTAAAATAAGTCTAGATACATCCATTTCTAGGACAAGTATTTCCGGACGGAGGGAGTATTAACTATACTAAGATAGCCGGATTGGCACCGCTTAGTTCATGTAAATGTAATGAAATCCATCATGTTTATATGAAGGTCCGGCTTTTTTATACGAAATCATTCATGATTATATGAAATCAGTCCGTGTTTGCACGAATTTCATCTGGTTGGTTAGAGTTGTGAAAATGTATGCCGCTGGCGTTTGATGTCATCCTCCGCGGAAGGAAACAGGAGGAAATTTGCCGGCTACCGTTGGAGATGGTCTTATGCTGGAAATAATAGAGTGACATCCAATCCATTTGAGTTAATTGCGTGTATGATTGTCCCTCTATAAAAAGTTAATTGCATGTACAGTGTACACGTGACTTGCAGGGTGGCTACAGCTTCGTACAGAAAGTTAAAAAGAAACAAGTCCATCCTTAATGTTGTATTCTAAGTACTCTGTGGGTTCCACTGCCAGTATAGTAGCGAAAGAAGTATATATTAAATAAGTAATATAAAATATAAAAATCTGAAGTTAAAGACAGAATTTGAACTCATGTCATCGCGTTGCGAGCATCTGGCGCTAACCAGTCCAGCACATTTTTGTTGTAGACCATGCTGCTGATATATCTCCATGTATACTCTTATACTCCATCCGTTCCTAAATATTTGTCTTTTTCAGATTTCAAATGGACTACCACATACAGATGTGTATGTAGACATATTTTAGAGTGTATATTCACTCATTTTGCTCCATATGTAGTCACTTGTTGAAATCTCTAAAAAGACAAATATTTAGGAACGGAGGGAGTAGAAAACAGAGTTGGTGATGATGGTGTGCGTGCCATCCTGCAATAGAGTCCATCGGATTTATATCTAACGGATAGGAATAAAACTATTGCAATTTTGCAAAAATATACCCACACCCCTCTCCACGTTCGCAAATACGGCCTTCCCTCGTTCATCCTTTTCTCTCACAAGATAAACTACTCATAAAAATGCATCTTAATTTTCCGTGCAATGCACGGGCATCTAGCTAGTTTCTTTTAAAATAGTTACTGTGATAATTGGGTTGAAGTGATATATTTTATGTCTGCCCCGAATGATTTCGGATTCACTAGTAGTAACAAATAAAAGGTTGCCTTGATAATTAATAGAAAACAGGGTGAAAACTATCACATGAGGCCGGTAAAAATGAGGCACACTGGGTTCAGCGTCATCGTCACTACAGCTGTGCACACGCAAGAAGTCTACATATCGTGGGGGCTAATGAGCGAGGCACAAGGACACAATGTTCGAGAGAGAAACCAATTGACAGATTACGATCAGATTGAGTTGTCACCCTTCTGGTGTCATTGTTGCGATGGGGAGGGGGGAGGGGGAGGGAGAGAAAGACGTATCGAGAGTGTGCGCGGTAGGCACAGAGTCACAACTAGCGAGTGTGTGTGTGTGTGTGTGTGTGTGTCTGTGTTTGAAAGAGGAGTAGATAGATTACTATCAAGATTGAGGTACCGCCCTACTCCTTCGGTGTCGGGTAGTGTGTGTGTTTGAGAGAGAAGCCAGTCGATAGATTAGTATCATGATCGAGGTGTCACCCTACCCTTCGGTGTTGGGAAGTGTGTGTCTGTGGTTGTGTGGGTGTGGGTGTGTGTGTCGGGGGGGCGGGGGCAGTGACACTTACATATCCCTACTCTTATAAAAACAGAGTTGGTGATGATGGTGTTCCTGCTATGCTGCAATATAGGCCATCCGATTTATACCCGACGAATAGGAAGGAAACTGTGGCAATTTTGCAAAAAGATACCCACACGCCTCTCCGCATTTGCAAATAAGACATTCCCTCGTTCATCCTTTTCTCCCACAAGATAAACTACTCATACAAATGCATCTTTATGTTCGGTGCAACGCATGGGCATCTTGCTAGTAGGGAGAAGGAGTTTGCGTGACACATATCTAGCTATATTAAGGGATAGGTAGATAGCATTTGTGCGAGGCATACTTAAAGCATCACGAAGATAAACAAAATTGTGTTCATGCAAGTGCCGGGAAAATGAAGCGAGAAACAATGTGTTGAGGAGAGAGAGAGAGAGAGAGAGAGCGAAATCTCAAAACAAAAGGTGCTCTGTTGGAATCCCATTGTATATATTCATATGGTTCCGGAACTCGAGTTAACCTTAGGCATATGTGTCAGAGACATTATTATACTCTGAGACATTAGTGGCTGTGGGTGGGCGGAATTAAAGGGGTGGGCGTGTTCGACAGAGAGAGCGTGTGTGTTTCTATGTGAGAGACTTGTAGGACGGGGTAGAAAGACGAATGCTAACCTTGGCGGAGGGAGATAAATACACGAAGTGCGTGTGTGTGATTCCGATGACCACAGGGAAATGAGATATGTATGCGTGTGAGAGAGATTGCACAATTCATTCACGTAACACTATCTAGCGATCGTGGACGTGCATCGCTTGAACATAAATCAATATCTACTTCGTATCGTGGCCAAAGGTACAATATCGATTCAACGCTATAAATATTGGACACTCACATATCACATTTTTCTATTTAAATAAAACTTTTCAGTTGTGCATGCCAAAGTTACAGTGATGTTTCTTCAAACAACCAATGTAGCTATCATGTACATGCACCATTGTTACTCTTGCATTCAAAATCATTAGTCTTGGATGATTTAAGGTTCTATTATGAAGTAATATATGTAATATTCATATATGAATTCAACGGCTACGCAATTTATGAAATGGAGGCAATGTAATCATATGAGGTAACACTTTTAAGTAGCGGACTTCTTTTTGTGCGCCTCTACACTAACACATCAATGCATTATGTTTAAAGTAAATAACCAATTGCACTAAATTATCTATTTACACGAGAAATACATAGGCTGAGTGTTTGATCCCTTTTTTTGTGAACGGGCCACTACACACGTATGATTGGCCGCGCCCGTGTGAACGTCCAAGTTATCGGCGCATCATCCCGCGTTATTGTCTTTTTTTCTGGGGTGGACACACCAGTTATTAACTACTGACGCGTGCCCAGTGTACAGAGTCTCGCATGACCTTCCCGCTAGCACGGTCCAAAATTAGTTGAAACTGGATACGAACGATCCCGCGGGCGGCAAAATCTCCCGCCTCCTTCTAAAATTTCCGCCACCTTAGTCTTTAGCATGCGAAATTCCCCTTTTGTCCTTGGTGCACGAAGACCAACAGTTACAATACCGCCCTCATCTACATAATAGGTCGGGGCTGCTTTGGTAACTTCCGGTTCCCCCCATTACACGGCACCCCCATTTCCTCTCCCCCTCCCGCAAAAATGACTAACTCCACAACACCAGAGCATCTCACATCACGCCGTCCGTACTTCATCGGCCTTTCTCCCCTCCCCTCTCGAAACCCTAGACTGCTCATCCACCGGCGTACCAGAGCCCATTCACTGCCAGCGGCGTCCACCTCGCCAGATCTGCTTCTGCGGCTGCACCTACCCCTCCCACCTCCCCTAGAAACAAGTAGACTGCTCATCCACCACTGTACCACAGCCCATTCAGTGCCGGCCTTGTCCACGGCACCGGATCTTCTTCGTCGGTACTCTCGTCAACCGCAGCGCATCTGCAGCGGCTCATTTGTACTCCCCACCGGAGACACTTCGTCCACACCCCCCGGAGCCGCCCCACCGACGCCCCTGTCGACGGCTTCCAATCCTCTTCGCCGACACCTTCCTCAACCCTACCGGAGCCACTTCGACGACAACATCGTCAACCCCACCGGAGTAGCTTCGCCTATACCATCTGCAACCCTACCGGGGCCGCCTTGTCAAATCACAAGTCCACGGCCTCAGATCCGCTTCCTCGCACCCTCATCCAACCTACCGGAGCAGCTTTTGACGCCCCGTCCATGGCCGCAGATCCGCATCGTCGACACCATCCTTAACCAAACCACCGGAGCAGCTTCACCTACGCCCTCGTCCACGGCCACAGATCCGCTTCGCCCACACCGTAGTCCACCCTACCGGAGCCGCTCCACAAACACCCTACTCGACGGTTCTAGATCTCCTTACCGGACCCCGATAGCTAGTGCAGCGTCATCACCCTTGACGTTTCTAACCTGACTCCCACCGTCTGGCAAGATGCCAAGCACCCGCCACAGCCTACGTACTTGTCACCTTTAAACCCGTCCAACATCACCTGCCCGATGTACTTCAAATATACTAACATGTCGTTGTTACCTATTATGCAGCTGGCAAAAACTACAAGGACGATGTTTCTTCTGGATCTAACAGCTTGGCCAACCAAAATCCTGGACCGAGGCATTGCTATGATCTTGTAAGTGTGTGTCTCTCTCTCTCTCTTGTATTGTTCTGTGCCTGCCAGCGCGCTTTGCTAGGATTTTCGACCAGTAATCCCTTTGTGCAGACATTGATTTCTACTACTGGCTGCTAAATTAGATATGTAGATGTCATACATGATACTACCTCGTACCTCCGTTCCTAAATATAAGTATTTCTAGAGATTCCAATATAGGCTACATACGGAGCAAAATGATTGAATCTACACTCGAAAATGCATCTATATACATCTGTATGTGGTACATACTGGAATCTCTAAATAGACATATATTTACGAATAGAGGCAATACATTACACAAAATCATAGGTGGCATGTAGGAATTCTAGTACACTACATTAGGCTCCCTTAGAGTGCCTGCTAGTCGAGCACACAGAGTCATGGCTAGTTTATGCTACGCACACCATCATTAGTTGGTGGTTTAAATATGTGCAAGGGATATGTAATGTATTATCATGTAGAGATGTCTGAAATTAGTCGTGCCAACTTGAAGATTGGGTTACACAATGAAAAAAGTACAAGATGTATGTGGCAATTTCATCGAACATCGCAAAAAAAAGGAGAGCCACCGGTGAGCCTATACAGTGTGCTATGGTACGTCACTCCTCCATTGCAATCATCGTGACATGTTATTTGTATGTCAGTTCTATTGGCGAAGTTTCTTAGGGACAGTTAGTACGAGTTATCGTAAGAAAATAAGCACCTGTGAATATAAGCTCCATGTAATAAGCCAACCAGTTCTTTTCATTGCATTTTCAACTTATCTTTGGTATGATAAGTGAAAAGTCTAGATTGCATTATATTTTTTCATTTTGCTGCCCATATGAAAATTAATTTGACTTGCAAACATCACAAATTGAACCGACTGCAATAATTAATATGATAGGAAAACATACCATCACTATTTGCTCAAAATGCAAATACAAAGATACCATCTACTTGGCACAATCTACTTTGGTCAATGATTTCCATAAAGATCCCATTGCCTAATTTAAACGAAAAACGTATGACCCACATTTAAATGAAGAACAATTATTTATTGAAATTCGATGGTCCAAGTGGATGGTTATTATCATATAGAAGCACCACCTGAAAGCATCATATAACAGTAGCAGCAGCAGCTCTAGCAACTCATCATACAACAGTAGCAGTGTGCAATTCATCATATACCAGTAGCAGCTCATAGCAATTCATCATATAGCAGCAGCAGGAGCAGCTCATAGCAATTCATCATATAGCAGCAGTAGGAGTAGCTCATAGCCATTCATCATATAGCAGCAGCAGGAGCAGCACATATCAATTCATCATATAGCATCAGCAGGAGCAACTCATAGCAATTCATCATACATCAGCAATAGGAGCAGCTTATAGCAACTCATCATATAGTAGCAGCAGCTCATAGCAATTCATCATATAGCAGCAGCAGCTCATAGCAATTCATCATATAGCAGCAGCAGCTCATAGCAATTCATCATATAGCAGCAGCAGCAGCAGCAGCTCATAGCAATTCATCATATAGCAGTAGCAGGAGCAGCTCATAGCAATGCATCATATAGCAGCAGCAGAAGCAGCTCATAGCAATTCATCGTATAGTGGATCAGAATGAGAATTTGGCAAAAAATCAGAGGAGATCCTCACCTTGTTGGATGAGCTCATCCTTCAACAGCACCTCAAGGCCACGGTCTGGGAGGTGGGGATGGGAAATAAGGTGCCTTCTGCCGCAGTGTGGCATCAGCCGTAGTTGTGCAGCGCCTGCCGAATTAGTGCGTTGGACGAACCACGGTGGAGCAGCTACTGGAGACCATGAGAATGAGGGGCGGCACCAGAGGGAGGAGCAACCAGGGAGATTTGCCCCTACCCGCCGGCCATGTAGCCTAGCTGGACAGAGCATCATCGAGGACCAGGCTAGATGGGACCAGTGGCGACGGCTTGCTGGAGGAACCCTAGTGCTGCAGGCAGGGGATCGAGGTAGAGGGAAAGGGGAGAGGAGATGCAAGCGGGCAGGGCAATGAACGCTTGCGTGTTTGTTTTTACTTGAGGGTGAGGTGTGACGCGGGCGTCACCAGTTGCATTTTGAGTGTAATATAGACAGACAACAGAGTCATTTCACTATTCCCCTTCCCTTCAATTTTTAGTGAGGTTCTACCCGAAACACCCCCTCTAAAGCGAAATTAGTTAAGCCCAAGCCCATAACTCAAAAATAAATTCTTTACATCTTTTATGGCTTATTTTGACAATAAGCCCTGAAAAGGCGGAATAGAACTGGCCATTAACCTGCAATTCAATTGTGCGTGCAATGATGAATCACTCCTGCCTGCTATAGTGTACATTTAGGCATCATCATACATGGCATAACCTAATACAGGTGCATTCCATTGTAGAATCTGGAATATGCAATGTTTATGTTAGTTCATACGTTGCACATGATGTTTAAATGCCCCTTAAATCTAGTCAGTCAAGTGGATCTTTAAGCCTCCTTCTTTTCTTCTTTTCTTGATATGTAAGATTTCCTCACACATCTGTTCAATTGCTTGTTTGCATCAGCCAGCCATACTAGGACTATTTGCTTTGATTACTTGTTGTTCTTGACCTAACACTCTAACAGAGCGTGTCACTGATTTAAACACTAAGGGCTGCTATAGTGGGGCCTTTTCTAACTCATAGGTGACATAAAGGTTTGGCTGTACACTAAAGTAGGCTCTCCAAGAGTACATGAAGATCCAGTTCGAAGGTATGCCTAGATTTTACATAGTGCAGGCATAGTAAATGCTCATTTCATTGCGTGCAAGTGGAAGAGATGCGGCATGTTTCATTATGTGGTGTTGTTTTGTTATAATCTCATCCTTTTGTGTTCACAGACTGGAAAGTATGCATATTTATCTTCCAAGAAGACGAGTAACTAGTTTGTGTCACCTTGCAGAGGGGGTGCAATGAAGATAAGATTGAGGATTTCCAAGTACAAGATGTTAGGAAGGAGCCTTGCAAGAGAAGTAGGAGCTGCGCTGAGCCTCTTCAACCTGTTAAGGTAAGTCACTGTATCCAACTCAATAGTTCAATTCCTTGTTTGTTTCAGGCATAGTTAATTTGCTCTTTTCAATTGCTTTATTTGTCCTCAGTTAATGAGATGCCCAAAGAATGATGCCTGATGTTGGGTACTTGTATAACTATTAGTTGACATAATTAAAGGCCTTACCATTTAATTACTCTGTCGAAGTGTGCCTGAAGCTTTGAAGTCTATTAACCAACTATTATTGAATGAGGCTCAGAATCTAGTTTATACTAGGCTAATGATTGCATAGTTTTGCTTGCTGTAGTATGTTTGTATGGAATCCTCTGTTGTTCATTATGCTGTCACGCCCAAGATGCGACCCTATCCTAAAGGAACTCGAAGGTCCCACCAAGGATAGAAGTGCATCTTGAAGACGCTTTTGCAAGGTGGATATGATTACATCAACATTACATAATAGTGGGGATACAACCAAGACATACAATGTCTCATGAATACAATAGTACATCATATACAAGATCAACATCCGACTATGGATGAAACATAAACAGAAACTCAAACGACATCCACCCTGCTAGCCCAGGCTGCCGACCAGGAACCTATCCCTAAAACAAAGAAGAAGCAGAAGAAGAATTCGAACACAAATAAACATCGCTCTCACGTCAACATCATCGCACAACCTGTACCTGCAACTGGTGGTGTAGTAATCTGTGAGCCACGAGGACTCAGCAATCCGATTACCATGGGTATCAAGACTAGTAAAGCATAATGGGTAAGGAAGGGGTAAGGTGGTGAGGTTGCAGCAGCGACTAAGCATGTATGGTGGTTAACTTACGCAAATAAGAACGAGAAGAGAAGTAAAGCAAGCGGTCGTCAACTAGTAATGATCAAGAAGTGATCGAACTCCTACTTACGTCAAACATAACCCAGAAACCGTGTTCTCCTCTCGAACAACCTCGAAAAGAGACACTCACGGTTATGCACACGGTTGGTGTATTTTAGAGGAGTTTACATCAAGTTCACTACAACCGGATATTAACAAATTCCCATCTGCCACATAACCGCGGGCACGTCTTTCGAAAGTTCAAACCCTGCAGGGGTGTCCCAACTTAGCCCATTATAAGCTCTCACGATCAACGAAGGATATTCCTTCTCCCGGGAAGACCCGATCAATCTCGGAATCCCGGTTACAAGACATTTCAACAATGGTAAAACAAGTCCAGCAAAGCCGCCCGATGTGCCGACAATCCCGATAGGAGCTGCACATATCTCGTTCTCAGGGCAACACCGGATGAACACTACGTACGACAACCGAAGATACCCCAAGTTGCCTAGGGGCGGCACCGCAAGTGGTTCTAGTTTTGACAAACACTTAGACAAGCATTGGCCCGGGGGGGGCTAAAATAAAGATGACCCTCGTGATGCGCGACTCCCAAGGGAAAAGGTAATAAGCTGAGGCAAATGTAAAACCAATGTTGGGTCTTGCTGGAAGAGTTTTATTCAAAGCGAACTGTCAAGGGGGTCCCATAAATCACCCAACCGCGTTAGGGACGCAAAATCCGGGAACATAATACCGATATGACAGAAACTAGGGCGGCAAGAGTGGAACAAAACACCAGGCATAAGGCCGAGCCTTCCACCCTTTACCAAGTATATAGATGCATTAATAATATAAGAGATATTGTGATATCCCTACATAAACATAATCCAACATGGAGCAATCTTCATCTTCACCTGCAACTAGCAACGCTATAAGAGGGGCTGAGCAAAAGCGGTAACATAGCCAAACAACGGTTTGCTAGGAAGGATGACAAAGGTTATAGGTTCATGGCAATTTGGGAGGCTTGATAAGCAAGTGGTAGGTAACGCAGCATAGCGATAGAATGAAGCAACTAGCATAGCAATGATAGTAGTGAGATCCAAGGGGACGGTCATCTTGCCTGAAATACCACAAGGAAGAATGAATCCATGAAGAAGATGAAGCCATGAAGATGAACCAAGCATAGACGAACAAATCCTCACGATCGCAACGAAACGGGAACTATCGAGAAGAAGCACACAACATGGTAAACACACCACACATGAACAAGGCATGATGCTCAACCAAGTATGAAGCATGACAAGGCTACATGAAGCTACTCATGGCAAGAGATGATGCATACAAGAGCAAAACATCAAAATAAGTTTAAATGAGGCCGGAAACAACATATGACAATTCCGGTAAGTCCCCATATGCAAATTTCGAAATTAGTCCTGATATGAATAAACCTTATGTTCAAGTTGTTAAACAGCAAGTTAAGATGCACCACGATGATCTACACAAATTCTAGTCAAGTTACATATAAAGTTCATTAGATTCGGAGCTACGGCCTAGAAGATATGAGCAAAACAAGTTAAACATGGCATTGATGCAAAATGCATTCAAACATCAAGCAAACCCATTCTAAACATGGATGCAACAAGGTAACATGAAGCTACATTCAAAACTAAGCAAGTTTCATATAGTGCACACTCAAAACGGAGCAACGGTACAACACATACACACTATACAAGGTCAAAGGACAAACTGTCCAAAACAGCAACTAGGCATATTGCGAGCACCATAACAAGATGCTACAACAACACAATATGAAAACAAAAGGCATGGTCATGATGTACAGGTAAAGCATAACAAAACAGGAACACTGAGCTAACTCCAGAAACTACTAGAACATGCTCAAAAGGACATGGCAAGATTGCAAATAATAACAGGTTCACAGACTTACAGAAATTCACAGGACATGGCAGAAATAACATCAGGTTGCAATGTTTAGAGATATCAAACAACATGCTAAAGGAACAGATTGTAGCCAAAAAAGGCATGGCAAGAATGTACTAGTTGTGTAGAACAAAAGTCCCTTACTGATCATGAGCCAACAAGGCACATAAGATATGATGGAACCCATGTAAACATAGAAAGTTTTATTATCAGGTTCAGACTGCAGAAAAACGAGCATGGCATAAACAACAGCATGAAGGCAACCTTGCGAGCTCGATTCACTAATCACAAGGTATTGCATGGCAAGATAAGCATAGCATCAGCAGGAATACATGTTCATGAAGCTAAGCATGGCAATAGAAAGTTCATATCATGCTTGGATCACTAACAACAACCATGGCAAAATTGATTAACATATAAACAATCTGCCAGGAACATTTTATAGCAAAAGTAGAGCAAGATTAAGACATTCTAGGGCACTCCATAAATGAAAACAGGGGCATGGATGGATATACCTTAACAATGTGTCCAAAACATCCTTACTGAATATACACAAAAGAGACATGGATCTCACTGTAGCAACATGAATACTGACATGAAAATAACAACAGAACAAAATCCCTGAAATCAGCAACATCACAGAGGCTACTTTGCAAGTTTGAAACAATCAACACATGGCATATCATGAAGAGTGGATTGCACCACAACAAAGATGGCATATTGTAGCTAATAACACATGTAGACTTCATGCTCAAAATAAAATCACACATAAAGAAGCAAAGATGACAAATGAGTATGTTCTGATAAACTACAGCAGACAACATTATATAGCACTCTTGCAACGATGATTAGTGCATCAAGATGGACTCAAATGAACATGGCACAACGAAACAAAATGAAGAACATCTCCTATTGAACATTTCTATATATCGTACACATTAAACGGAGCTACGGTCATGGAGATATGGCATGACGAACAGAGCAACATAATGCATCAGTTTCGGGACTTGGAGAAATTCAACCTCGGGGAAAAAGTCAACGGGGCATGGGAACCGAGGCTCGCCGGCGCGGGGATCGCCGGAGATGGCGGGGAAGGAGGCGGGGCTCGCCAGAGATGGCGGATCCAGGCCGGATCTCGCGGGATCCGGCCGGATCCCGGCGCGGGGAGGCGGAGGAGGCTGCCGGTCGGCGCGGCGCGAGGCCGGGAGCTCGGGGCGGAGGTCGGCGGCGGTCGGTGGCGATGAGGACGAGCGGCGCACGGGGCGGGGTCCGGCGGGCGCTCGGGCGAGGCGCTGGCAGCGGGATGGCGCGGGCTCGCCGGGGCGCGGTGGCCGGCGCTGGAGGCGGAGCGGCGCGGTCCTGCGGCGAGGAGGCGGCCAGCGGTGAGACGGAGGGCGGCGCCGGCGAGCTAGGCGGCGGGACACGGGCGGCGAGCGGGCGCGGGACTCGGGCCTGCGACAACGGCGGTTCTGGCCCGCGCGGGCCCGCGATGGGCTTCGCGGGCCGGCGCGGTGGAGATGGTGGCGGGGACGCGTGGCGGCTCAGGATTGGACGCAGGGGCAGCGGCGAAAAGCTTCCGGCGCGGACGGACATGTCTGGCGGCGCGGAGGGGGAGTTTGCTAGGGTTTGGACTGCGAATTTCGGAGGGAGAGGCATATTTATAGGTAGAGGGAGCTAGGAGAGTCCAAATGAGAAGCGGTTTTCGCCCACACGATTGTGATCGAACGACCGAGAGCATGGAGGGGGTTTGGATGGGTTATAGGGCCACTTTGGAGGAGTGTTGGGCTGCACACAAAAGAGGTCTTTGCGGCTACTCGGTTAACCGTTGGGGTATCAAACGGACTCCAAATGGCATGAAACTTGACAGGCGGCCTACCGGTGGTGTACCAAGGCCGCTTGGCAAATCTCGGTCCATTCCGAAAATGTTTAACAACCGCACACAAAAAGAGGTAAAAGGGGGCGCCGGAGGACATGGGAGTGTCGTATTGCGAAATGGACAACGGGGAAAATGCTCGGATGCATGAGACGAACACGTATGCAATGCAATGCACATGATGACATGGAAAAATGCAACACGCAACCAAACGACATGGCAACGACGGTGAATAACTAGCAGACACCTGGCGCATCGGATCCGGGGTGTTACATATGCTCCCTAAGACTTTAATTGAGCTATAGAATGGCCAACTGCTTGCTTACTTCTACGCAATGTGTTGTCTAAATTCGTAACTTGTCTGTGTTTTGGATTGGGCCCCAACATCATGCTCCTCTGGTGTTGAGGATATAACTGCTAAGGGTAAACCGACCAGGAGGGACCGGTTCACCTTTAGCTATACTGAAGCTCAAGACAATCCAGAGGATGGCGCTTTACGGATGAAGCTTAGAGGCCCAGAGCCCACGGGCGATTTAGGGCCCATGATAGTAAACCGCCATGATTGTATAAACTTGTAATATAAGAAAGAAAGGGAGAGACCCAGGCTGGCACTTGTATACGCCAGCCTCAGGACTCTATAGACCGGCCGGGATCCTCCTGAGTATATAAAGGGGTGACCCGGCGGCGGTTTAGGGACAGACAACAACTCGAGGCTCAGGCTAGCGTATTCGCTCCCTGCGCATCGAAACCCAATCAATTCCATCACAACTAGATGTAGGCTTTTACCTTCATCGAAGGGGCCGAACTAGTATAAACTCCCGTGTCCCTTGTCCGGTTTAACCCCTTCAAGCTAACCCGTCGCGATGGCTCCATGACTAAGTCTTTCCAAGAAGACATCTGACGTGTTAATTCCACGACAGTTGGCGCCCACCATGGGGCTATCGCACGATGGTTTCGAGTTCTTGAAGGGCAGCTTCGAAGGACTCAAAGGATACGCAGTTGGCCGGATGACCAAGAGTCGTCGTGGCAAGCTCTACATCGACAACGAAGGGTGGGCCCCCGAGACCGGCTCAATCGAGTACGGATACCGGGTCCCCTTTGGACGAATCCATGTCTTCATCGGCAAGATCGGCGAACCGGTTCCTGAGCTGGACTTCTGCACCGACCTCGTCGAAACAGCTTAGCATGCAAGCCCTACCCAGGTTAAACCTACCGTGAAGCGGGCGTTCGTAGGATGCGTCCATGGGGCTGGATCTGAACCGGTGTCTGAAGGCGAGACAGCTGTTTATTCCGACAGCGAATCATCCACCGGTGAAACTGAGTCCCTGTACCAAGTCCATAACGATGGGTTCAAAGGATATTCCGACGGCGGCAGTATTCCAGATCTCCTTGAACCGCCAAGTCGGGTTACTGTTTACATGGCCGGAACACAGCCTACTTTGCAATCTTCAACAGCAGCCGCGGCAGGAGGCCCGGTGCGCCGGCCGGTTCAAGTTCTCTCTAATCTGATGGATGCTTGGGCGACCTTGCTAACCGCGGTAGTTACCCCGGAGACGGCGGACCAACATAATGCAGATGTTGCAAAGCTGAAAGACCATGCGCAGGCCAAGGAGGACCTGGCGGTTGAGGATGCGAGGATGGCCGAGGAACGGGCCGCTTTGGATGCCCAGTCACAGTTGATACAGACACAGAATTACCGGCTGGCGTTGGATCAAAATGCATCGAATGAGGTAATGCGGCGGAAATATCGATCGCGCCTGCCGCCGGTCTTTGAAGGTTTGAACCTCTTTAATACGCCAGGGGCGGGGACGAGTAATCCAGCAGCCGTAAACCGAACTGATGCGCCTAGAGCGGCGTCAGATCAGCCACGCCTGACAAAACCACCTCGACGAACGGACAACCCGCCGCCATATGTGCCTGCGCCGCCGGGTCACTTCCCGAGCCCTTTGGATAATATGATTGCAGCAGCGTCCCGTTTGGCGGCTATTCCGATAGAGGGCGATTCACTGGCGGCGATCGAAACACGGCGAGCCAGGGATCTTCTTCAAACCGCCGTGGTACAACAACATGCCTATTCTTATAGCAGGGATAGAATTCATTCGACCCCCCCGTCCAAGCAAAAGCTACAACAGACACATGGATGAGCCGGAAGTATCTAGCAGCGCCAGGAGCCGTAATGCGGCCCACGGTGAGATAAATGCTCAGGATGTGGTAGACAATGGCAGGGCACGAAGGGAGGCAGGCCGCCATCAAACCGCCCCGCTTCAACCAATGGCATCGGTAGACCGAGGCACTGGGGTCGCTTTTAGTTCCTGGGGAGTGCCGTGTCTTATTCCGGCCCTCCGTAACATATGACTGCCTAAGGATTTTAAGGGTCCGCGGAAGGTACCCAATTACACTGCCGATCAGCCGCCGGAGGCATGGGTCGAGAGTTACGATATAGCGATGGAGATGCTGGAGGTGGATGAAGCAGCTTGTGCAAAATATTTCACGATGATGTTAGAGGGGACAACCCGTACTTGGTTGAAAAACTTACCAGCCAACTCCATTGAGTCACGGGGTCAGTTGAAGGCCCAATTCATAGCCTATTTCAAAGACACCTGCAAACAGCCCATGTCCATTGTGGATCTGGATGCCTGTGTTCAAGGGAAGAGCGAGTCAACAACTCACCGGGTGCGCCGGGTTTCAGAGATTTTGCATTCCTCAGACCGGATTAATGCTGGCCAAGCAATCTTAACACTGGACCGCAATTGCCGGTTTAAGTCACTCAAGATGAAGTTGGGACGACTCAAGTGATATTGCAATGACATCGGAACACTTATGGCAGCCTTGGTAAAATATGCCGATTCTGATAATACCAAGGATCCCGAGTCTGATGAGGAGAAACCGGAGAAGGGAAAGAAGAACGGCGGTGCAAAAGGGCAGCACCATAACCAAGGAGGCCATGGGAATAACGGTAAGCGCAAAGCAGATAATTCAGATTTTGTGGCTAACACAAATATGCAGCGTCGTAAAGGTAAACCGCCCCAGCGCGATGGAGGGATGAATCTGGAGCGTTTGTTAAACCAGCCATGTCCGAAGCATGGAACCAAGGAGGCCCCGTCCACACACCTTTGGAAAGATTGTCACATAATGAGGGAGTTCAAAAACTCTGATCTCTACCGGTATGATCTGGGCGGTTCAGGTCCCGGTTTCCATGGGGACGGCGGTTGAAGCTCTGGGTTTCAAAATAACCAAGGCCATCAGAACAACCATGGCAATAACCAGCAGAACAACCAAGGGAATCAGCAGCAGACAGGCTACCAAAGTCATCCCAAACAGTTGAACGGCGGACAATATCACGTGTTCATAACTAGCCTGTGCAAGCGAGATCAAAAGCTTCACAAGAGGGCAGTTAATACTGTTGAACCGGCCGTGCCACATTATCTACGATGGTCGGAGCAGCCCATTGTGTGGAGCAAAGAGGATCACCCACCCCGAGTTGACAATCCGGGTCAGCTAGCCTTGGTCGTAGCACCTCAGGTGGGGGTTACAAATTTACCAAAGTTCTAATGGATGGAGGGAGCAGTATTAACATCATGTACTACGAGACTTTCTGTCGCATGGGGTTGACGGATAAGAATCTTAAACCGCCGAATACAGTTTTTCATGGTGTGGTCCCAGGTAAATCGGCATACCCTGTGGGGAAGATTGCTTTGGAAGTTGTGTTTGGAGATGAGCATGATTCCAGGTCTGAGACCCTGATCTTTGAGGTGGTGAAGATCCAGAGTCCATATCACGCGCTGTTCGGACGGCTGGCTTATGTGAAATTCATGGCGAGACCCTGTTATGTCTATCTACAGCTCAAAATGCCGGGTTATAATGGGACGATCACAGTACATGGGAGTCGCAAGATTGCTTTGGATTGCGAGGAAGGTGAAGCGGCCTATGCCGAATCGGTTTGTGCTACAGAGGAGTTGAAGTTTTATAAGGACAATGTTGATCCGGCAGGCATGACCCCTTTGAAGAAGCCCACAACGGAACATGACCCGGCCCTCACATTCAAACCGGCTAATGAGACTAAACTCGTTGACTTTGTCCCTGGTGATTCATCCAAATAGTTTAGTATCAGTGCCAATCTCGATCCGAAATAGGAAAGCGCGCTCATCGAGTTCATCCGTGAGAATCGGGACATTTTTGCATGGAAGCCTTCTAACATGCCAGGTGTACCGAGAGGACTCGCTGAGCACACTCTCAGTATTGATCCCAAGTTCAAACCGGTCAAGCAGTTCCTTCGCCATTTTAACGAAGAGAGACGCAAGGCCATCGGTGAAGAGGTAGCCCGGCTACTGGCAGCGGGGTTTATCGTTGAAGTATTTCATCCCGAGTGGTTGGCTAATCCGGTGCTCGTTCTTAAGAAAAACGGCACTTGGCGTATGTGTGTGGACTACACTGATTTGAACAAGGCATGCCCAGCCGATCCTTTTGCTCTCCCATGTATTGATCAGATCATTGATGCGATGGCGGGCTATGATCGCCTGAGTTTCCTGGATGCCTATTCAGGGTATCATCAGATTAAAATGGCAGTTAAGGACCAGGAGAAGACAGCCTTCATCACCCCCTTTGGAGCCTTCTGCTACGTTTCAATGCCCTTTGGGCTCAAGAGTGCCCAAGCAACCTATCAGCGTTGTGTGCAAAATTGTCTTCACAAGCAGATCAAGCGCAATGTTCATGCTTACGTGGATGATATTGTGGTAAAATCAAGGAAGCAAGAAACCTTGATAGATGATCTCAAGGAGACATTGGACAATCTTCGAGTTTATAAAATGATGCTTAACCCGGAGAAGTGCGTTTTTGGTGTTCCGGCAGGCAAGCTTCTGGGTTTTCTCGTATCCAACCGAGGCATTGAGGCCAATCCGGAAAAAATCAAAGCAATCACATCTTTGGCTAAACCGGCGTGTATCAATGATGTTCAGCGTTTGGCGGGCCGGATTGCAGTCCTCAGGCGGTTTATCAGTCGTTTGGGAGAGAAGGCAATTCCCCTGTATCATATGCTGAAGAAGACAGATAAATTCGTCTGGAGTGACGCCGCCAATACAACATTTGAGGATTTGAAGCGGCAGGTGGCTGAACCGCCCCTCCTTGCCGCTCCGGTTGATAAGGAGCCTTTATTGTTGTACGTGGCTGCCAATGCCAGTGCAGTCAGTGTGGTGATTGTGGTTGAACGTAAGGAGGCTGGAAAAGAGTATTCGGTTCAACGGCCAGTTTATTATATCAGTGAGGTACTGATTGGGTCCAAGCAAAGATATCCGCATTGGCAGAAGCTGGTATATGGAGTTTTTATGGCAAGTAGGAAGCTGAAGCAATACTTTCAAGGCCATTCGATCACAGTGGTTAGCTCTGCTCCCTTGGGCGATATAATCCAGAATAGAGAAGCAGCTGGCCGGGTTGTGAAGTGGGCAATTGAGCTTGGTCCCCATGGTTTGAAGTATATGCCCCGAACAACCATCAAATCTCAGGCGCTGGTCGACTTCATTAATGATTGGACCGAGTTACAGGCACAAGAGGACAAACCGAACAACACGTACTGGACGATTCATTTTGACGGGTCCAGGCAGTTGGAAGGCTCGGGGGCCGGGGTTGTCCTTACTTCCCCTAGAGGTGATAAAATTTGTTATGTCCTCCGCTTAATGTTTCCTTGTACTAACAATGCAACAGAGTACGAGGCCTTACTCCACGGCCTCCATGTGGCTAAGGAAATGAACTTAAGCCGGGTTCGATGCTTTGGAGACTCTGATCTAGTGGCCCAGCAAGTTTCTGGTACTTGGGATTCAAAGGACCCACTCATGGCAGCTTATAGGCGTGAGGTGGATATGGTAGCAGGCCACTTTAAGGGTTATCAGGTGGAGCATATCGACCGGCGCAAGAACGAGGCAGCTGATGCTCTAAGCCGGCTGGGATCTCAACGTAAACCGGTACCACCTAATACCTTTCTGGATATCTTGCATAACCCATCTATGAAATTGCCTACAGAGGAGGATTTAGCTGTTCCTGATCTGGAGGCCCAATTGGTAGACGATTTACATGCTACTCCGGATTGGACTGTCCCATATTTGGCGTATTTAAACCGGGGCGAGTTACCAGATGACGAGCTTTTTGCCAGACAGCCGGCGGTCCAAGTCTATGGTGGTGCATAATGGCGAGTTACACTGTTGCAGCATTTCAGGCGTATTCCAACATTGTGTGTCTCCAGAAGAAGGGCAGGAGATTTTACGTGAAATCCATGAAGGGGATTGTGGTCACCATGCCGGTTCAAAATCCTTAGTGGCTAAAGCCTTCCGTCATGGATTCTACTGGTTGACAGCTCATTCTGATGCGGAGGATCTGGTAAAGTGGTGTGATGCTTGTCAGAAATTCTCACGTCGAGCTCATATTCCGGCTCAAGAGTTACGCATGATTCCCATTACTTGGCTGTTTGCTACTTGGGGGCTTGATATGGTTGGACCCTTTAAGCGTTCCAAGGACAAGAAGACCCACCTGTTGGTGGCGGTTGACAAGTTCACTAAATGGGTGGAAGCGGAGCCCATCAGTAAGTGTGATAAAGCTACAACGGTTCAATTTCTTAAAAAGATTATTTTCCGTTTTGGCTTTCCACACAGTATCATCACAGATAATGGTACAAACCTTTCTAAAGGAGAGATGGAGGAATTTTGCCAACGAGAGCACATCCGGCTTGATGTAGCATCCGTGGCTCACCCCGAGTCTAATGGTCAAGCGGAGAGGGCGAATCAAGAGATCCTGAAGGGTATCAAACCTCGACTTACGGTCCCTTTGAAGCAGACCCTGGGTTGTTGGGTGGAAGAATTACCATCAGTGTTATGGAGTATAAATACCACCCCAAACCGATCTACGGGTTATACACCTTTTTTCATGGTTAATGGGGCAGAGGCTGTCCTTCCAAGTGATATTCGTCACGACTTGCCCCGGGTTGCGAATTATGTTGAAGCGGACAACGAGCAAGCACGCCAGGAGGCGCTGGACCTGTTGGATGAGAAACGGGACATGGCTTTGGCTCGGTTGGCGGTTTATCAACAAGACCTGCGACGTTATCACAGCCGCCGGGTTAAGACAAGAACCTTTCAAGAAGGTGATCTGGTGCTCCGTCTCATTCAAGACCAGACTGATATGCACAAGCTATCCCCGCCTTGGGAAGGGCCCTTTGTGGTCAGCAAGAATCTGCACAACGGGTCATACTACCTCATTGACGTTCGAGAAGACTCACGTAGCTCTGAGGAGGAGACCCGGCGGCCATGGAACATAGCTCTCCTACGACCTTATTATACTTGAAGCCACCGGCTTTTTCTTATGTACATATTTCGACAATGTATATATTATGATGAATAAAATAAACCGGCATCCTTGCTAAATCAAGCAGGGTCTCCGCCGTTTTTTCTTCCAATATCTGTTAACTTGGGGGCTTCAACTAGAAAAGCAGAGTACTACCTGTTAAACCAGCTATCATGCCACCACGTAGCTTGGGAGCTTCACACCCACGGGGCCAAAGAGAGTTTGATTGCTCACAGCACAACTCAAACATAGGCACCCATTGAGCACAGCTCACAGAGTTACTTGGGGGCTCTTTGTGTCAAATACCAAAGATCTTGAAAGGACCCTTGTAGCCGGGTATCGACCCACGGCTTGGAAGCCTGGTGTATTCACCTAAAACCCCGTGTTAACCTGCCTTCATCAAGTAAGCCACTCCTATCCAGGTAATCCTGGCACGACCCGTCAGACGTTTGACAGTTACTCTCTTTGAGACCCTGAACTCGTCAAAGTTAAAACGATGATTGGTCAGTTGGAGGCCCATCTTAAAAGGCTTTGCTAAAATGGTTCAACTCAGTGGCCTGGCAGCCCATGAAAAGCCTCGATTTGGGCCTGGTAGCCCTTGAAAAGCCTTGCCATTGGTTTTTTTTGTTTTTTGTCCAGGCTAAGTTTTTTTTCTCTCATCATGTTTATATTGAAACCGATGTTTCTTAACCCGGTGTGGCTTACAGATATTCTGTAAAAGCATACAATTCAAGGTAACCCGGCATCCTTCAAACCGGTCTGGCTTGACGCTTTGTCCCCAGCAATCGTCCGGTGTTTATCACAACCCGGTTCGACATGATATATACCAGCACGGTATGGTGGAAGTTGGGCTTTCATTCTTCCTACTATCACAGTTGGTAAAATAACAGCAATGTTCATATCACAGGTATGATTCATTATTGCTATGTTTTGGCAACCATGGTTGTTTGCCTAGTTGTGTGGGGTATTTTGACCCGTCCGGTGGTAAACCGCCCGGACAGATTTTTTCTTATGCAGATATAGGGATTGCATAATATTGAAAATACATAAGGCAGTACCGAAATCATCATGACAGATCAAGTCAAAGTATATCCCAGTGCGCGATGGCAAACGGATCACAATAGTTTTCTAGCCTATTACAAGGCGCTTTCAAGGCCCAAAATATGGTGTTGTTTTCCCTGAACAAAGTTTACGGAGCATCCATCAGCTTGCCGGATTAAGTTTCGTTGCCACGATGATGCGAAGTTGACGGGTCATTTGGTGTCGGATCAGCCTCTTCCTCTTCGCCTTGTGGTTGGAAATCCGCGGTTGTCCAGTCAATCCGGGTTAAAGCCTGAAAGACAGCTTCTTCACTGATAAGTTCTGACGGGTCAACATCAGGGGCATAAGTGTGCTTACAGATTGGCAGAATAAGATTTTGCACTTCCGGCATGTCAGCATTAATCCGTTTGTTATTTGCATCATAACGAGACCGGTGAACAGTCAAGTTAGCATCTTTTGCCAGCTGACTCGCTAGAGGACGCATTTCCCTTGTCACGTTCTTCAAGGCTTCGTCATCAAAGTCCGACCCATCCTCTTGTGTGCTGGGAAAGCCTTTTGCAAGGTCAGTCGGATCAAGGTCAGCTATCCACGCTTTGGCTCGGGTGAGGGCCAACAAAGCGCCCACATTGGCAGTAGATCGCTTCACCTCTTCTATCTGTGCTGGTATCATCGGTAGTCTTGCTAGCGTCTCCTTGATCAAGGTTGGGGCCGGATTGTCATAGGATGCTGCGCAAATAACCCATTGGGCACTAGCATACAGTTGTTCAATCAAAGTATATGCTGCTTTCAGTTTCACCCGTGCATCTGAGCCCAGATGAGTAATACGGCTTCCTACAACGGTTTAAGGATTTTATATTATCAACTGTTGCCTTACAAACGGGAATATTTCATGTCTTAGTGGGAGTACTCACCAAAAACTACGGAGGTCATAGCATTCACTTGGCGTTTCAATCCGGAAAGCTCCTCTTCCACCGGTTTAAGAGCTGACTCGGCATCTTCAGCTTGTTTCCGCAATGCATCCTTCTCAGTTTCCCACTTGTCATGTTCAGTCTTGAAGCCTTCTTTAAGTTGTTCTAGGGAAGTTAAAGCGGCTTTTAGTTCATCTTTGGACTTGGAAGATTCTTCTTGCTGGGATTTGATGCTTTCTTGAAGGTCAGCAATTTGAGCGCGCTGATTGTTTATCTCCGCCTGTCAGTCACAGATGCATATCAATATAATATCAAAGTCCCAAGTATACAACTAGTCATACACTTGGCACTTGGGGGCTAATGTGGATTGCTTCTTTACTACTGCTGGTTCAAAGTCCCGAGGATCAATACAAGTTTCAATCCTGGCACTTGGGGGCTAATGTATATTCGCTCAAAGATCATCAATAAGGATTGAGAAGGATTAAAAGTCCCGGTTTAACTTTACAAATTAACCCGGCCCTTGGGAGCTACAGGATACAAGGTAGAAAGGACACAAGATAAAGACGAGAAGGAATACCTCATAGCGTTCTTTCATCCGGTTTACCAATTCAGCTTCAAAATCTCGGCTCGCATAAAGCCGGTTCAGGAATCCAGAATGAAGATCCTGGGCAGAAAGATTAGCATATTTTGACAAATCAATCTCCATATTCCCTTTGCCCATAAAAACAAACTCATCTTTGGCTTTATGCTTTGCCAAGATGACCGGATTGCCCGGGGCGGTATAACCAGTGCCGGTGACGACAACTTCATCATCTTTTTCTGGGTTTGAAGTGGTAGGAGGAGTTGGCGGATTGGCAGTTGAGCTCAGAGGGTTAACAACTGGACCTGCAGGTGTGGTGTGTGGACTTGAGGTGCCCTCGTGAGTGGCCGGGTCAGCTTCCGGCGGATCAGCATTTATAATTGGTTCTGGCAGGACAAAGTCATCCATGGTATTATCAAGGTTCTCACGGGCATCTTCAGGAATCTCAGCCGGTCTAACTTCGCCATTAGGGGTACTGGTCTTAGCTTTCTTACTCAGACGAGCTTTGCCGCTAACATTAAAACAAGGATTAGCAGGTTCAATGGAATTACAAAGGAAAAATGAAGGGTTGTATGCTTACCCAGGGACGGTTTTCAATGGAGGCAGCTGAGTAGTGGATGAACCGCCAGACGAGTTAGAAGATACCTGATAATTTGAATCAGACGGATTGAGAGGGCATCGGAAAAAACCCTTCAAAGGATAACATTTTTCAGGAGAACAAGCAACCTCGGGACGGCGTTTCTGGGTTGGTGTCTGAGGTAAACCGGAAGAAGTGACCTATTGACCGCTGTGCCGGGTTGTGCGACGACCTTCGGTTTGTTGTGTCTTCAAAGAAAGTTTTTGACCCACATAAGCAAGAGGGTGAGAGCATTTCACTTTCCGAACTGCATGGCGAAACCTTTGAACCGGCACAAGTTCTGAGTCAGAAAGGTAAATTACCTCAACATGATCTGCATGGCTGGCCTCCGCATCGTCCTGGGAGTAATCGCTATCAATAAGGTGTAAGAAATAGAAGCCAAGGGAGTCAAGTTTTACCTCTTCAGCTGAGTCGCTGGCATCTTCCGGCGGTTCAGAAGACTCATCAGTTTTCTTCTTGCCAGTTCTCTTAGTGACCTTGCTCTTGACACGAGGAGCCCTGGCTGGTTTTTCTTGCGGTTTCTTTTTCCAGAAGGAGCTGTTGGCCTGCGAGATTGCACAAAGGATTATTGTAAACAATGTTAAAGCGACAAAATATCAGGAAAGTACGAAGTTAAAAAATTTACCGCTGGCGGTTTGTTGGAAGCATAAAAGGGCGCAGACGGGTTTGAGTGCAGACGGCGAGCGGCTCATCAAGTATCTTCTTCATACTTTCAGTAACTTCGTCATCAGACAGTTCTATTGTGTTAAACCGTTGCGGGTCATTGGATTTGCCGGTATACTCACACATCAATCTGGAGCGGCGGCTCAAAGGTAGAATGCACCATGAAACCCAATAGCGGACGAGATCAACGCCAGTTAAACCGTTGGCAAGGAGAGCCCGGAGTCGGGCGTGTTGAGGTGCATAGGCTTGTCGATCTTTCGCAGACAGTCTTGGAGATAAAGAATGGTTGTTGCTAAGCCGGTGTGGACGGTAGCCCGGCAAAGGATTTTCATCTGAAGGGGCAGTATTTCGACAATAGAACCAAGTTAAGTTCCAGTCTTTTGGATGACTGTGAAGCTTGGCGTGAGGGAATTCCACCTCTTTTCTCTTTTGAATGGATACACCGCCAAGTTCGGTATTGGGGCCGTCAGAAAATTCAGTCCGGCGGTTTAAGTGGAAGAGATCTTGAAAAAGGTCAACAGTTGGTTCTTCCTGCAGGTAAACCTCGCAAAATACATGAAAATCACATATGTTGGACACAGAATTTGGTCCAATGTCTTGAGGATGGAGTTGGAAGCTGGCAAGTACATCCCGGAAATTTTTTGATCGGGGGGACTGAAGCCTCGAGATAGATGTTGCATGAACACAATCACTTCTCCATCTTGAGGCTCAGGAGGGCACTCGGGGCCAGGAACCCGCCAATGAAGGACATTTTTTGGAGCTAAAGCGCCCGTGGTGACATATCCGTTGATTTGAGTCTTTGTGATCTGTGACGGAGCCCAGTTGCAAGCAGAGAATTGCTTTGCCATATTACAAATTCTGCAAAGGGAAAATGGACGGTTCACGGTTCATATATGGTTGTCAACGTTAAACCGGCAATTTAATCAAAATGTACATATGAGGTGAACCGGGCATTGCTATTCAAAGTTTAGATGGCGGTTTAAGTGAGGGCTAATGGCATATGACGGAGTATCAACTATTGCGGGGTAAACCACCTTTCGGGGAAAGGGTCCAATCTGAAAATCTACTAAGTGTTGCAGAAACAAGTTTCACAAGATGGTGATATAATTTTGGATCCACCGTTGGTCAATGAAGAAATTTTTCTGTGCCCTACAATGGCGTTAAGTGGAACAGAGAAGGTTCAGATAAGGATCTATCCAGGAACAACAAGATGTTGTAGTATGGTAGAGTAAAGCTACAGATCCAGCCGCAAAAAGAGACTATCAGGCATAGCGAGACCCAGTGAGATGCTAAAGGAAAAGCAGATGAACACCGATGAACACCAAAGAAACTTCGAAACCCTAATGCAGATCTAATAAGTGAGAGAAAGGAGTATTTACCAGGGCCACACACAGGCGGAGGAGTATTGCAGGAGCTCTAGTATGAACAGGGTGATGCAGCGGCCTGAGATGAGGCAGAGCTTCAAGGTCGACGACGGCAGCGATACTTGTGTTCTTCGGGTTGCGAGGAGGAAGACGATGCGAAGAGGCAAGGGGGAAAATGGAAGGAACCCCGGTCTTATTTATAAAGGAAAAAGGATAAAACGGCGGGCACGAAAATCGAGGAGCCTGAAGCGGCAAGGCGGATGCAGTTGTCGCCTCGATCTTCGGGAATTAATTAAAGAGAAGGGAATCTTCATAAATCTTTTTATGTAGGGATGACATCACAATAATTTACTGCAATGACAGAAGATGACGTCACGGCGGTTCACTAAAGTTCACAGGAGAAGGCAATATGGCGGTTTATGAGGGTTGTTATCAATTTTAATAATTTTCCTAAGGGTTGAAGATTGACATGAACAGGTCCAAATCAATCTGGGGCCTAATGTTGAGGATATAACTGCTAAGGGTAAACCGCCCAGGAGGGGCCGGTTCACCTTTAGCTATACTGAAGCTCAAGACAATCCAGAGGATGGCGCTTTACGGATGAAGCTTAGAGGCCCAGAGCCCACGGGCGATTTAGGGCCCATGATAGTAAACCGCCATGATTGTATAAACTTGTACTATAAGAAAGAAAGGGAGAGACCCAGGCTGGCACTTGTATACGCCAGCCTCAGGACTCTGTAGACTGGCCGGGATCCTCCTGAGTATATAAAGGGGTTTACCCGGCGGCGGTTTAGGGACAGACAACAACTCGAGGCTCAGGCTAGCGTATTCGCTCCCTGCGCATCGAAACCCAATCGATTCCATCACAACTAGACGTAGGCTTTTACCTTCATCGAAGGGGCTGAACTAGTATAAACTCCCGTGTCCCTTGTCCGGTTTAACCCCTTCAAGCTAACCCGTCGTGATGGCTCCATGACTAAGTCTTTCCAAGAAGACATCTGACGTGTTAATTCTACGACATCTGGTGAGCTAAGAGAGATTTCTGTATGCAGGCTGCACAGACTACCTTTTTTATAATTTTTAAAATATCACTTGCTTATGCTTCATGACGTCTAACATTATTGTTAGTCCTATTTTGCCATGTACAAAATAGTCTGTATTGGTCTCTTCACTATTGTAACTATATTTTTCACCTAGTCATGTGTACTTACAGAAACATTTCAGGATGAAGTGACATCAACACAAAGATCTGTGAGCAGTGCGGCGTGGCCGTTATCGAATGATTATGGATTGGAATTGGAATTTGCTGATGTTCCCGAGCATCAACTAGAGATGGCAAGACAACGTGTACATGATTCTGAACGTACAATCAACAAGTTGAGACTAGACATGCAGGTATTAGATGCAGGAGTCAAAAAATTGAAACAAGACACTGAGGTAACAACGAAGGAATTGGAGATTTTGCAGACTGAAATTTGTGCTATCTAAATCCGGCCAATCCTATTTTTTGAAGAGATTATAGTTCAAATGGTAAGTTATGTTGATGCGCGTCCATGATTTATGAGCTATATTTTCCTAGTGTATGTAATTTTCTGTTTGTGTATGCTTTATTATCACTGGTGCGGAACCATAATGCCCAGTGGGTATAATCGGCTGTAATTTCTTTGTTGTATAGTGTAGGATTATTCTACGTTTCTATGCCTTAGTCTCTTTATTGTATAGTGTATGTTTTCAGAGGTGATAGTATAGAGTAGGATAATTCTTTGAATATGCTACATCATTCAAACGGGGGCCAACTCGCCCAAACGTTGTAGTGACCATGGCCCTCCACAGGCCGTACGTTCCATGGGCCATCTACAGGACGGACGATCCCTGGCCTTCTGTGGCCGTCGGATTCATGGGCCTTCTATGGGCTGTCGGGTCCGTGGGCCTTCTATCGGCTGTCGGATCCATGGGCCTTCCATGGGCCAGCGGATCCATGGGCCTTCTATGGGCCGTCGGGTCAATGGGCCTTCTGTGGGCCGTCGGGTCAATGGGCCTTCTACGGGTCGTCTCATCTATGGGCCTTGTACGGGTCGTATAAGGGGTCGTAAATGGGCTAGAGTGGAAATCATACGTTTTATGGGCTGACCATAACGGGCCGTTAATCAGCCGTATTTGATGATGCTATGAAAATGGCCCAACAGATTAACGGGCCACAAACGGGCCGACTGTATCCGTGGGCTGAATTTGGCCCACAATCAGAAAAGGCCTGAAGCGGGCCGTAAGTAAATGAATGCTAGAAATGAGCCCAAGAATAAATGGGCCCTAAGAAGGCCGAAAGATAACATGGGTTAGAAACGGCCCAACGGTATAATGGGTCGTTAATGGGTATAAAGTGATACACTGTTCATCACGGGCCAGTTTTACCACAGGCCGTTAATGGGCCGAGGGTTACTAAGGGCCTCATATGGGCCGAAAGACGTCATGGGCCATACATGGGCCGGAAGTTTAAACGGCCTGGAATTATATTGGACGGCCCAGATGACGTTACTGGGCCTAATTTGGATAGGCCGTAAATGAGCCCTGGGTTAGCGGGCTGTAAATGGGCTATATGCGAACCGGCCGTTAACAGGCTTGCCGTGGGCTGGCCCGCCACCTTTTAACCAAGTCAAACGGGCCGGCCTTTTCACATGAATGGGCCTTGTTGGGCCGTGCCATGTGTCGACGTATCATAGGCGCGCTTTGGGTCCAATGAGTGGATGCCATCTGTCGCAACGGCAAGCCGACACGTGTTCCCTCCAGCCAATGATGATTTTACACGTGGAAAATCCCCATTGGTCGGGGCTGTTAATGGGTTATCGGATCCAAAACCGGACCCGATAGCTTAACGGCGTTCCGTTACGGTGGATGCCACGTGTCGGTCACCCTTGACGAAAGCACTTCTGTGATGCACGATTTATCATCATGGAAGTGGACACTTCCGTGATGATAATTTTGGTAATGTCATGGAACACTTCTACGACAGCACAGGTATGACTATCTTGATTCTATCATAAATTTTTCATGGATGTACATGCATGACAGAAAACGTGACCTACTGTGACAAACACATATCATCACGGAAGTTTATTTTTTTGTAGTGTACTATTGCCACTACTACCGTTACTTCCATACTACTTTGGTACTAAATACTTTGTTGCAGATATTAAGTCTTTCAGGTGTGGTTGAATTGACAACTCAACTGCTAATACATGCGAATATTCTTTGGCTCCCCTTGTGTCGAATCAATAAATTGGGGTTGAATACTCTACCCTCAAAAACTGTTACGATCCCCTATACTTATGGGTTATCAAGATATTTCTCTGGTGCCGTTGTCGGGGAGCATAGCTCTGTTTGCTGAGTCACTTGGGATTTATATTTGTTGATCACTATGAAGAATCTGAAAGATACCACAACCAAGATCGTCCCCTCTAGGACGAGGGGAGGTAAGGAACTGTCATCTAGCTCAGCACTTGATTCACCTTCTGTTTTGAGTAAGCTTGCAACACCATCACCTTCTATTAATCCTGATATGTCGCAAATAATTGATGATGCTACTTATGCTATGAATGATGATGATGATGCTAGTACTTTGCTTGATAAGACTATCTCACTTGGTGAGTTTCTTGATGATCCACTTGCTAAAGCTAAAGAAATTGAGAATGTTGAAACTGATGAAATTATTAAAACTGGAAACTTTGAAACACCTATTTAGACCTGATTACCCTAGATATGAATTGCCTGATATACGGGAGGGTTATGTTATGGATAGAGAGGTAGCTAGGGATTTTCTTGCTTGTAAGGATAGAGAGGATCTTAAGAAGTTACTAGTCAAGTTGAAAGAAAAAAATCTTTGAATGCTAGAGTGAAATATGATCCTAAGTTTGCTACCTCACATATCTTCATTACTGATAAGTATTATGAATTCTCTGTCGATCCTAAGCTAATTACTTTGGTTGAATTTGATCCTTTCCATGGTTATGAAATTGAAACTGTTGTGGCACATCTTACTAAACTGAATGATATAGCCACCCTATTTGCTCATGAGGAAACAATCGCTACTATTATATTCTTAAGTTGTTTCCTTTCTCATTAATGGGTGATGCTAAGATACGGTTTAATTCTCTTGCTCTTGGTTGTCAGCGTAGTCCCCAGGATATGATTTATTACTTCTCTGAAAAATACTTTCCTACTCATAAGAAACAAGCTGCTTTACCAGAAATATTTAAGTTTGTGCAAATTCAAGAAGAGAGTCTCCCATAAGCTTGGGGGAGGCTTCTCCAATTACTTAATGCTTTGCCTAATCATCCTCTCAAGAAAAATTAAATGCTTGATATCTTTTATAATGGACTAACCGATGCTTCTATGGACCACCTACATAGTTGTGTTGGCTGTGTTTTCAGGGAACGAACTGTTGAACAAGATGAAGAACTATTGAATAATATATTGAGGAATGATAATGATTGGACTCTTCTTGAACCGCCTACGCCAACTCCGAAGAAGAGGGGTATTCTATTTCTCAGACCTAAAGATATGCAAGAGGCAAATAAATTTATGAAAGAAAAAGGTATTAAAGCTGAAGATGTTCAGAATTTACCACATATTGAAGAAATACATGGTCTTAATACCCCGACACAGGCATTAGATGTAAATTCTCTCTATAGATTTGATCAAGGTGATATTCCTCATACTAAATCTACTAGTCAATGCTTGGATGAATTTGATAACTTTATTGTTAAACAAGAAAACTTCAATGCATATGTTAGTAGACAATTGAAACGAAATGCTTATATGATTGAAGGCTTGAGTGACTATATGTTTAAAACTATTAATGATCTTGTTGGGGAACGTAGTTATTTCGGAAAAAATCCTACGCACACGCAAGATCATGGTGATGCATAGCAACAAGAGGGGAGAGTGTGTCCACGTACCCTCGTAGACCGAAAGAGGAAGCGTTATGACAACGCGGTTGATGTAGTCGTACGTCTTCACGACCGACCGATCCTTAATACCGAACGTACGGCACCTCCGTGTTCAGCACACGTTCAGCTCGGTGACGTCCCGCGAACTCACGATCTAGTAGAGCTTCAAGGAGAGCTTCGTCAGCACGACGACGTGATGACGGTGTAGATGAAGTTACTGACGCAGGGCTTCGCCTAAGCATCGCTATGATATGACCGAGGTGGATTATGGTGGAGGGGGCACCGCACACGAGTAAGAGAGATCAATGATCAACTTGTGTGTCTATGGGGTGCCCCTTGGCCACGTATATAAAGGAGTGGAGGAGGGGGGAGAGGGCCGGCCCCTATGGCGCGCCCTGGAGGAGTCCTACTCCCACAGGGAGTAGGATCCCCCCTTCCCTAGTTGGACTAGGAGAGAAGGAAGGGGGAGAGAGGGAGGAAGGAAAGGGGGCGCTGCCCCCCCCCCTCCTAGTCCAATTCGGACCAGAGGGGGAGGGGGCGCGCGGCCTGCCCTGGCCTCCTCCTCTCTCTCTCCACTATGGCCCATTAAGGCCCATACAATTACCGGGGGGTTCCAGTAACCTCCCGATACTCCGGTAAAATCCCGATTTCACCCGGAACCATTCCAATGTCCAAATATAGGCTTCCAATATATCGATCTTTGCGTCTCGGCCATTTCGAGACTCCTCGTCATGTCTGTGATCATATCCGGGACTCTGAACTACCTTCGGTACATCAAAACACAAAAACTCATAATACCGATTGTCATAGAACTTTCAGCGTGCGGACCCTACGGGTTCGAGAACTATGTAGACATGACCGAGATACGTCTCCGGTCAATAACCAATAGCGGAACCTGGATGCTCATATTGGTTCCTACATATTCTACGAAGATCGTTATCGGTCAAACCGCATAACAACATACGTTGTTTCCTTTGTCATTGGTATGTTACTTGCCCGAGATTCGATCGTCGGTATCTCAATACCTATGATAGGTGGGAACCCGATGAACGAGTTCACGCCCGAGGGTGGCCCGATCTTCACATTGTAGGATCGAATCGGGAGGGATAACTAGCTGCAAGCAGCCGGGATAAGTAGCTTTATACCTGCAAAGGTTGGATGCAACCCGTACGTTGGGGATGGCTGACCGAAGCTACCAGAACTCCAACCCGCTGTCCAAATAATCACAGAACCACAAACCGGGACTAATCCACCCAAAATGGCCGAAATCATAGAGCACGAACTAGGGGGAACCAGAGGCTCCTTCTTGCGAATCCAAATGAACTCACAAGAGCAAAGGTAGCAAGATCTCTCGGATCTCTCTAGCAGTCTTGCTGCATAAGCTTGTAGCTGAATGGTTTGACAAAAGGTTTTTCTTGAGGATGGGGCAGATGGGGTTTTTAGCAGGGACAACCCCCTTGGCTAGGTGTGAAAATGGTTTCAAAAGTAAGCAGGTTTGCATGGCTTCCTTGGGTGAGTAAGCAGTCAACTTTGGGAGTTGTTGCAGAGCTCCTCAGAAATTCGCGAAGTCTTGTGAGCCTGGACACCTTCCACGAGAATGACTAGTACTTTTGACTCACAACTCCAAATGATGTGAGGTTTTTTGCATTGGAAAGATAATTTGATTTAGGTTCTGTTGATGTACCCCTATGGCCCCGTCTCTCCATCATATGGGTGTCTCACCACGAAACATCAGAGGTAAAAACTGACAGCATCAGCTTCACTTGAAACTTGTTTTCTTCAAACTCGTTCCTTCAGACCGGTTGCTTTAAGAGCTCATAGGTTGTTTGATTTCTTCCATGTGATACCTAAAAGTTCAACCAACAACATAAGTTAGCGTTCACCTGGGCATGTGTTTGCTTGATTTGGCTTAATAATTCTTTCCAACTAAATTTTGCACATTTTTGAAATGTCATGTATGATGTACCCATGTGCTCATCATCCTCCGTCCCTTGATAAAGAGTCATCCTCGACTCTCTTTGATCTGCAAAAGAAAAGTAGATAATATCCATGCAAAGAAATGATGCAATCCTCATTTGTAGCTTTCACCTTTGAATTGTGTTGCATCTGATCATCTACTTGTTTGTCACAACTCAGAGTTTGTTCAGGCATGATTTGTGTTGTTTCAATAATCAACATGTCCTCATCATCCCCCCTCTCTTGAAAAGGAGTCGTCCTCAACTCTACCTAGTCATCACACAAAAGAGAGTATGGCAATACCAAATCATAATGCAAAGGTTTCATGATGTGAAGAATTTTAGTTTTCAACTTTGCTATCTTATGGACGATGACAACATGATGTTTTGTTCGACTTAGGAGTTCCTTCCAGCAAACATTTTCATGGAGCATAGATTTATAACCAACCATAGCCATATTCATATCAGCCTCCCTCTCTAGGAGAAAAGTCGTCCTCGACTTCATTTGGTCTACAAAATTATAGCGCGAAGACAATACAAAATGACTAGGAAAACAAAATGATGAATAATCATGTGCAACATTTAATTTTATTGGATCTTTTATAGTTTCTTCAAGATTTACAAAATGAAATTGCTGGATGGATGATCTACCAACCAATTTTTCTCTAATCTTATCACGCCATTGCTTCAAAAACTCATAAGTGCATACCTCTGGCTTCATCAAAATGGAAGATCCTTTTTGTTTTACCTCATTGAGTATTTGAATGCCTTTCTGAAAATCAATCTTCACACATGCACCTTGTGTAGTGGTACTCCATGTCCTCCATATTTGATCTTGGATCTCACTCTCCCATCGTTGCAAGAGAGCTGATAGGTATGCCTTTTGCACCTGCACATATTGCAAAGAAAGAGAATTTTGTGAATTGTTACTTATTGAATGTTTCTCTCTCTTTTCATTTGGTGGACTACTAATTTCCCATGGTGGTGGATCACTCATCTTGCTATTCTCTTGTTGAAAATTTTCAACCTCACATTTAGTGGAATCATATAACTCAGTTATCCTCTCACTCTTATTGTGTGGTATATTGGGTTGTGGATCACTTATCTCTCTAATGAGGCGTGGAATGATCTCAATCTCACATTTTGTGGACTCACACAACTCATTAATTCTCTCTCCCTGAATGTGTGGTGTATTTAGGTGGAGATCTTGCATTTCTCTAATCTCATGATGAACAATATGATCCTCACATTTTGTGGAGTCACTCAGCTTACCTTTCTTATCACTCTCATGTTGTGGGATTTTGGATTGTGGACTCTCTTCCTCACATGTAATTTGTGGGACATGTTTCTTGGATGTTAGGACAGTAGTGGTGGTCAAGATGGCAACATTAGGAATGGGCTTCTTATGTAAACATGGGCTATGAATCACCAGAGTCGGTTCATCAACCACAATCATGCTTTGCGGTGGGTTGTCGGTGTGCCGACGGGTGCCATAACTTTGTCATCGGGCATGACATCCTTGCTGCGATTCATGAGCAGCATCGACATGCCTAGGGGTAGCGGTAGCATGCCCTCGAGCATGCCGTCCTTGCTGCACTTCAGGAGCAGCAACGACACGCCCATGAGCAGCAACACCATGATCTCGAGCACCTCCTCCTTTCTGTACTTCTTGAGTAGTAGTGACACGCCCACGAGCAGCAATATCATGCCCTCGAGCATGCCGTCCTTACTGCACTTCAGGAGCAGCAACGACACACCCATGAGCAGCAACACCATGATCTCGAGCACGTCCTCCTTTCTGTACTTCTTGAGTAGTAGTGACACGCCCACGAGCAGCAATATCATGCCCTTGAGCATGTCTTCTTTGCTGCACTTCATGAGCAATAGGGTATTGTCGGTGTTGAACCCCGTCACCACTTGTGCAAAGACGCTCATCAAGCCTCCTTCGATATTCTTGAACAATGTTCTGTAATTCCAGAAACTCAGCATGTGTGACCGGGGCGTCCTTTTCCCCTTGATTTTGTCAATGAACACTCGGTGCGAATCCTGCCATGTTAGTGGGGCTAAAAAGTGGAATAGGATATTTTTGTGGAATCACACAACCTCACCTCTTACTCACCAAAGTTCTTATGGGTTCACATCAGATTGTGATTCTCCCAGATGTGTTAAAGCGATTGAAAGACAGGGATCAAAGAACTAGCTTCGGTTTTTGGTGGAGCTCGGTGGGGTAAACAAAAGGGGGCTTGTGCTGAAATCAAGTTGATGCAAACAAAGAAAATATGTGGATGGATCTGCTGCACCTTTGCATCAAGATTGAAAAACACAACACACAACCTTCTGAAATTTTTCTATCAAGCTGAAACTTTTGGATCTTACACAAGACTTCTTTTTTCTCTCTTGACTTTTTTCCACTCTTTTTTTTCTCTCTTTGATTTTTTTGCCACTCTTTTTTTCTCTCTCTTTTTCCAAAGCACAACAACCAAATCTGAAAGTAATTATGAAGATGAACTTGGTGCAGATATAAAAGATGAAGAACATGCAAGGTATGCAACAACAAGATCTCAGCACCAACAAGGCTTGGATTTATTTTTGGTGGGGCTTTGGACTTCTAGGACAGAAAATATAGCATGAAAAACACTCGATCTAAAGGGATGATAGCAAGATAAACTTGGATAACAGATCCTACCGAGTCAATGAAGGCTCTAATGACAGATGATAGGTGGGAACCCGATGAACGAGTTCACGCCCGAGGGTGGCCCGATCTTCACGTCGTAGGATCGAATCGGGAGTGATAACTAGTTGCAAGCAGCCGAGACAACTAGCTTTATACCTGCCAAGGTTGGATGCAACCCGTACCTTGGGGATGGCTGACCGAAGCTACAAGAACTTCAACCCGCTGTCCGAACAATCGCAGAACCACAAACCAGGACTAATCCACACAAAACGGCCGGAACCGTAGAGCATGAACTAGGGGGAACCAGAGGCTCCTTCTCATGAATCCAAATGAACTCACAAGACAAAGGTAGCGTGATCTCTCGGATCTCTCTAGCAGTCTTGCTGCATAAGCTTGTAGCTGAATGGTTTGACAAAAGTTTTTTCTAGAGGATGGGGGAGATGGGGTTTTATAGCAGGGACAACACCCCTTGGTTAGGTGTGAAAATGGTTTCAAAAGTAAGCAGGTTTGCATGGATTCCTTGGGTGAATAAGCAGTCAACTCTGGGAGTTGTTGCAGAGCTCCTCGGAAATTCGCGAAGTCTTGTCAACCTGGACACCTTCCACGAGAATGACTAGTACTTTTGACTCACAACTCCAAATGATGTGAGGTTTTTTGCATTAGAAAGATAATTTGATTTAGCTTCTGTTGATGTACCCCTATGGCCCCGTCTCTCCATCATATGGGTGTGCCACCATGAAACATCAGAGGTAAAAACTGACACCATCAGCTTCACTTGAAACTTGTTTTCTTCAAACTCGTTCCTTCAGACCGGTTGCTTTAAGAGCTCATAGGTTGTTGGATTACTTCCATGTGATACCTAAGTTCAACCAACAACAATGGGAATGAAAGTGCAACCATGTATTCAAGATGATAGTATGAACTTAAGTTAGTGTTCAACTGGGCATGTGTTTGCTTGATTCGGCTTAATAATTCTTTCCAACTAAATTTTGCACATTTCTGAAATGTCATGTATGATGTACCCATGTGCTCACCAACCTAGCTCAATCTCGTTACCGGCAAGTCTCTTTACTCGCTCTGTAATGCATCATCCCGCAACTAACTCATTAGCTGTATTGCTTGCAAGGCTTATAGTGATGTGCATTACCGAGAGGGCCCAGAGATAGCTGTCCGACAATCGGAGTGACAAATCCTAATATTGATCTATGCCAACTCAACAAGTACCATCGGAGACACCTCTAGAGCACCTTTATAATCACCCAGTTACGTTGTGACGTTTGGTAGCACACAAAGTGTTTCTCCGGTAATCAGGAGTTGCATAATCTCATAGTCATAGGAACATGTATGAGTTATGAAGAAAACAATAGCAGTAAACTAAAACGATCAAGTGCTAAGCTAACGAAAAGGGTCAAGTCAATCACATCATTCTCCTAATGATGTGATCCCGTTTATCAAACGACAACTCATGTCTATGGTTAGGAAACATAACCATCTTTGATCAACGAGCTAGTCAAGTAGAGGCATATTAGTGACACTCTGTTGGTCTATGTATTCACACATGTATTATGTTTCCGGTTAATACTATTCTAGCATGAATAATAAACATTTATCATGAAATAAGGAAATAAATAATTACTTTATTATTGCCTCTAGGGCATATTTACTTTAGTCTCCCACTTGCACTAGAGTCAATAATCTAGATTACACAGTAATGATTCTAACACCCATGGAGTCTTGGTGTTGATCATGTTTTGCTCGTGAGAGAGGCTTAGTCAACGGGTCTGCAACATTCGGATCCGTATGTATCTTGCAAATCTCTATGTCTCCCCCTGGACTTGATCGCAGATGGAATTGAAGCGTTTCCTGATGTGTTTGGTTCTCTTGTGAAATCTGGATTCCTTTGCCAAGGCAATTGCACCACTATTTTCACAAAAGATTTTCATTGGACCCGATGCACTAGGTATGACACCTAGATCGGATATGAACCCCTTCATCCAGACTCCTTCATTTGCTGCTTCCGAAGCAGCTATGTACTCCGCTTCACACATAGTCCCACCACGACGCTTTGTTTAGAACTGCTCCAACTGACAGCTCAACCGTTCAATATAAATACGTATCTAGTTTGCGATTTAGAATCGTCTGGATTAGTGTCAAAGCTTGCATCGACGTAACCATTTACGACGAGCTCTTTGTCACCTCCATAAATGAGAAACATATCCTTAGTCCTTTTCAGGTATTTTAGGATGTTCTTGACCGTTGTCCAGTGATCCACTCCTGGATTACTTTGGTACCTCCCTGCTAAACTAATAGCAAGGCACACATCAGGTCTGGTACATAGCATTGCATACATGATAGAGCCTATGGTTGAAGCATAGGGAACACTTTTCATTTTCTCTCTATCTTCTTCAGTGGTTGGGCATTGAGTCTTACTCAACTTCACACCTTGTAACACAGGCAAGAACCCTTTCTTTGCTTGATCCATTTTAAACTTCTTTAAAACTTTATCAAGGTATGTGCTTTGTGAAAGTCCAATTAAGCGTCTTGATCTATCTCTATAGATCTTGATGCCCAACATATAAGCAGCTTCACCGAGGTCTTTCAGTGAAAAACTCTTATTCAAGTATCCTTTTACGCTATCTAGCAATTCTATATCATTTCCAATCAACAATATGTCATCCACATATAATATTAGAAATGCTACAGAGTTCCCACTCACTTTCTTGTAAATAAAGGCTTCTCCAAAAGTTTGTATAAAACCATATGCTTTGATCACACTATCAAAATGTTTATTCTAAATCCGAGATGTTTGCACCAGTCCATAAATGGATCGCTGGAGCTTACACACTTTGTTAGCACCCTTTGGATCGATAAAACCTTCTGGTTGCATCATATACAACTCTTCTTCCAGAAATCCATTCAGGAATGCAGTCTTCACATCCATTTGCCAAATTTCATAATCATAAAATGCGGCAATTGCTAACATTATTCGGACGGACTTAAGCATCGCTACGGGTGAGAAGGTCTCATCGTAGTCAACTCCTTGAACTTGTCGAAAACCTTTTGCAACAAGTCGAGCTTTGTAGACAGTAACATTACCATCAGCGCCAGTCTTCTTCTTGAAGATCCATTTATTCTTGATGGCTTGCCGATCATCGGGCAAGTCAACCAAAGTCCACACTTTGTTCTACATGGATCCCATCTCAGATTTCATGGCCTCAAGCCATTTTATGGAATCTGGACTCATCATTGCTTCCTCATAGTTCATAGGTTCGTCACGGTCAAGTAACATGACCTCCAGAACTGGATTACCATACCACTCTGGTGCGGATCTTACTCTGGTTGACCTACGAGGTTCGGTAGTAACTTGATCTGAAGTTTCATGATCATCATCATTAGCTTCCTCACTAATTGGTGTAGGTGTCACAGGAACAGGTTTCTGTGATGAACTACTCTCCAATAAGGGAGCTGGTACCGTTACCTCATCAAGTTCTACTTTCCTCCCACTCACTTCTTTTGAGAGAAACTCCTTCTCTAGAAAGGATCCATTTTTAGAAACTCTTGCCTTCGGATCTGTGATAGAAGGTGTACCCAACAGTCTCGTTTGGGTATCCTATGAAGACACATTTCTCCGATTTGGGTTCGAGCTTATCAGGCTGAAGTTTTTTCACATAAGCATCGTAGCCCCAAACTTTAAGAAATGACAACTTTGGTTTCTTGCCAAACCACAGTTCATAAGGCGTCGTCTCAACGGATTTAGATGGTGCCCTATTTAACGTGGATGCAACTGTCTCTAAAGCATAACCCCAAAACGATAGCGGTACATCCGTAAGAGACATCATAGATCGCACCATATCTAGTAAAGTACGATTACGATGTTCGGACACACCATTACGCTGTGGTGTTCTAGGTGGAGTGAGTTGCGAAACTATTCCTCATTGTTTCAAATGAAGACCAAACGCATAACTCAAATATTCTCCTCCACGGTCAGATCATAGAAATTTTATTTTCTTGTTACAATGATTTTCCACTTCACTCTGAAATTCTTTGAACTTTTCAAATGTTTCCGACTTATGTTTCATTAAGTAGATATACCCATATCTGCTCAAACCATTTGTGAAGTGAGAAAATAATGATACCCGCCTCGAGCCTCAATATTCATCGGACCACATACATCAGTATGTATGATTTCCAACAAATCTGTTGCTCGCTCTATTGTTCCGGAGAACGGTGTTTTAGTCATCTTGCCCATGAGGCATTGTTCGCAAGTACCAAGTGATTCATAATCAAGTGATTCCAAAAGTCCATCAGAATGGAGTTTCTTCATGCGCTTTACACCAATATGACCTAAACGGCAGTGCCACAAATAAGTTGCACTATAATTATCAACTCTGCATATTTTGGCTTCAACATTATGAATATGTGCATCACTACTATTGAGATTCATTAAAAATAGACCACTCTTCAAGGGTGCATGACCATAAAATATATTACTCATATAAATAGAACAACCATTATTCTTTGATTTAAATGAATAACCGACTCACATCAAACAAGATCCAGATATAATGTTCATGCTCAACGCTGGCACCAAATAACAATTATTCAGGTCCAAAACTAATCCCGGAGGTAGATGTAGAGGTAGTGTGCCGACGGCGATCACATCGACTTCGGAACCATTTCCCACGCGCATCGTCACCTCGTCCTTAGCCAATCTTCGCTTAATCCGTAGTCCCTGTTTCGAGTTGCAAATATTAGCAACAGAACCAGTATCAAATACCCAGGTGCTACTGCGAGCTTTAGTAAGGTACACATCAATAACATGTATATCACATATACCTTTGTTCACCTTGCCATCCTTCTTATCCGCCAAATACTTGGGGCAGTTCCGCTTCCAGTGACCAGTCCCTTTGAAGTAGAAGCTCTCAGTCTCAGGCTTAGGTCCAGATTTGGGTTTCTTCTCCGGAGCAGCAACTTGCTTGCCGTTCTTCTTGAAGTTCCCCCTTTTCTTCCCTTTACCCTTATTCCTTAAACTGGTGGTCTTGTTGACCATCAACATTTGATGCTCCTTTTTGATTTCTACCTCCGCAGCCTTTAGCATCGCGAAGAGCTCGGGAATTGTCTTATCCATCCCTTGCATGTTATAGTTCATCACAAAGCTCTTGTAGCTTGGTGGCAGTGATTGAAGAATTCTATCAATGACACTATAATCCAGAAGATTAACTCCCAGTTGAATCAAGTGATTGTTATATCCAGACATTTTGAGTATATGTTCACTGACAGAACTATTCTCCTCCATCTTACAACTGTAGAACTTATTGGAGACATCATATCTCTCAATCCGGGCATTTGCTTGAAATATTAACTTCAACTCCTTGAACATCTCATATGCTCCATGATGTTTAAAACGTCGTTGAAGTCCCGGTTCTAAGCCGTAAAGCATGGCACACTGAACTATCGAGTAGTCATCAGCTTTGCTTTGCCAGACGTTCATAACTTCTGGTTGAGCTCCTGCAGCAGGTTTGGCACCTAGCGGTGCTTTTAGGACGTAATTCTTCTGTGCAGCAATGAGGATAATCCTCAAGTTACGGACCCAGTCCGTGTAATTGCTACCATCATCTTTCAACTTTGCTTTCTCAAGGAGCGCATTAAAATTCAACGGAACAACAGCACAGGCCATCTATCTACAACAACATAGACAAGCAAAATACTATCAACCACTAAGTTCATGATAAATTGAAGTTCAATTAATCATATTTAAGAACTCCCACTTAGATAGGAATCC
Source organism: Aegilops umbellulata (assembly GCA_032464435.1). Lineage (NCBI taxonomy): Eukaryota > Viridiplantae > Streptophyta > Magnoliopsida > Poales > Poaceae > Aegilops > Aegilops umbellulata. The sequence goes on along the minus strand of CP136055.1, from coordinate 309,392,455 downwards.
CTCTAATCATCTAAGTGATCACGTGATCCAAATCAACTAAACCATGTCCGATCATCACGTGAAATGGAGTAGTTTTCAATGGTGAACATCACTACGTTGATCATATCTACTATATGATTCATGCTCGACCTTTCGGTGTCAGTGTTCCGAGGCCATATCTGCATATGCTAGGCTCGTCAAGTTTAACCCGAGTATTTCTACGTGTGCTAAACTGGCTTGCACCCTTTGTATGTGAACGTAGAGCTTATCACACCCGATCATCACGTGGTGCCTCGGCACGACGAACTTTGGCAACGGTGCATACTCAGGGAGAACACTTGTACCTTGAAATTTAGTGAGAGATCATCTTATAATGCTACCGTCAATCAAGCAGAATAAGATGCATAAAGGATAAACATCACATGCAATCAATATAAGTGATATGATATGGACATCATCATCTTGTGCCTTTGATCTACATCTCCAAAGCACCGTTATGATCACCATCGTCACCGGCGCGACACCTTGATCTCCATCATAGCATCGTTGTCGTCTCGCCAACTATTGCTTCTACGACTATCGCTATCGCTTAGTGATAAAGTAAAGCAATTACAGGGCGATTGCATTGCATACAATAAAGCGACAACCATATGGCTCCTGCCACTTGCCGGTAACTCCGTTACAAAGCATGATCATCTCATACAATAAAATATAGCATCATGCCTTGACCATATCACATCACAACATGCCCTGCAAAAACAAGTTAGATGTCCTCTGCTTTGTTGTTGCAAGTTTTACATGGCTGCTACGGGCTGAGAAAGAACCGTTCTTACCTACACATCAAACCCACAATGATATTTCATCAAGTTAGTGTTGTTTTAACCTTCAACAAGGACTGGGCGTAGTCACACTCAACTCAACTAAAGTTGGAGAGACTGACACCCGCCAGTCACCTGTGTGCAAAGCACGTCGGTAGAAGTAGTCTCGCGTAAGCGTACGCGTAATGTCGGTCCGGGCCGCTTCATCCAACAATACCACCGAACCAAAGTATGACATGCTGGTAAGCAATATGACTTGTATCGCCCACAACTCACTTGTGTTCTACTCGTGCATATAACATCTACGCATAAACCTGGCTCGGATGCCACTGTTGGGGAACGTGGTAATTTCAAAAAAAATCCTACGCACACGCAAGATCATGGTGATGCATAGCAACGAGAGGGGAGAGTGTGTCCATGTACCCTCGCAGACCGAAAGCGGAAGAGTTATGACAACGCAGTTGATGTAGTCGTACGTCTTCACGATCGACCGATCCTCAGTACCGAACGTACGACACCTACGTGTTCAGCACACGTTCAGCTCGGTGACGTCCTGCGATCTCAAAATCTAGTAGAGCTTCGAGGAAGAGCTTCGTCAGCACGATGGCATGATGACGGTGTTGATGAAGTTACCGATGCCGGGCTTCGCCTAAGCACCGCTATGATATGACCGAGGTGGATTATGGTGGAGGGGGGCACCGCACACGGCTAAGTGAAAGTGCAACTATCCCTGGGTAGTTTTGGTAATTCCTAACAACATATAGCTCATTGAGCTAACATTATTCCAAGATGAATATTTCAGGAAAAGCTCAATGGATGGCATGGCATGGATGAGGAAAGTGGATCCCTCAAAATTATAAGGACAAAGGATTGGCTCAAACTTCAAGATCAAGACTCTACATTTTATATTTTAGTGATCCAAGATCACATTGAGTCTATAGGAAAAGCCAATACTATTAAGGAGGGATGAGGTGTTGCTTAATGAGCCTCTTGCTTCATGTGCTTAGTGATATGCTCCAAAACCCTCAACTATCTTCCCACATCCATATTTGACCTAAACCAAAAATCAAACTCGGCCTCACCGATCCTTTCTATCCGGCGCCACCGAGCTTCACATGTCATAGCCATTGCCACAAACCCAAGCAATTCAGTTTCACCGATAGGGATCTCGGTGTCACTGAGATGGGATTGCAATTTCTCTGTTTCCCTTCATAACGCTTCGGTCTAACCGAAGTGAGCGATCGGTCCCACCGAGATTGCAATGTAAACTCACTGTTTCCTTTTCGTAACATTTCGGTCTCACCGAAAAGAGCGGATCGGTCCCACCGAGTTTACCTGACCAACCCTTGGTTAGCTCATTACCAAAATCGGTCCCACTGAGTTTGTGTAATCGGTCACACTGAGACTACGTTATGCCCAAACCCTAACCATATCGGTCCTACCGAGTTGCATCTCAGTCCCACCGAAAATCCTAATGGTCACTAGGTTTGCTAAATCGGTCCGACCGAGTTTAACGATTCGGTCCCACCGAGTTTGGCAGATTGTGTGTAACGGTTAGATTTTGTGTGGAGGCTATATATACCCCTCCACCCACTGTTCATTCATGGAGAGATCCATCAGAACACATCTACACTTCCAATACACATGTTCTGAGAGAGAACCACCTACACTTGTGTTGAGCTCAAGATATTCCATTCCTACTATATGAATCTTGATCTCTAGCCTTCCCCAAGTTGCTTTCCACTCAAACCTTCTTTCCACCAAATCCAAATCTTGTGTGAGAGAGTTGAGTGTTGGGGAGACTATCATTTGAAGCACAAGAGCAAGGAGTTCATCATCAACACACCATTTGTTACTTCTTGGAGAGTGGTGTCTCCTAGATTGGCTAGGTGTCACTTGGGAGCCTCCGACCAGATTGTGGAGTTGAACCAAGGAGTTTGTAAGGGCAAGGAGATCGCCTACTTCGTGAAGATCTACCGCTAGTGAGGCAAGTCCTTCGTGGGCGACGGCCATGATGGAATAGACAAGGTTGCTTCTTCGTGGACCCTTCGTGGGTGGAGCCCTCCGTGGACTCGCGCAACCGTTACCCTCCGTGGGTTGAAGTCTCCATCAACGTGGATGTACGATAGCACCACCTATCGGAACCACGCCAAAAACATCCGTGTCTCTAATTGCGTTTGAATCCTCCAAACCCTTCCCTTTACATTCTTGCAAGTTGCATGCTTTACTTTCCGCTGCTCATATACTCTTTTGCATTATTGCTTGAATTGTGTGAAGATTGCTTGATTTGTGCTAAGATAGCTAAAATTTGCCAAGAGCTAAAATTGGGAAAAGGCTAGATTTTTATTTGGTCAAGTAGTCTAATCACCCCCTGTAGACATACTTCCGATCCTACACTAAGAGAGATCAATGATCAACTTGTGTGTCTATGTGGTGCCCCTTGGCCACGTATATAAAGGAGTGGAGGAGGGGGGAGAGGGCCAGCCCCTATGGCGCGCCCTGGAGGAGTCCTACTCCCACCGGGAGTAGGATTCCCCCCTTCCCTTGTTGGACTAGGAGAGAAGGAAGGGGGAGAGCGGGAGGAAGGAAAGGGGGGCGCCGCCCCCTCCTAGTCCAATTCGGACCAGGAGGGGAGGGGCGCGCGGCCTGCCCTGGCCTCCTCTATCTCCCTCCACTAGGGCCCATTAAGGCCCATACAATTACCGGGGGATTCCGGTAACCTCCCGGTACTCCGGTAAAATCCCGATTTCACCCGGAACCATTCCGATGTCCAAATATAGGCTTCCAATATATCGATCTTTACGTCTCGACCATTTCGAGACTCCTCATCATGTCTGTGATCATATCCGGGACTCTAAACTACCTTCGGTACATCAAAACACAAAAACTCATAATACCGATCGTCACAGAACTTTAAGCGTGCGGACCCTACGGGTTCGAGAACTATGTAGACATGACCGAGACACGTCTCCGGTCAATAACCAATAGCGGAACGTGGATGCTCATATTGGTTCCTACATATTATACGAAGATCTTTATCGGTCAAACCGCATAACAACATACGTTGTTCCCTTTGTCATCAATATGTTACTTGCCCGAGATCCGATCATCGGTATCTCAATACCTAGCTCAATCTCGTTACCATCAAGTCTCTTTACTCGTTTTGTAATGCATCATCCCGCAACTAACTCATTAGTTGCATTGCTTGCAAGGCTTATAGTGATGTGCATTACCGAGAGGGCCCAGAGATACCTCTCCGATAATCAGAGTGACAAATCCTAATCTCGATCTATGCCAACTCAACAAGTACCATCGGAGACACCTGTTGAGCACCTTTATAATCACCCAGTTACATTGTGATGTTTGGTAGCACACAAAGTGTTCCTCCGGTAATCGGTAGTTGCATAATATCATAGTCATAGGAACATGTATAAGTTATGAAGGAAGCAATAACAGTAAACTAAAATGATCAAGTGCTAAGCTAACAGAATGGGTCAAGTCAGTCACATCATTCTCCTAATGATGTGATCCCATTGATCAAACGACAACTCATGTCTATGTTTAGGAAACATAATCATCTTTGATCAACTAGCTAGTCAAGTAGAGGCATACTAGTGACACTCTGTTTGTCTATGTATTCACACATGCATTATGTTTCTGGTTAATACAATTCTTGCATGAATAATAAAAATTTATCATGAAATAAGGAAATAAATAATAACTTTATTATTGCCTCTAGGGCATATTTCCTTCAGATGTCAAGGGTGTAAGTAAACATGCTTCCATGATAAAAACTCAAGTAGAAGAAATCCTCAAAGCACAAAATAATTTGCTTAATGAGATGAACAATAAGATGACTGATCATGTTGATAGAGTTATGACTAGGACAGGTAAATTGACTCGGGAACCCTTATTTCCTGAAGGTCATCCTAAAAGAATTGAGCAAGATTCTCAAAAAAATAATACTGATGCATCTAGTCCTTCTAAAAAGAAAAAGAAAGTTGATAGGACCTTGCATGATTCTAGTGAACCTACTATAGAAACACCTAAGAATTCAAATGATACTCTATTTTTGATGCTTAAACACAACCTGGTGATGAACATGAACCTAATAACAATGGTAACGATGATGTTCATGTTGATGCTCAACCAAATAATGATAATGGTGTGGAAATAGAACCTGTTGTTGATCTTGATAACCCACAACCTAAGAATAAAAGATATGATAAGAGAGACTGAGGGAGTCCTGGATTAGGGGGTGTCCGGATAGCCGGACTATACCTTCAGCCGGACTCCTGGACTATGAAGATACAAGATTAAAGACTTCGTCCCGTGTCCGGAAGGGACTTTCCTTGGCATGGAAGGCAAGCTTGGCGATACAGATATGTAGATCTCCTACCATTGCAACCGACTCTGTGTAACCCTAACCCTCTACGGTGTCTATATAAACCGGAGGGTTTTAGTCCGTAGGACAACATATAACAATCATACCATAGGCTAGCTTCTAGGGTTTAGCCTCCTTGATCTCGTGGTAGATCTACTCTTGTACTACCCATATCATCAATATTAATCAAGCAGGACGAAGGGTTTTACCTCCATCGAGAGGGCCCGAACCTGGGTAAAACTTTGTGTCCCTTGTCTCCTGTTACCATCCGCCTAGATGCACAGTTCGGGACCCCCTACCCGAGATCCACCGGTTTTGACACCGACATTGGTGCTTTCATTGAGAGTTCCTCTGTGTCATCGCTTTTAGGCCCGATGGCTCCTCCGATCATCAATAGCGATGCAGTCCAGGGTGAGACTTTTCTCCCTGGACAGATCTTCGTCTTCGGCGGCTTCGCACTGCGGGCCAATTCGCTTGGCCATCTAGAGCAGATTGAAAGCTACGCCCCTGGCCATTAGGTCAGATTTGGAAGTTTAAACTACACGGCTGACATCCGCGGGGACTTGATCTTCGACGGATTCGAGCCACGGCCGAGCGTGTCCTACTGTTACGATGGGCATGATCTAGCTCTGCCGCCGAACAGTGCCCTGAAGGCCGCGCACGCATCGGTTCCGACCCTCGATTCGGAACCAACTACGCCAATCGAGGACGAGTGGTTGGACGCCGCCTCGGGGGCTGCGATCCTAACGGCGATCGAGCCGAACGCCAGCCCCGCACTCCGCAAGGCCCGTGACTCCGTGGGGCCGGACTCCTCTCCGGACTCCAAGCCCTCCGCGCCCCTGCCGATCGAATCCGATTGGGCACCGATCATGGAGTTTACCGCCGCGGACATCTTTCAGCACTCGCCCTTTGGCGATATTCTGAAGTCATTAAAGTCTCTCTCTTTATCAGGAGAGCCCTGGCCGAACTGCGGTCAGCAAGGTTGGGATACGGACGACGAAGAAATTCAAAGCCCACCCACCACCCACTTTGTAGCCAGTGTCGATGATTTAACCGACATGCTCGACTTCGACTCCGAAGACATTGACGGTATGGACGCCGATGTAGGAGACGACCAAGAACCAGCACCTATAGGGCACTGAAAAACCACCTCGTCATATGACATATACATGGTGGATACCCCAAAAGAAGGAGATGGCGATGGAACAGCAGGGGATGACCCCTCCAAGAAACAGCCTAAGCGTCGGCGTCAGCGGCGCCGCTCTAAATCCCGCCAAAGCAAAAACGGTGATTCTGGCACAGGAGATAATAATACTCCGGATAGCGCCGAAGAACACCCCCTCCGGCAAGATTTAGCGTGGGAGGATGGAAAAGCCAGCCCTCACGAGAGAGCGGCAGACAGAGAGGTCGAGGATGATAATTACGGCTGATCGGCCACCTCGCGGCCGCGACAGAGAGGCCTCTCGGCCCTCCGCTCAAGCCGCACCCCGGCGCCGCTCAAAACATTCTAAGGCACGGGAAAATGCGCCAGACCTGCAAGACATATTGGAGGACAAGGCAAAGCAAACAAGATCGATCTATGGATCGCGCGGGTGCCCCACGACACGTGACGGTGATCGCCACTCTGGATATAATAAATCCGGCCGGGCCTAACACAATAGACAAAGCTCATTTGAGCTGCGTCGTGATATAGCCCAATACAGAGGCGCCGCACACCCCCTATGCTTCACAGATGAAGTAATGGATCATCAAATCCCTGAGGGTTTCAAACCCGTGAACATCGAATCATACGATGGCACAACAGATCCCGCGGTATGGATCGAGGATTATCTCCTTCATATCCACATGGCCCGCGGCGACGATCTACACACCATCAAATACCTCCCACTCAAACTCAAGGGACCAGCTCGGCATTGGCTTAACAGCTTGCCAGCAGAACCAATCGGGTGTTGGGAGGACCTGGAAGCCGCATTCCTCGACAATTTCTAGGGCACCTATGTGCGACCACCAGACGCCAATGACCTAAGCCACATAATTCAGCAGCCAGAAGAATCGGCCAGGCAATTCTAGACACGGTTCCTAAGAAAGAAAAACCAAATAGTCAACTGTCCGGACGCTGAGGCCCTAGCAGCCTTCAAGCATAATATCCGCGACGAGTGGCTTGCCCGGCACCTTGGACAGGAAAAGCCGAAATCCATGGCAGCACTCACGACGCTCATGACCCGCTTTTGCGCGGGAGAAGACAGCTGGCTAGCTCATAGCAATAATTTGACCAAGAACCTTGGTAATTCAGAAACCAAGGACAACAGTGGCAGGTCGCGTCGGAACAAGCAAAAGCGCCGCGTTAATAGCGACAGCAACGAGGATACGGCAGTCAATGCCGGATTCAGAGGCTATAAATCCGGTCAGCGGGAAAAACCATTCAAAAGAAATACTCGGGGCCCGTCCAGTTTGGACCGAATACTCGACCGCTTGTGCCAGATACATGGCACCCCCGAAAAGCCAGCCAATCACACCAACAGGGATTGTTGGGTGTTCAAGCAGGCAGGCAAGTTCAATGCCGCAAATAGAGACAAGGGGCTGCGTAGCGATGACGAGGAGTAGCCCCGGCCGCCAAACAATAGTGGGCAGACGGGTTTTCCCTCATAAGTGCGGACGGTGAACATGATATACGCAACCCACATCCCCAAGAGGGAGCGGAAGCGTGCGTTAAGGGACGTATATGCGATGGAGCCAGTCGCCCCAAAGTTCAACCCATGGTCCTCCTGCCCGATCACCTTCGATCGAAGGGACCACCCCACTAGCATCCATCATGGCGGATTCGCCGCATAGCTTCTAGACCCAATTATTGACGGTTTTCCTCTCACAAGAGTCCTTATGGACGGCGGCAGCAGCCTGAACCTGCTTTACCAGGATAGAGTGCGGAAAATGGGCATAGATCCCTCGAGGATCAAGCCCACCAAAATGACCTTTAAAGGCGTCATACCAGGTGTAGAGGCCAACTGTACAAGCTCAGTCACACTTGAAGTGGTCTTCGGATCTCCGGATAATTTCCGAAGCGAGGAGTTAATCTTCGACATAGTCCCGTTCCGCAGTGGCTATCACGCACTACTCGGGCGAACCACATTTGCAAAGTTCAGTGCGGTGCCGCACTACGCATACCTTAAGATCAAGATGCCAGGCCCTCGAGGAGTAATCACGGTCAATGGAAACACCGAACGCTCCCTCCGCATGGAGGAGCACATGGCGGCCCTCGCAGCGGAAGTACAAAGCAGCCTCTCAAGGCAGCTCTCTAGTCTGGTCGTTAAACGTCCGGACACTGTCAAGCGCGCCCGGAGTAACCTACAACAAGACCGCCTGGCACGTTCCGAGCAGGCGTAGCAACGTGGCCCCAACCCCAGCCCTCGCGAAATAGCGAAACCAGTGCTTCGCGTACATAACTACGCTCTCGAAATACCATGGGCATAGGGGGAGGGGCACCATCACGGCACGCCCGAAAGACGGCTTAAACGGCACTAGGGGCTGCCGATTTCTTTATTTTCTCTTACTTTCAGGACTCCATACTTTGGAAGACCTGTTCGGCAATCCAACTGCCGCACAAATGATGCAAGAACCAGGGAAGCAGAAAAGCTACGATGCATTATAGAACTCCCAGGTGGTCTCTATCACGAGCAGTATACCTGTTTTGCATACTATTCCGCAGCCTGCCCCTGGAAAGGACATGTTAAATAGTCCCGCTTTTGCTTATCGCACTATTTGTATCATTCTGCTTCGATCGCAGCCTTTCTATAAAGAATGCATAGCTTTTGTCTACTTTTGCATTACTGTTTTTTACAAATATATGTTCATTAACGACATGTTGCACCCATACACTTTGGTACAGTCAATACGCCAGGGGCTTCAGTACCCCCCCAATATGGTGTGAGAAGTCCGAACACTTTAACAAGTATGGCACCCTGAACTTATAGCATTATATGCATCGGCTCCGAATCATGTCTTGGGTCAATAGTTGGGTTTGCCCGGCTCCTATGTTTTGGTGCCTTACGTTCCGTTGTATTGGCTAAGGTAGCACTAGGAGAACTACTGCGATTGTGCCCCAGTTGTCGGCGTTCTGGGAACGGGGGTCCCCAGACTTGCCTGCCTGTGGCCTGCGACGTGGCTCAAAGGGGGCCCAGCACGGCCCATCTTCATCAACACAAACCCAAGACCCTCGCGAGGGGCCAAGCCTCGCGGGGCGGACGACATGGAGCTTCCTCAGGCGCAGCCTCATTAGGCTGGCTCGCGAGGAGGCGGAGAGATCAAGGCGGGGTACCTCACGAGGTGCCCATGACGCAAGCCATGACGACCAAGGGCGCCAGGCGGGCGCCAGCCCGCGCAGTGTCCTTCCTTTCCTCTTTGGTGCAAAGGGAGCAAGCGCAGGCGGGAGGATCAAGCAAAGGCACCCATTTCGGTGCAACGAGACCAAGACCAGCTCCGCGACAAGGAGGAAGTCACTGTGGATCCCAAGCCAGCGTCATCACCAGAGCCTTTGGCAGGCGAGGACAAACTTTAGTCAGTATAAGTGTACCAAATGTTCCCCTTCAAAATGGCCAATTGTTGGCGCCCTTCCCGCTCAATATTTGGGAAGAGGCCCAGGGCCTTTGCCTATAAATAGGACTATCCACCCCCATGGTAGAGGCATCTAGGATGATCGGAACATCTAGCAACCCGGGAATCAGTTAGATAGGCAGCAGAGAGAGAGAAGGGCGATTGAACTCCTCCTAGCAGTTCATCCCCCAGGCCAAGAACAGACCCTCGCGAGGTTGTTCTACCTTGTAGTGTTCATCATCATCAGCCCAAGAGGCAATCCACCACACCACACTGGAGTAGGGTATTACACCACATCGGTGGCCCGAACCAGTATAAACTCTGTGTCTCTTATGTTGTTCTTTGGTAGCATAGATCTTTGCGAGGCAGACGAGTGCGGGTAGGTAGGAAGCGTAATCTCCGCGCGCACCCCAGAGTTCGAACCTTAAGGGTCTGTCGGAACCCAAAATCCGACACCAGTTGAGCTGGGCGGAGCACATCAGTAGAGAAAGCTAAAACTGACTGTCATGATAAAGCGAGAGACTGGTTGTTGTTCGAGAGGTTTTTCGAGTCCCTAAAGACTTATGCTGCTTAGAGCGAGGAGTCGGCTTTGTCCGGCCAAAGGTGTGGATAGCGCCCCGAACTCGGTCTTCCGAATACTAGGGGCTTCGCCGAAATTTAAAATTTTAGAATTCTATGGCTAAGTGAGAGTGTTCAAGCATTATAGTCCGATTGCCTTGTTCGTTGTGCTGAGCGCCTCCCTCGAAGGACCCAAACATGGGAAAAAGAGCGCTCAGGTTTATCCCGAACACCCCAGCACTAGTGGCACGGGGGCAGAAGCCGACGACTGGCCATCTCTCAATTTTGATAAACAACCGCACAGAAAGTAATATTTTAAATTCAAAAAGCATTTTCTTAGCGCATATGAACAAGTTTTCAGCGCACAGGACAATACGAGCGAGTTTACTCAAAAATTACATCCATGGAACATTCATCCGCCACAAGGCGGGCACCCTTCAGAACGTCCTTATAATAGTTCTCGGGCTTGCGATGCTCTTTCCCCGGAGGTGGCCCGTACTTCACAAGCTTCTCACCATCTAGCTTGCCCCAGTGCACCTTAGCGCGGGCAGGGGCCCTACAGGCACCTTCGATACAGACGGAGCGCTTGATGACCTCGAGCCTTGGACAGGCCTCCACCAGCCGCTGCACCAGCCTGAAGTAGCTCCTAGGCAGAGCCTCTCTAGGCCACAGCCGAACTATGAGGCCCTTCATGGCCTGTTCGGCTACCTTGTGGAGCTCGACCAGGTGCTTCAGCTGGTCGCTCAGGGGCACAGGGTGTCCGGCCTCAGCATACTGAGACCAGAACACCTTCTCCTTCGAGCTGCCCTCTTCGGCTCGGTAGAATGCGGCGGCATCGGACACGCTACGGGGAAGATAGCGAATGCTCCTGGAGAGCTCCGGATTCGGGTAAGTAACAAGGAGCTCACTTTTACATGTTTGCTTTGCATAAAGAATGCCTTACCCGCCGCTATCTTTTTCACCGCATCCACCTCCTGGAGGGCCTTCTGGGATTCATCCTTGGCAGACTTGGCATTTTCAATAGCTGCCGCGAGCTCGGATGCTCGCGTCTTTGAGTCAAGCTCCAAACTCTCATGTTTTTTCATGAGAGCCTGGAGCTCTTGCCGCACCTCGCCAACCAGGGCTTCATACCTCTCCTGCTCAGAGCGCTCCGTGGCCGCTCTCTTCTCGTCCTCGGCCAACGCTTGCCTGAGGGTCGCCACCTCAGTTGTGGCCCCTACAATAGCCATGGTAATCGTGTCAAATTTTTGCAATTGCACTTTTATATTTTTGTTTTTTCTATAAGGTATCTCTTACCTTCTTTCTCCTCGAGCTGCCGCTTGGCAAGGCCGAGCTCTTGCTCGGATCGCTCGAGGCCCTGCTTCAGTGTGCCCACTTCCGCAGTTAGTGCGGCGGTCGCCAGCAGCGAAGCCTGCATGCGCATATTGATTCTTTTTCTGTTAGACTCCTGTGAATTTTATTAGATCCTATATTCGGCTTTTCTTTCCGAACGCCAAACGGAGCACCAGGGGCTACTGTCTATGCGGTAATATTTTTACATATTCTGTACTTACCTCGAAGCCTGTTAGAAGGCTCGCACAAGCTTCAGTCAGTCCGCTCTTGGCGGACTGAACCTTCTGGATCACCGCACTCATAATAGTGCGGTGCTCCTCGTCGATGGAGGCGCCATTAAGCACCTCCAGCAGATTGTCCGACACCTCCGGTTGGACGGGGGCCACCGCCTCCGTAGGCTCCCTCCTCTTGGAAGGAGTTCGCCTACCGCGGTCCGGAACCGTTGACAATTCCGGCGCGGTGTCCGGCTCAAAGCCGGACTTGGAGCCCTGGGGGGTTTTATCCCCTTTACTCCTGGAGTCCGAGAGGTCGCCTTGTGGCTCCTCCAGGACCATCCTCTCCTGGCCCGGAACCTATCAGGACGCCACCTCGGCATCGCCCATAGGGCGGGGGGAGGCAGCGGCCGGAAGTGAATTCACGTCCGATGAATCCAGGGAGCCGCTCGACGACTCATCGAGCCCAGCCTTGGGCGCACTGCATAATCATATTCGACATAAGGAAAGGCAGAGCAAAAAAGGAATGCTATGAATTACTTGGGTGTCCGGATGCTTACAATACCGCCGCACGGTTGGCCCTGTGCGGCCATTCCTCTTCGTCGTCATCGGCATCGGTGGGGTAGTCCGGAGGAAGGGTCTTCCCCTTCTTCGACCCTTCGGCCTCCCCGGTCGGGGCGGCCATCCTTTTCTTTCCTCCCCCCGCTGGAGGGGGAGAGGTTTCTTCTTCCTCCTCCTCGTTTTCACTGGAGGAGCGTGTCTCGGATTCGTCGGATGATGAATCCGACACCTCCAGGCGCCGGGCAGTCTTTCGAGTCCCTGTGGCCTTCTTCTTGGCCTTCTTCTCCGGCACCACATAAGGTGCTGGAGCCAGCAGCTTCGCTAAGTGAGCATCGGCTGGGTCTTCGCGCAAAGGGGTCCGACAGTCGATCTGTCCGGACTTCGCCTGCCAATCCTGTCAAAGGAAAGGGAGATTAGATCCCGCATAGAGTCAAACTATGGAAAACTAAACATCCTGTAAAAGGTAAAAATAGCTTACCGCACTAGCGTGACGCTGCATGCTGAATCCGCGGTCCTCGAAAGCGGATGCGGGAGCCTCGACGCCTTTGAATAGCACCTTCCAGGCGTCTTCGTACGTCGTGTCGTAGAGCCTGCTCAGGGTTTGGTGCTGCGCCGGGTCGAACTCCCATAGATTGAAATCCCGTTGTTGACACGGGAGGATCCGGCGGACGAGCATAACCTGGACTACATTGACAAGCTTGAGTTGCTTGTTCACCAGGGTTTGGATGCATTTTTGCAGTCCGATTACCTCTCCTTTGTTGCCCCACGACAGGCGCGTCTCTTTCCAGGACGTGAGCCGCGTAGGGGGTCTGGACCGGAACTCAGGGGTTGCTACCCACTCAGGGTCGCGCGGCTCGGTGATGTAAAACCACCCCGATTGCCACCCCTTCAGGGTCTCCACAAAGGAGCCCTCGAGCCATAGGACGTTGGCTATCTTGCCCGCCATGGCACCTCCGCACTCCGCCTGGTTGCGGCGCACCACCTTAGGCTTGACGTTGAAACTCTTGAGCCATAGGCCAAAATGGGGGCGAATGCAGAGGAAAGCCTCGCACACGACGATAAACGCCGAGATGTTGAGGACGAAGTTCGGGGCTAGATCGTGGAAATCTAGGCGATAGTAGAACATGAGCCCCCGGACGAATGGGTGGAGAGGAAAGCCTAGTCCGCGGAGGAAGTGGGGGATAAACACTACCCTCTCATGGGGCCTTGGGGTGGGGAGGAGCTGCCCTTCTTCGGGAAGCCAGTGCGCGATGTCATTAGACAAGTATCCGGCTTTCCTTAGTTTTTTGATGTGTCCCTCCATGACGGAGGAGACCATCCACTTGCCTCCCGCTCCGGACATGGCTGGAGAAGGTCGAGGTGGGAAGTGTGGACTTGGGTGCTGGAGCTCGAGTGCGCGGAAGATGGATAGGCAAACGAGGAAGAAGGCGTAGGTAAAAAGGTGGATCCTTATCCCCATATATGGGCGGACGCGGCTATGCATCCCCACCAGCCTGATAAAACTCGCTTATCTCCCAAGCGCCGTAATCAATGGCACGGTTGGGTTACCCACGTCTGTATTGATGAGAATCCCGTAAATAAGGGGACACGATCTCTGCTTTGACAAGACGTGCCAAGGAAACTGCCTCGCAAAATGCACTGAGGTGGGGGAGTAAAAACGATTCGAATAAAGTCTTGGCCGTGGTGTGGTGTCATGCTACGGAATACGTCAGCAAATTAGATTTGTGTAAATATTATTCTCTCTATGGCAATATGTGGAAACTTATTTTTGCAGAGCCGGATACTATCCTTAGTGTTCAAAATCTTCTATGAAGTATTTGGAGGAGGAACCCGCCTTGCAATGCCGAAGACAATCTGCACGCCAGACTCGTCGTCATTGAAGCCTGGTTCAGGGGCTACTGAGGGAGTCCTGGATTAGGGGGTGTCCGGATAGCCGGACTATACCTTCAGCCAGACTCCTGGACTATGAAGATACAAGATTGAAGACTTTCCTCCCGCGTCCGGAAGGGACTTTCCTTGGCGTGGAAGGCAAGCTTGGCGATACAGATATGTAGATCTCGTACCATTGTAACCGACTCTGTGTAACCCTAACCCTCTCCGGTGTCTATATAAACCGGAGGGTTTTAGTCCGTAGGACAACATATAACAATCATACCATAGGCTAGCTTCTAGGGTTTAGCCTCCTTGATCTCGTGGTAGATCTAATCTTGTACTACCCATATCATCAATATTAATCAAGCAGGACGTAGGGTTTTACCTCCATCGAGAGGGCCCGAACCTGGGTAAAACTTCATGTCCCTTGTCTCCTGTTACCATCCGCCTAGACGCACTGTTCGGGACCCCCTACCCGATATCCGCCGGTTTTGACACTGACAGAGACTTCATTGCTAGAAAACATGGTATAGAGAGGTAACCATGGGTTCAGAAACCCATGCATTTTCCTCCTAAAGCTTCAAAGAATAAATATGATGAAGAATTTGAGCGCTTTGTTGAAATGCTTAGACCTGTCTTTTGCATCTTCATTTGACTGATATTCTGAAAATGTCTCCTTATGCTAAGTACATGAAAGATATTGTTACAAATAAAAGAAAGATGCCAAAAGCTGAAATTTCCACCATGCTTGATAATTATACATTTAAGGGTTGAATACCAAAGAAACTAGGAGATCCAGGAATACCAACTATACCATGCTCCATTAAAAGAAACTATGTTAGAACTGATTTATGTGATCTAGGAGCCGGTGTTACTGTTATGCATTTCTCTTTGTATCGAAGACTTGATTTGAATAAGTTGATGTCAACTAAAATCTCTTTGCAAATGGCTGATAAATCAACTACTATACCCATCGGAATTTGTGAAGATGTGCCTATCGTAGTTGCAAATGTCACTATCTTAACGAACTTTGTTATTCTTGATATAGCCGAGGACGACAGTATGTCGATCATCCTTGGTAGACCCTTTTTTTAACACTACATGGGGTGTTATTGATTGCAACAAAAGCAATGTCACTTTTCATGTTAATGGTAATGAGCATACGGTACACTTTCCAAAGAAGCAACTCAAGTGAATAGTATTAACTCTATTAGAAAATTTTCAACAATCACTATTGGTGGTTTTGAATTCCCTATTCCTACTGCCAAAAAGAAATATGAAAGTATTATTGTTGGGGACATGCATATCCCCGTTGAGGTAACCTAGTGTTATATGAAGAGTCTCCGGTTTCATGTCATTCGGAAGAAGTTTGTTAATAAGACTTGATCAACCTTATTAATGGTTTCCTTTTGACGGAGATGTGATGGATGAATTTAGTAAACACAACTTCCCGTTCCCATTTTTTACTTCCTGTTATTTAGAGTCAATAAAGTAGAAATACTATTATTTTACTGTTTTCTCATTTATCCGTGCAATAAAAAATGACCAGGAAATAAAAGTTCTCCAAATGCCCTGAAAATTTTATATGATTATTTCTATAATATTTGAGAAATATTTGCACTGAACACACCCCAGGGGGGTGCACCTGTGAGCCACAAACTCATAGGGCACACCCATCCCCTGGCGCGCCTAGCAGGCTTGTGGGGCCCTGGTAGGCCCCCTCACTTATTGCTGCCACCCGTGCACTTCTTCTTCGTCCAGAAAAAATTACTCCCTTGCTCAAACTCGTGTTCTTGCTCATCTTGTTTCCATTCTCGATCTCCTTGCTCGGAACACCGTTTCCGAAACTGTTTTGGGGGATTACTCACCGGTATGTGACTCCTCCGTTGGTCCAATTAGTTTTTGTTCTAGTGGTTTATTATTTGCACATTTAGCTACTATTGGTGACCATGTTCTTGAGCTTGGATGTCAAATTTATATGGTTCAAACTTTTTTGGTGCAAGATATGGCCTCTATACACTTGTAGGAGTAGTTGCTATCAGTTTTGTTGAGTTTTGTTCACTTTTATTTTGAGTCACTAAAAATTTCAGAAAATTTCAGAGAAAAAGAAAACCATGAGGAGGTGGTTAAGGGGCTCATCAAATTGTAATTCGGAGGAAACCCTGGAAGAAAAGTCCAAATACCATCTTCCGCGTGCGGCGGAGGTTCGACCGTGCGAGTGGTTGTGTGATACATTCTTGAAGGAGGTGGGAATTTATGTGGATCTTTGTTACTTGGCAAACAATGTCGGAATCATCCTCTTCCTCCAAGATAAGTGTGATCAATACCTCCTACTCACTAATACCTTCGTGCAAAACTTTCGCTTTTATCCTAGGAAGGAACCACCCATGGTAGAATTTAACTTGTATGATGTGCCTCAGGAAATGACATTATTGGAATTTTGTTATGTTTGCAAAATACCTTATGAGGGAAATCTCAGTGATCCATGTCCTAGAGACTTTAAAGATTTCATCTCTGAAACTATTGTCGGGGAAGAGAGAGGAGTGTCGGAAGCGAGAATGACTAGTTTACATTTTCCTGTTTCACGTTACTATGCGTTATTCGCCGGGAGATATTTGATTGGTCGTTGGAAGAGTGGATCACTTAGTGCAATTGATCTTGCTACTTTGTGCCATGCTTTATATGCTGATAGAACTTTTAGTTTGGCGCTATGGTTACTCGACGGTTACACACCAACCATTCAAAAGGTATTATTTATGAGGGTATTTATGCCTCTCGCCTCGCTAAACATTTTGAGATTCCTATTAGACATGAGGAGGCGGAGGAGATGCTGCAACCCACTAAATATTTAGGCTATGCCAATATGGTAGCGCATTATTTTATTGACAATGATAAGCAAAAAATGACTTCTCTACAATTTAGTGTTTAGTCAGGGTACTCGGGGGATTATTACTTTGCCTGCACCTTCCTTGTTCGACCTTTATTCAGGCAGGTACACTATTATGCCTGGTGACATCTACAAATATTGGGGTCTGACACAAACCCCAACACCTGAGCCAGTGTCTGCACCTGAGCCATATCAGGAGCCTGTTTATCAGTGGGAACCACATGAGCTCACCAACCAGTGGAACCCTGAGGACCCTTCGCAGTATCCAGGAGAGGGTTATTACGAGACGTGGCCATAGACCAACTTAGGCCAAAAGCCTAAGCTTGGGAGAGTACGTATTCCTCACCGACATTACATTCACGCATCACACATTCATTCCAGTTGTCGGTATTCATACTTTTTCATTGTATAGTCCATTTTAGTTTATTTTCTTGCTTTCTTCTTGTGTGTTTGAATTTTTTTGATAAAATCCAAAAATATTTCTCCCTTATTTTTATTTTTTCCTTCTAGTTTAATTAGTTGTAGTATTAAAAGAAACCCCAAAAAGATTTCTCGTTCTTCTTTTGCTTGTTGGGAGCTTTCCCGTGTAAATAGTTTTTCTCGTTTTTTATTATTCCTTTGTTTTGCTTTCTTCTAGAGAAAAACCAAAAACTCTAAAAATATTTCAGCGTGTTCTATTGAAATTCTTTTCTTTGGATCGTAAGCAGAAGACCACGATGAAAATGTTGAGTGGCTCTTATATGCAACATTGTTGATCTAATGAAGAGCCTGTATTACCTTGTCTTCTCCTTTGAATAAATGTTTGCAGATTCCAGCTTAGTCCACAACACGTGAACCATTATTATTATTCACATCATTCGGTCAAGCAAGTGAAAGGCAATAATGATGAAATCTGATGAAATGATTGAGATGAAGAAAAGTTGGTATGAACTCGACCTATTTTGTTTTTGTAAATATGATTAGCTCATCATTCTTGATTCAACACATTATGAATGAACAGTTTGCAATGACAATTAGAGATCATAGTTACTCATGCCATCTTTAATTAGCTAGGAGTGAATAATGGTTTATCTTGTATGTCAACATGCATTTAAAATGGTTATGATGTAGTATGATAGGATCGTATCCTCCTCTGAATGGTTCAAGTGGCTTGACTTGGCACATGTTCACGCATGTAGTTGAATCAAAACCAACATAGCCTCCATGATGTTTATGTTCATGGTGATTTATATCCCACTCATGCCTGTACCCAGTGTTGATTAATCCCAATGCATGTTTATGACCATTGTCGCTCTCTAGTTAGTCGCTCCTTAATCTATTTGCTAGCCTTCACTTGTACTAAGCGGGAATACTGCTTATGCATCCACTTAATTAAAACCCAAAGTCATTCCATATGAGTCCACAATACCTACCTATATGCGGTATTTACATGCCGTTGTAAGTAAATTTGCATGTGCCAAACTCTAAACCTTCAAATAATAATATGTTTTGTATGTCTGAATCGCTCATGTGGCGACTGGGGGTTGTCAGTATCTTCCATGCTATGTGGGTTATTCTCACGATGAGTGTTTATTTACTTGTTATTCACAAGAAAGTGGCTGGTAATCAGGACGCCCGGTCCTATAATCAAAATCAAAATCAAAATATAATAACAAAACAAAACTTCCCCGGATTGTTGTTGGTATGGAGGGCACCCGAGGATTCGGCTAGACATGGCTTGTGTTCGCTAGTGGATGGGGAGTAAAACTTAATTATTTAGTTTGGGAACCGCCTATAATGTGCCTAGCATGGAAGATAATAAGAACACTTGGTCGTGGAGGGAGTCCTGGATAAGGGGGTCCTCGGGCATCCGGACTATGTGACATGGGCCGGACTGATGGGCCGTGAAGACACAAGATAAAAGGCTTTCCCTCGTGTCCAGATGGGACTCTCTGTTGCATGGACAGTAAGCTTGGCGGCCAGACCTGTAGTTTCCTTTCTCTATAAACCGACTCTATACAACCCTAGCCCCCTCCGGTGTCTATATAAACCGAAGGGTTTAGTCCATGGAGGCAGACACAAATCATATAGGCTAGACATCTAGGGTTTAGCCATTACGATCTCGAGGTAGATCAACTCTTGTAACCCCTATTCTCATCAAAGTCAATCAAGTAGGGAGTAGGGTATTACCTCCATTAAGAGGGCCCGAACCTGGGTAAACATTGTGTCCCCTGCCTCCTGTTACCTTCGACCCTCAGACGCACAGTTCAGGACCCCCTACCCGAGATCGGACGGTTTTGACACCGACATTGGTGCTTTCATTGAGAGTTCCTCTGTGTCACCAATAGAAGGATCGATGGCTCACCTTGTCGTCAACGACAAAATAAACTCTGGAAGGGCCCTAGCTCCTAGGCAGATCCTCTAGATGGGCAGTTTTACCATGGGCGCCCGCTCGACCGTTAAGCCAAGCCGGTCCCCCAAACCACCAAAAATCATCTCCGCATTGGCCTCGAACACTCAGATAAGATGGATCCGGTGGATGTTTCATCTTTGAACGAACTGCTAGATCGCATCGCCGCCCTAGGGGTCACAACAGGCTGCGATCGGATCGGGCTTAAACCCGATCAGAGGGAAATCAAGACCCCGCAGATCACCCATCTGGTTGTGGTTGTGGAGGAGCAAGCCAAGGATAACTCTCCCCCTACACTGACAACAAGCTATGTTCGGATTTCTGAGCCCTGTGAGCCAGATACCCATCTTCGGGAAGAGACTCCCTATCCTCCGAACATAGAACCAGGCGTCAAGCCTAAAAACTCCCAGGATACTCTGGATCCTGGGCCAGTAACCTCCGAAATTCTTAAAACTCTGGATCCCAGAGTGGGTCAGGGTTCGGATTCAAGCCCGCCCACCAACCACAAGCAATATTCCCCAAGAAGTTCCGGTCCTCCGAACATATGCGACCTAATGAATGTGCGGCAGCAACCTTAGGAAACAGTCCATCACTTTTGGGCCAGATTCCTCCTTGTTAAAAACAAGATCAAAGATTGCTGCAACGAAGATGTAGTTTCAGTATTTTGCCGCAACTGTATGGACGAGGGTATCCTCAATGCCCTCAACTGATGCCGCATACTGCACTTTGCAGATTTGGCACACATAGTATAGAAATATTGCGCGATGGAAAGCGCCTGGAAAGCCCAGACAGGTCGGTGGGAACTGTCGACCTTTCAGCCACCCACCGGACGGGCAAAAAGGATGCACCCTCACGGGGCACCTGATCATCACTCTGTGGACAAGAAAATTAAGCCCTCAACGGGACACAGAACTATCCTTGATGAATGGCTTGACAAGCCCTGTCAGATACACATGACGTCGAATTCCGAACCAACACACAGCCTTCGGGCATGTTGGGTACTCCGGCAGGTGGCCAAGAGCGGTGAGGCTATCCTCACCAATACGACCTCCGAGAAGTACCCTCTCGAGGACGACAATCTCAACGTCTTTACGGTCTTCGAGACATTCTCTTCAAATAATCGGCGTAAAAGGGCACTTCACGGCCTCGCCGAAGTCAACCATGTAGCCACAGTAAACCCTTGGAATGATACAGCGATAAGTTTCACCGCCAACGACGAACCAAGGGCTTGATCAGTCCATGCACCAGCCGCTTTGGTCTTAAATCCAATCGTCGATGGCTTTCGGCTCGCTAAAGTACTCATGGACGGCGGTAGTAGACTGAACCTCATCTACAAGGACACGCTCGATAAAATGCAAATAGACAAGAGCCGCATCGAGCAGAGTAGTACAAACTTTCGAGGCATTATCCCCAGTCGAGAAGCGCGATGCTCGAGGAAAATTAAACTTGATGTGGTATTCGGCACACCAGAGAACTATAGGTCCGAAGAGTTAATCTTCCATGTGGCACCCGTTAATAGCGGACATCACGCCCTGTTGGGGCGAGATACATTCACACGCTTTCAAGCCATACCCCATTACGGGTACATGAAGCTCAAAATGCCCAGGCCCAACAGAGTTATCACTATCACCAGTGATCCGGACATAGCACTCCGCGCCGAAAACAAAACCGCATCCCTGGCCCTCGAGGCATTATCTGAGGCCCTTGCAGCCGAGGAGCTCACCGCTCTGCGTTCCACAGTGGATGGAGACAACGTAATCCTCGATAAAAGGCCTAAGTCCACTTCTTTCAAGCCAGCAGACGAAAATAGTCAAATTCCAAGTTCACCTGACGGATCCTAATAAAATAGCAGCCATTGGAGCACAGCTGGATCCAACGGTCGATGCCACTCGAAGATCATTCCTGTGAGGGAATTGGGACATCTTTGTGGGGCATCCTTTGGTTATGTCAGGAATCCCACGCAGACTGGCCGAACATAGCCTCAACATAATAAAGGGGTTCAAGCTAGTTAAGCAAATGTTGTGGCGATTTTCCGAACCCAAGCGACAAGCTATGGGGGGAGGAGCTGGCCAAACTACTTGAAGCCGGGTTCATTAGAGAGATCAAACACCCGGATTGGCTAGCCAACCTGGTCATGGTGCCAAAGAAGGACAAATCCTGGCGCCTTTGTGTCGACTTCAAAGACCTCAATAAGGCCTGCCCTAAGGACCCCTTCCCACTGCCCCGCATTGACAAAATCATTGATGCAACTGTAGGACACAATTCACTGTGTTTCCTAGACACATGCTCCGGATACCATCAGATTAACAAGAAGGAATCCAATCAGGCCGCAACGGCATTCATTACTCCGTACGGGCGTTTTTGCTTCAACACTATGCCTTTCGGACTCAAAAACTCCGGCGCCTGTCGGTGTCAAAACCGGTGGATCTCGGGTAGGGGGTCCCGAACTGTGCGTCTAAGCGGATGGTAATAGGAGACAAGGGACACGAAGTTTTACCCAGGTTCGGGCCCTCTCGATGGAGGCAAAACCCTACGTCATGCTTGATTAATATTGATGATATGGGTAGTACAAGAGTAGATCTACCACGAGATCAAGGAGGCTAAACCCTAGAAGCTAGCCTATGGTACGATTGTTGTATATTATATGCTGTCCTACGGACTAAAGCCCTCCGGTTTATATAGACACTGGAGAGGGTTAGGGTTACACAAAGTCGGTTACAATGGTAGGAGATCTAAATATCCGCATCGCCAAGCTTGCCTTCCACGCCAAGGAAACTCCCTTCCGGAAACGGGACGAAGTCTTCAATCTTGTATCTTCATAGTCCAGGAGTCCGGCTGAAGGTATAGTCCGTCCATCCGGACACGCCCTAATCCAGGACTCCCTTAGTAGCCCCTGAACCAGGCTTCAATGACGATGAGTCCGGCGCGTAGATTGTCTTCGGCATTGCAAGGCAGGTTCCTCCTCCAAGTACTTCATAGAAGATTTTGAACACCAAAGACAGTGTCCGACCCTGCAAAATAAGTGTCCACATATTGCCATAGAGAGAATAATATTTACACAAATCTAATCTGCTGACGTATTCCATAGCATGACATCACACCACGGCCAAGTCTTTATTCGAATCATTTTTACTCCCCCACCTCAGCACATTTCGTGAGGCGGTTTCCTTGGCACGTCTTGTCAAAGCAAAGATCGTGTCCCCTTATTTACGGGATTCTCATCAATACGGACGTGGGTAACCCAACCGCGCCATTTATCACGGCGCTTGGGAGATAAGCGAGTTTTACCAGGCTGGTGGGGACGCTTAGCCGCATCCACCCATATAAGGGGATAAGGATCCACCTTTTTACATACACCTTCTTCCTCCTTTGCCCATCCATCTTCCGTCCACTCGACCTCCAGCGCCCAAGCCCGCACTTCCCACCTCAACCTTCTCCAGCCACGTCCGGAGCGGGAGGCAAGTGGATGGTCTCCTCCATTACGAAGGGACATGTCAAAAAACTGAGGAAAGCCGGATACTTGTCTAACGACATCGCGCACCGGCTTCCCGAAGAGGGGCAGCTCCTCCCTACCCCAAGGCCCCATGAGAGGGTAGTATTCCTTCCCCATTTCCTCCGCGGACTGGGCTTTTCTCTCCACCCGTTCGTCCGGGGGCTCATGTTCTACTATGGCCAAGATGTCTACGATCTGGCCCCGAACTTCGTCCTCAACATCTCGGTGTTTATCGTCGTGTGTGAGGCTTTCCTCTGCGTCTGCCCCCATTTCGGACTATGGCTCAAGACTTTCAACGTCAAGCCCAAGGTGGTGCGCGGCAACCAGGCGGAGTGCGGAGGCGCCATGGCGGGCAAGATAGCCAACGCCCTATGGCTCGAGGGCTCCTTTGTGGAGACCCTGAAGGGGTGGCAATCGGGGTGGTTTTACATCACCGAGCCGCGCGATCCCAAATGAGTCGCAGCCCCCGAGTTCCGGTCCGGATCCCCTACGCGGCTCACATCTTGGAAAGAGACGGGCCTGTCGTGGGGCAATAAAGGAGAGGTAACCGGACTGCAAAAATGCATCCAAACCTTGGTGAACAAGTAGCTCAAGCTTGTCAACGTAGTCCAGGTTATGCTCGTCCGCCGGATCCTCCCGTGTCAGCAACGGGATTCTATTTGTGGGAGTTCGACCCGGCGCAGCACCCAACCCTGAGCAGGCTCTTCGACACAACGTACAAAGACGCCTGGAAGGTGCTATTCAAAGGCGCCGAGGCTCCCGCATCCGCTTCCGAGGACCGCAGATTTAGCACGCAGCTTCCCGCTAGTGCGGTAAGATATTTTTACCTTTTACAGGATGTTTGTTTTCCATAGTTTGACTCTATGCGGGATCTAAATTCCCTTTCCTTTGACAGGATTGGCTGGCGAAGTCCGGATAGATCGACTGTCCGGCTCCTTTTCCCGAAGACCCAGCCGATGCTCGCTTAGCGAAGCTGCTGGCTCCGGCACCATACGTGGTGCCGGAGAAGAAGGCCAAGAAGAGGGCCACGGGGGCTCGAAAGAGTTCTCGGCGCTAGGAGGTGTCGGATTCTTCATCCGACGAATCTGAGACGCGCTCCAACCGTGAAAACAAGGAGGAGGAAGAACAAACCTCTCCCCCTCCAACAGGGGGAGGAAAGAAAAGGAAGGCCGCCCCGACCGGGGAGGCCGAAGGGTCCAAGAAGGGGAAAACCCTTCCTCCGGACTACCCCGCCGACGCCGATGACGACGAAGAGGAGTGGCCGCGCAGGGCCAAGCGTCCGGCGGAATCGTAAGTATCCGGGCACCCGAGTAATTTATAGCATTCCTTTATTGCACAGCCTATCCTTATGTCGAATATGATTATGTAGTCCGCCCAAGGCCGGGCTCGACGAGTCATCGAGCGGCTCCCTGGATTCGTCGGACATGAATTCAGTTCCGCCCGCTACCTCCCCCCCCCCCCACTGCGGACGACACCGAAGTGGCGTCGCAACAAGCTCTGGGCCAAGAGGAGGTGGTCCTGGAGGAGCCGCGAGGCGACCTCCCGGACTCCAGGAGTGAAGGGGAAGACCCCCCAGGGCTCCAAGTCCGGCTTTGAGCCGGACACCGTGCCGGAATCTTCAACGGTTCCGGACTGCGGTAGGCGAACTCCTTCCAAGAGGAGCAAGCCTACTGAGCCGGCGGCCCCCGTCCAACCGGAGGCGCTTGACAATCTGCTGGAGGTGCTTAACAGGCTTCGAGCTAAGTGCAGGATATATAAAAAATATTACCGCATAGACAGTAGCCCCTGATGCTCTGTTTGGCGTTCGGAAAGAAAAGCCGAATAGAGGATCTAATAAAATTCACAGGAGTCTAACAGAAAGAGAGTCAATATGCGTATGCAGGCTTCACTGCTGGCAACCGCCGCACTGACTGTGGAGGTGGGCACACTGAAGCAGGGCCTCGAGCGGACCGAGCAAGAGCTTGGCCTTGCCAAACGGCAGCTCGAGGAGAAAGAAGGTAAGAAATACCTTATAGAAAAAAGAAAATATAAATGTGCAATTGCAAAAATATGACAGGATTAACATGGTTATTGTAGGGGCCATAGCTGAGGTGGCGACCCTCAAGCAAGCGTTGGCCGAGGCCGATAAGAGAGCGGCCACGGAGCGCTCCGAGCGGGAGAGGTATGAAGCCCAGGTTGGCGAGGTGCGGCAAGAGCTCCAGGCTCTCATGAAAAAACATGAGAGTTTGGAGCTTGACTCAAAGACGCGAGCGTCCGAGCTCGCGGCAGCTATTGAGAATGCCAAGTCTGCCAAGGCTGAATCCCTGAAGGCCCTCCAGGAGTTGGATGCGGTAAAAAGATAGCGGCGGGTAAGGCATTCTTTATGCAAAAGCAAACATGTAAAAGTGAGCTTCTTGTTACTTACCCGAATCCGGAACTCGCCAGGAGCATTTGCAGATCTTCCCCGTAGTGTATCTGATGCTGCCGCATTCTACCGAGCCGCGGAGGGCAGCTCGACGGAGAAGGTGTTCTGGTCTCAGTATGCTGAGGCCGGACACCCAGTGCCCCTGAGCGACCAGCTGAAGCAGCTGGTCGATCTCCACAAGGCGGCCGAACAGGCCATGAAGGGCCTCATAGTTCGGTTGTGGCCTGGAGAGGCTCTGCCTGGGAGCTACTTCGGGCTGGTGCGGCGGCTGGTGGAGGCCTGTCCAAGGCTCGAGGTCATCAAGCGCTCCGTTTGCATTGAAGGTGCCCGTAGGGCCCTTGCCCGCGCTAAGGTGCACTGGGGCAAGCTGGATAGTGAGAAGCTTGTGAAGGACGGGCCACCGCCGGGGAAGGAGCATCGCAAGCCCGAGAACTATTATAAAGACGTTCTAAAGGGTGCTCGCCTTGTGGCGGATGAATGTTCCATGGATGTAATTTTGGAGTAAACTCGCTCGTGTTATCCTGTGCGCTGAAAACTTGTTCATGTGTGCTTAAGCAATGCTTTTTGAATTTAAAATATTAATTTCTGTGCGGCCGTTTATCAAAAATTGAGAGATGGCCAGTCGTCGGCTTCTGCCCCCATGCCACTAGTGCTGGGGTGTTCGGGATAAACCTGAGCGCTCTTTTTCCCATGTTTGGGTCCTTCAAGGGAGGCGCTCAGCACAACGCACAAGGCAATCGGACTATAATGCTTGAACAGTCTCACTTAGCCATAGAACTCTATAATTTTAAATTTCGGCAAAGCCCCTAGTATTCGAAAGACCGAGTTCGGGGCGCTATCCATGCCTTGGTCGGACAAAGCCGACTCCTCGCTCTAAGCGGCATAAGTCTTTTGGGACTCGAAAAACCTCTCGAACAGCGACCGGTCTCTCGCTTCATCATGACAGTCAGTTTTAGCTTTCTCTACTGAGGTGCTCAGCCCAGCTCAACTGGGGCACAATCGCAGTAGTTCTCCTAGTGCTACCTTAGCCGATATAGCAGAACGTAAGGTACCAAAACATAGGAGCCGGGCAAACCCAACTATTGACCCAAGACATGATTCGGAGCCGATGCATATAATGCTATAAGTTCGGGGTGCCGCACTTGTGAAAGTGTTTGGACTTTTTGCACCATATTGAGGGGTACTCAAGCCCCTGGCGCATTTGGCCGTACCACAGTGTACGGATGCAACATGTCATTAATTAACATATATTCATAAAAAGAGTAATGCAAGAATAGATATAAGCTACGCATTGTTTATTAAAAATGCTGCGATCAAAGCAGAATGATACAAATAGCGCGATAAGCAAAAAGTTGGACTATTGGACATGTCCGGTCCAGGGGCAGGCCGCGGAATTGTATGCAAAACAGGTATACTACTCGTGATAGAGACCACCTGGGAGTTCCATAATGCGGCATGGCTTGTCTGCTTCCCTGGTTCTTGCATCGTTTGTGCGGCAGTTGAATTGCCGAACAGGTCGTCCGAAGTATGTAGTCCTGAAAGTAAGAGAAAATAAAGAAATCGGCAGCCCCTAGTGCGGTTTAAGCCGTGTTTCGGGCATGCCGTGATAGTGCCCCTCCCCCTGTGCCCATGGTATTTCAACAGCGTAGTTATGTATGCGAGGCACTGGTTTCGCTAATTCGCGAGGGCTGGGGTTGGGGCCGCGTTGCTACGCCTGCTCGGAACATGCCAGGCGGTCTTGTTGTAGGTTACTCCGGGCGCGCTTGACGATGTCCGGACGTTTAACGGCTGGACTGGAGAGCTGCCTTGAGAGGCTGCTTTGTACTTCCGCTGCGAGGGCCGCCATGTGTTCCTCCGTTCGGAGGGAGCGTTCGGTGTTTCCATTGACCGTTATTACTCCTCGAGGGCCTGGCATCTTGAGCTTAAGGTATGCGTAGTGCGGCACCGCATTGAACTTTGCGAATGTGGTTCGCCCGAGCAGTGCGTGATAGCCACTGCGGAACGGGACTATGTCGAAGATTAACTCCTCGCTTCGGAAATTGTCCGGAGACCCGAAGACCACTTCAAGTGTGACTGAGCCTGTACAGTTGGCCTCTACACCTGGTATGACGCCTTTAAAGGTCGTTTTGGTGGGCTTAATCCTCGAGGGATCTATGCCCATTTTCCGCACTGTATCCTGGTAAAGCAGGTTCAGGCTGCTGCCGCCGTCCATAAGGACTCTTGTGAGGTGAAATCCGTCGATAATTGGGTCTAGAACCAATGCGGCGAACCCGCCATGACGGATGCTAGTGGGGTGGTCCCTTCGATCAGAAGTGATCGGGCAGGAGGACCATGGGTTGAACTTTGGGGCGACTGGCTCCATCGCGTATACGTCCCGTAACGCACGCTTCCGCTCCCTCTTGGGGATGTGGGTTGCGTATATCATGTTCACCGTCCGCACTTGTGGGGGAAAACCCTTCTGTCCACTATTGTTCGGCGGCCTGGGCTCCTCCTCGTCGTCGCTACACAGCCCCTTGTCTCTGTTTTCGGCATTTAGCTTGCGTGCCTGCTTGAACACCCAACAATCTCTGTTGGTGTGATTGGCTGGCTTTTCGGGGGTGCCATGTATCTGGCACAAGCGGTCGAGTATTCGGTCCAAACTGGACGGGCCCTGAATATTTCTTTTGAATGACTTTTTCCGCTGACCGGATTTGTACCCTCTGAATCCGGCATTGACTGCCGTATCCTCGTTGCTGTCGCTGTTAACGCGGCGCTTTTGCTTGTTCCAACGCGACCTGCCACTTTTGTCCTTGGTGTCCGAATTACCAAGGTTTTTGGTCAAGTTGTTGCTACGAGCTAGCCAGCTATCTTCTCCCGCGCAAAAGCGAGTCATGAGTGTCGTGAGGCCTACCATAGATTTCGGCTTTTCTTGTCCAAGGTACCGGGCAAGCCACTCGTCGCGGATATTATGCTTGAAGGATGCTAGGGCCTCTGCGTCCGGACAGTCGACTATTTGATTTTTCTTTGTTAGGAACCATGTCCAGAATTGCCTGGCCGATTCCTCTCGCTGCTGAATTATGTGGCTTAGGTCATCGGCATCTGGTGGTCGCACATAACTGCCCTGGAAGTTTTCAAGGAATGCGGCTTCCAGGTCCTCCCAAGAACCGATTGATTCTACCGGCAAGCTGTTAAGCCCATGCCGGGCTGGTCCCTTAAGTTTGAGTGGGAGGTATTTGATGGCGTGTAGATCATTGCCATGGGCCATGTGGATATGAAGGAGATAATCCTCGATCCATACCGCAGGATCTATTGTGCCATCATATGATTCGATGTTCACGGGTTTAAAACCCTCGGGGATTTTATGATCCATTACTTCATCTGTGAAGCATAGTGGGTGTGCGGCGCCTCTGTATTGGGCTATATCACGACGCAGCTCAAACGAGCTTTGTCTATTGTGTTCAACCCGGCCGGATTTATTATATCCGGAGTGACGATCACCGTCACGTACCGTGGGGCGCCCGCGTGATCCGTAGACCGATCTTGTTTGCCTTGCCTTGTCCTCCAGTATGTCTCGCAGGTCTGGCGCATTCTCCCGTGCCTTAGTATGTTTTGAGCGGCGCTGGCGCGCAGCTTGAGTGGAGGGCCGAGAGGCCTCTCTGCCACGGCCACGAGGTGGCCGGTCGGCCATGTCATGCGCTGGTGATATAGGTTTAGGTGCTTCCTCCTCTAATCGGGGTAGCAGCCTGCGCTTTGGGTATCTCTTGGAGGGGCGTTCGAGTTCATACTCTTCGGCCGCGAGGACTTCCGTCCATCTGTCGGCTAGCAAATCTGGATCAGCTCTAAGCTGATGCTGTTTTTTCTTAAGGCTGCTTGTTGTGGCCATAAGCATGCGTTTGAAACGCTCTTGTTCGACGGGATCCTCTGGCATGACGAATTCATCGTCGTCGAGGCTTGCCTCGTCTTTGGAGGGAGGCATATAATTATCATCCTCAACCTCTCTGTCTGTTGCTCTCTCATGAGGGCTGGCTTCTTCATCCTCCTGTGCTGAATCTTGCTAGAGGGGGTGTTCTTCGGCGCTATCCGGAGTATTATTATCTCCCGTGCCGGAATCACCGTTTTTGCTTTGGCAGGATTTAGAGCGGCGCCGCTGACGCCGACACTTAGGTTGCTTCTTGGAGGGGTCATCCCCCGCCGTTCCATCGCCATCTTCTTCTTTTGGGGTATCTACCATGTATATGTCATACGACGAGGTGGCTTTCTAGTGCCCTATAGGTGCTGGTTCTTGGTCATCTCCTACATCAGCGTCCATACCGTCGATGTCTTCGGAGTCAAAGTCGAGCATGTCGGTTAAATCATCAACAGTGGCTACAAAGTGGGTGGTGGGTGGGCTTTGAATTTCTTCGTCGTCCGTATCCCAACCTTGCTGACCGCAGTTCGGCCAGGGCTCTCCTGATAAAGAGAGAGACTTTAATGACTTCAGAATATCGCCAAAGGGCGAGTGCTGAAAGATGTCCGCGGTGGTAAACTCCATGATCGGCGCCCAATCGGATTCGATCGGCAGGGGCGCAGAGGGCTTGGAGTCTGGAGAGGAGTCCGGCCCTACGGAGTCACGGGCCTTGCAGAGTGCAGGGCTGGTGTTCGGCTCGATCGCCGTTGGGATCGCAGCCCCCAAGGCGGCGGCCAACCACTCGTCCTCGATCGACGCAGTTGGTTTCGAATCAAGGGTTGGAACCGATGCGTGCGCGGCCTCCAGGGCACTGTTCGGCGGCAGAGCTATGTCATGCCCATCGCGACAGTGCGGCGCGCTCGTCTGTGGCTCGAATCCGTCGAAGATCAAGTCCCCGCGGACGTCAGCCGTGTAGTTTAAACTTCCAAATCTGACCTGATGGCCAGGGGCATAGCTTTCGATCTGCTCTAGATGGCTAAGTGAATTGGCCCGCAGTGCGAAGCCGCCGAAGACGAAGATCTGTCCGGGGAGAAAAGTCTCACCCTAGACTGCATCGTTATTGATGATCGGAGGAGCCATCGGGCCTAAAAGCGACGACACAGAGGAACTCTCAATGAAAGCACCAATGTCGGTGTCGAAACCGGCGGATCTCGGGTAGGGGGTCCCGATCTGTGCGTCTAGGCGGATGGTAACAGGAGACAAGGGACATGAAGTTTTACCCAGGTTCGGGCCCTCTCGATGGAGGTAAAACCCTACGTCCTGGTTGATTAATATTGATGATATGGGTAGTACAAGAGTAGATCTACCACGAGATCAAGGAGGGTAAACCCTAGAAGCTAGCCTATGGTATGATTGTTATATGTTGTCCTACGGACTAAAACCCTCCGGTTTATATGGACACTGGAGAGGGTTAGGGTTACACAGAGTCGGTTACAATGGTAGGAGATCTAAATATCCACATCGCCAAGCTTGCCTTCCACGCCAAGGAAAGTCCCTTCCGGACACGGGACGAAGTCTTCAATCTTGTATCTTCATAGTCCAGGAGTCCGGCTGAAGGTATAGTCTAGCCATCCGGACACCCCCTAATCCAGGACTCCCTCAGCGCCACTTACCAATGCATGATTCAAACATTCATGGAAAAACAAATTGGCAAGACGGTGGAGGCATATGTAGATGATGTAGTCATCAAAACAAAACATGTCGAGTCATTGGTGGACGACCTATGCCTTACATTTGACAACCTCCGAACATATGACATACGGGTCAATCCAGAAAAATGCGTTTTCGGCATTCTGGCTGGGAAGATGCTCGGGTTCATTGTTTCCAATAGAGGAATCCAAGAAAATCCGGCCAAAATCGGAGCCCTGTCACAGTTGGCAACACCAACAGACCTAAAACAGGTCCAAAAACTAGTTGGGTGTGTGGCAGCCTTGAGCCGCTTTATTTCCAGATTGGGAGAGAAGGCACTGGCACTATATCGCCTGCTCTAAGGTACCGACCACTTTGAGTGGACGGACGCGACAACAGCCGGATTGGAAGAAATAAAAACTTTATAAGCAAACAACCCAATCCTTGCCGCACCTAACATCGGCGAACCTATGCTGATGTACATATCTGCAACTCACCAGGTGGTGAGCGCTGTGCTTGTCGTCGAACGCGAGGAAGAGGGACACAAATTCCCACTCCAAAAACCAGTATAGTGTGTATCGGCGGTTCTCACACCATGCAAATCCTGATACCCACACTATCAAAAGATAACATATGCGGTTTTCATGGCATCTCGGAAGCTGCAGCACTACTTTCAAGAGTGCTAGAACACGGTGGCCTCCGAGGTACCACTCAGTGACATCATAAACAATCGAGACGCCACCGGACGCATTGCAAAATGGGATGTCGAGCTCTTACCATTTGAAATAATATACAAGCCATGCCGACCTATTAAATCCCAGGTGTTGGCCGACTTTGTCGCCGAGTGGACAGAAGCCAAACTCCCTAAAGAGTACGACACATACTCGACGGCTCTAAAATGTTAGCCGTACTGGGGCGGGTGTCATCCTAAAAACCCCTACAGGGGACACAGTCCGTTACGTATTACAAATCATGTATACGCAGCCGAATATGAGGCGGTACCGCATGGTCTCCGGATGACTGTTTCTATGGGCATACTACGCCTCGAGGTGCGCATGGACTCGAACCTTGCAATATCCCAAATAAATGGAGAATTCGATGCAAAAGATCCAAAGATGACGGCTTACCACAACGCCGTACTCAAAACATCGGCTCGGTTTGAGGGGTTGAGTTTCATCATGTGGCCCGAGACAGTAATCAAGCAGCGGACATCCTTGCTCGAATGGGCGCTAAACGAGACCCCATCCCGCCTAACACATTTGTGGAAAGGCTTTTCAAGCCATTTGTGGTATGGCAAGACGAGAGCGGAAATACCAGTCCGGCGCCGATCACACCCACGGATGCCGAACACGATTCGGATATCATCGGGGGCTCGGGCACCGAACCAACGCCCTCCGCCCATGCAATCATGGAGAAACCGCCCCATGGAACGAAACCTTCTTAGCCTACCTTAATAGGTAGGAGCTCCCTGATGACTAGAACGAGGCCCGTCACATAGTCTGACGCTCCAAAGTCTACAAAGTTCATGAAGGAGAACTCTACAAGAAAAGTACTACCGGAGTCCTTCAAAGATGTATCTCCAAAGAGGAGGGACGACAGCTTTTGGACGAAATACATGCTGGTCTTGGCGGCCATCACGCCGCAGCTCGGGCCCTTGTAAGTAAGACCTTCCGTATGGGTTTCTTTTGGCCCACGGCCCGAGTAGCTGCACATGACCTCGTACAACGTTGTGTTAGATGCCAGATTTTGCCAATCAAAGCCATATGCCGCCCACTGCCTTACGAACAATCCCCATTACTTGGCCTTTCGCGGTCTAGGGGCTGGACATGGTCGGGCCCCTTAAAGGGAGAAGCCATAAGAAAAAATACCTGCTGGTTATGGTAGATAAATTCACTAAGTGGATAGAGGCCAAACCAGTTAAAACGGCTGAAGTCGGACCGGTGATAGACTTTATATCCGGTGTCGTACACGGTTATGGTGTCCCACACAGGATTATTACAGACAACGACTCTAACTTTACAGCCGACGAGGTGAAAACTTGGTGTGCTAATCTAGGCATTAAGCTCGATTATGCCTCCGTGTATCACCCGCAGACAAACGGTCAAGTTGAACAGGCCAATGGCCTGATAATGAGCGGCATCAAACCCAAACTAGTGCAATCCCTAAAGGAGTCGGACAAACATTGGGTCGAGGAGCTTGACTCCGTACTCTGGGGGCTGCGGACCACGGCCAATCGTACGACCGGATACACATCGTTCTTCATGGTATACGGCGCAGAGGTTGTCTTGCCCTGTGATATTATTCATGACTCACCTCGAGTGCATATGTATGAGGAGAGAGAGGCCGAGCTCGATCGGAAGGACGACTTAGATGGCCTGGAGGAGGAGCGCGATGTTGCAAAAGCCTGTTCCGCATTCTACCAACAACAAGCTCGAAGATACCAAAGCAGAGAAGTGCGGGCAAAGACTTATAATGTCGATGAACTCGTTCTACACCTACCAGAGAAGAAAAAGGACAAGCTCAAGCCCAAATGGGAGGGTCCCTTCATTATAGATGAAGTTCTCACTGGAGGAGCCTATCACCTTCGCAATGCATCGGATAATCGCTTAGAGCCGAACCCATGGAACGCCTAAGTCCGGACAAATACCTTTGTTCGTTCCCTTTTTCTCCTTTTTATTTTTCCTCTTTTTCCATTTTTTTATAATTTCTAGCGTGTGCTCGGGTAAGCCACACACTTGAGGGGTATGCATCCTTAAATGTACACACCCCATCATAACTGGGGGCTTCTCTCAATAGAAGCTTATTATTTTGAGCATAAAGCTCACCACATATATGTTGTTTTCTCACATACGTCCTGTCTTTGCCACTATATGCACCTCTATGACTTAAGTTTTTGCCAAGCTGGGTTATCTGGCTCCTGTGCTTATGCCCTACATTCCCGCTTGTTCGGCTAGGGCATAAAGGGAGCACCTCTGTGATTGTTACAACCGGGTCATCCGAACATGTACCTCAGACGGGTGAAGCCAAAAGTTAGCGTTCTTAAGGGAATAATTGGTCGAAGGACAAACGATGAACTGCCTTCATGGAAATATAATCTATCAAAATACAAAGACTCCGGCGATTCTTCCGCATCACGGCTTAGGCATGCATACATAAGGCATGCTGCCCAAGGAGAGGAACCCATAACGAAACTATTCTCTCTGGAAGATGTTTCTTACGTTAAAAAGTAATATAACATAACTCCCCGAATACAGTTTGTCTGTTCATGCACTATGGCCAGATTGCCTGGTTTCCGAACATATTTGGTGCTTCCCACAGGTATAGTATTCGGGAAACACTCCAACCCTTGGGTTTCGGAGGTCAAAGCAGAAGGTCTGCCATGACAATCTTTTACAATTCGGCCGGAGATAAGTTTGATGATAAAGTGTATTGTTACATGAAATCACACGCCTACTCTTTATCTATGCCATCTATCAGGCTGTCTAGTTTATAGTCCTGCTGTGAGAATTTGGCGGCTATCTTTACTTGATCGTACACCAAGCTAACCGGAATTTCTTATCTGTTTGGTCCCCGAGGTCCGACCCGAGCTATATGATTCGGATCAAGTCTGGTATACCGTGTTTTCACCATGGCCCAGGCCTCTCGTGCACCTTCTCGACATGCTGATGCCTTCAATAGCTCAAAACGAAGACGAGCTCCCTGGAATAAATCCGCGAGCTCCCCCATCATTCCTGGAGGAGAATCAGATGGCCATAAAGCCTTATCCATGTTCCTCATTGCTTTTCGAGCTCGCTTGTGCACTTTGGATAGCTCTTGTAGCAATTCGCCTTGAAATCCAGACACTTCTCCCTTGGGCCGCCCAGTTAACAAACCTACAGGAACAAATCTCGTAAAAAAATTCCATCAGGGGATCTTATGAAAGTTAGGTTCAGGGACATACTAAATATGCCGCCTTTCAGCTTTCGGTTCTCCTTCAAGGCATCCGACAGTTGGGCTCTTACGTCCTTTAGCTCTTCGGCTTGCTTGATGTTGGCATCCTGTAGTTTGTTCTTCTCACTAATGGTCCGTGTTAATACACGTTGACCAACGGCTTCTTGCCCTTCGGCATGTTGCTTGTCCGCCTGAGCATCCTTTAGCCTCTCCTCCAGCTGATATGTCGATCGTGCTGCCGTAAACAAAACAATGAATATTCAAAAATCATTGTTAGCACAGCCGGACACTATTGTGCTTTCCATCCGGTGCCTTCTTGGATTTGTTGAAATGTTCTAGTTCTGCGGTGACAACAGTTATCTTAGTCCGACATTCTTCAAGCTCCTTGGACAGCGTGTTATTTTTCACCGCGAGTACCTGATAATATCAACAACCCTTAAATCAGTTGGGCCAACTGCTTCAAGTCTCGGGAGCTAATGGCACAAGATTATTGAATCTACACAAAAGTTCTTACCCACATATCCTTTGGAAGCTTGTGAGTGGCTCTGGCAAGTCCATCCCGAGCAGCTCGGATATATGCATCCGCAGAGCTGAGGGCATTGAATGCATCTTCGGTAAAACTTGGGTCGCGCATGACCTCCTTCCGCCATCGATGATTCATTGCACTCTCTGCTTTGGAATTGGTGACGGACACATTATCCGAATCCTCTTGGAGATGACAATCCGGCAGTTTGCCCGTATCAACCCTAGTCCTTATGGCAGGGTTCGGGGCTGGATTGGTCGATGCATGGCCGGTGAGGTTCCCAGGTATAGTCTGGCATATGCTCTTCCTACAAAATGGCCTGGTGGAAAACGTCAAAATTTGGTCTGTCCATCGAGTGCGTGTTAAAAACTATACCTCTTTGGTGAAGGCGGGTGAGGGAGTCCAGGATTACGGGGTCCTTGGGCGTCTGGGCTATGTGACGTGGGCCGGACTGGTGGGCCGTGAAGATACAAGACGGGAGACTTTCCACCGTGTCCGGATGGGACTCTCCTTGGCGTGGAACGCAAGCTTGGCATGCGGATATGAAGATTCCTTTCCCTGTAAACTGACTCTGTGCAACCCTAGCCCCCTCCGGTGTCTATATAAACCGGAGGGTTTAGTCCGTAGAGGCAATCATAATCATATAGGCTAGACATCTAGGGATTAGCCGTTACGATCTCGTGGTAGATCAACTCTTGTAACCCCTATACTCATCAAAATCAATCAAGGAGGAAGTAGGGTATTACCTCCATCAAGAGGGCCCGAACCTGGGTAAACATCATGTCCCCTGCCTCCTGTTACCTTCGATCCTTAGACGCACAGTTCGGGACCCCTACCCGAGATCTGCCTATTTTGACAGCGACATTGGTGATTTCATTGAGAGTTCCTCTGTGGCGTCTACAGAAGGATCGATGGCTCCATCAATCATCTACAACAACGTTGCCACGAAGGAGATTTTTCTCCCCTACCAGAACTTTGTATTCGGCGGCTTCGCATTGTGCGCCAACTCGGTTGGCCACCTGGAGTAGATCGACAGCTACGCCCCTGTCACCAGATTAGTTTTGGAAATCTGGACTATGTCGCTGATATCCGAGGAGACTTGATCTTCCAAGGATTCGCGGCTCCAACCACCGCTCCGTCCTTAGATCCGGAGCATGTCACCAGGTCCGAAGACGGGAGTTTAGAGCCCGCCGGACTCTCTGCGGCTATAGAGCTCAACACTGGAGAACCGGAGAGAATAGCGCCACCTGCAGTCAGCACAAAGCCGAACTCTTCTCCGGACACTAGTTCTGAACCCTCGAAGTCTGCATAATGCAAGCTCGGCCAGGGAACTTCTGTCCCCATCCAAACCTCACTCTTAAACGAGGCTCTGGACTTAATGCGATCCCTCGCTATCACAGTGGAACCGCTTCCGAAGTCTGCCCAGCCCAGAGTAGGGGCTAAAAATAGGGAACTTTACTTCCCACCCACCACCCACTTTATAGCCACTGTCGAGGATCTAACCGACATGCTCGACTACACCTCCGAAGACATCGACGGTATGGACGACGTTGCCGGAGAGGAGCATTCCCAAAACTCGCCGGTCACCGGACGCTGGACGGCCACCTCCTCATATGATGTATACATGGTGGATACACCTAAAGATAGCGACGACAATGATGAGAAAAACCCAGTCGAGGACAAACCTCCTAAGATACTGCCGAAACGTCGACGTCAGCGGCACCGCTCTAAATCACGTCGCGGAAAGAACAGCAATACCGGCACCGGAGACAATGATACTCTGGAGAACGCCGAAGACTAAGAAGACCCCATCGAGCCAACATCCGAACAGGATGATCAGGAGTACGGGCAAGTTGAGCCTGACAAGCAAGCAGGGAACAAAGACTCGGAGGACAAGAACTATCTGCCACTCTCCAAGGACGACGTGAGCCTCGGCGACGAAGATTTTATCGTGCCAGAGGAAACCCTCGAACAAGATCATTTCAAGCGCGGGCTAATAGCAACGGCCAGAAGCCTACAAAAGAAGCAGCAACAGCTTCAAGCTGACCAAGATCTGCTCAATGATAGATGGACTAATGTCCTGGCAGTCGAAGAGTACGGCCTCGAACGCCCAACAAAGAGTTACGCGCAGCGTAAGTTGCTACCCCAATTCGACAACAAGGCGCCAGAGCACCACCCGCACGTAACGCAGCTGACGGAGCCAACCGACCACCACGTGGCTTGGATAGAACGGCAACTCAAGCCGAACACCAGCCCGCTCCACCTCACCATAAAAGCACAGAAACAACAGCTTGGGGATACACATATGACCTACGACAGGACCTGGAAAATAAAGCAGGCCAGACCAGATCAATCTACAGATCGCGAGGGCATGCCCCGGCGCGAGAGGATGGTTACCTGTCCCGGTGCGGCAAGTACAACCACGCCCCGGGCGAAAATCGCATACGGACTTCATCTGAACTGCGCCGTGACACGGCCCGATATAGAGGCGCCGCACACCCCCTATGCTTCACCGATGAGGTAATGGAGCACCAGTACCCAGAAGGGTTCAAACCCGTGAACACCGAATCATACGAAGGCACAAAAGATCCCACAGTATGGATTGAAGACTTTCTTCTCCACATTCACAAGGCTCGCGGTGATGATCTACACGCCATCAAATACCTTCCCCTCAAACTTAAGGGACCAGCACGGGGCTGGCTGAATAGTCTACCAGAAAACTCTATTGGTAGCTGGGAAGACCTGGAAGACGCATTTAGGGACAACTTCCAAGGTACCTATGTTCGGCCCCCAGATGTCGATGACCTTAGCCACATAATCCAGCAACCAGGGGAATCAGCTCAGCAGCTCTGGACAAGGTTCCTAATAAAAAAGAACCAGATTGTGGATTGTCCGGACGCAGAAGCCCTCGCGGCCTTCAAACATAGCGTCCGATACGAGTGGCTCGCCTGACACCTTGGCCAAGAAAAGCCGAAGTCCATGACATCCCTCACCGCACTTATCACCCATTTTTGCGCGGGAGAAGACAACTGGCTTGCTCGCAGAAGCAATAGCACCAGCGACCCTGGTACCTCTGAAACCAGGGACGGCAATGGCAAGCCATGACGCGACAAGCACAAGCCTCGAAACAACAATTAAGGAACGCAAGACACGGCGGTTAACGCCGGATTCAGCGGCTCCAAACCATTCAACGAAAAAAGCCATTCAAGGCAAACAGAGATGACCCATCCAGTTTAGACAGAATACTTGATCGGCCTTGCCAGATTCATGGTGCCCCCGATAAACCCGCCAATCATACCAACATAAATTGTTGGGTCTTCAAACAGGCCAGCAAACTTAATGCCGAACACAAGGGAAAAGGGCCACCAAGCGATGACGATGACTAGGAGCCTCGTCAACCGAACACAGGGGGACAGAGGCAATTTCCCGCCGATATAAAAACAGTGAATATGATATATGTCACACATATCCCTAAGAGGGAGCGCAAGCGCGCACTACGGGACGTCTACGCCATAGAGTCGGTCGCCCCAAAATTCAACCCGTGGTCGGCTCTCCCGATCAACTTTGATCGAAAGGACCACCCAACCAGTATCCGTTACGAAGGTTCGGCAGCCCTGGTCCTCGATCCAATCATCGACGGATTCCACCTCACACGAGTCCTGATGCACGGCGGTAGCAGTCTCATTCTACTTTATCAAGACACTGTCTGCAAAATGGGTGTTGATCCGTCAAGAATCAAGCCCACTAAAACTACCTTTAAAGGAGTAATACCTGGTGTAGAGGCCCGCTGCACGGGCTCAATCACATTGGAAGTCGTCTTCGGTTCGCCGGACAACTTCCGAAGCAAAGATTTGATCTTCAATATCATCCCTTTCCGCAGCGGCTATCACACACTGCTTGGACGAACTTCTTTCGCCCGCTTTAATGTGGTTCCGCACTACGCCTATCTAAAGCTTAAGATGCCCAGTCCACGTGGCGTCATTACAATCAATGGAAACATGGAGCGCTCGCTCCGTACTGAGAGAGCATACCACGGCCATTGTGGCCGAAGTACAAAGCGGCCCTGTCAAACCGCACACCTTATCGGCTATTAAGCCACCGGACTTCATTGCGCAAGACCGGTCAGTTCTGCATGCTGGTAGCCCGGCAATTCCAGGGCCGAATTAGCAGTTTCGCCTCCGTCGATCGCCACGTACACCAGCAAAATTTGTATCGCACGTGGACAATTATGCACTCAAAATACCTTGGGTATCAGCGGAGGCAATATACGGACAGGCCTATAGCACGGTTCGACCTTATACGGCCTTCCCCTTCCTTTAATCATCTTTTATTTTTTGCCACAGGTTAATAAAAACCTACTCATCCTTCGGACTCACGAGGACTCTCTCCGAGCCCGGTTCCGTATACATAGCCGAAGACCATTCCCCTAAAGGAATCTTTCTTACTTGGGCGAAAGTGGCGCAGACGTGCGGCAGGAAGGTGCAAAGGATTTTTGTAGACCACAACTTCACTCAAGAACCTGTATAGAGCTTTTTTGCCTAGCCCTAGATCCCCGGCACGTAAAATGTCCTTGGTGATTATGATAAATTCTGTAAGATTATGCTTTGACGTAACAATCAGATCCCAGTGATACAAATCCTTATTCGGTATTGTCTTTACTTATAGACTTTATTCCGTCTTTATAGTTGTCTCACTCACACACCTCGGCACAAAATTGCCAGGGGCTCTATCGGACAACATATGCGTTGTCAAACAAAAGTCCGAACAGCTTTATAGCACAATTCGGCGTCCCGAGCTCGGCACTATATGCATCGGCTCCGAATCATGTCTTTGGTCAATAGTTGGGTTGCCCGGATCATGTGTTTGCTACCTTACGTTCCGTCTGATCGGCTAGGGTAGTAAAGGGAGAAATACTATGATTGTGTTTCTGGTTCGCCCGGTTAAGCACCTCAGTAGAGAAAGCCAAAAACTGACTGTCATGATGTGGCGAGAGCTGGTCAGCCACTCAGCGATTTACAACAATCCTTAGCGATTCTTCCGTATTACACGAAGGACTGTTTCCCGATCACATATGTAACGCATCCGCATCGGGATAGCCGCGTACATACCAAGGGCTATTTCGTAGACCCATTCAAACTCCTATAGCCAAGTGAGAGCAATAAAAACGAATAGTCCGATTGCCTGGTTCGCCTCACTAACACCTCCTTCAGGGATCAAGATGTTGGGTTAAGTGTAGTCATGTGCAATTCCGAACACCCTAGTAGTATCTACATGGGGGTTGAAGCCGACGACTAGGAACTCTCACATATAATAAACGGCTACATAGGAGGATACATCTTTTCATCACGAATGAATATATTACAGAATACTTAGTTCATACTACAAAGCCCCCGAACAGTTCGGACTCCTTTATTCAAACACTACATTGTTAGAGCATTGGCCCTCTACAAGGCTGGCACCTTTTAGCACATCCTCAAAATAGCGCTCCGATGTGCGGTGGGCCTTGCTTTCGGGAGGACCCTCAACCGCCACCTTTCCGGCCTTCATCTTCACCCAGTGCATCTTGACACGGGCGAAAGCCATACGTGCTCCTTCTATACAGGACCACCTCTTGACGGTGTCAATCCGGGGCAGCGCATCAATAAGACGCTGCACAAGGCTGAAGTAGCTGGCCAGAATGGCCTCGGTGGGCCACAACCGGACTATGACGTCCTTCATGGCTGCACTGCACATCTTATGCAGCTCCGCCCATTGTTCCATCTGGTCATTTAGCAGAAGTGGGCGCTCCTGCCCCACAAACTGCGACCAGAAGAGCTTCTCCGTCGCGTACCCCTCCTGGGCCTGGAAGAAGTTAGCGGCGTCCACAACACTCTTCGGCAGACCCGCATACACGTCTGGAGAACTCCACAGTCGATTAAGCAAGGCATACTTCGGGTCCCCAAATTTAGCATGTAAAAGAAAGGCCTTACCAGCTGCTATCTGTCCGGCTTGACGGATTTCCTCGCGTGCTGCGCGGGATTCGTACCTCGCCTCCGAAGCATCATGAAGGGCCTAGGCGAGTTCGGTCCCCTTTGCTTTATTTTCCGTTTCCAAGGACTCGCACTTGGCGGCGGTGTCCTTGAGCTTTTGCTCCATCTCGGTCACCCATTCCTCAAAACGGCGCCGAGCATCCTATTCGGCCGTTAAGTCCACAGTCGCCTTGTCAGCAGCTGCCTGGCTCACCTTTGCCTACTCCTTAGCTTGAGCAAGCTCACCCCTAAGGGTCTCCACCGCGGCGGCACCATCTGTACAAACATGCACAGTAAAGTTCTTCAAACTTCCACAAAAGCACGGACATAAACAGGCATACAGTAAGATGTATCTTATACCTTGCGCCTGGTCGAGCCGCGTGTTAACAAGGACTAGATCCTCATCAGCTCGCTCCAGTTTCCGTTTGAGTTCGGAAATTTCCGCTGACTGGGCAGTCGCTGCTAACAGAGAGGCCTGTTATAAATTCATATAAAATAGCATGTTACACCTGACAACTGATTATTGATCCTATGCTCGCATTTCTTTCAAAAAATTCGAATAGATCTCTGGGGCTACTATCTATATACAGGCATATTTCTCATAAAAAAGATCAAAAAAACATTACATTGCGTACCTCGAAGCCTGCTAGCAGGCTGGAGAAGGCTTCGTTCAGCCTGCTCTTGGTGGACTGAATCTTCTCAGGCACCGTACCCATCAAGATGCGGTGCTCGTCTAGGACACATGCACTTTGAAGAGCGTCCGTCGTGGTATTCGGCACCTCCGGATTAGCAGAGGTCGTCGCTCCCTCTTCTCCTGCAGGGGGTCGTTCACTAGACTTCGGGGCCATGTTGGTCTCCGGAGTAGTACGCGGCTGGGGGTCGGATTGACTGCGGCCCTTGTCGCCGGTCTTCATGAGGGTCGTACCCCACAGTCCTCCGACGGCCGAGGTATCACCTTCTGGCACCGTTAAATTGCCCCCCCCCCCCCCGCCGCGTCTCTTCAAGGGTCGGGGAGGGCCTATGCGATGACGCCTCGGCGTCATCCGCCTTCGGCGGCAGGGAAGCTAATGTAGGCGACTCAGTCTCCATCATCTCCGACGGTAGGTCCCCTGAGGATGAGGATAGCTGGGGGAGATCGCGGACCGGACTAGAAAATATAGAACCTAGAGTTATCGTCACAGTTCATAAAGAATTGGACAATATGTGAGAAATCCCAAGCTACTTATGAGCCGTCTTTGGGCTTAGTCCAGCAACGATGCGTCGGGATGGCCTCGGCATCTGACTCCGAGTCATCGGAGAGGATGATCTTGTACCTCTTGGATGCTTCGGCCTCCAGGTCTTCGGAGGCCGCCCTTTTCTTACCCTTGCGGGGAGGATCTTCTACTTCCTCCTCATCATCATCATCGTCGCCCTCATGAGAGGACTGGGCTTCAGCTTCTCTCGACACTGCATCCAAAGTGCCCCCCTCTCTCTTCTTCTTGTCCTTCTTTACCGGCACCTGGTATGGCGTCGGGACCAGCATTCTCGTTAATAGAGGATTGGCTGGGTTTTCGGGCAGAGGAGCCGAACACCTTATCCGCTCCGCCTTGGCTGTCAAGCCCTGAAGAAGGAATTCATACTTAGTATGCCCCTTTGATTAAAAGATTCAGGCTATGTTCGGAAATAGAATGCTTATCGGAGAAGCAGGATGCGTGATGTTGAGCCCGATGTCTTCGGTCTTCCTGGGCCACTTCTCTTCCGGGCCTTGAAGAGTAACTTCCAGATCCCTTCGTGTGTTGTGCCAAAGAAATGTTGCAGAGTTAGAGGGCCCTCCGGATTGATTTCCCACATACGGGCCTTCCAGCGTTGACAGGGGAGGCATCGACGGCAGAGCATCACCTGGATCGCGTTGGAGAGACCGATGCCCTTGTCCATTATGTTCTTGATGCGCTGCTCC
Organism: Aegilops umbellulata; assembly: GCA_032464435.1. Classification (NCBI taxonomy): domain Eukaryota; kingdom Viridiplantae; phylum Streptophyta; class Magnoliopsida; order Poales; family Poaceae; genus Aegilops; species Aegilops umbellulata. The sequence goes on along the minus strand of CP136055.1, from coordinate 309,349,028 downwards.
AGCACCAGTACCTCATCGGCGGACTCCCAGTCCATGCCCTTGTTGATCCACGACGCGAGCCGCATAGGCGGACCGGATCTGAATTCGGGAACGGCTGCCCACTTGGTGCCATGGGGTTTAGTGATATAAAACCACTCTTGTTGCCATGCCTTTACAGTTTCCACAAAGGCTCCCTTTGGCCACGTGGTATTGGGGAGCTTGCTTATCATTGCGCTGCCGCACTCCGCATGCTGCTTGTTTACCACCTTCGGCTTTACATTGAAAACCTTGAGCCAGAGGCTGAAGTGTGGAGGGATGCGGAGGAGTGCTTCACACACGACGATAAACGCCGAGATGTGAAGGAAAGAGTTCGGGGCTAGATCGTGGAAATCCAACCCGTAGTAGAACATGAGACCGCGGACGTAGGGGTGGAGGGGAAAACCCAATCCGCGGATGAAGTGGGGAATAAATACCACTCTTTCGCCCGGTCCTGGAGAGGGGATGACCTGCTCTGGGGCGGGAAGCCTATGTGCGATCTCTGCAGTCAAGTACCCTGCCACCCGGAGCTCCAGGAGGCCATCCATTTGCCTTGGGAGCCAGATCCGGCCATGGCCGAAGAGGTTGGGGCGAGGAGAAAGATTGAGACTCAGGCGCTGGAGCTTGAGGATGGAGTGCTGAGGAACAAGGCGTGGGGTAAAAGGACGGATCCTCATCCTCTTATAAAGACCGTGAATATCAAGCGCCCCCCTCATAAGCCTTAAAACTCGCTTATTCCCAAGGGTCGTGCAAATGGCACGGTTGGGTTTCCCAAACCCGTATTGATGAGAATCCCACAATAAGGGGGCATGATCTCTGCCTTGACAAGATTTGTCACTGGGAGTTGCATCTCGAAACGCAAAATGGGAGGCCAAAAAATTGTTAGAAATAATAAAGTGGTTGGACGTAACGTCTCACCAGTAAAATCGTTAGAAGACAGAACTTATTTTTGCTTAAAAGTGTTTTACCCTTGTGATTTAGGGTTGTGACTATTGTACAGAGCCCGATATAGTACTGGTGATCAACTACTTTGCAGTGTTCAGAGGAGGAACCCGCCTTGCAATGCTGAAGACAATCTGCGCGCTGGACACATCGTCATTGAAGCCTGGTTCAGGGGCTACTGAGGGAGTCCAGGATTACGGGGTCCTCGGGCGTCCGGGCTATGTGACGTGGGCCATGAAGATACAAGACAGGAGACTTTCCCCCGTGTCTAGATGGGACTCTCCTTGGCGTGCAAGGCAAGCTTGGCGTGCATATATGAAGATTCCTTTCCCTGTAAACCGACTCTGTACAACCCTAGCCCCCTCCAGTGTCTATATAAACCGGAGGATTTAGTCCGTAGAGGCAATCATAATCATACAGGCTAGACATCTAGGGTTTAGCCATTACGATCTCGTGGTAGATCAACTCTTGTAACCCCAATACTCATCAAAATCAATCAAGCAGGAAGTAGGGTATTACCTCCATTAAGAGGGCCCAAACCTGGGTAAACATCGTGTCCCCTGCCTCTTGTAACCTTTGATCCTTAGATGCACAGTTCGGGACCCCCTACCCGAGATCTGCCGGTTTTGACACCGACAGCGGGGGCTCGGTAGTATCACCATTTGCCCTTCTTTTCAAAGACTCGCCCTGCGCAGGTGTCGCCTTCTTAGGGGACGCCTTTGATATAGCTCGGCAAGATGAGCGCCGCCCCTTCGGAGCTTGAGATAGTGCGGTGGGTGAGGTACAATGGGAAAACTCTTTTGGAGGAGATGTCTCCTGGGTACTTACATGGGAGGAGGGGAGAAGGCCGGGGTAATTGGCTATAATAGCCACTTCCGTGCCATAGTAGCTCGTCTGATAAAAGACTCCCTCCTTAAGTTCCATGAATATATCCGGATCTTCTTCATATCCGGGATCCAGGTCTCGAACATGGTCCTTTGGCTACGGACCGGGGCTGTAGACCCCCTTGACGACCTTTCTCCATTCATGTTAAACGTAGTCGGATTAAATTCGACTAGCATAACTCTGGAAAAAGGTTGAGTGAGGCCAATAATCAAAAAACTCACCCAGTCGATGGGGTTATACATGGAAAAACCTTCCCGACATTTCAAGCAAGTGAAGTCTTCCTTCTCCCCTTTGAAAAGGTTAGCTAAGATGGTGGCTATGGCGGCAAAATTGTCCGGACCCTTGCGTAGACAACGAGATGCATCGTCCTCCCCATAGTAATGCCACATAGGAAAACCCCTATATTGGAGCGGCTGAACGCATCGCGTTATTGAAATTGCCATTACCTTGATTATAGATAGCCCGGAGTTGGCAAGTACTCTGATCTTGCTTGCTAGCCTCTCGACCTCCGCACTGTCTTCTTCTTCGAGGCTTCGGGGATGCCAGCTGGCGCGCTTCTTTAAGGGAGCGCTGAAGAATTTGGGAAGACCGCGTCGGATTGGGTCTGGCAGAACGACGTCTTCGATATAAAACCATTCTGAGGGCCACTCTTCGGATGCCTTCTTCGGAGTGCCGGATAGGTATCATGTCCCAGCTATGCGCCATACTTCGGCGCCGCCCACCTCAAATATAGATCCCTTTTGGGAGCGGGGGACGAGGCAGAAAAATTTCTGCCATAGCTCGAAATGAGCCTCACAGCCTAGGAACAGCTCGCAAAGAGCAATGAAGCCCGCGATATGCAGGATGGAGCCTAGCATTAGATTGTGCAGTTGGAGGCCGTAATACTCTAGGAGACCTCTAAGGAAGGGGTGGATAGGAAATCCTACACCCCTCAAAAGGAAGGAAACGAAGCACACCCGCTCCTCTTTAGAAGGATTGGGGAAATTCTCCGCCAGGGCTTTCGCCATTGTGGGAAGTTAATCCAGCCCGAACGGAGACTAGATCCGCGGGAGGAAGATATCCCTGCGTCTGAAGTTTATTCGGATGGGCACGGGATATTGAGCAGCTTTCCCAATCGCCTTTTTGAAGGCCGTGGGGGTATGAGGAAGAGCCAGGGGTGCCGGCCATGGTTGGACAGTTTCCTATGGCGAGTTCTAAGGATTTCTGCATGGTGTGGAATGGCATCTGAGATCTAATCTCCTTAAATAGATGCCTTCCCTGCGCGGTCGAGGGGTTATTTGTAAAAACACACCTAGGACATTCGCATTCATCTGACACGTGGAAGCCGAGGTGACAGTAGCAAAGAATCAATAGAATATGATATTTAATGTGGAGCCGGTTTATCATCAAACTGAAGTGTAGTGGAGAACCCGCCTTGCAAAGCCGAAGACATAAAAGCTGGATACTATGTCGTCATTAAAGGCAAGTTCAGGGGCTACTGAGGGAGTCCTGGATAAGGGGGTCCTCGGGCATCTGGACTATGTGACATGGGCCGGACTGATGATTCGTGAAGATACAAGATAGAAGGCTTTCCCCCATGTCCGGATGGGACTCTGTTGCGTGGACAGTAAGGTTGGCAGCCAGACGTGTAGTTTCCTTTCTTTGTAAATCGACTCTATACAACCCTAGCCCCCTCCGCTGTCTATATAAACTGGAGGGTTTAGTCCGTAGAGGCAATCACAAATCATATAGGCTAGACATCTAGGGTTTAGCCATTACGATCTCGAGGTAGATCAACTCTTGTAACCCCTATACTCATCAAAGTCAATCAAGCAGGAAGTAGGGTATTACCTCCATTAAGAGGGCCCGAACCTGGGTAAACATCGTGTCACCTGCCTCCTGTTACCTTCGACCCTCAGACGCATAGTTCGAGACCCCCTAACCTTGATCGGCCGGTTTTGACACCGACAGTCGTTGCGTTGACAATGAAAGCGTACCACTCAAAATTATATTCATCTCTATTTTAAAAGATTTGAGCTCTGGAACCTCTGCAAATCCTTGCTTCCCTCTGCGAAGGGCCTATTTATTTACTTTTATTTTTGAGTCATCATCTTCTTATTAAAAGCATGAGCTGAGAGCACTAATGTCATTTATATGCTTTGTTTTTAGTCGATGTTGAGTATGAGTGTGACTAGATCTCTTTTGCCATGAATTACAATGTCTAGTTAGTGCTTGAACTTCAAGGGTGCTCTGCATTTATGTTTTGGGTCTCAGAAAGGGCTGGCAAGATACCATTATGTCATATTGTATCATGATTGTTTTGAAAAAAGTGTTGTCATCCAAGATATCTTATATTGCTCACTAGTCAGTTATGCCATTGATATGAATAAATGTGATACCTAGATGTTATTGTGAATATGGTTAGTTCATAATCTTTGCTGAAAACCAGAACATTAGTTAGCCATATTTGCAACAACAAGATCAAACAGAGTTTGTAAAAGTTTTCTTTGTCACTTTGATTTTGTCAACTGAATTGCTTGAGGACAAGCAATGGGTTAAGTTTGGGGGAGTTGATACGTCTACATCGTATCTACTTTTCCAAACTCTTTTACCCTTGTTTTGGACTTTAATTTTCATGATTTGAATGGAACTAACCCGGACTGACGTTGTTTTTAGCATAATTGCCATGGTGTTGTTTTTGTGCAGAAATCAAAGTTCTCGGATTGACCTGAAAATTTATGGGGAACTTTTGTGGAATATATAAAAATACTGGCAGAAAAATGTACCAAGGGAGGCTACCCAGGAGTCACAAGCTCATGGGGCGTGCCTGGTGAGCTTGTGGGCCCATGGACTTCGGGCAACCTAAGTCTAACTCCATATATACCTATTCACGGAGAAAAAACCCAGAGAAAATGGTTCATCACGTTTTACGATACGGAGCCACCGCCACCTCCCATTCTTCATCAGGAGGGCTAATCTGGAGTCATTTCGGGGCTCTGGAGGGTGGAAATCGATGTTGTCGTCATCATCAACCTTCCTCCATCACCAATTTCATCATGCTCACCACCTAGAGTGAATAATTACTTTGTAGGATCGCTACACGGTGATGGGTTGGATAAGATTTATCATGTAGCCGAGTTAGTTTTGTTAGGGCTTGATCCTTAGTATCCACTATGTCTGAGATTGATGTTGCTATGACTTTGCTATGCTTAATGCTTGTCACTAGGGCCCGAGTGCCATGATTTCAGATTTGAACCTGTTATGTTTTCATGAATATATTTGAGTTCTTGATCCTATATATCTTGCAAGTTATACGCACCTATTACAAGTTATGATCCGCATACCCCAAGCTGACAATAATTGGGATTCTTTCTGGTGATTACCGTAGTTTGAGGAGTTCATGTATTCACTAAGTGCTAATGCTTTGTTCCGGTTCTCTATTAAAAGGAGGCCTTAATATCCCTTAGTTTTCTTGTGGACCCCGCTACCACGGGAGGGTAGGATAAAAGATGTCATGTAAGTTCTTTTCCACAAGCATGTATGACTATATACAGAAAACATGCCTACATTACATTGATGAATTGGAGCTAGTTCTGTGTCATCCTAGGTTATGACTTCTACATGATGAATATTATGCAACACAATTATCCATCATTGATCCAATGCCTACGAGATTTTCACATATTGATATTTGCTAAGTTACTTTCCCGGTGCTGCAGTTACAATCACTACAAAACTATTACTATTACTATTGCCACTGTTACTATTACTTCCATACTACTTTGCTACTAAATACTTTGCTGCAGATATTAAGCCTTTCAGGTGTGGTTGAATTGACAACTCAACTGCTAATACTTGCAAATATTCTTTGGCTCCCCTTGTGTCGAATCAATAAATTTGGGTTGAATACTCTACCCTCGAAAACTGTTGCGATCCCCTATACTTGTGGGTTATCAATACTTCATCACATCAATATAATTAAAGCAAGACGTAGGGTTTTACCTCTTCGAGAGGGCCCAAACCTAGGTAAACATCGTCTCCCTTTGCACCATGTTACCATTGTTCCTGGACTAACAGCTCAGGACCCCCTAACCGAGATCTGTTGATTTTTAGCATTGATAGGGAGTGCTCCTAGTTGGAAGTCCCTCTAGGCGATCAAACATGATATTCACCTAGGTATAAGCATTTCCATATGCAATGGAGATGGGACCCTTATATGGTTAGACCCGTGGCTTGGCTGGGCTCCTTTATGGGTTGAATTACCTGATAATGGAGGGAGTAAAGGCGCCTACAGTATGATGCTTATGGAGATTAAGGATCCCGAAATTATTTCTAGGCGGTGGTCTTCCTTCAGAAGGGGAGAGCATCTAATATGGAAGTCCACAATTTTTTAATAAGTGCTCTTACTCTCGAGTATTATCAATACGCATGGCTACTTTAGCACTGGGATACTTTTGTTGTACCTTATGTAGTTAATCAATAAAGAGACCATACTTACTCGAACAAAAAAGGGTTGACAACGGTCCAGGCTATTAAAGTGCAAAGAATTTTTTCTATATATAAATCATAGAAATGGGTAGGGTATGGTGCGTGTACAATAATCACATACTTGTACTTGTACCCTATCAATAGGGCATAAATACATGCCATTGTCCATACTCGATGGATACCCATCGAGCATATCAACACATCACTGAAGGGTGATGTCATAGTTTCTAGGCCCATTGGCACCAACGAGAGGTTTATAGGGTTGGTGAAATGATGATTGTGAGGAGGATGGAAGTGGGGTATTTCTAGGGACTGAGAGCAGAGGATGGAGGTGGACTATAGTACGGATATCTAGTTCTTCATAACTTATATACACAGATTCGATAGCTTAGGTTTATGAAAAATGTGACCCACCTATATGATCAATAGGTCGGGTTTGAATCTATCCATTTGCACATAATTATAACCTTGCCCTACCCATGACTAGCCAGGTATGGTTCGGGTACTACCCATAGGCACAAAAAATTTCCCATACCTGTCGGGGGGAATCGGCCTCCACGAGCACCTATGGGGACGGAGCCCCTTTTCGGTTCGGCGGGGGGCGGAGGTTGCACAAAGAGCAGATCGAGGCGACACACACACAACGATTTTACCCAGCTTCGGGCCGCACGGATGCGTAAAACCCTACTGCTGCTTGTCTGGTTGATTCGAGCTCTTGCTCTGGAGCGCAAGAAGCTATAGTAAGTTGGAACTGGACGTAGACGAGGGTCTACTGGGTGTCCTCCCTCCCTCCGGTCCCCTCCTACGTGCGCATGGGCCTCCTTTTATATGCTAAGGGGTTTCCCACAGGTAGCGACGCAGGTGAGGGTAAAAATGGCAAGGAACTGTGCGAACAGTGGCCGCACAGTGCTATCGCACCTAACTCTGACGGCGGGGGACAAAGGCATTAAATGCCCGTCTGGATCGCCCGAACAGTGCCGAGGCGGACCGTTAGGGGCGCCTCCGCTTGCCACGGGGGCGACTCTGCCAACGTCGCATGCCACCGCGCGCCCCAGGTTGCGCGGCGCCCCGCCACGTGCCTCTGGGGAAGCTCCAGAGTGACGCGTGGGCAGGTGAGCTGGAGCGCATGCCTGAGGTGGTGGTTTGCCGCGGCAAGTGGCTTGCCGCGGTGGTTGTCTTGCCGCACCTGAGAGCTTGCCGCTCGTCAGGCCTTGCCGGGGCGCGCGGCGCGCCGCGGCGGGCTTTTCTTGGGGTGCCTTGGCTTGGCCGTCCCGGCGAGCTCCTCCCGCCGGGGCCTTGGTGCTTCGGCTTAGTCGTCCCGGCAAGCTTCTCTTGCCGGGGCCTTGTCGCCTTGGCCCGGCAAGCTCCTCTTGTCGGACCTCGCCTCCTTGGCCCGGCAAGCTCCTCTTGCCGGGGCCTGGTCTTCTAAGCTCGATCACTTGGCCTTCGTCCGGCCCAGAAAGGGCCGTGGAGACTCTTGTCGCTCCCCTGGCAAGCCTTGCTGCGGGACGCTACTACTGCCCGTGCACAAGTTCGGGGTACTAAGGTAGCCCTACTTTAGTACACCGACAGGAGCCCTCGGGTCTGGGCCATACACGGTGCCGAGCGTTGTTGGGCCAGGCCCTAACAGTGCACGGGCATGCGTGGCCTGGGTTGCGCTGCTCCTTAACTCCGTGTCCGTCGCGCCCTCCCCAAGTGGCGCGCGCTTATCGCAGCGTCGTGGGGGGGCGAGGCGTGCGAGGCGTGCGTGACGTGGGTGGCGTGCGCGGGGCTTGAGGCCCGCAGGCATGCGTCACGTCGGGCACGATTCCTTTATTTGGAAAGGCGAAACGCCCCCCCCCCCTCCTTTATAAGCGGAGGGGAACAGGGGCAGCTCGCCATTCCGCCGGTTGCTGTTCCTCGAAAATCTCCGCCACTTCCTCCTTACTAGAGAAAGCGGCGATTCGCCCTCGCAGCCCCCGGCGCCGCCAACGCCGACAACTCCTCCTCCCCGTATCTGCCATGGCCCCGAAGAGCGACAAGGCGAAGGGGAAGGCCGTGAAGTTGGCCGAGGCGCTGCGGCTGGAAGCGCTTCGGAAGGAGACGGCAACGTTCCCCCCTCAGCTCGATGCGCTGGGGCTGAAGAACGGATACCACCTCTTCTGGTCGACGGCGACGCGAGCGCATCCGTGCACGCGAGTTCTTCCCGCCATCGCCCAGAAGCTGTACCCGACCGGGTACCCTTTCTTCGCCGTGTTCTTCCATTGCGGGCTCTGCCCACCTTTTTCCGAGTTCTTCTGCGACATCATGCACACCTACAACCTCCACCTCCTTGATTTCACCCCCAACGCCGTTCTGACAATGGCGGTTTTCGCACACCTTTGCGAGAACTTTGTCGGAGTCCGCCCCAACGTAGCCCTCTTCCGCCACTTCTTTACTCCTCGGGTGGAGAAAGGAGAGCCGCTGTCCGACGGAGTCGCCTGGGTCTCCAGGACCGGCAAGAAAGAGGTCTACTTGGAGGGAGAACTCTATGGCAGATGGGAGGAGTGGAGGGCCGAGTGGTGCCTGATCGTCGAGGAAAATCCACCGCCGTGCGCCGAACTCCAGTGGTGCGCGGCCGTGACTGGAGCGACCTAGCCCCGGACGACGCCAAGCTGAAGATTGCCGTCACCCGAATCCTGCGCCTCAGGTTTGCCGGGCTCACCGTCGGCGCCGTCGGCGCGGATTTCCTTCGCCGGCGTATCGCCCCCCCTGCAGGAAAGGGGGAGGCCGGCTTGGGAATTCCAAAACGCGGCGGACATCATGAGGCTGCGCCCGGGCCTTAACTACAACTTCACCATTTTGGAGCTCGTCGCAGTGTTGAAGGAGCTGTTCAGGTACGACTCCGAGCACCCAGAATGGCTCAGGTTGCCGTCGGGCGTCGTCCCCCTATGCAACAACTCGGCGCTCAGCCGCATCCTCGCGATGATGCCGCTGTGCGACTCGCACGGGATCGACGCGACCTGGCAGGAGCCGGCGGACGACGTCGTGCAGGCCTTCTTCGACAACTTGGACGAGGTGCCGGTCGACCCCGATGAGAAGAGGGGCCTCACGTGGGACACCACCCCCGAGGAGCTGGTTTACATCGCCTCCAGGATGGAGGAGGCGGCGGCCGCCGCGGCCGCGGGCGAGTCTGGCTTCACCCTTGCCGAAGCAGACGCGGCGGAGGCGGAGAGCCTCGCCGACCAAATGGAGTTCGCCGGCGCGGAGGAACCAGCCGAGCACGGTGGCGCGGGCGAGCCCGCCCAGGACGCGAGCGGCTTGCCGGAGGTTGACGCGCCCTCCTCGCAGCTCCCGGGCAGCTCGTCGCAGGCGGAGCCCCCTGCCCAGCCGAGGAGGCGTCTCCGCAGGGCCGAAGAGGTGGTGCGGCAGGCCGACCAGCAACCGCAGCCCCGCGTGACACGCGCCTCTGAAGCAGCGGGAGCGGGGTCCTCACGGGCCGCAGCTTCTGCTCCTGCCGCTCCCCGTACCGCGGCGGCAACGGGGGCGGGGTCGTCCACCGTCCCCGCCAAGCGGTCCCGGGAACCCACTCCCCTGTCTCCTCGCACCTGGAGCAAGCCGGTTTTTGACTATTCCGCGCTTAGCTCTGACGACGAAGAGGAGGACGAAGAGTAAGTTCCTGGTAGAGCTTGTATCTTCTTGATTTCTGTTGCTTCGTCTTGTTTCGCAGCCCACTCATCTTCCCCCGAAACCGTTCCCTTTCAGGAGCCTGGCCCAGAGGAGGGCGAAGAGGGCCAAGATCCCGCTGGTCGTCCTTCAGGGCGAATCTCCCCCGGCAACTGGGGAGGTGCCGGAGACGACCCTGCCGGACTTGGCAGCGGGTCCCCAGGGCAGCCCACAGCACAGCCCCCAGGGTGAGTGCACGGCTAGTTCTCGCTGTTTGGCGCGCGCGTGAGCTCCCCTTCTCTTTGTGGTTGACATGTGGCTGTTGTTGTTGTTGTTGTTGTTGTTGTTGGGTAGGAGCAGAGCAGCCCCAGCAGGCGACCCTGGGGGGCACCCCTGCCGCGCCGTCTGCGTCGACCACCCCGCCTAGGGAGAAATCTCCGGCAAGGGAGGAGCCCCCGGCAGGGGAGACCTCTCCGGCAAGGGAGGGATCTCCGGCGAGGGACGCGGCCAGCGATCCCCCGGCAGCGGAGGCCGTGGCCACGGACCCTGCCACCGGTAAGCCCCCCTGCACGGAAAACTTCCCCTGGTTATCTTTCCTTATGAGCCTTTTTGTCGGCTGTTCGGTTGACTCTTCTCCCCTCTTCCGGCCATCAGACCCGCCCACCGCGGACCCGATGGAGACCGAGGCCATCGTCGGGGAGGGCGCGCGCGGCGACGCCGACGACGTCGTCGTCATCGAGGAGGCGGACGGCACCGATGACCCTGCAGGCGGCGAGGAGGCCGAAGCTGCCAAGGCCGCCGCGGCGGCAGACGGCGAGGGGACCGGCGACCGTGCCGACGGCCCCGGGGAGGCAGGGGCGTCAAGCAATCCGCCGTCCGGCGATCCCGCTGCTGCCGCCGCGTCGGGCCCCGAGGAGCCCCCGGCGGGTGCCTACCTGAAGGCCGGCGATGGCGTCTTCATCAGGCTCCCCTGGGAGCCTAGCTCCAGGGCGCCGGTCGAGGGGGAGGCCTTGGACGGAGAAGTGCTCGCCTCCGTCGGGCTGACAGTGGTCGACGCGCCAAGCACCAGCAGCGGCGAGCCCGAGGAGGAGCGGCTGCTCCGGAAGCTTGTGTCGCTCTACCGCGCCCGGCAGGCTAAGGTGGAGCGCCAGGAGGCACTCGTCGCAAGGGCCGGCGCGGACATGGAGAAGCGTGCCGAGGAGCTCCGGGAGCTCAACCAGGAGGCTCTCCGGTCTTTGGCGGAGGAGCGGAGGCTGCTCGACGAGGCGCGGACGGCCTTTCTCCTCGAGAAGGCAGAGGCCGAAGAGCAGCAGAGGCTTGCCGCTGCGGGGCTATCCACGCGGGAAAGCGAACTGGTGCAGCAGAAGGCCAGCCTCGCCAGCCACGAGGAGGAGGTTGCCGCGCGCGAGCAGGCGCTTGGCGGGGCCCTGCAGAAAGCGTAGGACGCTGCCGCGGCCGCCGAGGTCGTCAAGGGGGAGCTGGAGACGAGGGTGGCGCAGCTCGTCAGCGACCTCAAGGCGAGCGGCGAAGAGCTTGCCGCGCTCAAACTGGAGCGCGAGAAAGGCGCTCACACCCTTGGCGAGCTGCAGGGCCGCTTCGCCGAGAAGATCCGGGAGCTCGATGCCGCCAAGGATTCCAAGGCCGACCTCGAGCTGAAGCTGGACACCCTGGCCAAGGCGCTGGAGAGCGCCAAGGGGCAGGAAGCGACCTTGCGGAAGGAGGTTGCTGACAACGAGGAGCTATTGAAGCGCGCCGCCGTTACCCAGAACGCCTTCCAGGAGACGGTGGGGCGGTGGACCGAAGGCCTCGTCGACATCGCCACCACCATCGACAAGGAGCTGAAGCTGCTGGGGATGGAGGGCCACGAGTACCCCTCCGGCGAGAACGTCTCGCCGAGCGTCAAGCTCACTTCCTTCTTCAAGGGCTTGGTGGGGGTGCTCCAGCATCTCCGGGAAACGATCCCAGAGCAGCTGGCCGAGGAGACGCGGGAAGCCGTCTCCGGGGCCCTCGAGAGGGTGCTGGTGAAGATCGTCTTCCGCAACCCCACCATCAGGCTTACCAACGTCCTCAGGCACCTGCCGGAAGACGCCGACCTGACGGAGATCAGGGCCCTCGTCACCCCCATTGTGGAAAGGGTGGCCGGGATCAGGAGGGTCGAGGGTGACCGCGCGGATTAGGCCGCCCACCTCTTTCTTTTCTTCTCTTGTCGCTGCTGAGCATGTCATAGAAACAGCTGATTAGAGCAGCGGCAAGTCATTTTGGAATATAACTTTTATCTTAGGCAGTTCATTGCGTTGTTATCTCCCTCGTTCGACTTTGTGCTTCGCACGTTCGCGCCCTACGCTCCCAGGAACTTGTCGGCGCAAGCCTCCGCCTTGCCACGGGTGCCGAGTGCGAGACATCAGCAACCCGCTGGCGGTGCCTCCACCGGCAAGAAACCTTGCCGCGGCTGGCGCAACTCACTTAAAATGTTGAGCAGGCTCAGGGCGAGGTAAGCGTTGCGACTGCAGTCGCAGCACACTTAAGCTGCCGAGCAAGCTCGAAACAAAGTAAGGACGCCACTCTGGATGTAGCACACTTAAGTCGTTGAGCGGATTCGAAATGAAATAAGGGCGCAACCAGCCACGAGCCGGCCCCTCCGCGCACAGGTTTCCCATACGAAGCTCGGTCGTTCGAGGAAGATAACTTAAGGATAAAAAGGAGCTTAATTGCTCAAACTTTGGCAACTTAGCTTTTCTGTTGTTTGCAGTCCGGCAAGGCGCAGCTTCCTCGGGCGACGCCCAGCCTATCCTGTCATCCCCCCTTCCCGAGGTAAGGGAATAACGAGGGCTCGGGGCTTCACGGCCCGCCATCGCTTGCCGGAGTCGAGTGCTGCACAATCGTGTCAAATAATGCATGCGCAAAGCGGAGAGGCGCGAAATCGACAAGATGTGCGGGGCACATAAGCTATGCTTGGGATCTGCGCTCGTCTTTGTACCAAGGATTACATGCAACTGCGGCAAGACTTGGACAGAGAGGATGGCCGACGGAACGGGTTCCGACTACCGCGCTGGCAAGGTCCCTCCCATGGTCGGCGTCGACTCGTTTGGATCTTGGCGGCCTGGGCGCGCCGAAGAACGAGGTCGCCTTTCCCGCAACTTCCGGCGCTAACTTCTGCGGCTACGGGAGCGGCGCAGAGTTTGCTGGAGGCGAGAAACTCGCTCAGCGGCCGGAAGGCGGTCCTCCTCAAGGAGCAGCTACTCTTGCCCGGGCTCTACGTGAGTGGGTACTCGAGGAGGGCCGTGCACGAGTCCGTGAGGAGGAATGCCTCCGCTCCGCGGGTTGGAGCGGAAAGGTACCTGGTCATACCTGAGCTTACCTGTGGTCACCAAATCTGGTTCGCACAACCTCGACGCAGCCCCCTATCTGGCGCGCCAAAGATGTCGGGGGGAATCGGCCTCCACGAGCACCTATGGGGACGGAGCCCCTTTTCGGTTCGGCGGGGGGCGGAGGTTGCACAAAGAGCAGATCGAGGCGACACACACACAACGATTTTACCCAGCTTCGGGCCGCACGGATGCGTAAAACCCTACTGCTGCTTGTCTGGTTGATTCAAGCTCTTGCTCTGGAGCGCAAGAAGCTACAGTAAGTTGGAACTGGACGTAGACGAGGGTCTACTGGGTGTCCTCCCTCCCTCCGGTCCCCTCCTACGTGCGCATGGGCCTCCTTTTATATGCTAAGGGGTTTCCCACAGGTAGCGACGCAGGTGAGGGTAAAAATGGCAAGGAACTGTGCGAACAGTGGCCGCACAGTGCTATCGCACCTAACTCTGACGGCGGGGGACAAAGGCATTAAATGCCCGTCTGGATCGCCCGAACAGTGCCGAGGCGGACCGTTAGGGGCGCCTCCGCTTGCCACGGGGGCGACTCTGCCAACGTCGCATGCCACCGCGCGCCCCAGGTTGCGCGGCGCCCCGCCACGTGCCTCTGGGGAAGCTCCAGAGTGACGCGTGGGCAGGTGAGCTGGAGCGCATGCCTGAGGTGGTGGTTTGCCGCGGCAAGTGGCTTGCCGCGGTGGTTGTCTTGCCGCACCTGAGAGCTTGCCGCTCGTCAGGCCTTGCCGGGGCGCGCGGCGCGCCGCGGCGGGCTTTTCTTGGGGTGCCTTGGCTTGGCCGTCCCGACGAGCTCCTCCCGCCGGGGCCTTGGTGCTTCGGCTTAGTCGTCCCGGCAAGCTCCTCTTGCCGGGGCCTTGTCGCCTTGGCCCGGCAAGCTCCTCTTTTCGGACCTCGCCTCCTTGGCCCGGCAAGCTCCTCTTGCCGGGGCCTGGTCTTCTAAGCTCGATCACTTGCCTTCGTCCGGCCCAGAAAGGGCCGTGGAGACTCTTGTCGCTCCCCTGGCAAGCCTTGCCGCGGGACGCTACTACTGCCCGTGCACAAGTTCAGGGTACTAAGGTACCCCTACTTTAGTACACCGACAATACCCTACCCATGTAGGTCGGATACCAATGCCCATGGGTAAAACTGTCATCCTTAAAAAAATCTTTTTGATAAATGAAAATTGAGAGTTTTCTTGTGGAGAAAAACAGTACAGACGGAGATGCTAACAATACATGTGCACACACACAATCAATCCTATGAAGAGAAGCACATCAACTCTATAGCCCAATGAACACCTCTGATAGATGGAGTCGATGGATCCTGAGATTGGCGTAATCGTCAAAAGCTCCTCATAGTCGACGGGCACCAATTAGAAGAATAGCGTCGAAGAGCCTGAAATAAATACAGAAAACATGTGAGTACTGATGTCTACTACACAAGCTTCTTCTTGTAGATGTTGTTGGGCCTCCAAGTGCAGAGGTTTGTAGGACAGTAGCAAATTTCCCTCAAGTGGATGACCTAAGGTTTATCAATCCATGGGAGGCGTAGGATGAATATGGTCTCTCTCAAGCAACCCTGCAACCAAATAACAAAGAGTCTCTTGTGTCCCCAACACACCCAATACAATGGTAAATTGTATAGGTGCACTAGTTTGGCGAAGAGATGGTGATACAAGTGCAATATGGATGGTAGATATAGGTTTTTGTAATCTGAAAATTTAAAAACAGCAAGGTAGCTAATGATAAAAGTGAGCATAAACGGTATTGCAATGCTAGGAAACAAGGCCTAGGGTTCATACTTTCACTAGTGCAAGTTCTCTCGACAATAATAACATAATTGGATCATATAACTATCCCTCAACATGCAACAAAGAGTCACTCCAAAGTCACTAATAGCGGAGAGCAAACGAAGAGATTATTGTAGGGTACGAAACCACCTCAAAGTTATCCTTTCACATCGATCTATTCAAGAGTCTGTAGTAAAATAACATGAAGCTATTATTTCCGTTCGATCTATCCTAGAGTTCATACTAGAATAACACCTTAAGATACAAATCAACCAAAACCCTAATGTCACCTAGATACTCCAATGTCAACACAAGTATCCGCGGGTATGATTATACGATATGCTTCACACAATCTCATATTCATCTATTCAACCAACACAAAGAACTTCAAAGAGTGCCCCAAAGTTTCTACCGGAGAGTCAAGACGAAAATGTGTGCCAACCCCCCAATGTACCAGTAGATTCCCAAGGTCACGGAACCCGCAAGTTGATCACCAAAACATACATCAAGTGGATCAATAGAATACCCCATTGTCACCACGGGTATCCCACGCAAGACATACATAAAGTGTTCTCAAATCCTTAAAGACTCAATCCGATATGATAACTTCAAAGGGAAAACTCAATCCATTACAAGAGAGTAGAGGGGGAGAAACATCATAAGATCCAACTATAATAGCAAAGCTCGCGATAGATCAAGATCATGTCGAATCAAGAACACGAGAGAGAGAGATTAAACACATACCTACTGGTACATACCCTCAGCCCCGAGGGTGAACTACTCCCTCCTCGTCATGGAGAGCGCCGGGATGATGAAGATGGCCACCGGTGAGGGATCCCCCCTTCGACAGGGTGCCGGAAGAGGGTCCCGATTAGTTTTTGGTGGCTACAAAGGCCTGCGGTAGCGGAACTCCCGATCTAGGTTTCATTTCGGGGGTTTCTATATTTGTAGGGATTTTTGGCGTTGGGAACAAGTCAGGGGGGTCTCCGAGGCGACCACTGATGTCTACTACACAACCTTCTTCTTGTAGATGTTGTTGGGCCTCCTAGTGCAAAGGTTTTTAGGACAATAGCAAATTTCCCTCAAGTGGATGACCTAAGGTTTATCAATCCATGGAGGCGTAGGATTAAGATGGTCTCTCTCAAGCAACCCTGCAACCAAATAACAAAGAGTCTCTTGTGTCCCCAACACACCCAATACAATGGTAAATTGTATAGGTGCACTAGTTCGGCGAACAGATGGTGATACAAGTGCAATATGGATGGTAGATATAGGTTTTTGTGAACTGAAAATATAAAAACAGCAAGGTAGCAAGTGGTAAAACTGAGCGTAAACGGTATTGCAATGCTAGGAAACAAGGCCTAGGGTTCATACTTTCACTAGTGCAAGTTCTCTCAACAATAATAACATAATTGGATCATATAACTATCCCTCAACATGCAACAAAGAGTCACTCCAAAGTCAGTAATAGCGGAGAACAAACGAAGAGATTATGGTAGGGTACAAAACCACCTCAAAGTTATTCTTTCCAATCAATCCGTTGGGCTATTCCTATAAGTGTCACAAACAGCCCTAGAGTTCGTACTAGAATAACACCTTAAGACACAAATCAACCAAAACCCTAATGTCACCTAGATACTCCAATGTCACCTCAAGTATTCGTGGGTATGATTATATGATATGCATCACACAATCTCAGATTCATCTATTCAATCCAACATAAATAACCTCAAAGAGTGCCCCAAAGTTTCTACCGGAGAATCACGACGAAAACGTGTGCCAACCCCTATACATAGGTTCATGGGCGGAACCCGCAAGTTGATCACCAAAACATACATCAAGTGAATCACGTGATATCCCATTGTCACCACAGATACGCATGGCAAGACATACATCAAGTGTTCTCAAATCTTTAAAGGCTCAATCCGATAAGATACCTTCAAAGGGGAAACTCAATCCATTACAAGAGAGTAGAGGGGGAGAAGAAAAACAAGATCCAACTATAATAGCAAAGCTCGCGATACATCAAGATCATGCCAAATCAAGAACACGAGAGAGAGAGAGAGAGAGAGAGAGATCAAACACATAGCTACTGGTACATACCCTCGGCCCCGAGGGTGAACTACTACCTCCTCGTCATGGAGAGCGCCGGGATGATGAAGATGGCCACCGGTGAGGGTTCCCCCCTCCGGCAGGGTGCCGGAACAGGGTCCCGATTGGGTTTTGGTGGCTACAGAGGCTTGCGGCGGCGGAACTCTAGATCTATTCTGTTCCCTAAAAGTTTTATGGTATGTGGGTATATATGGGTGAAAGAAGTACGTCAGTGGACCTCCGGGCTATCCACAAGGTAGGGGGCGTGACCTAGGGGGGTGGGCGCGCTCCCCACTCTCGTGGGCAGCCAGGGACTCCCCTGGCGTGCACTGCAAGTTTTTCCGGTAGCTTTCCTTCCAAAAATAACTTCTCTAGTTGATTTCATTCCGTTTCGACTCTGTTTGATATTCTTTTCTTCGAAACACTGAAATAGGCATAAAAACAAAAATTCTGGGCTGGGCCTTTGATTAATAGGTTAGTCCCAAAAATAATATAAAATTGGATAATAAAGCCCAATATTGCCCAAAACAGTAGATAATATAGCATGGAGCAATCAAAAATTATAGATACGTTGGAGACGTATCAAGCATCCCCAAGCTTAATTCCTGCTCGTCCTCGAGTAGGTAAATGATAAAAAATAATAATTTTTGATGTGGAATGCTAGTTGGCTTAATTTCATTGTGATTCTTCTTAATTTTGGTATGAGTATTCATATCCGAAAGATTCAAGACAAAAGTTTATATTGACATAAAAATAATAACACTTCAAGCATACTAACTAAGCAATTATGTCTTCTCAAAATAACATGGCCAGAGAAAGTTCATCCCGACAAAAATCATATAGTTTAGTCATGCTCCATTTTTGTCACACAAGAATGCTCTCATCATGCACAACCCTGATGACAAGCCAAGCAATTGTTTCATACTTTAATAATCTCAAGCTTTATAAACCTTCACGCAATACATGAGCGTGAGCCATGGATATAGCACTATGGGTGGAGTAGAATATGATGATGGGGGTTATGTGGAGAAGACAAAAAGGGAGAAGATCTCACATCAACGAGGCTAATCAATGGGCTATGGACATGCCCATCGATTGATGTTAAGCAACGAGTAGGGATTGCCATGCAACGGATGCACTAGAGCTATAAATGTATGAAAGCTCAACAAAAGAAACTAAGTGGGTGTGCATCCAACTTGCTTGCTCACGAAGACCTAGGGCATTTGAGGAAGCCCATCATTGGAATATACAAGCCAAGTTCTATAATGAAAAAAATCCCACTAGTATATGAAAATGACAAAACGAGAGACTCTCTATCATGAAGATTATGGTGCTACTTTGAAGCACAAGTGTGGAAAAAAAGGATAGTAGCATTGCCCCTTTTTGGGGGCCTTCTTTTTTTGGCCTTTCTCTTTTTTATTGGGATAATGCTCTATTAAATGATGATCATCACACTTCTATTTATTTACAACTCAATGATTACAACTCGATACTAGAACAAAGTATGACTCTATATGAATGCCTCCAGTGGTGTACCGGGATATGCAATGAATCAAGAGTGACATGTAAGAAAGAATTATGAACAGTGGCTTTGCCACGAATACTATGTCAACTACATGATCATGCTAGCAACATGACAATGATGAAAGTGTCATGATGAACGGAATGGTGGAAAGTTGCATGGCAATATATCTCGGAATGGCTATGGAAATGCCATAATATGTAGGTATGGTAGCTGTTTTGAGGAAGATATAAGGAGGTTTATGTGTGAAAGAGCGTATCATATCACGGGGTTTGGATGCACGGGCGAAGTTTGCACCAACTCTCAATGTGAGAAAGGGCAATGCACGGTACCGAAGAGGCTAGCAATGATGGAAGGGTGAGAGTGCGTATAATCCATGGACTCAACATTAGTCATAAAGAACTCATATACTTATTGAAAAAATATACAAGCCATCAAAAACCAAAGTACTACGCGCATGCTCCTAGGGGGATAGATTGGTAGGAAAAGACCATCGCTCGTCCCCGACCGCCACTCATAAGGAGGGCAATCAAGGAACACCTCATGTTTCAAATTTGTTACATAACGTTTACCATACGTGCATGCTACGGGACTTGCAAACTTCAACACAAGCATTTATCAAATTCACAACTACTCAACTAACACGACTTTAATATCACTACCTCCATATCTCAAAACAATCATCAAGCATCAAACTTCTCTTAGTATTCAACACACTCATAAGAAAGTTTTTACTATTCTTGAATACCTAGCATATTAGGATTAAGCACATTACCATGATATTTATGACTCTAATAATAATATAAGTGAAGCATGAGAGTTCATCTATTTCTTCAAAATAAACCACCATTGTGCTCTAAAAGTTATAAGTGAAGCACTAGAGCAAACAACAAACTACTCTGAAAGATACAAGTGAAGATCAATGAGTAGTCGGATAATTATGCAACTATGTGAAGACTCTCCCATTTTAAGAATTTCATATCTTGATACTTTATTCAAACAGCAAGAAAAACAAAAGAAAATAAAATGACGCTCCAAGCAAAACACATATCATGTGGTGAATAAAAATATAGCTCCAAGTAAAGTTACCAATGAACGTAGACGAAAGAGGGGATGCCTTCCGGGGCATCCCAAAGCATAGGCTCTTAGTTATACTTGAATATTACCTTGGGGTGCCTTGGGAATCCCCAAGATTAGGCTCTTGCCACTCCTTATTCCATAGTCCATCGAATCTTTACCCAAAACTTGAAAACTTCACAACACAAAACTTAACAGAAAACTCGTAAGCTCCGTTAGCGAAAGAAAACAAAACACCACTTCAAGGTACTGTAATGAACTCATTCTTTATTTGTATTGGTGTTAAACCTACTGTATTACAACTTCTCTATGGTTTATAAACTATTTTACTAGCCATAGATTCATCAAAATAAGCAAACAACACATGAAAAACAGAATCTGTCAAAAACAGAACAGTCTGTAGTAATCTGTAACTAACGCAAACTTATGGTACTCAAAACATTCTAAGATAAATTGGTGGACCTGAGTAATTTGTCTAGTAATCATATTAAAAAATAATCAACTAAAAATCACTCTCCAGTAAAAAGTTTAAGCAAATCTCGTGAGCACTAGAGTTTCTGTTTTTACAGCATGATCATAAAGACTTCACCCAAGTCTTCCCAAAGGTTCTACTTGGCACAAACACTAATTAAAACATAAAACCACATCTTAACAGAAGCTAGATGGATTATTTATTCTTAAACAGAAGCAAAAATCAAGAAACTAAAATAAAATTGGGTTGCCTCCCAACAAGCGCTAATGTTTAACGCCCCTAGCTAGGCATGATGATTTCAGTGATGCTCACATAAGAGATAAGAATTGAAACATAAAGAGAGCATCATGAAGAATATGACTAGCACATTTAAGTCTAACCCACTTCCTATGCATAGGGATTTTGTGAGCAAACAACTTATGAGAACAACAATCAACTTGCATAGGAAGGTGAAACAAGCATAACTTTAAAACTTTAAGCACATAGAGAGGAAACTTGATATTATTGCAACTCCTACAAGCATATATTCCTCCCTCATTATAATTTTCAGTAGCATCATGAATGAATTCAACAATATAACCATCACCTAAAACATTCTTTTCATGATCTACTAGCATAGAAATTTTATTACTCTCCACATAAGCAAAATTCTTCTCATCCGGAATAGTGGGAGTATCATAAGAGACTTGAATACTATAAATTGTTTCCACATTAAAAGAGTAATGTTCAGAGAAAGGGTACTCATAATCATGACAAGTTTTATAAATATAATCATAATTACTCTTTATAGCATAACTTTTATCACAATAATCATCATAAGTAGCAACTTTGTTCTCATCATAATCGGTTGAAACCTCTTCCAAAATAGTGGATACATCACTAAATAAAGTCACGACCTCTCCAAATCCACTTTCATAAATATTATAAGATTCAACATCCTCCAAAATAGTGGGATCATTACTTCCTAAAGTTGACACTCTTCCAAACCCACTTTCATCAATATAATCATCATAGGTAGAAGGCATGCTATCATCATAACTACTTTGCATATCAAAACTTGAGAGGCTAAAAATATCATCATTATTAAACATAGCATCCCCAAGCTTGGGACAAACATTAATTGCAGCAAATATATTCTCAAATATGTCATCCTCATCAAACATAGCTTCCCCAAGCTTGGGCCTTTTCATATCATAAGCATAATCACTCTCATCATTAATAGTATGGATAGCACCAATAGTATAGCAATTATTATATTCTTCCAAGCAAGTGCCAAAAAGATTTTCAAGATCATAAGAAGTATCATTATATTCCCAATCATAATCATCACAACAAGCAATAGGCATAACGAGATCATCATCAAGTGCATCATCTTCCACAATTATTTTTGATTCATTTTCATGAGGCACAACAATAATAGGAGCAACATTATTTGGGAGAGATATCTTTTTACCTCTCTTCCTTTTTCTTTTCTTCTTCTTCACCTCATGTGTGGGTTCAATCCTATTTTTTGGGGCTCCTTATTAATGAGATTGGTTGAATAGAAGGCTCCTCCTCGTTACCTGATTCATCATAAGAAATAATAGGAGAATATTGGGAAGTCTCTTCCCTTTCATTAGCATTCTCTTCATCTTCTATTTGTTTTCTTTTCTTTATGTAATTGGCAATATAAGGATTTTCAATACAATTCACCGCACAATACATATAAATCTTCTCTAGATCAAAATCAAGAAATTTATCGAGATTAAATTTTGGAATACCCTCAGTTATACGTTTCATTTCTTCATAACCCAAAAGAAGACTAAGCTCTTTATGATGCTCAAGGGTAATCAAATTATCACAATATTTGGACACGACTTGATCATGAAACAAATAGCATTGGAGCTTTAAATGACCATGTTCATTGCAAAGTTCACAAGGGGCGCGAAAATTATTGAATCTTTCAGCGCAATCATCAAGACTTTCTTGCAACAATTTAGTTTCCAAGTACTTATGCCTCTTGCAATATCTATCTTCCCTATTTGGTGTGTACTTGCAAACCCAATGCAGTCCACAAAAATTGACATGTTTATAGGAGATATTTTCATCATAACTAGTGCAATCATCATTAGTACTATGGATATTCAAGGAGTTCATACTAACAACATTGCAATCATGTTCATAGTTCAAAGATTTAGTGCCAAACATTTTAATGCATTCTTCTTCTAACACTTTGGCACAACTTACCTTTCCATCATACTCACGAAAGATATTAAAAAGATGAAGCGTATGAGACAAACTCAATTCCATTTTTTTGTAGTTTTCTTTTATAAACTAAACTAGTGCTAAAACAAGAAACAAAAAGATTCGATTGCAAGATCTAAAGATATACCTTCAAGCACTCACCTTCCCGGCAACGGCGCCAGAAACTGCTTGATGTCTACTACACAACCTTCTTCTTGTAGACATTGTCGGTCCTCCAAGTGCAGAGGTTTGTAGGACAGTAGCAAATTTCCCTCAAGTGGATGACAAAGGTTTATCAATCCGTGGGAGGCATAGGATGAAGATGGTCTCTCTCAAGCAACCCTGCAACCAAATAACAAAGAGTCTCTTGTGTCCCCAACACACCCAATACAATGGTAAATTGTATAGGTGCACTAGTTCGGCGAACAGATGGTGATACAAGTGCAATATGGATGGTAGATGTAGGTTTTTGTAAACTGAAAATATAAAAACAGCAAGGTAGCAAGTGGTAAAAGTGAGCGTAAACGGTATTGCAATGCTAGGAAACAAGGCCTAGGGTTCATACTTTCACTAGTGCAAGTTCTCTCAACAATAATAACATAATTGGATCATAT
Source organism: Aegilops umbellulata (assembly GCA_032464435.1). Taxonomy (NCBI): domain Eukaryota; kingdom Viridiplantae; phylum Streptophyta; class Magnoliopsida; order Poales; family Poaceae; genus Aegilops; species Aegilops umbellulata. The sequence continues at coordinate 309,325,955 of CP136055.1, read as the reverse complement.
AACTGTCCCTCAAAATTTAACAAAGAGTCACTCCAAAGTCACTAATAGCGGAGAACAAACGAAGAGATTATGGTAGGGTACGAAACCACCTCAAAGTTATTCTTTCCAATCAATCCGTTGGGCTATTCCTATAAGTGTCACAAACAGCCCTAGAGTTCGTACTAGAATAATACCTTAAGACACAAATCAACCAAAACCCTAATGTCACCTAGATACTCCAATGTCACCTCAAGTATCCGTGGGTATGATTATACGATATGCATCACACAATCTCAGATTCATCTATTCAATCCAACACAAAGAACCTCAAAGAGTGCCCCAAAGTTTCTACCGGAGAATCACGACGAAAAGGTGTGCCAAGCCCTATGCATAGGTTCATGGGCGGAACCCGCAAGTTGATCACTGATAACCCACAACTATAGGGGATCGCAACAGCTTTCGAGGGTAGAGTATTCAACCCAAATTTATTGATTCGACACAAGGGGAGCCAAAGTATATTCTCAAGTATTAGCAGCTGAGTTGTCAATTCAACCACACCTGGAAACTTAGTATCTGCAGCAAAGTGTTTAGTAGCAACATAATATGATAGTGGTGGTAATGGTAACAAAAGTAAAGACGGCAAAAGTAATATTTTTGGTGTTTTGTAGTGATTGTAATAGTAGCAACGGGAAAGTAAATAAGCGAGAACTAGTATATGGAAAGCTCGTAGGCACCGGATCAATGATGGATAATTATGCCGGATGCGGTTCATCATGTAACAGTCATAACATAGGGTGACACAGAACTAGATCCAATTCATCAATGTAATGTAGGCATGTATTCCGAATATAGTCATGCGTGCTTATGGAAAAGAACTTGCATGACATCTTTTGTCCTACCCTCCCATGGTAGTGGGGTCCTATTGGAAACTAAGGGATATTAAGGCCTCCTTTTAATAGAGAACCTGAACAAAGCATTAGCATATAGTGAATACATGAACTCCTCAAACTATGGTCATCACCGAGAAGTATCCCGATTATTGTCACTTCGGGGTTGTCGGATCATAACACATAATAGGTGACTATAGACTTGCAAGATAGGATCAAGAACTCACATATATTCATGAAAATATAATAGGTTCAGATCTGAAATCATGGCACTCGGGCCCTGGTGACAAGCATTAAGCATAGCAAAGTCATAGCAACATCAATCTCAGAACATAATGGATACTAGGGATCAAACCCTAACAAAACTAACTTGATTAAATGATAAATCTCATCCAACCCATCACCGTCCAGCAAGCCAACGATGGAATTACTCACGCACGGCGGTGAGCATCATGAAATTGGTGATGGAGGATGGTTGATGATGACGACGGCGTCGAATCCCCCTCTCCGGAGCCCCGAACAGACTCCAGATCAGCCCTCCCGGGAGATTTTAGGGCTTGGCGGTGGCTCCGTATCGTAAAACGTGATGATTTCTTCTCCCTTATTGTTTTCTCCCTGAAAGCCAATATATAGAGTTGGAGTTGGCGTGGGAAGGTTTCCAGGGGGCCCACGAGGTAGGGGGTGCGCCCCCCCACCCTCATGGACAGGGTGTGGGCCCCCTGGTCTTCATCTTTGGCGAGGATTTTTTATTATTTTTTATAAGGCATCCCGTGGGGTTTCAGGTCATTCCGAGAACTTTTGTTTTCTGCACATAAAACAACATCATGGCAATTCTACTGAAAACAGCGCCAGTCCGGGTTAGTTCCATTCAAATCATAAAGTTAGAGTCCAAAACAAGGGCAAAAGTGTTTGGAAAAGTAGATACGATGGAGACGTATCAACTCCCCCAAGTTTAAACCCTTGCTTGTCCTCAAGCAATTCAGTTGACAAACTGAAAGAGAAAAAAGAAAAACTTTTACAAACTCTGTTTGCTCTTGTTGTTGTAAATATGTCAAGCCAGCATTCAAGTTTTCAGCAAAGATCATAACTAACCACATTTGCAATAATTCTCAGGTCTCACAATTACTCATATCAATAGCATAATCAACTAGCGAGCCATAATAATAAATCTCGGATGACAACACTTTCTCAAAACAATCATAATATGATATAACAAGATGGTATCTCGCTAGCCCTTTCTGAGACCGCAAAACATAAATGTAGAGCACCTTTAAAGATCAAGGACTGACTAGACATTGTAATTCATGGTAAAAGAGATCCAATCATAGTCACACCCAACATAGATTAATAGTGATGAATGCAAATGACAGTTGTGCTCTCCAGCTAGTGCTTTTAAATAAGAGGGTGATGACTCAACATAAAAGTAAATAGATAGGCCCTTCGCAGAGGGAAGCAGGGATTTGTAGAGGTGCCAGAGCTCGGTTTTGAAATAGAGATAAATTATATTTTGAGCGGTATACTTTCATTGTCAACATAACAACTAAGAGATGGCGATATCTTCCATGTCACACACATTATAGGCGGTTCCCAAACAGAATGGTAAAGTTTATACTCCCCCTCCACCAACAAGCATCAATCCATGGCTTGCTCAAAACAACGAGTGCCTCCAACATACATCAGGTCCCAGGGGGAGTTTTGTTTGCAATTAATTTTCATTTAGTTTGCATAAAGCATGGGACTGGGCATCCTGGTGACCAGCCATTTTCTCGTGAGTGAGGAGCGGAGTCCACTCCTCTTGAGAATAACCCGCCTAACATGGAAGATAAGGGCAACCTTGGTTGATACATGAGCTATTCGAGCATACAAAACAGAATGTTTATTTGAAGGTTAGAGTTTGGCACATACAAATTTACTTGGAAGGGCAGGTAGATACCGCATATAGGAAGGTATAGTGGACTCATCTAGAATAACTTTGGGGTTTAAGGGATTGGATGCACAAGCAGTATTCTCGCTTAGTACAGGTGAATGCTAGCAAAAGACTAGGAAGCGACCAACTAGAGAGCGACAACAGCCATGTACATGGATTAAAATTAATAAACATTGGATGCAAGCATTAGTAGGATATAATCCACGATGAACATAAATATCATGAAGGCAATGTTGATTTTGTGTCAACTACATGTGTGAACATGTGCCAATTCAAGTCACTTAAATCATTCAAAGGAGGATACCACCCCATCATACCACATCATAACCATCTCAATAGCATGTTGGCACGCAAGGTAAATCATTATAACTCATAGCTAATCAAGCATGGCACAAGCAACTATGATCTCTAATTGTCATTGCAAACATGTTTATTCATAATAAGCTGAATCAAGAACGATGAACTCATCATATTTACAAAAACAAAAGAGGTCAAGTTCATACCAGCTTTTCCCATCTCAGTCAGTCCATCATATATCATCATAATTGCCTTTCACTTGCACGACCGAACGATGTGAATAATAATAAGAGTGCACGTGCATTGGACTAAGCCGGAAACTGCAAGCATTTAGTAAACAGGAGAAGACAAGGCAATATTGGCTCTGGGTTAAATCAACAGTAAAGCATATAAAAGCCACTTCAACAATTTAATCATGGTCTTCTCCTACTGACCCCCAAAGAAAAGAAAAGAAAAGAAAAATTATTTACACGGGAAAGCTCCCAACAAGCAAAAGAAGAACGGGAAATATTTTGAGGTTTTCTTTTCAATTACTACTACTACAGGGAAGTAAACTACTACTATTTTTTTAGTTTTTCTTAAGGTTTAACAAGAACACAAGAACAAAGCAGGAAAAAGAAAATAAACTAGCATGGATATTACAGTGAAAGAGTATGAGCATCGACATCTAGCAATGAGTGTGTGTGAACATAAATGTAATGTCAGTGAGAAATACATACTCCCCCAAGCTTAGGCTTTTGGCCTAAGTTGGTTTATTGCCAGGGATAGCCTGGCGGATACCCGTAGGTGTAGCTGGGGTCGTACTGCGATGAATAATAGCTGGGGTTGTAGTGTGATGCAGCGGTTATTGCCTGCTGAGCTACAGTGTGGAGTTGGGCTGCTTCCGCTCTCCTCTCGTACTCATCTGCCTCCTCTCTAGTGATAGTATATCTTTCGTTTGCCTGGTAATCAAAGAAGGCAGGAGCAGGGAGAGTAATACGGACAACACGCCGTTTATCAAAGATTAGTCTATATAGGAGAGGTGATTCAGGCCTCTCGACAAACTGGTGTGAAGCCATAGAATTATAATCTAAATATGCAGGAGGCAATTCCGTATCACCCTCACGAATGTCTATCTCAAGAAAATTAGCTAAGGGGTTGCATAGATTCCTCCAAAGAAATCTCCATTGTATCTATTATGATGCAACCTACGAGCTACAATGGCTCCCATATGATAAGATTGGTCTCCTAACACAGCACTCCTAAGAATGCTAAGGTCAGGGACACACATGTGACATGCTTCATCCTTTGCATTTATGCATCTACTGATAAAGAGAGCAAAATAATGTATAGCAGGGAAGTGAATGCTCCCTATGGTAGCCTGCGTTATATCTCTAGATTCCCCTACAGTTATACTAGCAAGAAAGTTTCTAAATTCAGATTTCGGGGGATCCCTAATACTACCCCATGATGGAAGTTTGCAAGCAAAAGTGAAATCCTCTAAGTCCATGGTATAAGATTTGTCATAAAGATCAAACATGACTGAAGGAGAGTTATGCGAAGATGAATACACAAACCTCCTCACAAACGAACTTGTGAGATCATGATACTGAGGGCATTTGTCTGCCTCAAAATCCTCAAGACCGGCATTACGCAAATATGCGTTAAATTCTTCTTTAATTCCTGCAAGATCCATAATGTTTTCCGACGGCCATTCGCAAGGCCGCACTAGAGCGTCTCTTGGTGGTTCCTCGTCAACATCACGCATAGCAATCCTAGGTCCTTGCTTCTTAGAAGAACCACCTTGGAACATCTTCCTAAACATATTGCTTTTCTCTGGAAAAAATTCTGAAATTTTTAGTAACTTCAAACAAAAGTGAACCAACTTCAATAAAAACTGATAGCAACAACTCCTACAAGTGCCTAGAGTCTATATCAAGCATTAGAACTACTTGGAACCATATAAATTTGACATGCAAGCTCAAGAACATGGTCACCTATGCAGCATAAATTTGCAAAGAATAGATCACTAGAACAAAAGCTAATTGGACCAATGGAGGAGTCACATACCAAGGAACAATATCCCCAAGCAGTTTTGCTAGAGGTGCTTTGAGCAAGGAGATCGAAAATCACAGCAAAGAGGGCTGGAACCCGTGCTTGAGTTGGTTTTTCGTGTTTGTGTGAGGAAGAAGAAGAAGACGGGTGCAGGAATAAGTGGAGGAGGGCCACCGTGGGCCCACGAGGCAGGGGGCGCGCCCAGGGGGTAGGGCGCGCCCTCCACCCTCGTCGCCAGGTGGCAGCTCCCCCCGCGGTGATTTTTGCACAGTAAATCCTCAAATATTCCCAAAAAATCATATTAAATTGGCATGTCATTCTGAGGACTTTTATTTTCGGGATATTTTTATATTGCACGGATAAGTCAAGAAACAGACAGAAAAATACTATTTTTACTTTATTTCAACTAAATTACAGAAAGTATAGAGAGGGTACAGAAGGTTGTGCTTCTAGTTTCATCCATCTCATGCTCATCAAAAGGAATCTCTAACAAGGTTGATCAAGTCTTGTTAACAAACTCATTCCGATAATCATGAAACCGAAGAAATTTCGAATAACACTAAGTTACCTCAACGGGGATATGCACATCCCCAATAATAAGTATATCATATTTCTTTTTGACAGTAGGAAGAGGAAATTCAAAACCTCCAAATATAATCGATGGAATTTTTCCAATAGAGTTGATACTATGAACTTGAGGTTGTTTCCTCGGAAAGTGTACCGTATGCTCATTACCATTAACATGAAAAGTGACATTGCCTTTGGTGCAATCAATAACAGCCCCTGCAGTATTAAGAAAAGGTCTTCCAAGAATAATAGACATACTATCATCCTCGGGAATATCAAGAATAACAAAGTTCGTTAAAATAGTAACGTTTGCAACCACAACAGGCACATCCTCACAAATGCTGACAGGTATAGCAGTTGATTTATCAGCCATTTGCAAAGATATTTCAGTAGGTGACAACTTATTCAAGTCAATTCTATGATATAAAGAGAGAGGCATAACACTAACACCGGCTCCAAGATCACATAAAGAAGTTTTAACATAATTTCGTTTAATGGAGCATGGTATAGTAGGTACTCCTGGATCTCCTAGTTTCTTTGGTATTCCACCCTTAAAAGTATAATTAGCAAGCATGGTGGAAATTTCAGCTTCCGGTATCTTTCTGTTATTTGTAACAATATCTTTCATGTACTTAGCATAAGGATTCATTTTGAGCATACCAGTCAATTGCATACGCAAAAAGATAGGTCTAATCATTTCAGCAAAGCGCTCAAAATCCTCATCATCCTTTTTCTTGGATGGTTTGGGAGGAAAAGGCATGGGTTTCTGAACCCATGGTTCTCTTTCTTTACCATGTTTCCTAGCAACAAAGTCTCTCTTATCGTAACGTTGATTCTTTGATTGTGGGTTATCGAGATCAACAGCAGGTTCAATTTCTACATCATTATCATTACTAGGTTGAGCATCATCATTAACATTTTCACTAGGTTCATGTTCATTACCCGATTGTGTTTCAACATCAGACATAGATATATCATTCGGATTATCAGGTGGTTCAGCAATAGGTTCACTAGAAGTTTGCATAGTTCTATCATTTTTCTTTTTCTTCTTCTTAGAAGAACTAGGTGCATCAATATTATTTTTCTAAGAATCTTGCTCGATTCTCTTAGGGTGGCCTTCAGGATACAAAGGTTCCTGAGTCATTCTACCAGTTCTAGTAGCCACTCTAACAGCATAATCATTTTTCTTACTATTCATTTCATGGAGCAATTCTTTTTGAGCTTTAAGTACTTGTTCTACTTGAGTGGTAACCATAGAAGCATGTTTGCTAACAAGTTTAAGTTCACCTCTAATATTAGCCATATAATCACCCAAGTGTTTAATCATATAAGCATTTTGTTTTAATTGTCTACCAAAATAAGCATTAAAATCGTTTTGCTTAACAATAAAGTTATCAAACTCTTCTAAGCATTGTCTAGCAGACTTATAGTGAGGAATATCACCTTCATCAAATCTATAGAGAGAATTTACCTTTACTACCTGTGTCGGGATATCGGGATCAGGAGGTTCTTCAATAAATATGGGATTGAGATCATATGTTTCTTCAACAGGCGGTAAATTAAGACCATGTATTTCTTCAATAGGAGGTAAATTCTTAACGTCTTCAGCTTTAATACATTTTTCTTTCATAGATTTCTTTGCCTCTTGCATATCTTTGGGACTGAGAAATAGAACACCTCTCTTCTTTGGAGTTGGTTTAGGAATAGGATCATTAATTGGAGCAGGAGCTGTCTCAGGAGGTGCCCAATTATTTTCATTTGTCAACATATTATTCAATAGAATTTCAGCTTCATCCGGTGTTCTTTCCCTGAAAAGAGAACCTGCACAACTATCCAGGTAATCTCTGGAAGCATCGGTTAGTCCATTATAAAAGATATCAAGTATTTCATGTTTCTTAAGAGGATGATCAGGCAAAGCATTAAGTAACTTGAGAAGCCTCCCCCAAGCTTGTGGGAGACTATCTTCTTTATTTTGCACAAAGTTGTATATTTCCTTTAAAGCAGCTTGTTTCTTATGATCAGGGAAATATTTAGCAGAGAAATAATAAATCATATCCTGGGGACTACGCACACAACCAGGATCAAGAGAATTAAACCATATCTTAGCATCACCCTTTAATGAGAACGGAAATATTTTGAGTATATAAAAGTAGCGCGATCTCTCATCATTAGTAAATAGGGTGGCTATATCATTTAATTTAGTAAGATGTGCCACAACAGTTTCAGATTCATAACCATGGAAAGGATCAGATTCAACCAAAGTAATTATATCAGGATCAACAGATAATTCATAATCCTTATCAGGAACACAGATAGGTGAAGTAGCAAAAGCAGGGTCAGGTTTCATTTTATCTCTAAGTGATTCTTTGTTCCATTTAGCTAATAACCTCTTGAGCTCATATCTATCCTTGCAAGCTAAAATAGCGGTAGAAGATTCCATATCAAAAACATAACCCTCAGGAATAATAGGCATATCTTCATCATCACTTTCATCATTATAATCAGATTGAATAATTTCTTTCTCTCTAGCCCTAGCAATTTGTTCATCGAGAAATTCACTAAGGGGCACAGTAGTATCAGGCATAGAAGCAGTTTCATCATAAGTATCATGTATAGCAGAAGTGGCATCATCAATAACATGCGACATATCAGAATGAATAGCAGAAGCAGGTTTAGGTGTCGCAAGCTTACTCATAACAGAAGGTGAATCAAGTGCAAGGCTAGATGGCAGTTCCTTACCTCCCCTCGTAGTTGGGGGATAAATTGTTGTCTTAGCGTCTTTCAAGTTCTTCATAGTGTCTAGCTGATATAAATCCCAAGTGACTCAAAGAATAGAGCTATGCTCCCCGGCAATGGCGCCAGAAATTAGTCTTGATAACCCACAAGTATAGGGGATCGCAACAACTTTCGAGGGTAGAGTATTCAACCCAAATTTATTGATTCGAAACAAGGGGAGCCAAAGAATATTCTCAAGTATTAGCAGCTGAGTTGTCAATTCAATAACACCTGGAAACTTAGTATATGCAGCAAAGTGTTTAGTAGCAAAGTAATATGATAGTGGTGGTAACGGTAACAAAAGTAAAGACAGCAAAAGTAATGTTTTTGGTGTTTTGTAGTGATTGTAACAGTAGCAACGAGAAAGTAAATAAGCGAGAACCAGTATAAGGAAAGCTCATAGGCACCGGATCAATGATGGATAATTATGTCGGATGCGGTTCATCATGTAACAGTCATAACATAGGGTGACACAGAACTAGCTCCAATTCATCAATGTAACGTAGGCATGTATTCAGAATATAGTCATACGTGCTTATGGAAAAGAACTTGCATGACATCTTTTGTCCTACCCTCCCGTGGTAGCGGGGTCCTAAACTAAGGGATATTAAGGCCTCCTTTTAATAGAGAACCGGAACAAAGCATTAGCACATAGTGAATACATGAACTCCTCAAACTATGGGCATCACTGAAAAGTATCCCGATTATTGTCACTTCGGGGTTGTCGGATCATAACACATAATAGGTGAATATAGACTTGCAAGATAGGATCAAGAACTCACATATATTCATGAAAATATAATAGGTCCAGATCTGAAATCATGGCACTCGGGCCCTAGTGACAAGCATTAAGCATAGCAAAGTCATAGCAACATCAATCTCAGAACATAATGGATACTAGGGATCAAACCCTAACAAAACTAAATCGATTGCATGATAAATATCATCTAACCCATCACCGTCCAGCAAGCCTACGATGGAATTACTCACGCACGGCGGTGAGCATCATGAAATTGGTGATGGAGGATGGTTGATGATGACGACGGAGACGAATCCCCCTCTCCGGAGCCCCGAACGTACTCCAGATCAGCCCTCCCAAGAGGTTTTAGGGCTTGGCGGCGGCTCCGTATCGTAAAACGCGATGATTTCTTCTCCCTTATTATTTTCTCCCCGAAAGCCAATATATAGAGTTGGCGTCGGAAGGTTTCCAGGGGGCCCACAAGGTAGGGGGCACGCCCTAGGGGGCGCCCCCCACCCTCGTGGACAGGGTGTGGGCCCCCTGGTCTTCATCTCTGGCAAGGATTTTTTATTATTTTTTATAAGACATCCCGTGGAGTTTCAGGTCATTCCGAGAACTTTTGTTTTCTGCACATAAAACAACGTCATGGCAATTCTGCTAAAAACAGCGTCAGTCCGGGTTAGTTCCATTCAAATCATACAAGTTAGAGTCCAAACCAAGGGCAAAAGTGTTTGGAAAAGTACATACGACGGAGACATATCAATCACCAAAACATACATCAAGTGAATCACGTGATATCCCATTGTCACCACAGATACGCACGGCAAGACATACATCAAGTGTTCTCAAATCTTTAAAGACTCAATCCGATAAGATAACTTCAAAGGGGAAACTCAATCCATTACAAGAGAGTAGAGGGGGAGAAGAAACACAAGACCCAACTATAATAGCAAAGCTCGCGATACATCATGATCGTGCCAAATCAAGAACACGAGAGAGAGAGAGATCAAACACATAGCTACTGGTACATAGCCTCAGCCCCGAGGGTAAACTACTCCCTCCTCGTCATGGAGAGCGCCGGGATGATGAAGATGGCCACCGGTGAGGGTTCCCACCTCCAGCAGGGTGCCGGAACAGGGTCCCGATTGGGTTTTGGTGGCTACAGAGGCTTGCGGCAGCGGAACTCCGAATCTATTCTGTTCCCCGAAAGTTTTAGGGTACGTGGGTATATATGGGTGAAATAAGTACGTTGGTGGACCTCCGGGCTGTCCACGAGGTAGGGGTGCGCCCTAGGGGGTGGGCACGCCCCCCACCCTCGTGGGCAGCCCGGGACACCCCTGGCGTGCACTCCAAGTTTTTCCGGTGGCTTTCCTTCCAAAAATAACTTCTCCAGTTGATTTCATTCCGTTTCGACTCCGTTTGATATTCCTTTTCTTCGAAACACTAAAATAGGCAAAAACAGCAATTCTGGGCTGGGCCTCCGGTTAATATGTTAGTCCCAAAAATAATATAAAAGTGGATAATAAAGCCCAATATTGCCCAAAACAGTAGATAATATAGCATGGAGCAATCAAAAATTATAGATACGTTGGAGACGTATCAGCCACAAGGTAGGGGGGCGTACCCCCCCCCACCCTCGTGGGTGCCTCGGGACTCTTCTGGTCCATCTCCGATACTCTGTGGGCTTCTTCTTGTCCAAAAATAATCTCCGTGAAATTTCAGGTCAATTGGACTCCGTTTGGTTTTCCTTTTCTGCGATACTCAAAAACAAGGATAAAACAGAAACTGGCACTGGGCTCTAGGTTAATAGGTTAGTCCCAAAAATCATACTCCCTCCGTTCCTAAATATAGGGTGTATAGATTTTGGCACGGAAATTAAAGAACGCGAGTGGAGGGAAAATTTCACAAATTTTGGGCGAGATTACACCTGATTAATTGACATGAGAAAATAGAGGAGCTTTCCCTATATAAGGAAATGTAATCAAATCCCTTAAATAATTATCCAAGCGAGTGGTGCAACGCAATACACCTTATATTTCAGACTTTTTTTCAAAAATATATACACCTTATATCAAGGAATGGAGGGAGTATAAAATAGCATATAAATGCATATAAAACATCCTAGATGGATAATATAATAGCATGGGACAAACAAAAATTATAGATACGTTGGTGACGTATCAAGCATCCCCAAGCTTAATTCCTGCTCGTCCTCGAGTAGGTAAATGATAAAATAGAATTTTTGTTGTGGAATGCTACCTAACATAATTTTCAATGTAATTTTATTTATTGTGACAGGAATATTGAAATCCATAAGATTCAAGACAAAAGTTTAATATTGACTAAAAAATAATAATACTTCAAGCATACTAACCAAGCAATTATGTCTTTGTAACGCCCTCGATGCGGTTATATCTCCCACGTGTCGAGGCACGACTTAGAGGCATAACCGCATTGAAAGCAATGTCGCAAGTGAGGTAATCTTCACACAATCCATGTAATAAAAAAAAGGGGAAAAGATACATAGTTGGCTTACAATCGCCACTTCACACAAGTACATAAATAACATCCATCAAACAGGTTACACTCAAGGTCCGACTACGGTACCAAAATGAAAGAAGACTACCCCAAATGCTAAACAGATCCCCGGATCACCCAACTGGGCTCCACTACTGATCATCTAGAAAAGAAACATAGTAACGGCCACGTTCCTCATCGAACTCCCAAGTGAGCTCGGTCGCGTCATCAGTATTGACATCATTGGTACCTGCAACTGAGGTGATTATATCTGTGAGTCACGGGGACTCAGCAATCTCACACCCGCGAGATCAAGACTATTTAAGCTTAAAGGTGGGAAAAGGATATTGAGGTGGAGCTGCAGCAAGCGACTAGCATATGTTGGCTACAGCGCAAAAGAGAGCGAGAAGAGAAGGCAAAGCACGGTCGAGAAGCTAGAAATGATCAAGAAGTGATCCTGAAACTACCTACGTCAGACATAACTCCAACAACCGTGTTCACTTCCCGGACCCTGCCGAGAAGAGACCATCACGGTTACACACGCGGTTGATGTGTTTTAGTTAAGGTCAACTTCGGGTTTTCTACAACCGGACATCAACAAATTCCCATCTGCCTCATAACCGCGGGCACGGCTTTCGAAAGATAATACCCTGCAGGGGTGTCCCAACTTAGCCCATGATAAGCTCTCACGGTCAACGAAGGATATTCCTTCTACCGAGAAGACCCGATCAATCTCGGAATCCCGGACTACAAGACATTTCAACAGCAATAAAACAAGTCCAGCAAAGCCGCCCGATTGTGCCGACAAATCCTGATAGGAGCTGCACATATCTCGGTCTCAGGGCACATCCGGATTGTCCAAACTTCCGATAGGCGAACCCAGAGTTGCCCCTGGTGGCCACCCGCGGCTGACGGTTTGGACCAGCAATCGAAGGAGAACTGGCCCGGGGGTTAAAATAAAGATGACCCTTGAGTCTGCAGAACCCAAGGGAAAAAAGGCTAGGTGGCAAATGGTAAAACCAATGTTGGGCCTTGCTGGAAAAGTCTTATTCAAAGCGAACTGTCAAGGGGGTCCCATAAATCACCCAACCGTGTAAGGAACGCAAACTCCGGGAACATAACACCGGTATGACGGAAACTAGGGTGGCAAGAGTGGAACAAAACACCAGGCATAAGGCCGAGCCTTCCACCCTATACCAAGTATATAGATGCATTAATTAAATAAGAGGTATTGTGATATCCCAACAAGTAAACATGTTCCAAACAAGGAACAACAAGTCCATGTTCCAACAAGGAACAAACTTCATCTTCACCTGCAACTAACAACGCTATAAGAGGGGCTGAGCAAAAGCGGTAACATAGCCAAACAACGGTTTGCTAGGACATGGATGGTTAGGGGCTGACATGGCAATATAGGAGGCATGATATAGCAAGTGGTAGGTATCGCAGCATAGGCATAGCAAAAGAGCGAGCAATCTAGCAAGCAAAGATAGAAGTGATTTCGAGGGTATGGTCATCTTGCCTGCAAGGTTCTCAGAGTTGTCGAAAGCTTGGTCCTCGTAAGCGTTCTCAACAGAATCCTCGTTCACGTACTCGTCTCTCGGCTCTACCCAAGACAAGAGAACAAGCAAAGGAACCAATATCAACCACGATGCAATGCGCAAGCAACATGATGCAAAACATGGCATGATATGCGAGAGGTGATATGCAATGCGTATGCATGCTCCGGAAGGACAAGGATGAACAGGGCATAATCTTGGCAAACCAAGCATGCCACTGGATAGATGAGGTGATTTCGGTTGAAATCGATATAAAGATCACCGGAATCGGATGCACGGTTTGCAAATGGCAAGCAATACAAGAATGACACGAAACTGCCATAAACAGCATGATGCTACTTAGCAAGCAACAAATAATTAAGCTACTGCACCCAAACATGGCAACAAAGCATATGACAGTAATCTACTCAAGATGCTCGACAAAAGATGAACACTGAGCTATGGCTAAATCACATCATAACAGGTCCAAACAAGCATGGCAAAAGTGCAAACGATAACAAGTTCTCAGACTTTGAGAAAATATCAACAAGCAGAAACTAACATCAGGATGGCATGTTCAGAGCAATGAAACAACATGCTACAGGTTCAGAACGTAGCAAAGAAAGGAATGGCATGAATCTACTCAAAGCACTTGACAAAAGTCCCTTACTGACCATAAGCCAAAAAGGACCAGAAAATAAGATTACACCCATGTCAAATAAGCAAGTTTCGTTACAGGTTTCAGACTTAGCAGAAAACTGGACATGGCAGAAAACTGATAACGACTAGGCATGTTCGTGAGCTCGATGCACTCACTACAGAGCAATTCATGATAAACTAGGCATACATACATCAAGAATACATGGCATAGTAACTAGAAATGGCAAGAATAACATCATATCATGCAAGGATCAACTGCACCAAGCTTGGCAAAATCGAATAACACGTAAACAATCTGCCAGCAACATTTTGAAGCAAAAATAGAGCTCGATTGACTCAAGCTATGACACTCCATAATTGCAAACAAAGGCATGTATGGATAGAGCAAATACTCAAGTTCAAAACTCCCTTACTGATCATGCTCAAATTATGCATAGATCTCTCAGAAACAACATGAACACGTGGCATAAAAATAACAGCAGTCAGGGACTTGGTGAAATCACTAAGTCTCTGAAATCAGCAACATCAAGTGACCTAGTTTGCATGCTTGTGCTAGTCACCACATAGATCACAAAAATACATGGCCTAATCCTCTGTATAGATAACATGGCATATTACCAAACTCATGTAGGACTCAACTCCATAGGAGGTACACATCAATCATGGCAAAAATGACAAAAGTGCATGTTCAGATAAGATCCAGCAACTAACATCAACTAGCCCTCTTCTAACAGCATTTCGGGCATCAAGATGACTTCAAATGAAAATTGTACAATGGAACAAAATGATTTACTCTTCGAGGCGAACAAATCGACATATTATACGCGCGAAACGGAGCAACAGATGCAAAGTTATGGCACTGGGAATATGGCATGATGATGATAAAATTAAAGACTTAGAAATAAAACGAGGAGAGGAAGAAGTCAACCGATCCGGGATCCAGATCGGATCTGGCGCGAGCGCGCGGGCCGAGGCGGGGCCGGCGATGGCGGCGGCGGCGGGGCTGCGCCGGCGAGGAGGGGAGCCGGAGGGGCGCGCGGGGCGGCTCCGGCGGAGGCGGGGCGCCGGCGGAGGCGGGGCGCCGGCGGAGGCGGGGAGGCGCGGCGGCGCCGGCGAGTGGCGGGGTGCCGGGGCCGCGGCTCGGGCGGCGAGGCGGCGGCCGGGGCGGCGCGGCTCGGCGCCGGCGGGAGCAGCGGGGCGCGGCGGCGCGGCGTGCGGGAGGCGGAGCGGGCGGAGGCGCGGCGCTCCAGGCGGCGGGGCGGCGGCGATGGGCCCGGAGGGCCGGGGACGGGCTCGGCGGGCCGGGCAGGCCGGCGGCGACGCCCGCCACGTGGCGTGCCCCGGTTGGCCCGGCTGGCGGCGGAGAGCCACGTGGCGGCGCGGGATTGGAGGGAAGCGGCGGCGCGGGTGAACAGTGCGGCGGAGAGGCTGGTGGCACGGATTTCGAGGCGAAGACTAGGGTTTCGGGGTGTCTCTCTCTCAGATTTGGACGGGGGAGGCATTTTTATAGACAGAAGGGGCTAGGGAGCTCCAAATGGAGTGCGGTTTTCGCCCACGCGATCGTGATCGAACGGCGGAGGACATGGGAGTGACTTAGATGGGTTATGGGGCTGTTTTGAAGGGGTGTTGGGCTGCAACACACACGAGGCCTTCACGGTTACCCGGTTAACCGTTGGACTACCAAACGAACTCCGATTGACCCGAAACTTGACAGGCGGTCTACCGGTGCTATACCAAGGCCACATGTCAAACCTCGGTCCATTCCAAGAATGTTTAATACCCGCTCACGAAGAAATGTAAAAGGGGACGCCGGGAGGCATAGGAGCGCCGGATTGCAAAACGGACAACGGGAAAGATGCTCGGATTTATGAGACGAACGCGTATGCGAATGCGATGCACATGATGACATGATATGAAATGCATGACATGACCAAAATGCAAAGCGGAGAGAACCCAACCACAGAGGGAATATCATAGCACATAGCCGGAAATGGCAAGAGTTGGATTACAAATATGGCAAGTTACATCGGGGGCGTTACAACACACCACCACTACGAGAGGATCTCGTCCCGAGATCTAGGACTGAAAGAACTCCGGATACTCGGAACGTAGGTGGTCTTCATGCTCCCAGGTGGCCTCTCGGTCTGAATGATGTGACCATTTCACTTTGAGGAATTTGATTGACTTGTTGCGAGTCTTGCGCTCAGTTGTCTCAAGAATAGCAACTGGATGCTCATGATAGGACAAATCTTCTTGAAGATCAATCTCTTCGAAGTTGATGGTGCGCTCAGGCGTCTTGAAGCACTTGCGAAGCTGTGACACGTGGAAGACATCGTGCACATTTGCAAAGTTCGAGGGGAGCTCAAGTTGATAGGCGAGATCGCCTCGTTTCCCGATGATCTTGAAGGGACCGACGTATCTGGGAGCAAGTTTCCCCTTGATACCGAAGCAACGAGTTCCTTTCATTGGCGAGACACGAAGGTAAACATGGTCTCCGATCTCGAATGCCACATCTCGGTGTTTGCTGTCGTAATAGCTCTTCTGGCGCGACTGCGCTGCTTTGAGGTTCTCACGAATCACCTTGCACATAGCCTCAGCTTCTGAGATCAAATCATTGCCGAGCAATTGACGTTCACCGGTTTCAGACCAGTTGAGAGGAGTACGGCACTTTCTGCCATAGAGGATCTCGAATGGGGCTTTGCCCGAACTGGCTTGAAAACTGTTGTTGTAAGAGAACTCAGCATAAGGAAGACAATCCTCCCACTTCATGCCAAAAGAGATAACACAGGCTCTGAGCATATCTTCAAGAATTTGATTGACCCGCTCGACTTGTCCACTAGTCTGAGGGTGGAAAGCTGTGCTGAAGCGAATGTTGGTGCCCATGGCCTTCTGAAAAGAATCCCAAAACTTGGAGGTAAAGATGCTGCCACGGTCTGAAGAGATCAACTGTGGAATGCCGTGCAAAGAGACAATTCTGGAGGTGTAGAGCTCTGCCAGCTGCGCTGCTGTGATAGACTCTTTGATAGGAAGAAAATGAGCCACTTTGGTGAGCTTGTCGATGACGACGAAGATAGCATCATTTCCACGCTTGGACTTAGGAAAACCAGTCACGAAGTCCATTTCAATATGATCAAACTTCCATTCTGGAATAGCAAGAGGTTGGAGAAGGCCAGCTGGTCGTTGGTGTTCTGCTTTCACCCTTCTGCATACATCACACTCATTCACGAATTGAGCGATCTCACGCTTCATTCGAGTCCACCAATACGACTGCTTGAGGTCATGGTACATCTTTGAACTTCCAGGATGAATAGACAGAAGAGAATTGTGCGCTTCGTTCATAATGACTTTACGAAGATCACCCTTTGGAACCACAATCCGGTCCTCGAAGAAAAGAGTATCTCTGTCGTCAACTCGATAGCACTTGTATTTGGGAATGCCCTTGTCAATACCACGTTTCACCTTCTTCACCATGGTATCCAACAATTGTGCCTCACGAATTTGATCTTCCAAAGTAGGAGAGACGATGAGGTTGGCAAGAACACCTTGAGGAACAACTTGGAGATTCAACTTGCGGAAAGCTTCACAAAGATCCGGTTGAAAAGGCTTGAGGATTAAGCTATTGCAATAAGCCTTTCTGCTCAAAGCGTCTGCAACCACATTAGCCTTGCCTGGAGTATATTCAATACTCGGATTATACTCTTGAATCATTTCGACCCATCGAGTTTGCCTGAGGTTGAGATGAGGCTGAGTGAAGATATACTTGAGACTCTTGTGATCGGTGAAGATGTCCACTTTCCTTCCCAACAGGAGATGTCTCCATGTTATTAGTGCGTGGACAACTGCCGCCAACTCAAGATCGTGAGTGGGGTAGTTACTTTCATTGGGCTTCAACTGGCGAGAGGTATAGGCAACAACCTTCTTCTCTTGCATTAATACAGCACCGAGGCCCTGAAGAGAAGCATCACAGAATACTTCATAAGGCTTGGATTCATCAGGAGGAGTCAGAACTGGAGCAGTGACGAGTTTCTCTTTGAGAGTGTTGAAAGCAACGTCACACTCAGGAGACCAGACATATTTCACATGCTTCTGGAGAAGGTTGGAAAGAGGCTTGGCAATCTTGGAGAAATTCTCAACGAATCTTCTGCAATAGCTTGCAAGTCCAAGAAAACTGCGAAGCTGCTTGACATTCTGAGGAGGATTCCAATTCAAAACTGCAGACACCCTCTCTGGATTAACAGCGATGCCCTTGGCAGAGATGATATGACCAAGATAAAGAACTTCATCCAGCCAGAATTCACATTTGGAGAACTTCGCATATAGTTGATAATCTCTGAGCTTGTCGAGTACCAATCGCAAATGTTCGGCATGATCCTTCTTATTCTTGGAGAAGACCAAAATATCATCAAGATAGACCAAGACAAATTCGTTGATGTAGGGGTTGAAGATGAAATTCATCAATCGAGTGAAATACGGAGGAGCATTGACAAGGCCGAAAGACATGACAGTATATTCATAAGAACCAAAGCTTGTTCTGAATGCTGTCTTGGGAATATCTTCTTCACGAATGCGAATCTGATGATAACCCATACGAAGGTCAAGCTTGGAGAACACCTTAGCACCTTTGAGTTGCTCAAATAGCTCATTGATGTTGGGAAGTGGGTACTTGTTCTTGATAGTCTTCTTGTTCAATGGACGGTAATCGACACAAAGTCGGTCCGTGCCATCCTTCTTCTTGACAAAAAGAACACCACAACCCCAAGGAGAAGAACTCGGTCTGATTAGACCCAGACGTTCTTGTTTATCGAGTTGAATCTTCAGTTCCTTGAGCTCATCTGGTCCAAGCTTGTAAGGACGCTTGCAAACGGGTTCCGTGCCAGGCTCAAGCTCAATAACGAATTCAACTGGCCGACGGGGAGGCATACCCGGAAGCTCTTCTGGAAAAACATCTTGGTACTCACAAACAACTGGAATCTGAGAGATAGCCTCCATTTCACCCATCTCATTGAGAGAAAACAACCGAATGGTATCATCACGAGAAGCATAGATGATCACATCGTTCGAAGTGTGAGTCAATTTGATTTCCCTGGCAGCACACTCAAGCTGAGCCTTGTGCTTAGAAAGCCAGTCCATCCCGAGAATAAGATCAATATCAGAATCACCAAGCACCATTGGAGAAGACAGAAATTTATAGTCGCCCATCTTGATAGAGACATCCGGAACCATATAACTTGCGTTCATGCATTTAGCCGGAGAGACAACTGATAAGGATTTAGGCAAACCTTGGATAGGCAATTCATGCATCGATGCAAAAGGCTTTGAGATGAAACAATGTGATGCACCAGTATCAAATAAGACTTTGGCAGGAATATCATTAACAGGGAGATTACCCATGATCACTTCAGAAGACTCCTCTGCTTGAGCTGCGTTCATCATGTTCACCTTGGCATACTTGGAATTATGCTTGACCACTGCATTGCTGGAAGATTTCACAGGAGGAGGAGGCGGAAGGCGCCTCTGGTTGAAGCACTTGTTCGCATAGTGACCCTTCTGCTGACATTTGTTACAAGTCACTTCTGAGAGCGGACGATGGTAAGGAGCACTTGGCCTTGGAGCTTGATTCTGAGACTTGTTCTGATAGGCAGGGTTGGGTGGGTGGGAAGATCCACGACCACTTGAGTTCTTCTGTTGATAAGGCTGACGGAACGGAGGAGGAGGAGGCAACCAGAACTTCTGTTGCTTAGCTGCCACAAGTGAGGAAGAAGACGACTGAACTGCGTCTCTGACTCTCTTCTTAGATGCCTCACACTTGAGCTGAGCAGCTTCTTGTTTCAGCGCCATGTTGTAGAATTCATCATACTTTAATGGCTCGAAAAGCACGAGAGCAAGCTGCAGATCTTCTCTGAGACCACGCCTGAACTGGTAGATCATACTCTTCTCATCAGGAATGTCTTGCCTTGCAAAACGAGAGATCTTCTGGAACTGAGTGTTGTATTGATAGACAGTCATGTTGCCTTGCTTGAGATTGCGGAATTCCTCACACTTAAGCTCAACAACACTTTCTGGAATGTGGTGCGCTTTGAAGTCACGACGGAAATCATCCCAAGTGATCACGCGACCTCCTCTGGAATCTTTGTATTGCTGGAACCACTCAGCAGCTTGATCTTTGAGTTGAAAAGAGGCAAACTTGACAAAGTCCTCAGGTCTCACATTGCTGCACTCGAAATGCTTGCTGATGTCCACGAGCCAATCATCTGCGTCTGTGGCCTCGACACAGTAGCTGAAGGTCTTTGGCTGATTAGCAAGGAACTGGTTCAGTGAAGCGAAGTGCGGCTGATTGTTGCCTTGGCCTTGATTCTCTTGATTAGCTTGACCTTGGTTGCGATCTTGCAAGAGCTGAATCAGAATCTGAGCATTGGCATTTGTGGCAGTCATCAAGGCTTACCAAGCTTCTGGAGGCGGAGGTGGTGGCGGAGGGTTAGCCTGATTCCCGTCATTGCGTTCCGGATTCTGACGCGTTGGTGGAGCCATCCTGAAGAGGGTGACATCCATTAGCATCTTGACAGAGATATATTGAAGCTGAATCAAAGGAACGAAATTGCAACATATAGTCTTCACAATTAACATTCGAACGAGAATGAACGAATGAATTCCAATGTAAAACATCACACTTCCAAAGCTGAGAAGCCACTTAGAACATGGTAAGGAATAAAATCAACAAGGTACGGATATGAACAAATACTTGGTAAGGATTACCCAATCACAAACCAAATATCTGCAGAAGAAATACTAAAGCTACAAGAATTCCCACTTATAAACTCCCGAAACTTTCTGGTTATGCAATCAGGTGTTGGGGATACAGGGGAAGCATAATATCTCACCCAAACTAGCAAATCCTACAACCAGCTGTATCCATCCTTCAACACATAACCAAGAAACCTTCGGAAATCGTCTACCTCAACCTTCGAAAAGCATCCGTTATACAAGTCATGGCAATACCCCTGCACTCGCCACAGTACTGGGCTATCAGGGTTATCTCACCAACAACTGTACAAAAGAGATTTTCGATGTCGGTCGTACTAGACTCAGGTATTCCAAAACCGCAACGATAAAATTATGACGACAACACCTCGGAGCTCAACTCCCCGGGACACTGCCACAACCACTAAATGTCAGGAGGCAACCAAGACAATGTTGTCATCATAAAACCATCGGAACGATTGTAATATACACGCGTGATCCTAAAAAAAATTTAGTGAAATTTGAGAAGAGAAGAGTCAAAACTCTACGTCAGGATGCCTTACCAGAAGGTCGAAGGGACTGGGGAGTAAAAAGAATTCCTAAACTCTCCGATATATAATTCCTAAATGACTCAAAACATTTTTCTAGACACAACTCGGCCACTAAAGACGATCAAACAGTGGGGGCTCCTAAGGTCGGGAAAGGCTCTGATACCAACTTGTAACGCCCTCGATGCGGTTATATCTCCCACGTGTCGAGGCACGACTTAGAGGCATAACCGCATTGAAAGCAATGTCGCAAGTGAGGTAATCTTCACACAATCCATGTAATAAAAAAAAGGGGAAAAGATACATAGTTGGCTTACAATCGCCACTTCACACAAGTACATAAATAACATCCATCAAACAGGTTACACTCAAGGTCCGACTACGGTACCAAAATGAAAGAAGACTACCCCAAATGCTAAACAGATCCCCGGATCACCCAACTGGGCTCCACTACTGATCATCTGGAAAAGAAACATAGTAACGGCCACGTTCCTCATCGAACTCCCAAGTGAGCTCGATCGCGTCATCAGTACTGACAACGTTGGTACCTGCAACTGAGGTGATTATATCTGTGAGTCACGGGGACTCAGCAATCTCACACCCGCGAGATCAAGACTATTTAAGCTTAAAGGTGGGAAAAGGATATTGAGGTGGAGCTGCAGCAAGCGACTAGCATATGTTGGCTACAACGCAAAAGAGAGCGAGAAGAGAAGGCAAAGCACGGTCGAGAAGCTAGAAATGATCAAGAAGTGATCCTGAAACTACCTACGTCAGACATAACTCCAACAACCGTGTTCACTTCCCGGACCCCGCCGAGAAGAGACCATCACGGTTACACACGCGGTTGATGTGTTTTAGTTAAGGTCAACTTCGGGTTTTCTACAACCGGACATCAACAAATTCCCATCTGCCTCATAACCGCGGGCACGGCTTTCGAAAGATAATACCCTGCAGGGGTGTCCCAACTTAGCCCATGATAAGCTCTCACGGTCAACGAAGGATATTCCTTCTACCGGGAAGACCCGATCAATCTCGGAATCCCGGACTACAAGACATTTCAACAGCAATAAAACAAGTCCAGCAAAGCCGCCCGATTGTGCCGACAAATCCTGATAGGAGCTGCACATATCTCGGTCTCAGGGCACATCCGGATTGTCCAAACTTCCGATAGGCGAACCCAGAGTTGCCCCTGGTGGCCACCCGCGGCTGACGGTTTGGACCAGCAATCGAAGGAGAACTGGCCCGGGGGTTAAAATAAAGATGACCCTTGAGTCTGCAGAACCCAAGGGAAAAAAGGCTAGGTGGCAAATGGTAAAACCAATGTTGGGCCTTGCTGGAAAAGTCTTATTCAAAGCGAACTGTCAAGGGGGTCCCATAAATCACCCAACCGTGTAAGGAACGCAAACTCCGGGAACATAACACCGGTATGACGGAAACTAGGGTGGCAAGAGTGGAACAAAACACCAGGCATAAGGCCGAGCCTTCCACCCTATACCAAGTATATAGATGCATTAATTAAATAAGAGGTATTGTGATATCCCAACAAGTAAACATGTTCCAAACAAGGAACAACAAGTCCATGTTCCAACAAGGAACAAACTTCATCTTCACCTGCAACTAACAACGCTATAAGAGGGGCTGAGCAAAAGCGGTAACATAGCCAAACAACGGTTTGCTAGGACATGGATGGTTAGGGGCTGACATGGCAATATAGGAGGCATGATATAGCAAGTGGTAGGTATCGCAGCATAGGCATAGCAAAAGAGCGAGCAATCTAGCAAGCAAAGATAGAAGTGATTTCGAGGGTATGGTCATCTTGCCTGCAAGGTTCTCAGAGTTGTCGAAAGCTTGGTCCTCGTAAGCGTTCTCAACAGAATCCTCGTTCACGTACTCGTCTCTCGGCTCTACCCAAGACAAGAGAACAAGCAAAGGAACCAATATCAACCACGATGCAATGCGCAAGCAACATGATGCAAAACATGGCATGATATGCGAGAGGTGATATGCAATGCGTATGCATGCTCCGGAAGGACAAGGATGAACAGGGCATAATCTTGGCAAACCAAGCATGCCACTGGATAGATGAGGTGATTTCGGTTGAAATCGATATAAAGATCACCGGAATCGGATGCACGGTTTGCAAATGGCAAGCAATACAAGAATGACACGAAACTGCCATAAACAGCATGATGCTACTTAGCAAGCAACAAATAATTAAGCTACTGCACCCAAACATGGCAACAAAGCATATGACAGTAATATACTCAAGATGCTCGACAAAAGATGAACACTGAGCTATGGCTAAATCACATCATAACAGGTCCAAACAAGCATGGCAAAAGTGCAAACGATAACAAGTTCTCAGACTTTGAGAAAATATCAACAAGCAGAAACTAACATCAGGATGGCATGTTCAGAGCAATGAAACAACATGCTACAGGTTCAGAACATAGCAAAGAAAGGAATGGCATGAATCTACTCAAAGCACTTGACAAAAGTCCCTTACTGACCATAAGCCAAAAAGGACCAGAAAATAAGATTACACCCATGTCAAATAAGCAAGTTTCGTTACAGGTTTCAGACTTAGCAGAAAACTGGACATGGCAGAAAACTGATAACGACTAGGCATGTTCGTGAGCTCGATGCACTCACTACAGAGCAATTCATGATAAACTAGGCATACATACATCAAGAAGACATGGCATAGTAACTAGAAATGGCAAGAATAACATCATATCATGCAAGGATCAACAACACCAAGCTTGGCAAAATCGAATAACACGTAAACAATCTGCCAGCAACATTTTGAAGCAAAAATAGAGCTCGATTGACTCAAGCTATGACACTCCATAATTGCAAACAAAGGCATGTATGGATAGAGAAAATACTCAAGTTCAAAACTCCCTTACTGATCATGCTCAAATTATGCATAGATCTCTCAGAAACAACATGAACACGTGGCATAAAAATAACAGCAGTCAGGGACTTAGTGAAATCACTAAGTCTCTGAAATCAGCAACATCAAGTGACCTAGTTTGCATGCTTGTGCTAGTCACCACATAGATCAAAAAAATACATGGCCTAATCCTATGGATAGATAACATGGCATATTACCAAACTCATGTAGGACTCAACTCCATAGGAGGTACACATCAATCATGGCAAAAATGACAAAAGTGCATGTTCAGATAAGATCCAGCAACTAACATCAACTAGCCCTCTTCTAACAGCATTTCGGGCATCAAGATGACTTAAAATAAAAATTGTGCAATGGAACAAAATGATGTGCTCTTCGAGTCGAACAAATCGACATATTACACGCGCGAAACGAAGCAACAGATGCAAAGTTATGGCACTGGGAATATGGCATGATGATGATAAAATTAAAGACTTAGAAATAAAACGAGGAGAGGAAGAAGTCAACCGATCCGGGATCCAGATCGGATCTGGCGCGAGCGCGCGGGCCGAGGCGGGGCCGGCGATGGCGGCGGCGGCGGGGCTGCGCCGGCGAGGAGGGGAGCCGGAGGGGCGCGCGGGGCGGCTCCGGCGGAGGCGGGGCGCCGGCGGAGGCGGGGAGGCGCGGCGGCGCCGGCGAGTGGCGGGGTGGCGGGGCCGCGGCTCGGGCGACGAGGCGGCGGCCGGGGCGGCGCGGCTCGGCGCCGGCGGGAGCAGCGGGGCGCGGCGGCGCGGCGTGCGGGAGGCGGAGCGGGCGGAGGCGCGGCGCTCCAGGCGGCGGGGCGGCGGCGATGGGCCCGGAGGGCCGGGGACGGGCTCGGCGGGCCGGGCAGGCCGGCGGCGACGCCCGCCACGTGGCGTGCCCCGGTTGGCCCGGCTGGCGGCGGAGAGCCACGTGGCGGCGCGGGATTGGAGGGAAGCGGCGGCGCGGGTGAACAGTGCGGCGGAGAGGCTGGTGGCACGGATTTCGAGGCGAAGACTAGGGTTTCGGGGTGTCTCTCTCTCAGATTTGGACGGGGGAGGCATTTTTATAGACAGAAGGGGCTAGGGAGCTCCAAATGGAGTGCGGTTTTCGCCCACGCAATCGTGATCGAACGGCGGAGGACATGGGAGTGACTTAGATGGGTTATGGGGCTGTTTTGAAGGGGTGTTGGGCTGCAACACACACGAGGCCTTCACGGTTACCCGGTTAACCGTTGGAGTACCAAACGAACTCCGATTGACCCGAAACTTGACAGGCGGTCTACCGGTGCTATACCAAGGCCACATGTCAAACCTCGGTCCATTCCGAGAATGTTTAATACCCGCTCACGAAGAAATGTAAAAGGGGACGCCGGGAGGCATAGGAGCGCCGGATTGCAAAACGGACAACGGGAAAGATGCTCGGATTTATGAGACGAACGCGTATGCGAATGCGATGCACATGATGACATGATATGAAATGCATGACATGAAAAAAATGCAAAGCGGAGAGAACCCAACCACGGAGGGAATATCATAGCACATAGCCGGAAATGGCAAGAGTTGGATTACAAATATGGCAAGTTACATCGGGGGCGTTACAGTCTTCTCAAAATAACATAGCCAAAGAAAGCTCATCCCTACAAAATCATATAGTTTGGCCATGCTTCATTTTCGTCACACAAAATGCTCCCATCATGCACAACCCCGATGACAAGCCAAGACATTGTTTCATACTTTAGTATACCCAAACTTTTTCAACTTTCACGCAATATATGAGCGCGAGCCATGGACATAGCACTATGGGTGGAAAAGAATATGATGATGGAGGTTGTGTAGGGAAGACAAAAAAGGAGAAAGTCTCACATTGACGTGGCTAATCAACGGGCTATGGATATGCCCATCAATTGATGTCAATGCGAGGAGTAGGTATTGCCATGCAACGGATGCACTAGAGCTATAAATGTATGAAAGCTTAACAAAAGAAACTAAGTGGGTGTGCATCCAACTTGATTGCTCATGAAGACCTAGGGAATTTGAGGAAGCCCATTGTTTGAATATACAAGCCAAGTTCTATAATGAAAAATTCCCACTAGTATATGAAAGTGACAAAATAAGAGACTCTCTATCATGAAGATCATGGTGCTACTTTGAAGCACAAGTGTGCTAAAAGGATAGTAGCATTGTCCCTTCTCTCTTTTTCTCTCATTTTTTTGGGCCTTCCTTTTTTATTTGGCCTTTCTCTTTTTTTGGCCTTTCTCTTTTTTTATTTGGCCTTTCTCTTTTTTTCCTCACACGGGACAATGCTCTAATAATGATGATCATCACACTTCTATTAATTTCAACTCAAGGATTACAACTTGATACTAGAACAAAGTATGACTCTATATGACTGGCTCCGGCGGTGTACCGGGATGGGCAATGAACCAAGAGTGACATTTATGAAAAACTATGCATGGTGGCCTTGCCACAAATACGATGTCAACTACATGATCATGCAAGGCAATATGACAATGATGAAGCATGTCATAATAAACGGAACGGTGGAAAGTTGCATGGCAATATATCTCGGAATGGCTATGGAAATGCCATAATAGGTAGGTATGATGATTGTTTTGAGGAAGATATAAGGAGGCTTATGTGTGATAGAGTGTATCATATCACGGGGTTTGGATGCACCGGTGAAGTTTGCACCAACTTTCAAGGTGAGAAAGGGCAATGCACGGTACCGAAGAGGCTAGCAATGATGGAAGGGTGAGAGTGCGTATAATCCATGGACTCACCATTAGTCATAATGAATTCACATACTTATTGCAAAAATCTAAAAAGTCATCAAAACCAAGCACTACGCGCATGCTCCTAGGGGGATAGATTGGTAGGAAAAGACCATCGCTCGTCCCCGACCGCCACTCATAAGGAAGGCAATCAAAGAACACCTCATGCTTCAAATTTGTCACACAACTGTTACCATACGTGCATGCAACGGGACTTGCAAACCTCAACACAAGTATTTCTCAATTTCACAATTACTCAACTATCACGACTCTAATATCACCATCTTTATATCTCAAAACAATTATCAAGTATCAAACTTCTCATAGTATTCAATGCACTCTATATGGAAGTTTTTATTATACCCATCTTGGATACCCATCATATTAGGACTAAATTCATAACCCAAGCAAATTACCATGCTGTTCTAAAGACTCTCAAAATAATATAAGTGAATCATGAGAGTTCATCTATTTCTTCAAAATAAAACCACCATCGTGCTCTAAAAGATATAAGTGAAGCACTAGAGCAAACGACCAACTACTCCGAAAGATATAAGTGAAGATCAATGAGTAGTCGAATAATCATGCAACTATGTGAAGAATCTCTAACATTTAAGAATTTAAGATCTTGGGATATTATGCCAAGCAAAACAAAACAAAACAAAATGACGCTCCAAGCAAAACACATATCATGTGGTGAATAAAAATATAGCTCCAAGTAAAGTTACCGATGAACGAAGACGAAAGAGGGGATGCCATCCGGGGCATCCCCAAGCTTAGGCTCTTGGTTTTCCTTGAATATTAACTTGGGGTGCCTTGGTCATCCCCAAGCTTATTCTCTTGCCACTCCTTATTCCATAGTCCATCGAATCTTTACCTAAAACTTGAAAACTTCACAACACAAAACTTAACAGAAAACTCATAAGCTCCGTTAGTATAAGAAAATAAATCACCACTTAGGTACTGTTGTGAACTCATTATAAATTCATATTGGTGTAATATCTACTGTATTCCAACTTATCTATGGTTCATACCCTTCGATAGTACTCATAGATTCATCAAAATAAGCAAACAACACATAGAAAACGGAATCTGTCAAAAACAGAACAGTCTATAGTAATATGTATCATTCGAATACTTCTGTAACTCCAAAAATTCTGAAATAAATTGGTGGACCTGAGTAATTTGTCTATTAATAATATTAAAAAAGAATCAACCTAAAATCACTCTCCAGTAAAAAAACGGCAGCTAATCTCGTGAGCGCAAAAGTTTCTGGGTTTTTACAGCAAGATCGCAAAGACTTCACCCAAGTCTTCCCAAAGGTTCTACTTGGCACCAACACTAAATTAAACATAAAACCACATCTAAACAGAGGCTAGATGAATTATTTATTACTAAACAGGAGCAAAAAGCAAAGGACAAAAATAAAATTGGGTTGCCTCCCAACAAGCGCTAACGTTTAACAACCCTAGCTAGGCATGATGATTTCAATGATGCTCACATAAAAGATAAGAACTGAAACATAAAGAGAGCATCATGAAGAATATGACTAGCACATTTAAGCCTAACCCACTTCCTATGCATAGGGATTTTGTGAGCAAACAACTTATGGGAACAATAATCAACTAGGATAGGAAGGCAAAACAAGCATAACTTCAAGATTTTCAACACATAGAGAGGAAACTTGATATTATTGCAATTCCTACAAGCATATATTCCTTCCTAATAATAATTTTTAGTAGCATCATGAATGGATTAAACAATATAACCATCACATGAAGCATTATTGTCATGATGCATAAGCATAGAAATTTTATTACTCTCCAGATAAGCAAATTTCTTCTCATGAATAATAGTGGGAGCAAACTCAGCAAAATAATTATCATGTGAGGCATAATCCAACTGAAAACTAAAATCATGATGACAAGTTTCATGGTTATCATTATTCTTAATAGCATACAAGTCATCACAATAATCATCATAGATAGCAATTTTGTTCTCATAATCAATTGGAACCTCTTTCGAAATAGTGGATTCATCACTAAATAAAGTCATGACCTCTCCAAATCCAATTTAATAATTATCACAATAATATTCAACATCCTCCAAAATAGTGGGATCATTAACTCCTAAAGTTGACACTCTTCCAAACCCACTTTCATCAGTATAATCATCATAAATAGGAGGCATGCTATCATCATAATAAATTTGCTCATCAAAACTTGGGGGACAAAAAACATCATCTTTGTCAAACATAGCATCCCCAAGCTTGTGGCTTTGCATATCATTAGCATCATAGATATTCATAGAATACTAACAACATTGCAATCATGCTCATCATTCAAATATTTAGTGCCAAACATTTTAATGCATTCTTCTTCTAACACTTGAGCACGATTTTCCTTTCCATCATTTTCACGAAAGATATTAAAAAGATGAAGCATATGAGGCAACCTCAATTCCATTTTTTGTAGTTTTATTTTATAACCTAAACTAGTGATAAAACAAGAAACAAAAAGATTCGATTTCAAGATCTAAAGATATACCTTCAAGCACTCACCTACCCGGCAACGGCGCCAGAAATTGCTTGATGTCTACTACACAACCTTCTTCTTGTAGATGTTGTTGGGCGTCCAAGTGCAGAGGTTTGTAGGACAGTAGCAAATTTCCCTCAAGTGGATGACCTAAGGTTTATCAATCCGTGCAAGGCGTAGGATGAAGATGGTCTCTCTCAAGCAACCCTGCAACCAAATACCAAAGAGTCTCTTGTGTCCCCAACACACCCAATACAATGGTAAATTGTATAGGTGCACTAGTTCGGCGAAGAGATGGTGATACAAGTGCAATATGGATGTTAGATATAGGTTTTTGTAATCTGAAAATATAAAAACAGCAAGGTAGCTAATGATAAAAGTGGGCGTAAATGGTATTGCAATGCTAGGAAACAAGGCCCAGGGTTCATACTTTCACTAGTGCAAGTTCTGTCAACAATAATAACATAATTGGATCATATAACTATCCCTCAACATGCAACAAAGAGTCACTCCAAAGTCCCGAATAGCAGAGAGCAAACGAATAGATTATTGTAGGGTACGAAACCACCTCAAAGTTATCCTTTCTGATCAATCTATTCAAGAGTCTGTAGTAAAATAACACGAAGCTATTCTTTCCATTCGATCTATCCTAGAGTTCATACTAGAATAACACCTTAAGATACAAATCAACCAAAACCCCAATGTCACCTGGATACTCCAATGTCACCACAAGTATCCGCGAGTATGATTATACGATATGCATCACACAATCTTAGATTCATCTATTCAACCAACACAAAGAACTTCAAAGAGTGCCCCAAAGTTTCTATCGGAGAGTCAAGACGAAAACGTGAGCCAACCCCTATGCATAGATTCCCAAGGTCACGGAACCCGCAAGTTGATCACCAAAACATACATCAAGTGGATCAATAGAATACCCCATTGTCACCACGGGTATCCCACGCAATACATACATCAAGTGTTCTCAAATCCTTAAAGACTCAATCTGATATGATAACTTCAAAGGGAAAACTCAATCCATTACAAGAGAGTAGAGGGGGAGAAACATCATAAGATCCAACTATAATAGCAAAGCTCGCGATACATAAAGCTCGTGTCGAATCAAGAACACGAGAGAGAGAGAGAGAGAGATCAAACACATAGCTACTGGTACATACCCTCAGCCCCGAGGGTGAACTACTCCCTCCTCGTCATGGAGAGAGACGGATGATGAAGATGGCCACCGGTGAGGGATCCCCCCTCCGGCAGGGTGCCGGAACAGGGTCCCGATTGGTTTTTGGTAGCTAGAGAGGCTTGCAGCAACGGAACTCCCGATCTAGGTTTCTTTTCGGGGGTTTATATATTTATAGGGATTTTTGGCATCGGGAACAAGTCAGGGGGGTCTCCGAGGCGGCCACGAGGTAGGGGGCGCGCCCCCCACCCTCGTGGGTGCCTCGGGACTCTTCTGGTCCATCTCCGATACTCCGTGGGCTTCTTTTGGTCCAAAAATAATCTCCGTGAAATTTTAGGTCAATTGGACTCCGTTTTGTTTTCCTTTTTTGCGATACTCAAAAACAAGGAAAAAACAGAAACTGGCACTGGGCTCTAGGTTAATAGGTTAGTCCCAAAAGTCATATAAAATAGCATATAAATGCATATAAAACATCCTAGATGGATAATATAATAGCATGGAACAATCAAAAATTATAGATACGTTGGAGACGTATCAAGTACTTGAACCCGAGTGAATTGGTTCCACGAAAAGAAACCTAGTCATTTAAGTTAAGCTTAGTTCATGAAAATTGCGAGTACTTTTGAGTATTTGTGAGACGGTAAAGCTATAGTATATAAAACGAAAACATGTAGTACATTTTCAGTGCATATTTGAATTATAATTTTAAAATGTTATTCACAAATTTAAATTCTTGAGATCTTTTATAAATGAGCATTCTTTTTAGCTTGAAACATTTCATTCCATTAAGCAACGTGCCGAGAAGAATCGCTGGCAACAAAAGGCTGGGAGGCCCCTTGTTCTAAACTTTTTGTTTGTTTATGGAGTACTTAGATTCACACAAAAATCTCATGGTTTGTCCCCAGAAAATAAGAAAAATCATGGGTTTGTCCTACGGTGCAACCAAACATCACATATTGTTCTAGAAGAAAGAAAAGACATGCTTCTAAATTTTCTACTCTTCGTCGACATCTAGTACTACAGTACTGGTAAATACCTTTCATTGTTAAAGACTACAATGGTTATCAAAAGGTAACTCTCTTTTACACATGCATCCACCAAGTTTTTTTTTCAAACCACATTGCTACAAATGTTAGCACCATGGTGATGGATGAGGTCACAAGGGATATACAAGGAGATATCCCATGGTGTATGCTCTTTGCAGATGATGTGGTGCTAGTTGATGATAGTCGGACGGGGGTAAATAGGAAGTTAGAGTTATGGAGAAAAACCTTGGAATCGAAAGGGTTTAGGCTTACTAGAACCAAGACCGAGTACATGATGTGTGGTTTCAGTACTACTAGGTGTCAGGAGGAGGAGGAGGAGGAGGTTAGCCTTGATGGGCCGGTGGTACCTGATACGTCCATTTTGCATCATGCTTTTATATTGATATCTATTGCATTATGGGCTGTTATTACACATTACATCACAATACTTATGCCTTTTTTCTCTCTTATTTTATAAGATTTACATGAAGAGGGAGAATGTCGGCAGCTGGAATTCTGGACTGGAAAAGGAGATAATATTACAGACCTATCCTGCACAACTCCAAAAGTCCTGAAACTTCACGGAGAATATTTTTGGAATATATAAAAAATATTGGGCGAAGAAAGTACCAGAGGGGGGCCACCAGCCAGCCACAAGGGTGGAGGGCGCGCCCCCCGTCCTTGTGGGCCCCTGGCAGGGCCCCGACGCCCATCTGCTGCTATATGGTGTGTTTTGACCTGCAAAAAATCAGAAGGAAGCTTTTGGGACGAAGCGCCGCCGTCTCGAGGCGGAACGTGAGCAGAACCAATCTAGGGCTCCGACGGAGTTGTTCTGCTGGGGAAACATCCCTCCGGGAGGGGGAAATTGAAGCCACCGTCATCACCAACGATCCTCTCATCGAGAGGGGGTCAATCTCCATCAACATCTTCACAAGCACAATCTCCTCTCAAACCCTAGTTCATCTCTTGTATCCGATCTCTATCTCAGAACCTCAGATTGGCACCTGCAGGTTGCTAGTAGTGTTGATTGCTCCTTGTAGTTGATGCTAGTTGGTTTATTTGGTGGAAGATCATATGTTCAGATCCTTAATGATAATTAATACTCCTCTGATTATGAACATGAATATGCTTTGTGAGTAGTTACGTTTGTTCCTGAGGACATGGGAGAATTCTTGTTATAAGTAATCATGTGAATTGGTATTTGTTCGATATTTTGATGAGATGTATGTTGTCTTTCCTCTAGTGGTGTTATGTGAACGTCGACTACATGACACTTCACCATTGTTTGGGCCTAGGGGAAGGCATTGGTAAGCAATAAGTAGATGAGGGCTTGCTAGACTGACAGAAGCTCAAACCCTAGTTTATGCGTTGCTTCGTAAGGGGTGGATTTGGATCCATATGTTTCATGCTATAGTTAGATTTATCTTAATTCTTATCTTGTAGTTGCGGATGCTCGTGAGAGGGGTTAATCATAAGTGGGAGGCTTGCCCAAGTAAGGGCAGCACCCAAGCACCGGTCCACCCACATATCAAATTATCAAAGTAACGAACGCGAACCATATGAGCATGATGAAAACTAACTTGACAACACTTGCCATGTGTCCTCGGGAGTGCTTTGCTTTATATAAGAGTTAGTCTAGGCTTGTCCTTTGCTACAAAAAGGATTGGGCCACCTTGATGCACCTCCTTTACTTGGTACCTGTGATTGGTACCTGCGATTGGTCTCTGTCTCAAAACCTCAGATTGGTACCTGCGGGTTGCTAGTAGTGTTGATTACTCCTTGTAGTTGATGCTAGTTTGTTTATTTGGTGGAAAATCATATGTTCAGATCCTTAATGATAATTAATACTCCTCTGATTATGAACATGAATATGCTTTGTGAGTAGTTATGTTTGTTCCTGAGGACATGGGAGAAGTCTTGTTATAAGTAATCATGTGAATTTGGTATCGTTCGATATTTTGATGAGATGTATGTTGTCTTTCCTCTAGTGGTGTTATGTGAACGTCGACTACATGACACTTCACCATTGTTTGGGCCTAAGGGAAGGCATTGGGAAGTAATAAGTAGATGATGGGTTGCTAGAGTGAAGAAGCTTAAACCCTAGTTTATGTGTTGCTTCGTAAGGGGATGATTTGGATCCATATGTTTCATGCTATGGTTAGATTTATCTTAATTCTTCTTTCGTAGTTGTGGAAGCTTGTGAGAGGGGTTAATCATAAGTGGGAGGCTTGTCCAAGGAAGGGCAGCACCCAAGCACCGGTCCACCCACATATCAAATTATCAAAGTAACGAACGCAAATCATATGGGCATGAGGAAAACAAACTTCACAACACTTCCCATGTGTCCTCGGGAGCACTATGCTTTATATAAGAGTTTGTCCAGGCTTGTCCTTTGCTACAAAAAGGATCGAGACACCTT
Source organism: Aegilops umbellulata (assembly GCA_032464435.1). Lineage (NCBI taxonomy): Eukaryota > Viridiplantae > Streptophyta > Magnoliopsida > Poales > Poaceae > Aegilops > Aegilops umbellulata. The sequence goes on along the minus strand of CP136055.1, from coordinate 309,291,889 downwards.
GCTGCACCCTGTTTACTTTTGTTACTTGTTACCCATTATGAATTATCTTATCATACACCTATCTGTTACCGATAATTTCAGTGCTTGCAGAGAATACCTTGCTAAAAACCGCTTGTCATTTCCTTCCGCTCCTCGTTGGGTTCGACACTCTTACTTATCGAAAGGACTACATATATTTACTATAGAACTTGTTGGATACTTCATATCTCTCAACTCGGGTATTTGCTTGAAATATTAACTTCAACTCCTGGAACATCTGGTATGGTCCATGACGTTCAAAACGTCTTTGAAGTCCCGATTCTAAGCCGTTAAGCATGGTGCACTAAACTATTAAGTAGTCATCATATTGAGCTAGCAAAACGTTCATAACGTCTGCATCTGGTCCTGCAATAGGTCCGTCACCTAGCGGTGCATCAAGGACATAATTCTTCTGTGCAGCAATGAGGATAAACCTCAGATCACGGATCCAATCCGCATCATTGCTACTAACATCTTTCAATACAATTTTCTCTAGGAACATCTCAAAATAAACATATGAAAGCAACAATGCGAGCTATTGATCTACAACATAGATATGCTAATACTACCAGGACTAAGTTCATGATAAATTAAAGTTCAATTAATCATATTACTTAAGAACTCCCACTTAGAAAGACATCCCGCTAATCTTCTAAGTGATCACGTGATCCAAATCAACTAAACCATAACCGATCATCACGTGAAATGGATTAGTCTTCAATGGTGAACATCATTATGTTGATCATATCTACTATATGATTCACGCTCGACCTTTCGGTCTCCGTGTTCCGAGGCCATATCTGCATATGCTAGGCTCGTCAAGTATAACCCGAGTATTCTGCGTGTGCAAAACTGGCTTGCACCCGTTGTAGATGGACGTAGAGCTTATCACACCCGATCATCACGTGGTGTCTGGGCACGACGAACTTTGGCAACGGTGCATACTCAGGGAGAACACTTCTTGATAATTTAGTGAGAGATCGTCGTATAATGCTACCGTCAATCAAAGCAAGATAAGATGCATAAAAAGATAAACATCACATGCAATCAATATAAGTGATATCATATGGCCATCATCATCTTGTGCTTGTGATCTCTATCTCCGAAGCACCGTCATGATCACCATCATCACCGGCGCGACACCTTGATCTCCATCGTAGCATCGTTGTCGTCTCGCCAATCTTATGCTACTACGACTATCGCTACCGCTTAGTGATAAAGTAAAGCATTACAGGGCGATTGCATTGCATACAATAAAGCGACAACCATATGGCTCCTGCCAGTTGCCGATAACTCGGTTACAAAACATGATCATCTCATACAATAAAATTTAGCATCATGTCTTGACCATATCACATCACAACATGCCCTGCAAAAACAAGTTAGACGACCTCTACTTTGTTTGTTGCAAGTTTTACGTGGCTGCTACGGGCTTAAGCAAGAAACAATCTCACCTACGCATCAAAACCACAACGATAGTTTGTCAAATAGACTTCGTTTTAACCTTCGCAAGGACCGGGCGTAGCCATACTCGGTTCAACTAAAGTTGGAGAAACTGACACCCGCCAGCCACATGTGTGCAAAGCACGTCGGTAGAACCAGTCTCGCGTAAGCGTACGCGTAATGTCGGTCCGGGCCGCTTCATCCAACAATACCGCCGAACCAAAGTATGACATGATGATAGGCAGTATGACTTATATCGTCCACAACTCACTTGTGTTCTACTCGTGCATATAACATCAAACCATAAAAACCTAGGCTCGGATGCCACTGTTGGGGAACGTAGTAATTTCAAAAAAATTCCTACGCACACGCAAGATCATGGTGATGCATAGCAACGAGAGGGGAGAGTGTTGTCTACGTACCCTCGTAGACCGAAGCGGAAGAGTTGACGCAACGTAGAGGAAGTAGTCATACGTCTCCCAATCCGACCGATCCAAGCACCATTACTCCGGCACCTCCGAGTTCTTAGCACACATTCTGCTCGATGACGCTCCCCGGGCTCCGATCCAGCAAAGCTTCGGGGATGAGTTCCGTCAGCACGACGGCGTGATGACGATGATGATGTTCTACCGACGCAGGGCTTCGCCTAAGCACTGCAACGATATGACCGAGGTGGAATATGGTGGAGGGGGGCACCGCACACGGCTAAGGAACGATCACGAAGATCAACTTGTGTGTCATGGGGTGCCCCCTGCCTCCGTATATAAAGGAGCAAGGGGGAGGAGGCCGGCCCTAGGAGGGGCACGCCAGGGAGTAGGATTCCTACTCCTTGTTGGAGTAGGTTTCCTCCTTTCCTAGTCCAACTAGGTCAAGGGGGGAAAGAGGGGAAGAGGGGAAGGAAGGGAGAGAGGGGCCGCGCCCCAAACCCCTTGTCCAATTCGGACTGGGCTTGGGAGGGGCGCGCGCCACCTCCTGGTCCTTCCCACTAAGGCCCATCAAGGCCCATTGCTTCTTCCTCGTATTCCCGTAACTCCCCGGTACCTCCGAAAATACCCGAATCACTCAGAACCTTTCCGATGTCCGAATATAGTCGTCCAATATATCGATCTTTACGTCTCGACCATTTCGACACTCCTCGTCATGTCCCCGATCTCATCCGGGACTCCAAACTCCTTCGGTACATCAAAACTCATAAACTCATAATATAACTGTCATCGAAACCTTAAGCGTGCGGACCCTACGGTTCGAGAACAATGTAGACATGACCGAGACACGTCTCTGGTCAATAACCAATAGCGGGACCTGCATGCCCATATTGGCTCCTACATATTCTACGAAGATCTTTATCGGTCAGACCGCATAACAACATACGTTGTTCCCTTTGTCATCGGTATGTTACTTGCCCGAGATTCAATCGTCGGTATCCAATACCTAGTTCAATCTCGTTACCGGCAAGTCTCTTTACTCGTTCCGTAATACATCATCTCGCAACTAACATATTAGTTGCAATGCTTGCAAGGCTTATGTGATGTGCATTACCGAGAGGGCCCAGAGATACCTCTCCGACTATCGGAGTGACAAATCCTAATCTCGAAATACGCCAACCCAACAAGTACCTTTGGAGACACCTGTAGAGCACCTTTATAATCATCCAGTTACGTTGTGACGTTTGGTAGCACACAAAGTGTTCCTCCGGTAAACGGGAGTTGCATAATCTCAGTCATAGGAACATATATAAGTCATGAAGAAAGCAATAGCAACATACTAAACGATCGGGTGCTAAGCTAATGGAATGGGTCATGTCAATCAGATCATTCAACTAATGATGTGACCTCATTAATCAAATAACAACTCTTTGTCTATGGTTAGGAAACATAACCATCTTTGGTTAATGAGCTAGTCAAGTAGAGGCATACTAGTGACACTCTTGTTTGTCTATGTATTCACACATGTATTATGTTTCCGGTTAATACAATTCTAGCATGAATAATAAACATTTATCATGAAATAAGGAAATAAATAATAACTTTATTATTGCCTCTAGGGCATATTTCCTTCAGTCTCCCACTTGCACTAGAGTCAATATCTAGTTCACATCGCCATGTGATTTAACAGCAATAGTTCACATCATCATGTGATTCACATCGATATGTGACCAACAGTAAAAAGGGTTTACTAGAATCAGTAATCTAGTTCACATCTCTATGTGATTAACACCCAAAGAGTACTAAGGTGTGATCATGTTTTGCCATTGAGAGAACCTTAGTCAACGGGTCTACCAAAATTCAGATCCGTGTGTATTTTGCAAATTTCTATGTCTATAATGCTCTGCACGGAGCTTCTTTAGCTAATTGCTCCCACTTTCAATATGTATCTAGATTGAGACTTAGAGTCATCTAGATTAGTGTTAAAACTTGCATCGACATAACCTTTTACGATGAACCTTTTTTGTCACGTCCATAATCGAGAAACATATCCTTATTTCACTAAGGATAATTTTGACCGATGTCCAGTGATCTACTTCCTAGATCACTATTGTACTCCCTCGCTTAAACACAGTGTAGGGTATACAATAGATCTGGTACATAGCATGGCATACTTTATAGAATCTATGGCTGAGGCATAGGGAATGACTTTCATTCTTTCTATTATCTGCCGTGGTCGGGCTTTGAGTCTTACTCAATTTCACACCTTGTAACACAGGCAAGAACTCTTTCTTTGACTGTTCCATTTTGAACTACTTCAAAAACTTGTCAAGGTATGTACTCATTGAAAACTTATCAAGCGTCTTGATCTATCTCTATAGATCTTGATGCTTAATATGTAAGCAGCTTCACCGAGGTCCTTCTTCGAAAAATTCTTTCGAACACTCCTTTATGCTTTGCAGAATAATTCTACATTATCCGATCAACAATATGTCATACATATACTTATCAGAAATGTTGTAGTGCTCCCACTCACTTTCTTGTAAATACAGGCTTCACCGGAAGTCTGTATAAAACTATATGCTTTGATCAACTCATCAAAGCGTATATTCCAACTCCGAGATGCTTGCACCATTCCATAGATGGATCGCTGGAGCTTGCATATTTTGTTAGCACCTTTAGGATTGACAAAACCTTCTAGTCGCATCGTATACAACTCTTCTTTAATAAATCCATTGAGGAATGCAGTTTTGTTTATCCATTTGCCAGATTGCATAAAATGCGGCAATTGCTAACATGATTCGGACAGATTTAAGCATAGATACGAGTGAGAAACTCTCATCGTAATCAACACCTTGAACTTGTCAAAAACCTTTTGCGACAATTCTAGCTTTGTAGATAGTAACATTACTATCAGCGTCTGTCTTCCTCTTGAAGATCCATTTATTTTCTATGGCTTGCCGATCATCGGGCAAATCCATCAAAGTCCATACTTTGTTCTCATACATGGATCATATCTCAGATTTCATGGCCTCAAACCATTTCGCGGAATCTGGGCTCATCATTGCTTCCTCATAGTTCGCAAGTTCATCATGGTCTAGTAACATGACTTCCAGAAAAGGATTACCGTACCACTCTGGTGCGGATCTCACTCTGGTTTACCTACGAGATCCGGTAGTAACTTGATCTGAAGTTACATGATTATCATCATTAGCTTCCTCACTAATTGGTGTAGTAGTCACAGGAACAGATTTCTGTGATGAACTACTTTCCAATAAGGGAGAAGGTACAATTACCTTATCAAGTTCTACTTTCCTCCCACTCACTTCTTTCGAGAGAAACTCCTTCTCTAGAAAGTATCCATTCTCTGCAACGAATGTCTTGCCTTCGGATCTGTGATAGAAGGTGTACCCAACTGTCTCCTTTGGGTATCCTATGAAGACATATTTCTCCGATTTGGGTTTGAGCTTATCAGGATGAAACTTATTCATATAAGCATCACAATCCCAAACTTTAAGAAACGACAACTTTGGTTTCTTGCCAAACCACAGTTCATATTGTGTCGTCTCAACGGACTTAGATGGTGCCCCTTTTTAACGTGAATGCAGCTGTCTTTAATGCATAACCCCAAAACGATGTTGGTAAATCTGTAAGGAACATCATAGATTGCACTATATCCAATAAAGTACGGTTATGACGTTCGGACACACCATTATGTTGTGGTGTTCCAGGTGGCGTGAGTAGTGAAACTATTTCACATTGTTTTAACTGAAGACCAAACTCGTAACTCAAATACTCTTCTCCACGATCAGATCGTAGAAACTTTATTTTCTTGTTACGATGATTTTCCACTTCACTCTGAAATTATATGAACTTTTCAAATGTTTCAGACTTCTTATTTCATTAAGTAGATATACTCATATCTGCTTAAATCATCTGTGAAGGTTAGAAAATAATGATACTTGTCGCGAGCTTTAATATTCATCGGACCACATACATCAGTATGTATGGTTTCCAACAAATCTGTTGCTTGCTCCATTGTTCCGAAGAACGGCGTTTTAGTCATCTTGCCCAAGAGACATGGTTCGCAAGCATCAAGTGATTCATAATCAAGTGATTCCAAAATCCCATCAGCATGGAGTTTCTTCATGCGCTTTACACCAATATGACTTAAACGGCAGTGCCACAAATAAGTTGCACTATCATTATTAACTTTGCATCTTTTTGGCTTCAATATTATGAATATGTGTATCACTACGGTCGAGATCCAACAAACCACTTTCGTTGGGTGTATGACCATAGAAGGTTTTATTCGTGTAAACAGAACAACAATTGTTCTCTAACTTAAATGAATAACCGTATTGCAATAAACATGATCAAATCATATTTATGCTCAACGCAAACACCAAATAACACTTATTTAGGTTCAACACTAATCCCGAAAGTATAGGGAAGTGTGCGATGATGATCATATCAATCTTGGAACTACTTCCAACACATATCATCACTTCACCCTTAACTAGTCTCTGTTTATTCTGCAACTCCCGTTTCGAGTTACTACTCTTAGCAACTGAACCAGTATCAAATACTGAGGGGTTGCTATAAACACTAGTAAAGTACACATCAATAACATGTATATCAAATATACCTTTGTTCACTTTGCCATCCTTCTTATCCACCAAATATTTGGGGTAGTTCTGCTCCCAGTGACCAATTCCTTTGAAGTAGAAGCACTTAGTCTCAGGCTTAGGACCAGACTTGGGTTTCTTCACTTGAGCAGCAACTTGCTTGCTGTTCTTCTTGAAGTTCCCTTTTTTTTTGCCCTTTACTTGAAACTAGTGGTCTTGTCTACCGTCAACACTTGATGTTTTTCTTGATTTCTACCTTCGTCGATTTTAGCATCATGAAGAGCTTGGGAATTGTTTCCGTTATCCCTTGCATATTATAGTTCATCACGAAGTTCTACTAACTTGGTGATGGTGACTAGAGAATTCTGTCAATCACTATTTTATCTGGAAGATTAACTCCCACTTGATTCAAGCGATTGTAGTACCCAGACAATCTGAGCACAAGCTCACTAGTTGAGCGATTCTCCTCCATCTTTTAGCTATAGAACTTGTTGGAGACTTCATATCTCTCAACTCGGGTATTTGCTTGAAATATTAACTTCAACTCCTGGAACATCTGGTATGGTCCATGACGTTCAAAACGTCTTTGAAGTCCCGATTCTAAGCCGTTAAGCATGGTGCACTAAACTATTAAGTAGTCATCATATTGAGCTAGCAAAACGTTCATAACGTCTGCATCTGCTCCTGCAATAGGTCCGTCACCTAGCGGTGCATCAAGGACATAATTCTTCTGTGCTGCAATGAGGATAAACCTCAGATCACGGATCCAATCCGCATCATTGCTACTAACATATTTCAATACAATTTTCTCTAGGAACATATCAAAATAAACATATGAAAGCAACAACGCGAGCTATTGATCTACAACATAGATATGCTAATACTACCAGGACTAAGTTCATGATAAATTAAAGTTCAATTAATCATATTACTTAAGAACTCCCACTTAGAAAGACATCAGGCTAATCTTCTAAGTGATCACGTGATCCAAACCAACTAAACCATAACCGATCATCACGTGAAATGGATTAGTCTTCAATGGTGAACATCATTATGTTGATCATATCTACTATATGATTCATGCTCGACCTTTCGGTCTCCGTGTTCCGAGGCCATATCTGCATATGCTAGGCTCGTCAAGTATAACCCGAGTATTCTGCGTGTGCAAAACTGGCTTGCACCCGTTGTAGATGGACGTAGAGCTTATCACACCCGATCATCACGTGGTGGCTGGGCACGATGAACTTTGGCAACGGTGCATACTCAGGGAGAACACTTCTTGATAATTTAGTGAGAGATCATCGTATAATGCTACCGTCAATCAAAGCAAGATAAGATGCATAAAAAGATAAACATCACATGCAATCAATATAAGTGATATGATATGGCCATCATCATCTTGTGCTTGTGATCTCCATCTCCGAAGCACCGTCATGATCACCATCGTCACCGGCGCGACACCTTGATCTCCATCGTAGCATCGTTGTCGTCTCGCCAATCTTATGCTACTACGACTATCGCTACCGCTTAGTGATAAAGTAAAGCATTACAGGGCGATTGCATTGCATACAATAAAGCGACAACCATATGGCTCCTGCCAGTTGCCGATAACTCGGTTACAAAACATGATCATCTCATACAATAAAATTTAGCATCATGTCTTGACCATATCACATCACAACATGCCCTGCAAAAACAAGTTAGACGACCTCTACTTTGTTTGTTGCAAGTTTTACGTGGCTGCTACGGGCTTAAGCAAGAACCAATCTCACCTACGCATCAAAACCACAACGATAGTTTGTCAAATAGACTTCGTTTTAACCTTCGCAAGGACCGGGCGTAGCCATACTCGGTTCAACTAAAGTTGGAGAAACTGACACCCGCCAGCCACCTGTGTGTAAAGCACGTCGGTAGAACCAGTCTCGCGTAAGCGTACGCATAATGTCGGTCCGGGCCGCTTCATCCAACAATACCGCCGAACCAAAGTATGACATGCTGATAGGCAGTATGACTTATATCGTCCACAACTCACTTGTGTTCTACTCGTGCATATAACATCAAACCATAAAAACCTAGGCTCGGATGCCACTGTTGGGGAATGTAGTAATTTCAAAAAAATTCCTACGCACACGCAAGATCATGGTGATGCATAGCAACGAGAGGGGAGAGTGTTGTCTACGTACCCTCATAGACCAAAGTGGAAGCATTGACGCAACGTAGAGGAATTAGTCGTACGTCTTCCCGATCCGACCGATCCAAGCACCGTTACTCTGGCACCTCCGAGTTCTTAGCACACGTTCAGCTCGATGACGCTCCCCGGGCTCCGATCCAGCAAAGCTTCGGGGATGAGTTCCGTCAGCACGACGGCGTGATGACGATGATGATGTTCTACCGATGCAGGGCTTCGCCTAAGCACTGCAACGATATGACCGAGGTGGAATATGGTGGAGGGGGGCACCGCACACGGCTAAGGAACGATCACGAAGATCAACTTGTGTGTCATGGGGTGCCCCCTGCCCCCGTATATAAAGGAGCAAGGGGGAGGAGGCCGTCCCTAGGAGGGGCGCGCCAGGGAGTAGGATTCCTACTCCTTGTTGGAGTAGGTTTCCTCCTTTCCTAGTCCAACTAGGTCAAGGGGGGAAAGAGGGGAAGAGGGGAAGGAAGGGAGAGAGGGGCCGCGCCCCAAACCCCTTGTCCAATTCGTACTGGGCTTGGGAGGGGCGCGCGCCACCTCCTGGTCCTTCCCACTAAAGCCCATCAAGGCCCATTGCTTCTTCCTCGTATTCCTGTAACTCCCCGGTACCTCCGAAAATACCCGAATCACTCGGAACCTTTCCGATGTCCGAATATAGTCGTCCAATATATCGATCTTTATGTCTCGACCATTTCGAGACTCCTCGTCATGTCCCCGATCTCATCCGGGACTCCAAACTCCTTCGGTACATCAAAACTCATAAACTCATAATATAACTGTCATCGAAACCTTAAACGTGCGGACCCTACGGTTCGAGAACAATGTAGACATGACCGAGACACGTCTCTGGTCAATAACCAATAGCGGGACCTGGATGCCCATGTTGGCTCCTACATATTCTACGAAGATCTTTATCGGTCAGACCGCATAACAACATACGTTGTTCCCTTTGTCATCGGTATGTTACTTGCCCGAGATTCGATCATCGGTATCCAATACCTAGTTCAATCTCGTTACCGGCAAGTCTCTTTACTCGTTCCGTAATACATCATCTCGCAACTAACATATTAGTTGCAATGCTTGCAAGACTTATGTGATGTGCATTACCGAGAGGGCCCAGAGATACCTCTCCGACTATCGGAGTGAAAATTCCTAATCTCGAAATACGCCAACCCAAAAAGTACCTTTGGAGACACCTGTAGAGCACCTTTATAATCACCCAGTTACGTTGTGACGTTTGGTAGCACACAAAGTGTTCCTCCGGTAAACGGGAGTTGCATAATCTCATAGTCATAGGAACATATATAAGTCATGAAGAAAGCAATAGCAACATACTAAACGATCGGGTGCTAAGCTAATGGAATGGGTCATGTCAATCAGATCATTCAACTAATGATGTGACCTCATTAATCAAATAACAACTCTTTGTCTATGGTTAGGAAACATAACCATCTTTGATTAATGAGCTAGTCAAGTAGAGGCATACTAGTGACACTCTTGTTTGTCTATGTATTCACACATGTATTATGTTTCCGGTTAATACAATTCTAGCATGAATAATAAACATTTATCATGAAATAAGGAAATAAATAATAACTTTATTATTGCCTCTAGGGCATATTTCCTTCATGTGGGTCATTAGTACCTCAGAAGAACGCCTTTCGATATTTGGGGTCAATGTTGCAGGAGGATGGGGGTATTGATGAAGATGTGAACCATCGAATCAAAGTCGATTGGATGAAGTGGAGCCAAGCTTCTGGCATTATCTGTGACAAGAGAGTGCCACAAAAGCTAAAAGGCAAGTTCTACAGGACGACTGTTCGACCCACAATGTTGTATGGCGCTGATTGTTGGCTGACTAAAAGGCGACATGTTCAACAGTTAGGTGTGGCGAAGATGCGTATGTTGAGATGGATGTGTGGCCACACGAGGAAGGATAGAGTCCGGAATGATGATACACTAGTGCGCGTCGGTCCTAAACAAACGGTTTAAAACCCCTTTCCGCGATGGCATTTGGAACCGTCGCCAAGTGAGTGTGGGCGATAAGGGGGTCCTTCCCACACGACCCAGAAACTGTCGAGGATAGGGAGCCTTGATGCATACCGTTGTCCCTATATAACCGTTTCTGATATCTCGAATATCCCAAAAGCTTCATCCTTGCTACTCGTTTGTACTCGCATTGCCATCACAGTCGGAGTTTTGTGGTTCTGCCTAAAACCAGGCAGATTCTAGGCACGGGAGATTTACGATGCCTGGCACATCACAAACAGTTCATGATTATAAACTGTGTACGATAGGTAGACAATCACACACATTTAGTTTTCCCGCATCGTATGTGATAGTGTCTGACATCACACATGCTTTGCGAACGACAACTGTGTGCATGCTTGCACACATTTCGTCTCTGTGAACCGTCTTAGATTATGGTGTATATCGCAAACGTTTTTGTTTTACCAACCAAGTGTGCCCTAATGACCTGCACAACGTAATTTTGCCCTGATTTAATTACTGCTATTTAAAATTCTGCCTAATTTAAACTTGAAAGTAGGCTATAGGTTTATTCATATCCATCAGGTTCAAACAACCAATGCATTATTCGATTCATAGGTACATATGTTTAAGAATTACTGAAGCACCAAATAAAGAATGATGTACCAGGGTTCTATACTTGTACTATTATATATGGTAAAGAAAGAGGCGACAAACATTCCAGTTGATGAACAAGGTGAAGCGGAATGGCCCTATTGTGCTCTCCTGGATGCAGAAGGCATGCAGGACTCTAGTCCAACCCCTTGTGATGGTCGGCCGCCAATCATTTAGTTTGAGAGGTAATCTTGAGTAAACTGCTTCAGGATCCACTGCAAAAGAAAAAAGATTCAGATATTGTCATCTAACACAACTCATTACGGGCAGTAAAAAGAAGGCTACAGGGTTCTTACTTACCATCCTGCAGTTCATTGTTGTCTTGCATAAAGTGTAAACAAATAGTTTGATTGACATCTTTTGACCTATTTTAGTAACAATCTTTATCAGTTTCCTCACTTGATGCTGGTTCATGAATATCTCATTGCCCCATATGCAGAAAGGGTCGAAGTGTGGATCTTTGGCAATGATATATGTACCTAAAAGCACCAAGTTAGTATTAGAAGCTAAAAAACAATTGAAAAATGATGTAGTACAACACGCCATCCATCCCATTATATAAGATTTTATTACATGTATATCTAGACATCATCAGAACATTAAGGTAACACTCTTCCTTGTTGCTATGTAGCCTGGGATTGCATATTTAGTCATTCAGTACAATGCATGTTGCTAAACAACAGTTGAAAAACGAAAAGGCATGTTAACTGCAATATCCTTAACAGCAACCAAATATCGTAATTCATAGTGGTATTGTTGAAACTGTTATTGATGAAATTGAATTGCACAGCAAATAGTTGCACATATAGAGCATCACATTGCGAAGAATTGAAATAAACAAGTCATAAGGACATCTCTAGGAGATCCTTAAAAACTTAAAGGACTAAAACCCTTAGTGGATATATATATATACTCCAGCAATTTTTGGCCTTTTCTAGTCGATCCCCTAAACTTAAGGTTGTAAACTTCAATTTGATCAAGTTCAAAGCAGGTTCAACCGAAAGTAGCATGCATTCAAACACAAACATAGATAGTTTTGCATAACCAAACATAAAACATAAATTTAAACTAAGCTAAACTACTTTCGGTCGAAGTAGAAGTCGAGTCAATCCTTCCTCGTCATGTACGGTGTGCCGTGAGCCGGGTCTGGGCCAGTACCGTCGTCGGGGTCGTTGGGGAAGGCACTCCTCCACTCGTCGATGTCGATCTCCTCGTCCTTAGGGCCCACCTCGACGCCCTCCGTGCTGCCATCGTCGCCGCCTTCGACCTCGTTATCAGAGGAGAGCACGATAAACTCCCCGCCCTCCATGCCGCCGTCCTTGTCGCCTTCGACCTCGTCATCGGAGGAGAGCGCGATAACCTCACCGCCCTCTGCGCCGGCAAAGATTGCCCGCTCCGCCTCCACGAGCTCCGGGTGCTACCGGCAGAGCTCTTGCATGTAGGCCTCGGTGGCGGCCTCGGCCTCGAGACGCTCCCACGCCTTGCGGTCCTCCCGCGCCATAGCCGAGCTCACCACCCTGGCTCTGGCGGAACGAGGTGTACCGGACGTGTGCCAAAGGGGAAATTGAGCCTAGCCGCCGTGCCGTGGTAGTGTACCTGCCAGCGGTCGTACTCCATGGTCGCGAGCTCGGCCGTGTGGAAGCTATTGAGCCACCGGCGGGTGTGGGTCTCTCGATGTTGAATCTCGGCGACCCACGTCCCCCACCGCTGCTGCCGGACCCTGAGATAGGACTCCGTCGGCTGCCGGGTCCGGGGGAGGACGGGGAAGTCCTCGAACCAGCGTAGGGGCGCGGCGGAGGGCAGATCGGGGGACTGGCAACGGTGGATCGGGCCTGCGGAGGACGACAGATGACACACCTCGGCGGCCACCTCGCCGGCATCTGGCGAAAAGGCCGCGATAAACCTCTTTTTGGCATTGGCTACTCGAGCTCCCCGGCACACAGGCAGAGGTTGAGGATGGAGGCGCCGGCGATGGTGGCGACCTACCAATGGTTTCAAGGGTTGTGTGTGTCTGTGTGAGCGGAGGTTGTGTTTGAGGAAATACTGCGACAATTGAAAATTTTACTAGGCGGGAGTAACAAAGCGGGGCTACTGAAAATTTGGATCAAGGGCGAGCAGATATTTTTGAGACTACAAGGGATGCAGAGGCGGGAGTAAAATGTTGGGGCTACTGAAAATTTGAATCAAGGGGCTGAAACAGAGAGGGATGCAGAGGCGGGAGTTTTGGGGGAGCGAGCTAGTGTGCTTGACATGCCGGCTGTGGACTGTAGCCTACGCACCTTCTCGCGTAAGCCATAGGCATACTATACACCGACGGTGCTCCAAGATATTTTGTACTACATCCCACACGGTTGGTGAGAATAAACTGTGTGGGATCTACTTGATTTTAATTACAAAATGGGTTCACGGCGGCAATGGACGATGTTTGAATTGCTAGACCTTTTATCTGCAGTGAACATGCAACTGTATGTATGTCGTAAAAGAATTGGAATTATTCAGGGTTCGTTTGGACATTTCATACATTAAACTCGTTTTCTAGCCATTTCAGGTGCACAATTCAAAATTAAACTACATGCACATGCTCTGGTGCATACAAATTGGTTGAAAAATCAAATATGTGTCCTTCAGTGCATGCTTAGGTCCCATGGAAGAAATGGGAATGAATTTTCGGGGTTCGTTTGGCCTTTTTTATACATTAACTGGGTTTTTTAGGCATTTTATGTGCATAATTCAAATTTGAACTACAAGCACATGCTCCAATGCACTAAAGTTGGTCGAAAAATCACATGTGTGTCCTTGGATGAATTTCTAGGTCCCATGCAAGAGATGGGAATGAATTTCAAACACCAGGGCACTGTTGATTGCCGGCAAAACGTTGAGATACCTGGCTTTTAAATTCTAGTAAATCCAAAACTCGTCTAAAATTCATGAAACTTGGCATGCTACGATGGAGCGGGATCAACATGCTGTGGTGAAAATTTTGTCCCATTTGGGGCAGGTTTGGGTATAAGCTTCTCACAAACCAGAGCTTCTCACAACAAGCATGATGGTTTCGATAGGGAACGTACCACCTTTGGTAACGGTACGATATCCATTGCCTCTCATTGCTTTCAGAAAATTTCTAGTGTCCACATAGAACAACAGGAGTGTTGTGTTCAATCTTGGAATTTTTTGGGGTTCGTTTGGCCTTTTTATACATTAACTGGGTTTTCTAGGCATTTTATGTGCATAATTCAAATTTGAACTACAAGCACATGCTCCAATGCACTAAAGTTGGTTGAAAAATCACATGTGTGTCCTTGGGTGAATTTCTTGGTCCCATGCAAGAGATGGGAATCAAATTCAAACACCAGGGCACTGTTGATTGCCGGCAAAACGTTGTGATGCCTGGTTTTTAAATTCTAGTAAATCCAAAACTCGTATGAAATTCATGAAACTTGGCATGCTATCATGGAGTGGCATCAACATGTTGTGGTGAAATTTTTATCCCATTTGGGGCAGGTTTGGGTATAAGCTTCTCACAAACCAGAGCTTCTCACAATAAGCATGATGGTTTCGATAGGGAACGTACTACCTTTGGGGACGAGATGATATCCGTTGCCTCTTATTGCTTTCAAAAAAATTCTAGTGTCAACATAGAACAACAGGAGTGTTGTGTTCAATCTTGGAATTTTTCGGGGTTCGTTTGGCCTTTTTTATACATTAACTGGGTTTTCTAGGCATTTTATGTGCACAATTCAAATTTAAACTACAAGCACATGCTCCAATGCACCAAAGTTGGTTAAAGATCACAGGTGTGTCCTTCGGTGAATTTCTAGGTCCCATGCAAGAGATGGGAATGAAGTTCAAACACCATGGCACTGTTGATTGCCGGCAAAATGTTGAGATGCCTGGTTTTTAAATTCTAGTAAATCCAAAACTCGCCTGAAATTCATGAAACTTGGCATGCTATCATGGAGCGGCATCAACATGCCGTGGTGAAAATTTTGTCCCATTTGGGGCAGGTTTGGGTATAAGCTTCTCACAAACCAGAGCTTCTCACAACAAGCATGATGGTTTCGATAAGGAACATACCAACTTTGGTAACGGTACGATATCCATTGCCTCTCATTGCTTTCAGAAAATTTCTAGTGTCCACATAGAACAACAGGAGTGTTGTGTTCAATCTTGGAATTTTTTGGGGTTCGTTTGGCCTTTTTATACATTAACTGGGTTTTCTAGGCATTTTATGTGCATAATTCAAATTTGAACTACAAGCACATGCTCCAATGCACTAAAGTTGGTTGAAAAATCACATGTGTGTCCTTGGGTGAATTTCTTGGTCCCATGCAAGAGATGGGAATCAAATTCAAACACCAGGGCACTGTTGATTGCCGGCAAAACGTTGTGATGCCTAGTTTTTAAATTCTAGTAAATCTAAAACTCGTATGAAATTCATGAAACTTGGCATGCTATCATGGAGCGGCATCAACATGCCATGTTAGAAATTTATCCCATTTGGGGCAGGTTCGGGTATATGTTTCTCACAACAAGCATGATGGTTTCGGTAGGGAACGTCCCACCTTTGGGGACGAAATGATATCCATTACCTCTTATTGCTTTCAAAAAAATTCTCGTGTCAACATAGAACAACAGGAGTGTTGTGTCAATTTTTGGGATTTTTCGGGGTTCGTTTGGACATTTTTATGCATTAACTGAGTTTTCAATGCATTTATGTGCATAATTCAAATTTGAACTACATGCAGATGCTCCAGTGCATAAAAATTGGTTGAAAATCAAATCTTTGTCCTTGGGTGCATGCTTAGGTCCCATGCAAGAAATGGGAATGAATTTCAAACACCAGGGCACCGTTGATTGCCGGCAAAACATTGAGATGCCTCGTTTTTAAATTCTAGTAAATTCAAAACTCGTCTGAAATTCATGAAACTTGACATGCTTTCATGGAGCGGCATCAACATGCCGTGGTAAAAAATTTGTCCCGTTTGGGTATATGCTTCTCACAAATCAGAGCTTCTCACAACAAGCATCATGGTTTCGGTAGGGAACGTCCCACCTTTGGGGACGAAACGATATCCACTGCCTCTTATTGCTTCCAAAAAATTTCTCGTGTCAACATAGAACAATAGGAGTGTTGTGTCAATTTTTTGATTTTTCAGGGTTCTTTTGGACATTTTTATGCATTAACTGAGTTTTCAATGCATCTATGTGCATAATTCAAATTTGAACTACATGCACATGCTCCAGTGCATATAAATTGGTTGAAAAATCAATTCTGTGTCCTTGGGTGCATGCTTAGGTCCCATGCAATAAATGGGAATGAATTTCAAACACCAGGGCACCGTTGATTGCCTACAAAACATTGAGATGCCTGGTTTTTAAATTCTAGTAAATCCAAAACTCGTGTGAAATTCATGAAACTTGGCATGCTATCATGGAATGGCACCCGACATGATGTGGTATTTTTCGTGTCCATTTTGAGAGAAGGCGCACTAGAATAATGACAGCCAACAAAGGCATTTTGAAAAAATAGCTGCCACTTTAATATCTCAAACGTTTGTATAATTCAAAACGTGTGCGTTCTGTTAACAATTCATGTGATGCCACATGTCTTGCTTTTAATGGCTGTAGGAGGTGCCGTGCGGACAGCTGTTTGACCTTGACTGAACGGGAGGCGTGCGAGCGCAGTCCGGTGCGCAGGCTGACCGAGAGGCGCACAAGTTGTCCTCCAATGCGCAGGCTCACCGGGGAGTGTGCGAGCTTTACGCCGCGTAGGCTCACTGGGAAGCGAGCCCTTTGACTTCCATGGACACCCGCCTTCCTCTCCATTAATGGCGCCCGAGCCGTTGTTTAATACGGGCGGCCTTACTGTTCGCCTCACATTCCCCTCCCCCCTGCAGACCTCCACCGCCATGGCGCAGAATGATCATCTACCACTAGTCTTCAAGTTTGGTGAAGTCGACTCCGATCCGGAGGAGATAGAAAATAATGAGGAATGGGGCCTCATGGACATGGCCCAGAATGAGCTGGCCGCGGCGGTTGCTGCCCCCGCTCCCGTCCCAGCTCCCATCCCCGCGCCCGCGCCAGCGACCATCCCCGTAGCATTGACAGGCTGGTCACCGAGCACTATCGCAGAGCTGGAATCCACGGGCATCAGCGAGGTCTCCGCGGACCCGCACGAGCTCGTGTACATGCCAGCGCCAGCGCCCGTGGCCGTGCGCGCCCCTTCACCCACCGAGGCGCCGGCCCCCGTGTGTTTGGCTGCACCCGCCGCGCCCGTGCACGCTCCTTCACCCACTGCGGCGCCGGTCCCCGTGCGTTTGGCTACATCCGCCGCGCCCGTGCGCTCCCCCCCCCCCCCACTCAGCGGCATGGGACATTGTCGTCGACCCTACCTCCCAGCGGCGCAGGTTGCCGTCCTCCCTCGCCCCGCCCATCGATCACGCGACGACATGATGTTTGATTTACAACTAAAGAACATTTTGTGCTGCCTTGAAGACTTCAACAACGGCGTCCCGGAGGACGACAACGACAACGACGGCGTGGCACGCCGCCTCCGCCGCCGCCGGAAATAGTTTTTTGGGGGTTTAATACTGTATCTCGAATTCTCAATCATATGAATATAAATTCGAAGTGTGACTGAATGAAAGATATGGTTTGAACGAACTTGCGTTTTTCTCTCTTAATGTACAGACTTATCAAACGATTTTCTTTTGAAAAAAACGTCAACGGTTTTTAAATATAAAACACTCATCGCAAACGTTTTAGTTAGAACACCCATATGCAAACCGACAGGTTCCCTAGGAAGCCAAGGGAAAATGTGCCGAGCAGGATTTCTGCATCCCTTCAATGCAAACAGTTGTTTTGCATGACCCGTGTGCAACCACGTACAAACAATTGGGTAAGATTTGCATATCTGTCATTTTGGGTATGTTGCCATTTTTCAAACTGGAAAGATTGGCATTTGTTTATCTAGTAACATTGCCATTTGTCAACCTTGTAACACTGCAATTTGTCAAAATATGCAGCTACAAATCACTAGCACTATCTAATTTTTGCAACTAAAATCACTAGCACTGTTCATATGGACACCACTAGCAGGCGTGAGTTCATGGACGCATATGAAAATGTACCATTGATTACATACAACAATTCATCAACCCACAACGACAACGAGGATACACGTTGGATTATAGATCATTTCCAACAAAACATTCTAGTAAAGTTTTTATCACACAACAAATAACAAAGCAATGAAATGAACTTCAGCTCAACCACTCGTCGGCATTGGAAACGCTTGCTTTGAACCAGAAGTGATTCTCTGGGAAGGGCCAGCTACTGTCAATCTCGAGACCAACGCAGGACTGATCATCCAGGCTGAAGCGGCCTATTTCAATACCCATATTGGGACGGTAGGGAAGAAAAGTAATGTCCGAGGTATAGATACAGTTGCTTCTCATAAATGGTAGTAACGTTGTGTCAACAGCAGCTGGATCGTCTTCCACCATCATTGGATAGTTTTGTCCAAGGAAGAGCGAGTTTCTTCCAAGACTTTCAATACTAAACCAGGGAGAAGGTGTTGGCGCTAGTACACCAGTATCCATCCCGAATACCCTGCAACAGATGTTGGAATAGGTCCGGAGAGTGCGACCATACGAGACAACACCTGCTTCCTTAGTAACATCAACAGTGCCCCGTATACAGACAAGAAGAGGTGATCCATCGGAATAAGTTGCCAGGCGCCACTGAGTATATGGGTCCTGCTCGTCCTCATGCTCGTGAGTAAAATTTTCAAGTATAGATGGTGGAATGTTCACAGGACCTTGGAAACACAAGAAGGTTAATTAGTAAAGGGAAACTAGCTAACCCGCATGCATGTGGATGAAACAATTATAATTACGGTGGAAGACAAATGTACCGAAATCATGAGGATTCCATGCAAAAACAGTGCCACGAGTGGTGGCAGAAGACACAAGACCCTCGTATTGAATTGCATTACAGTACTCATCCGTGTATAGAAACTGATTTTTGAGCAATATCCATCGAGTCGAACCATGAAGGACGGCAACAAGCTTGTCGAAGATAGCGACAACATAAGCATTCCTATAACCCCAAGAGCGGTTGGGAACTCGACAAATTGCTATCTTCCGTAGACGACAGTCAGCATGATCGTATTTGAACTCACGTAGAATACCGGTGTACTCAACCTCTGGGCAGTCGTCTGAGATTTTTTGAAGTGGAACCCGGTCACGAGTGTACACATTCACAAGTTCCCACTTGCAGTTATACCCAATATAAACAACCCAATCTCCATTTGCGCCTGCCCAAGCCTTGTCCTCGAGCGATGGCATCTTAACATCATACGTATCATTATCAAGCGGCATCAACTTACACAAGGCGAGGCTTCCCTCGTCCCCGCGCCAGTCAGCAGGGTCACGGCGAAGAAGATAGGGGAGATCAAACCGCTCCTGAACCCTTGGGTTCCTTGTAATGATGTTATTAGTTGAGTCGAGAATGGTCTTAAACGAACCTGCCATGCTAGCTGAGGTGATGACGTCGCACCAATCAATGAGTTCCTCCACCGCGTCATCATTCAGATCGGGGCAAGAATAACGGGGTCTTTCCGGCTTGTTCCCTCCATGGAGAAGACGATTAAACAATGGCAGAAGGAAGGGTGAAGGCAAATGAAGGAGGGGGGAAGAGCGCGTGCGACAACAGTTCCAAATCAAGAGGGAAAGGCGAAGAGTCAATGGACGGTTGCCATGGTACACGAAGAGGCGCCTGGGGAGCGAACGGTTGCCACAGAGGTCACACACTGATGACAAGGGCCGAGTGAACCGCATGCAATCCCATCACACAACACACACGTCTTGTTAAGTTGAACTGTTTATGTTCTCTTGTGTCAACGCAAACAGTTCATCCGAGTGAACCGCATGCTGTATATCCCACACGCCTTGATCTGGCTGACCGTTTCTTTTGTGTTGCCTAATCACAAATAGTTCATCCGAGTGAACCGTATGATGTATATCGCACACACCTTCACCTGGCTGCCCATTTCTTTTGTGTTGCCTAATCACAAGCAGTTCATCCGAATGAACCATATGTTGTGTATCGCACACACCTTCATCTGGCTGCCCGTTTCTTTTGTTCCTCCTCATCGCAAACAGTTAATTGAACTGAACCGTATGGCCTTCATCGCACACGAATCTAAAACCTGAACCATGTTTGATGCATCCGTCATCGCAAACGTTTTATACATTTCTGACGGTTTTCATACAGCACCGTCTGTGATTATGGCATCGCACACAGTTTCTCGAAGGGTATCTGATTGTAGTGTCGCGTTAGCAGCATCCTGCAATAGTGATATACGAGATAGAGTTGGGGTAGCACCAATTGAGGAGAAGCTTGTCCTACATTGTCTGAGATGGTTTGGGCATATTCAGCGCAGGCCTCCAGAAGATCCACTGCATAGCGAATGGCTAAAGCGTGTGGAGAATATCAAGAGACGTCGGGGTAGACCGAATTTGACATGGGAGGAGTCCGTTAAGAGATACCTGAAGGATTGGGGTATCATCGAAGGACTAGCTATGGACAGGGGTTCGTGGAAGCTTGCTATCCATGTGCCAGAGCCATGAGTTGATCGCGAGATCTTATGGGTTTCACCTCTAGCCTACCCCAACTTGTTTGGGAGTAAAGGCTTTGTTGTTGTTGTTGTTGTTGTTGTTGTTGTTGTTGTTGTTGTTGTTGTTGTTGTTGTTGTTGTTGTTGTTGTTCTTGTTGTTGTTGTTGTTGTTGTTGTTGTTGTCGTCGTCGTCGTCGTCGTCGTTGTTGTTGTTGTTGTTGTTGTTGTTGTTGTTGTTGTTGTTGTTGTTGTTGTTGTTGTTGTTGTTGTTGTTGTTGTTGTTGTTGTTGTTGTTGCTGGTGGTGTTGTTGTTGTTGTTGTTGTTGTTGTTGTTGTTGTTGTTGTTGTTGTTGTTGTTGTTGTTGTTGTTGTTGTTGTTGTTGTTGTTGTTGTTGTTGTTGTTGTTGTTGTTGTTGTTGTTGTTGTTGTTGTTGTTGTTGTTACATTGCTACAAACGTTAGCACCATCTACTACATATGTTTGTTTATGACGACTACCCCTCACACACACCTTTTCTAGGGACCCAATGGTTCGCCTCCTCTTACTTTATACACAGCGGGTAGTGTCGATAATACAGGTCCAAGCATACGGGAACACACAGCCACAACCAAACGGGCCGGCCTTTTTGTTTTTTCTTTGTATTTTATCTTTTCTTTTCTGATAAGTTTCCATCGTATCTACTTTTTAAAATAGTTTTGCTCTAGTTTTGACCTCTAAATTTCATGATTTGATGTTATTTTTGTGCAGAAATAAAAAGTTCTCAGAATTGGATAAAACTTCACGGAATTTTTATGGAATAAATAAAAAAGTACTAGAGCAAAGAAGTACAGCGCCGCCATGGGCCCACAAGCCAGGGGCGCGCCATGGTGGCTTTGCGGGGCCCCTGGACCTCCGGCTGGTCTAATTCCAGCGCTATATATTCAGACTTCCTGGGAAAAAATCATAAAGAACCTTTCATCGCATTTTACGATAGGGAGTCTCCCCTTCCTGATGTTCTTCACCGTGATCCTTAATATGGAGTCCGTTCATGGCTCCAAAGAGAGGATGCTCGTCGTCTTCATCACCAACCCTTGTCCATCAACAATTTCATGATGCTCACAATCATGTGTGAGTAATTCTGATGTAGGGTGGAACCCTAATGGTCAATCTTTTCACACTTGGAGGTGGGGAAGAGAGCAAATTAAAAGGGAAACACAAGATGAACACTCAAATAGTCAAGATCCAATCAGACATGTGTTAAATACACATACACATAGAGGAGATACAAGGATCCAAAGTCAGCACAAGAGGATACAAAGGTAGATAGTTCATCCCAATCCTTGAAGGAGAGAGGTCTTGAATCCTAGAAGGATCTTCCCATGAAGGGGTCTTGAATACACTTGGGAGATCTTATCACATGGAGGTCTTGAACTCCATGGGATTGGTAAGTGGATGAGTAAAACTATATCTCAACTAAGCTCTAACTTCTGCTAACCCTAGCAAGGAGGAAGGAGAGGTCCTTGTATATTAGTCCACAAGATAGGATGGGAAAGAGGGGATACATGGTCCTATGGCCCAGTTAGGTACGCGCATGTGTTGGATGACTGGGCTGGAGGTCGGATGTCCGGGGCTTCGGGACGGGCCGGATGTCCAGGGTCATGGCTGAATGTCCGGGCTGGCGTCAGTCCAGCTTCTGTAGGCCTTGGGCCGGTTTTCCGGGCGGGGGCCGAATGTCCGGCTTCTCGTGCGGGACGGATGTCCGGGTCCTATAGCTTTGCAGCCATTGTCTTGCTACTGTAGTTGTACCCATCAAGGGCCGGATGTTCGGGTCTCGGGGTCGGATGTTCGGGTCTTGTAACATTCCAGCAGTTCCTCTCATTGAGTTGCTTCGTCTGTGTACTTGGGGACTTGTTCTTCATTTCGAGCATCTCCGAGAGGGTCTTCTTGGTACCTAAGCACACATAGCATCCCGGATTGAGGTAGTAGTCATGTCTCGCGTGGATCATACGGAAGCTTCTTAAGGAGAGATGTCACCTTGGTCTCGATAGCTCTTGCACGTGCTGATGTCATCGGTCCACTTGGCACTAGGGGAGATGGAGGTAGGTCCATGGGGATGACCATAGGATGATCCGCATCAAATTCCTTTGTAGCTATACTGTAGGTAGATGGATATGGATGAGACTTTTTATGTAATCGTGTCAATTTGTTAGGCCTTATCCCTAGTATCCACTATGTTCTTAGATTTATATTGCTATGACTTTTTTATGCTTAATACTTTTCACTAGAGACCGACTGCCATGATTTCGGATCTAAACATATATGCTTTCATGAATATATTTTAGATGTTGATCTTACCTACAAGTTAGTATGCACCTGTTATCGTTCTGAACCTTAGACCCCAAAGGTGGCCATGAATTGAGATATCAACGGGGATGACTTTAACTTGAGGGGTTTATGTATTCGCTATTTGTTAATGCTTTGTTTCGATTCTACCGTTAGCTTCCATTAGAACCCCGCTGCCACGGGAGGGTAGGATAAAAGATATCGTGCAAGTACTTACCGTAAGCATGTATGACTGTATATGGAATACATGTCTACGTATGATTGATGAATTGGAGCAATTGTGTGTCGCTCTAAGTTGTGACAGTTACATACTGCTCATCTAAATATCCATGGCTACCTCATGCCTACGCTTTAATACTATTGTCTTGCTCAAATTATGTGCTTATAAATATTCTTTGGCTCCTCTTGTGTTGAATCGATAAACTTGGGTCAAATACTACCCTTGAAGACTATTGCGATCCCCTATACTTCTGTGTCATCACTTGCTTTTGTTTTCTCTATTTGAATTTTCATGAACATTTCTTTTTGAATTCACGAATTTGGTTTCAATTCATTATTTTATTTCAAATCTACAAACCTTTCTAATTATATGTATTTCTCAAATTTATAGATTTTAATAAAAATATGAAAATTTCCAAATCCATGAATTGTTTCCCAAATTTTGGGAATTGTTTTCAAACTCCATCAGCTTCTTTTCAAATTCATAAACTTTTTCAAGTTTATGAAGATTACAAACTTCTTTCCAACCTCATGACCATTTTTCAAACTTATAAACTTCTTTGAATTCCTGAGTTTTTTTAATTTTTATGAAAAAATAAAATGTATGTGTGACGCCCCGATAATTAGGCTACAGTAATCCCACGTTAACGATGCCACGTCACCTCGGTTACTATTGCTAACCTCGCGATAGATCGAAACCGATTCGGATTCCAACTCAAAATCAATCAAACAATAAAAGTTTTCGAATATTAAAACTAAAATGTTCGGAGTGATCCAACTAATGCATAGGTAATTATGGTGAAGAAACCACATTCTTATAGAAAGTTTAGATGCATTTGAAAAATTAAAACAGTAGGTAAAACAATGAAATAAATGTCTTTTGCATTTTATAAAATAATAAAATGTTTAATTAGATGCCCCTAAGTTAATGGGGCAGTAGCATAATTATTAACACTAAATTAGTGACTGCTTTTATAATTTATAAAACTATTACAAATGAGAAAAGAATAAATAAAAACAGAAAAGGAATAAATAAAAGAAAGGAAACAAACACATCAAAAAAAAGAACCCCCTTCCCCCTGGGCCGAATGGCCCACCTAGCCAGCAGGCCCCCCTGCCGGCCCACACCCCCCCACTACACCTAACCCCCACCTCGCAGAAACCCTAGCCGCCTCCCCCACTCGCCCACGTTTCCCCCCCCCCCACTCGCTCTCTCCCCTTTCCCGATCCAATTCTGGATCGAGATCGCCCGAAGCCGCCCGACGCCGCCCCGGTGCACGTCCCCGTCGCCCCCGACGCCCCTGGCGCCGCCACCCGTCGCCCGAAGCCGACCCCGGCGCCACCGTCCTCCTCCCCGACGCCGTCGCCCGTTGCCGCCTGGAGACCACGCCGCCCCGGACCGCGTCGCCGGACCTTCCTCACCGGACTGGCGCCGCCTCGACCTCTCCCTCGCTGGACCTCCCCGACCTCCACCGCGCCCATTTCCCATACCCTACGGCCCGCGGTGAGGCTCCGGCCTGATCCCCTCCTCTCCTCTGTTGCACGCTGACCCGCGCCCGTCGCCGCGCCACGCGCGCCGGCAGCCGTCCCCCTCAGTCGCCTCGCCGTACGCGGCCACCCAGGGCCGTGCCCTGCCTCCTCACGCCCCGACCTCACCCCGCCGTCCCGCCTCGTCTGCGCGCATGCCCGCCGTGGCCGCGTTCTGCCCTCGCCGTGTTCCCGTGCGCCACTCCGTCCTGTCGTCGCGCCCTCCGACGTGGCCTCGCCGCTGCCGCCTTAGGCGACCGGCCTTGCCGTGGCCACCGACCTCCCCCGCTGCTCCCCCTCCCTTGAACCCACGACTGCCGCCCCGCGCCTTGTCCTCCTCGTTGCCGTGCCGCCCTGGGCCCCCTGCGCCCTGCTGCCGCTTGTGCGGTCGCCGGTGGCGCCCCGCCAGCCTCGCCCCACTCTGCCCCTCGCCGACGCCAGTGGTCGGGCGCCCGCAGTGCCCGTTCGGGCGGCGCCCGTGCCCTGCGCCCGCTCGGGTGCGCCCGCACCCGGTAGCCTGCCCCGCTATGGCCTTTGGCCCATTGATAGCCGGGGCCCCGCCCCAGAACGATTTTAGAAAAGAAAAAAATTAATTAATTAATTAATTAATTAATTAATTAAGTTAATTGATCATAATTAGATTAACCTAATTAACTAATTAGTTTAACTAAACAGTAGTTAGATTAATTTAACCCTGATTAGGCTAAACAGTCACTGACCAGTGGGACCCACACGTCAGTTTGACCAGTCAACGCCCCTGTTGACTGCTGACGTCATGCTGACGTCAGCGTACACTGTTCTGGATAATGTTGATTAAATTAATTAAATAAATCCTAAAAATGATTTAAATCTTTTAAAATTAATATAAAATAAACCGTAGCTCGGATGAAAAAACTTTGTACATGAAAGTTGCTCAGAACGACGAGACGAACCCGGATACGCAGCCCGTTCATCCGCCACACCCCCCTAACCTATCGAACTCGCAACTTTCCCCCTCCGGCTCCTCTGCCCGAAAACGCGAAACACCGGGGATATTTTCCCGGATGTTTCCCCCCTTCACCGGTATCATCCCATACCGCGTTAGGGCACCTCTAACGTCGTTACCTGTCATGTCATGCATCACTATGCATCTGCTTGCTTAAATATTTATTGTTTCTTCCCCCTCTTCTCTCGCTAGACACCGGGACCGACCCTGCTGCTGCCCCGTTCGACTACGGAGTTGACGACCCCTCTCTCTTGCCGGAGCAACCAGGCAAGCCCCCCCCCCTTTGATCACCAGATATCGCCTACTCTTCTCTATACTGCTTGCATTAGAGTAGTGTAGCATGTTACTGCTTTCGTTATTCCTATCCTGATGCATAGCCTGTCTTTGATACTGCTGTTGATACCTTTACCTGCAATCCTACTGCTTAGTATAGGATGCTAGTGTTCCATCAGTGGCCCTACATTCTTGTCCGTCTGCCATGCTATACTACTGGGCCGTGATCACTTCGGGAAGTGATCGCGGAAATATACTATATACTTTACACTGTTACATTACCTGTGATACTGTTCGGAGATGGGGGCTGAAGGGGCAGGTGGCTCCATCCCGGTAGAGGTGGGCCTGGGTTCCCGACGGCCCCCGATTGTTACTTTGTGGCGGAGCGACAGGGCAGGTTCAGACCACCTAGGAGAGAGGTGGGCCTGGCCCTTGTCGGCGTTCGCGGTTACTTAACACGCTTAACGAGATCTGGGTATTTGATCTGAGTCTGGCCATTTGGTCTATACGCACTAACCATCTACGCGGGAGTAGTTATGGGTATCCCGACGTCGTGGTATCAGCCAAAGCCTTCGTGACGTCAGCGACTGAGTGGCGCGCACCGCATTGGATCGTAAGCTCGCTCTTGTATTAAGGGGGCTAGATCTGCTTCCGGCCGCGTTCGCAACGTGCAGGTGTGCTCAGGGCGATGGGCCCAGACCCCTGCGCGCTTAGGTTTAGACCGGCGTGTTGACCTCTCTGTTGTGCTTAGGTGGGGCTGCGACGTGTTGATCTTCCGCGGCCGGGCATGACCCAGAAAAGTGTGTCCGGCCAAATGGGATCAAGCGTGTTGGGCTATGTGGTGCACCCCTGCAGGGAAGTTTATCTATTCGAATAGCCGTGTCCCTCGATAAAAGGACGACCCGGAGTTGTACCTTGACCTTATGACAACTAGAACCGGATACTTAATAAAACACACCCTTCCAAGTGCCAGATACAACCCGGTGATCGCTCTCTAACAGGGCATCGAGGAGGGGATCGCCGGGTAGGATTATGCTATACGATGCTACTTGGAGGACTTCAGTCTACTCTCTTCTACCTGCTGCAAGACGGAGGCGACCAGAAGCGTAGTCTTTGATAAGACTAGCTATCCCCCTCTTATTCTGGCATTCTGCAGTTCAGTCCACTGATATGGCCCTTTACACATATATCCATGCATATGTAGTGTAGCTCCTTGCTTGCGAGTACTTTGGATGAGTACTCACGGTTGCTTTTCTCCCCCTTTCCCCCCTTTTTCCTTCTACCCGGTTGCCGCAACCAGACGATGGAGCCCAGGAGCCAGACGCCACCCTCGATGGCGACTACTACCCCGGAGGTGCCTACTTCTACGTGCTGCCCGCTGACGACGACCAGGAGTAGTTAGGAGGATCCCAGGCAGGAGGCCTGCGCCTCGTTCGATCTGTATCCCAGTTTGTGCTAGCCTTCCTAAGGCAAACTTGTTTAACTTATGTCTGTACTCAGATATTGTTGCTTCCGCTGACTCGTCTATGATCGAGCACTTGTATTCGAGCCCTCGAGGCCCCTGGCTTGTATTATGATGCTTGTATGACTTATTTTATTTGTAGAGTTGTGTTGTGATATCTTCCCGTGAGTCCCTGATCTTGATCGTACACATTTGCGTGCATGATTAGTGTACGATTGAATCGGGGGCGTCACAAGTTGGTATCAGAGCCGACTGCCTGTAGGAATCCCCCTTCCACACTTCTTGGCCGAAGTCGAGTCTAGACATTACAAAACTTTTACTAACTTGGCTGTATGCCTTACGGGCCCACGTCGCCATCGGGTGGTATTAGGATCTTTTACTCCTCGATCTTTACTCCGGGATTCTGAACTCTCTTCTATTCGGGTTAAATGATTTTGCTAAAACAAAACTAACTTTAGGTTCTCGATAATACTTTCTCCCGGAGAGCCCCTCACTTCAGATGATCGCCTGATGCACTAGAAGATTCCGAAGTTACTCTACGATGTTCTTTATGACATCGCATTTGCGATTTCCTTCCACCGTCAACCCCTATGAAAACTGCATACACTTGCCATTCAGACAATCATTCCCCGTTGATCTTGTTATTACAAGATGTCCCGAAATACTCTCTGTTGTTCCGAGAATCCTTTGAGCTTAGTGCCTTGCTGTACTTTGTCACCTGAATACCCCTACGGATAAATTCTCGCACTTACCGAGTATCCGCTCATCCCCAGTTGATTCTGGTATTTCACAAAAGCTTTTGAAATAGCATTCGATCTTTCGAAGATCCTCAACAACCTATTGCTCTTGAAATTCTTGGTTGCTTGCATTGGGATTAAATCCTATAAGCCTAGTAACCTTATTGGCATCCTCTGTCGTTATCATTTTAAGTCTGTTGATCCAATATGATGTGAATGCTCTCAATCCTCATTCATATCCTAGAATTCATCTTTCCGGCTCAGACGTCATTTCAAACCTGAGCTGGTTCTTGACCCATCAAATTTGCCATCGATGGTACCCTAAGCCTATTCGACTTATCCATCATTGATCAGAGTGTTTGCTTCTGATACCTTGATTTGAAGATCATAACTCCTTTGCCTTTGAGCTTGGATTAGTCAGTTGTTTCGATAATCCGATCTCTTTGCTTCCTTTCTTCTTCTGGTTGAGTACCGATACTCACCTCAAATCCCTTATGGACCACCAGATCCTTACTGGATTTGATCCGACGACGTCCTTTATATTCAATAACCTTGTGAGTCTTTTCTCGGATACATAATGCCTTTGGTAAATTGTATCCTCTGATTGGTCAAACATGCTCTGCTTTCGAGCTTGTGTTGTTTACTCCTGAAGTTTGTGGTATATGTTCCTAAGAAGCCCCTATGGGTTTAACCAATGCCTTCCCTGATCTGTGCAAACCCGAAAGATTTCATAGGGCATAGTTATCTGGTATTGCACCAGGTAAAATATTCAACACTAATGTCATTATCAAAACGAGAAGTGAATGTAAGGTTCTGCATTAAAGAAGTGGGAGTCGACCTTGAACTTTGTGTTCATGCCCATGAAAATGATGTAGACCATCTCGGAAGCTTCTTGCAAAATGTTTATCCAGCTTTGATTCGTTCGGTATTCTCGAAATTGATTCCTTACAGTTATGGTTCCGACCATGCTGTTCTGATCTGATATATCTTGTGGGAATTCATTCCAGTGCCTCGTCTATTTTTGGCGAGGTTGAAGTATCTACTGTCATAGGTCAATGAACCGGTTCTACTTCTATCACGTTCTACCTTTGAGTATTACCTCCTGGTATCTCGGAGATGTCTTGCCATTGCACCACAACTTACTAACTTTGTTGAAGTAATGTCTTTCCTTGTAATCACTCTACGGGTTCTGGGTTGTTATCAATCGAGGACTCCGACTAGCGAAGTTATTTCGCACTACAAATCAAATACCCCCTAGTATTTTACTAGGAAATTCTGAACTCAATCTGGTCATTCCTAGACTATCGGTTGCATCCTGGTCTTGCTACCTTTGACTGTGCTACCTTGTCCTTCTCTGGTGCTCGTATTCTTCAGTGTGTGAGCACGACTTACGTCAAGCTTTCAACATCTTGTTGCTTGCCTTGAAAGGCAACTTTGGTTTCGAGCTTGCCTCTTATATATTGATCCTATAACTTTCCACTTCGTCATTTCCTTGCTTGTTGCCGTTGTTATTTGATTGCACCTTCTTGAAACCTCCCGGCAAATGTGTCGGATCACCTTCAACACTTTGACTTCTTCCAAGACGTCAACTGTGTTCATGATGAGAAATACTCTCCTTGCCCTCGATGATTTTTATTATCATCGACAACACCCTTGACTTCCTTTCATCGCGAACTTGTCCACATAATGAATGCAACTTGCTCTCCAGCTAGTGTTGTGTTCTGCCTTCAAGTATTTCTGTCTATTATGTCAAGAATGTTTTTGGGATTGCTCCACCTCTTACAAATTCTTGGCATGATGATACTTATCACAATCACCATTCTTTTCCTGGTCACCGTGTTGTTTCTAACCACCGACAAATGGACTGTAATGTGTAATTCCAAAACTTCTAGCAACCCTATTGCTTGAAGTTAATGGTTGACAGTTTCACTCTAAGTCTTCCGATAATTGAATCACCATTCTGACATTGGTCGTGCAAACCCGACCCATATTTCGGGCGCACCTTTCAACCAATGTTTAATTGTGTATGTTTTCCTCGAGCATACCTCATTATATCATTTGATATGACAAATGTTATCCCCATGTTCACATAATTGTGGAAATCCATCTTGTTGGGAATCTCGATGAAGTGCCGCTGAGACCGTCAGCCACCTCCCCATCCTCTCCTCGGTTTAAGGGTGAACTCTTGTTTTGGACTCGCCCCCATAGTTCATTTCTTGAGAATCCTACAATGTCATCTCGTCAATTTGTGTCGCACCTTTTCTTCTCGGGCATCCTGAGTCTGGGGTATCATGACACCAATTGGATCTGAATCTCGATCAGATATGATGGTTGAGACATCTTTCCGAGAGTTATGATGTTGGTCCTGTGATGACCCGGTAACATGATGTCATGCCTAGCACCCCCCCCCCCCCGGCTGGAGGACCTATCATGATAGTTTTCCTTTTTAACAAGGTTAACCATTCTTCCATGAAGAAATTGTAAGACTTATTCTACAAGTTATTCCTGATGGATCCTTGGTGTTTCCAAAGTCTGATCTTCACAGGATGACCATGTCAATGCTATCTTGAAGCATGTCTATGGTACTCTGATTTTCAACAAGAACATTTGAAGCCCAATGCTAAATGTTTCCTGCTCTATTATCCAAACACCGTTGTATGGATAATGTCATGAAAATTCTCTCCCCTACCTAAAGAGTTTTCTGCATTATAACCTGTCATGGATATCATGCTCTGCTTATCCTTGGGAAGGATATATCCATGAAATATGTGTTTAAACACATTTTCCTTTCCATTGTTCTGTCTAATATGATAATCATATTTTACTTTCCATTGGTTGTTTGAACCTTTCTTGTGATCTATATGATCTAAGCAGCAACATTCTACTGCTTATGTAAACTCCTCGGTGTGCAATTCTGTCAGCAAGAACCTGTTACTATTGTTGATGACATTTCGGTAGCCACCGATGGACGAGAACTCTGCCTATTGGTCCGCCTCGTTCAACGAGCAGGAAAATGGTTCTCTTCGTCCCTCGCCCTTGGTATCGACGTTGTTGCCAACATAACTGACAGGCTACCCTCTGACACGCCTTCCTATCATGACCGTGCAAGATGTCGGCCCCTTCCTACTTTCAACCACATGGTGGGCCCATAACCCACAGTTCCCAGGATCGAAACCTGACTCTCCTGTACACCCCCTGTTCGCAAGGTTGTTCCTCGTGCGTCACCTCGTATGTAATTCATGGACCACCTGCCTAGTAATCTATTTTGTTATGAGGCGCAATACCTATTCTCGTTGCCCTGAAACCCTTTCACCTTCTAATTGGGCATCGACCGATTGCCTATCCGCTTGATACTTCTTAAAATACCTTCTTGCTTGGCTCTCGATGAGTTTCATTTAACCAACTCGAGAGATACCCCTATGTTCATTCATGGGATAACCCCGATGGTTAACCCTTATAGCATTCTATCATTGTCGAACTGCCCCTTACCTATTCGTAAGTACGAGATAGACCCCGAAGAATGGATGCTGACTTCATCATGATGACTTGAAGCAGAGAAATGAAGACATCAACGAAACGGATCAACCTCTTCGGAAGGGCAACTATGACCGAGGAGAATCGTTAGAATTACGTAACCAGGTCCCTTCCCCCCTTACTCCCCTCTTAAATCTCAGGACGAGATTTCTTGTAGTGGAGGAGAATTGTGACGCCCGGATAATTAGGCTACAGTAATCCCACGTTAACGATGCCACGTCACCTCGGTTACTATTGCTAACCTCGCGATAGATCGAAACCGATTCGGATTCCAACTCAAAATCAATCAAACAATAAAAGTTTTCGAATATTAAAACTAAAATGTTCGGAGTGATCCAACTAATGCATAGGTAATTATGGTGAAGAAACCACATTCTTATAGAAAGTTTAGATGCATTTGAAAAATTAAAACAGTAGGTAAAACAATGAAATAAATGTCTTTTGCATTTTATAAAATAATAAAATGTTTAATTAGATGCCCCTAAGTTAATGGGGCAGTAGCATAATTATTAACACTAAATTAGTGACTGCTTTTATAATTTATAAAACTATTACAAATGAGAAAAGAATAAATAAAAACAGAAAAGGAATAAATAAAAGAAAGGAAACAAACACATCAAAAAAAAGAAGAACCCCCTTCCCCCTGGGCCGAATGGCCCAGCTAGCCAGCAGGCCCCCCTGCCGGCCCAACACCCCCCCACTACACCTAACCCCCACCTCGCAGAAACCCTAGCCGCCTCCCCCACTCACCCATGTTTCCCCCC
The DNA here is from genome assembly GCA_032464435.1 of Aegilops umbellulata. NCBI lineage: Eukaryota > Viridiplantae > Streptophyta > Magnoliopsida > Poales > Poaceae > Aegilops > Aegilops umbellulata. Next base: position 309,259,096 of record CP136055.1, on the reverse strand, counting down.
CCCCCACTCGCTCTCTCCCCTTTCCCGATCCAATTCTGGATCGAGATCGCCCGAAGCCGCCCGACGCCGCCCCGGTGCACGTCCCCGTCACCCCCGACGCCCCTGGCGCCGCCACCCGTCGCCCGAAGCCGACCCGGCGCCACCGTCCTCCTCCCCGACGCCGTCGCCCGTTGCCGCCTGGAGACCACACCGCCCCGGACCGCGTCGCCGGACCTCCCTCACCGGACTGGCGCCGCCTCGACCTCTCCCTCGCTGGACCTCCCCGACCTCCACCGCGCCCATTTCCCAGACCCTACGGCCCGCGGTGAGGCTCCGGCCTGATCCCCTCCTCTCCTCTGTTGCACGCTGACCCGCGCCCGTCGCCGCGCCACGCACGCCGGCAGCCGTCCCCCTCCGTCGCCTCACCGTACGCGGCCACCCAGGGCCGCGCCCTGCCTCCTCACGCCCCGACCTCACCCCGCCGTCCCGCCTCATCTGCGCGCATGCCCGTCGTGGCCTCGTTCTGCCCTCGCCGTGTTCCCATGCGCCACTCTGTCCCGTCGCCGCGCCCTCCGACGTGGCCTCGCCGCTGCCGCCTCAGGCGACCGGCCTTGCCGTGGCCACCGGCCTCCCCCGCTGCTCCTCCTCCCTTGAACCCACGACTGCCGCCCGCGCCTTGTCCTCCTCGTTGCTGTGCCGCCCTGGGCCCCCTGCGCCCTGCTGCCGCTTGTGCGGTCGTCGGTGGCGCCCCGCCAGCCTCGCCCCACTCTGCCCCTCGCCGACGCCAATGGTCGGGCGCCCGCAGTGCCCGTTCGGGCGGCGCCCGTGCCCTGCGCCCGCTCGGGTGCGCCCGCACCCGGTAGCCTGCCCCGCTATGGCCTTTGGCCCATTGACAGCCAGGGCCCCGCCCCAGAACGATTTTAGAAAAGAAAAAAATTAATTAAATAAATAAATAATTAATTAATTAACTAATTCCTATCCTAATGCATAGCCTGTCTTTGATACTGCTGTTGATACCTTTACCTGCAATCCTACTGCTTAGTATAGGATGCTAGTGTTCCATCAGTGGCCCTACATTCTTGTCCGTCTGCCATGCTATACTACTGGGCCGTGATCACTTCGGGAAGTGATCGCGGAAATATACTATATACTTTACACTGTTACATTACCTGTGATACTGTTTGGAGATGGGGGCTGAAGGGGCAGGTGGCTCCATCCCGGTAGAGGTGGGCCTGGGTTCCCGACGGCCCCCGACTGTTACTTTGTGGCGGAGCGACAGGGCAGGTTCAGACCACCTAGGAGAGAGGTGGGCCTGGCCCTTGTCGGCGTTCGCGGTTACTTAACACGCTTAACGAGATCTGGGTATTTGATCTGAGTCTGGCCATTTGGTCTATACGCACTAACCATCTACGCGGGAGTAGTTATGGGTATCCCGACGTCGTGGTATCAGCCAAAGCCTTCGTGACGTCAGCGACTGAGTGGCGCGCGCCGCATTGGATCGTAAGCTCGCTCTTGTATTAAGGGGGCTAGATCTGCTTCCGGCCGCGTTCGCAACGTGCAGGTGTGCTCAGGGCGATGGGCCCAGACCCCTGCGCGCTTAGGTTTAGACCGGCGTGCTGACCTCTCTGTTGTGCTTAGGTGGGGCTGCGACGTGTTGATCTTCCGCGGCCGGGCATGACCCAGAAAAGTGTGTCCGGCCAAATGGGATCAAGCGTGTTGGGCTATGTGGTGCACCCCTGCAGGGAAGTTTATCTATTCGAATAGCCGTGTCCCTCGGTAAAAGGACGACCCGGAGTTGTACCTTGACCTTATGACAACTAGAACCCGATACTTAATAAAACACACCCTTCCAAGTGCCAGATACAACTCGGTGATCGCTCTCTAACAGGGCATCAAGGAGGGGATCGCCGGGTAGGATTATGCTATACGATGCTACTTGGAGGACTTCAGTCTACTCTCTTCTACCTGCTGCAAGACGGAGGCGACCAGAAGCGTAGTCTTTGATAAGACTAGCTATCCCCTCTTATTCTGGCATTCTGCAGTTCAGTCCACTGATATGGCCCTTTACACATATATCCATGCATATGTAGTGTAGCTCCTTGCTTGCGAGTACTTTGGATGAGTACTCACGGTTGCTTTTCTCCCCCTTTCCCCCCTTTTTCCTTCTACCCGGTTGCCGCAACCAGACGATGGAGCCCAGGAGCCAGACGCCACCCTCGATGGCGACTACTACCCCGGAGGTGCCTACTTCTACGTGCTGCCCACTGACGACGACCAGGAGTAGTTAGGAGGATCCCAGGCAGGAGGCCTGCGCCTCGTTCGATCTGTATCCCAGTTTGTGCTAGCCTTCCTAAGGCAAACTTGTTTAACTTATGTCTGTACTCAGATATTGTTGCTTCCGCTGACTCGTCTATGATCGAGCACTTGTATTCGAGCCCTCGAGGCCCCTGGCTTGTATTATGATGCTTGTATGACTTATTTTATTTGTAGAGTTGTGTTGTGATATCTTCCCGTGAGTCCCTGATCTTGATCGTACACATTTGCGTGCATGATTAGTGTACGATTGAATCGGGGGCGTCACAGTATGCTTTTTCAGATTCTTATTTGTTTCAAAAGTCAACAGCTAATCATGCGTAGCTTTCTTTAGAAGGCCAGCCCACACCACGAGAAACATGAGCGCTAGTTTGGCAGCCGGTGCCAAGGACAACTCCTCCTCGGCGCCTATAGCATCAGGAGAGTCCATACGCGCCGTTAAGCGGGTCGTGGCCCATTAAACGCTTATCTTCCCTCTTGCTCTCGTCTTTGCTCGCTTGCTTGGCTCATCGATGTTCACTCAGGTAGGTCTTTGTGGTTGACTGGCTGTAGTTGACTGGGCCTGTCAACTTACTGACAATTTGTTTTCAAAAAAAGATCGCAAAAGACGAAAAGGTTCACCGAATTTAAAGAAAGTTATCAAATTTGAAAAAGGTTCATCAATATTTAAGGAAGTTCATGAATTTGAAAAAAAAAAGTTCATTGATTTGGAAGAAAAGTTCACAAATTTGAAAACAAGTTCATCGAAGTTGAAAAAAGTTCATCGAGTTAGGCGCCGAGGAGGAGTTGTCCTTGGCACCGGCTGCCAAACTAGCGCACCGGCTGAGAGATGGTGTTTGGGGGGGGGGGCTGTATGAACTGGCCTATATTCTGCGCTTAAGGCGCCGAATAGGATTAGGTGATGCCAAAGGTGCTTAGGATGACCTCTTTGATAATAGTCATATCATGCAATCGCCTACAGAGCGCCTCGATTCGGGTCGATCCAATACACTGGTTTTTTTCCAGTACGACTCTACCGTTCATAGAGTGAAACAACGAGTGCGCTTGTTTTTTAAGCTTTTCCTTTTTTATCTTTTGTTTATGTCATTTCCTTTTTCAACTTTTATTTATTTTCGGTTTCTTTTCTTTTGTTCTCGTTCTTAGTTTTTTATCATCATGTATTAAAAAATGGCTATCATGATTTTCAAAATTGTTTGTTGTGTATTTAAAAAAGGCTCATATCGTATTGTGAAAAAGCATCTAATGCATATTTAAAAATTGTTCGTTGTGTATTAAAAAATGGGTGATTGCATATTGTTCATCGTATGTTAAGAAAGTATTCATGTTTGTTTTCCACAACTGTTCACCATCTTTAAAATTATCCGTTGTGTATCTTCAAACGTCTCATCAGTTATTTAAAAGTTGTTCATCTTTCCCTCAAAAGTATGCATCCTGCACTTCATAGAAGTTTATTGTGTATTTTAGAAATATGTGATTTGTAAAAAGATGAACATATTGTATTTAAAAATACATGATGAATAATTTTTAATACATGGCGAACATATTTTTAATGGGAATGGACATTTTCAAATATGTGATGAACCTTTTTTTTAAAATAGCCGACAAACATGTGCTTCTCTGTTAATTTCAAGTTGACAATTGTTATGAATACACGTTGTACATTTTTTAGATACACGTTAAATATTTTTTAAATACACAATTGACATTTTAGGAATACACGTCAAACGCCATTTAAATACACAGTGAACATTTTTAAATTACATGATGAAAATTTATCTACTCCTATAAAAACGCGAGTTGGTGGTGATGGTATGCCTGCCTTCACATCATCTATGCCGCCCGATCTAGAATGTATGGCCGAGATCGATGGAGACCCATGCCACTTGCACTTTTGCAAAAAACACCCTGTGCTTGGACATAATTTTGGAGCAAGGACATCCATACACAACACCACAGGTTGTCTCTTCTCCTTTCTCCTTCTCTCGAGAAAGAAACAGAGTCTTCTAGACCCCTCCCAAATTCCTTGCTACCGCCTGGATCTTGCGTCACCGCTCTCCTCCGCTACCTCCCGAACTTCCCTCGCTCTGGATCCGGTCCACCATGAGCCAAGCCTCGCCGCCAAGTCCCTTGCCGCCGCCTGCCTCCTATGTCCCCACGGCAGCCGCCGCCGCATCGGCCCCCTTGCTTGATGCATCGGCTCGGCTCCAGCGCGTGACCCAGGGTCGCATGGTGGGCTGCGCTAGCCTGCCGGCCTGCCCCGCAGCCCCCTCGCCGACATGGGCCCGGCCGCCCCTCCTCGCCTCGCGAGATAGCTGGAGAAGAGAAGCTACGGGGTCGGCGGTTACCGCGGGACAAGATCATCTGCTGCTGTTGTGTCTGCTTGTTGAAAAAGGGTGTGCTGTCAAGAGGAGGCAGTGTTGAGAGTGCTTGGTCTGTAATAGGGCGAGCTTGGGCTGCACCGCAGATGTGTTTGCTGCTGCTGAATATTTCAACTGCTACTTCTCCGTATTTTTGTATTACATTATGCTTCGAGCTTTACTCACGACCTCTCCTTCTAGACCTGGGCACGCAAGATATCGAAGACTGAGAGGAATAGTGCAGTATATATTCTTTGTTCTCCGTTCGGAGCCTGTCCACTCATTCCATTTTATGCAGGCTCTGGTTCTCAACCTCCAACATGAGTCCCTTTCTTCCGTGCCTCCAATGGAGGCTACCAGCGGCAGGAACGCCAGAGTCATCCTGGGTATTGCAGATGCAGAGTTTTCCAGGGCGACCTGTTTGTTCCCGGCCGCGCCGATGTCAATTACCTTGATCCACTGTGATTGTCCCCAACCATGCTCAACCCCCCGTAAGTCATGTTTTTCTCCTACCAGATCAAAAAAATTGTCAAGTTTTTGGAGTAGTTGTGTGCCCGATCCATTCATGATTGAAATTGTGGTCTCCTAAACATGTGATTTGTGAAATGCTTAGCAACGAATTGTTTGTGGATCTGCAAAGTACCTTGTCACAGGTGGATTTGGACTTCCTATTTAATTCTTTGCAGAAACCTGTACCATCCCCTCAGGTCAATATTCATACCCTTTTTCATTGTGACATTTGTCAGATTTTTGTACTTGGGATGATTTGGTGCAAGGTATAGAGGATCATGATCAAGCATGGCTAAATATATTTGTAAGTAGAGAAGTTCTTGAGCACACATTAAAGGAAGAGAGATAAGCTTTTTCTCTTTGTTGTATCAAGTAATTAACTTCCCAGTCCGCTATATATTATTGTGTGCTGAACGCAATCTGAAATAATCTCGTTTACAAAAAATACATACATGTGTGGTTGTGTGAGATCTATTTGGAAGTGCTAATTGATGAAATGTATGTAGCATTAGTGAAATGTTGCTTTAGATAGATTTTTCATGACTTCAACATGCGCCTTCCATCTCCTTGATCATGTGAGTTCATATATCAGTTTTTAACTTCTGCAAGTAAATTTTGATATTGTGGAAGTTATATATGATTGGAATCACAGGGAAAACTATGTGATTCTTTTATTTCATGATAATAGACTCTTAAACCTACATGAACCAGCATAATTGTTGTAAACATTTTTTAAAGGCGTATATCTTCATTTATCTTAATTAGTTTAGATACATAGCGAGGGAAATTCTACCTGAAGCTCACTGCGTCAGATAGTCAAGCAAACGCACCACATCGTGGGCTGGCCCACCATGGCCAGAGATGAGAATGATCGCTCGAAGTGGAGCCGGAGACGACGCGACAAATCAGATTTCGGTGCATTATATAGTCTCTCGGCAGTTTTATTCCCTATAAAATGGTACCAATTTGTTTATGTTGAATACTATTTCAGTGTCGCGAGGCAAAAACCACTAGATTGTTTTAACTTAGTATGTTTAGAGCATTGGGGTCCTAAGTAGTTGTCTTTTAGTTTAAGGAATATTTGTCCTTTTGTCCACTTGCGAAACAAATATTGTAGTTTAACACTTTTGTCAAAAAAAATCTTCGCCAGAATACTACAGATCATCTACTGGCTCATTAATTTTTCCTTTGCCTAAATATACTACAGACCATTATACATGCAATACTGATTGCCTGGTATCTTTTTAGGTGTTTTTAGGTGAGAAGATAGATGAAGTGAGGGCTCAAGAGCTAATATTTTCGCGCTGATGTTTTGAACAAACAACAAAAAGAAGGATAAACTATGCTTGACAAACGATTACATGACCTGATAGATGCCTATGGTATTTAACTATGTAAGTTGAACTAGCCGTCTGAGTCATGCCTGACATTTTATTCTCTTCATGGTGGTGCTGTGTACAGATTCGTGCTTCTTGTTCATATTCAGCAAAGTATTCAGTCAAACACCTTTACTTTATTCTTGTTTGGTAAGGAACCATCTATAAGTGTGTGCTCAAATCTAGCTATATGTATGTTATTTGAATATATTATGCTATTTATCTTAAGGTTCAAATCTGGTATGCCTAAATATCAAGAAATGAGCAATGTTGAATCCTTGGATTAAAGGCAACATAATAATATGTTTTTGGAGATTTCTTGTTGTGCCCATGCTGATGATTTGGGTGATTTGGCGTGAGCGCAACAGCCACCGCTGCATATTTCACAATTCAGAGTTATTTACTGTGGCGCTTGCGTGCATTTGCCATTGAGGAATCCAATGTTGAAAGGAGGCTGAAGCACGACACATCATTTTGCCATAGTTTAATGGGCTAACGGCCGATGTGTGTATTGCCTTCTACTTTTCATGTGTTTGTAAAGTATTTGTTCCTTCTATCAATGAAATCGACAACGGCCACTTTGGGTCATCAAACTGAACCTATATTTCTATGGAATCTTGCGTGAGGTTGAGGCATTAATGTTCATTGGAGTGCCAAATTCATGTGCATGAAAAAACTTTCTGAACGTGTATATAGTATTTTATGTATGCAAGTTATATATCCGATATTTTATGCATGTTCTTTTTACATCTTAATTCTCACCCATGGATGGCATTTTGAACCGTATTAATGCTCATGGGCATGGGGATACGATGTTGCACGGCATGAGTAGGTGATGGAAGAGGAGATGTGAACATGTTGGCCCCATTGGGTTGAAGCCGAAGGATGAAGTAACTTGTCGCCATACCTCCGTTGCACATACTCTTAGGGATAGATAATGAGATTGTGGTGTTGTCGTTCTTTCATTATCGATATTAAGGTTAGTCCAAAGTGATATGCTTAATGTGTCACCATTTCTAGCAGAAAATGATGTGTGCTTGAGGTCGAGCACATGTCAACTGAGGTGGAACAAAGACATAGACCGATTTAGAGTTAGGTGTCATCACAAATTCACTATTGCCAGATATGTGGACTTATTAGATATTGCCAAATGCTATCCATCCCTAGCGGACGCCTCAATATAGGACGTAGTAGACACCTCGATATAGGACATAGCAGACAGAGGGAAAGCCGAGTAGGAAGAACAAGTACTCTTCCAAGGTGAAAATGGAAGCACGTATGTTTGATTGTTCCCAATATGTACCGATCAAATATTCAAATGTATAACATCATTTTGATCAATGTCTCGCTACATTATTTCGGTGTCCCCTAGCAATGCACTCACGCCTTCTTTTTGATTCCGTAGCGTAGCACGGACATCTTACTAGTGTTAGAAATACACTAGTGTTAGAAATACGTTGAACATTTTCTCAGTAAATTGTTTACATTTTCTAATGTGTTCAGTTTTTTATAAATACATTAAAAATACTAAAATAAAATGTGAATATATTTTAATTCCCTACCAGTTTTTTAAAACAGGATGAACCTTTTTAATACATAATAAATAGTTTTAAATACCAAAGAACATTTTTAATACTTGATAATGGATAAGTATACATGTAAGAATTTTTTTTTAATACATATCTTTTTTGTATACATTTTTAAGATTCTCCAATGCCTAATATGTGATCTTTTTTGTATTTTTTATCTTTTTAATAGTGAACTGTGTGCCAAAGCCACTAGACGCCAACGTATTTTGATGATTTCCTAAGACAATGACCTAACTTCTTGTAGCAACGCATAGGCATCCTTCTAGTTCTATTAAAGAGTAGAGAAAAGTAAAACAAAAATGTAAAAGAAATGAAAGAGAAAAATGAAAATAGTATTTATTTGTTTGCCTGTAGGTGTTCTTCGTTTTTTATTGAGCCAAATGCACTGCTTGCTTTCTTCTTTTTTATTGATGGAAGCATAGCCGCAAGAGCTATGTCTCGTATTAAGGGAGGTGAAAGCTGCTCTCGCTGAAGTGAATTGCTCCCCCCGCAAGCAACTCAGACGACTCATCTCAGTACCTCCAGGGAGAAGTGTGGGGCCGCTACCACTCCGTCCGCTTCACGTTCGTTGTAGGGGGCGTCCTTCTTGAGGCAATTCGACCCGGTTTTCCCAGATTTTCTTATCCTTTGGTTTATGTTTTCCCTGTTTTGATCTTTTTTTTGACTATAGGGGTTTTGTAGCAGCCCAGCAGCATTCGTGTTTCTTTTATTTTCTCCATTTTTTATTCTTTTTTGCATTTGTTTCTTTGGTTTTATTTTTATTTTTTCTGTGGTTTATTTTTTCCATTTTTGGTTTTCTTTGTTTCTTTTGGGTTTTATTCTACTTTTTTTATATGGCAACAACATTTTTCTAATAAACATTTCACACTTTTTAATGCAAGTTTCACTATTTTTAATATATCAACAACATTTTTATATGCATATTTTTAACATTATTAACTGCTTGGTTAACATTTTTCGTATATAATATTAACATTTTTGGAATACATGGTCAATATTTTTCTATATATTTTAAAATACTTTATTAACAGTTTTCAAATAACAGATTAGCAGTTTTTAATACATGGTCAACATATTTATATACACATTTAATATTTTCCAAATGATAAACAATATTCAAAAACTTGTTCAATATTGTTTAAAATGCTTGATTGTAATTTTTATATAAACTAGTCAATATGTACGTGCAATGCACGTTAATTTAGAAGTATATTAAGTGCATGCGGATATTAAGTAGGATATTATTTGCGTGTTATTATGTGATTAACACTATATTTGGCATGAAATTAACTACATGCTAAACGTGTTGAGCGCTCGATATTGAAGCAGTCTAGGTCGCTGGATTGACATTATTTGATAGCCAAGATTAATTGGATCTGCCCCTTCGCGTCTTTTATATTGGTAGATGATAAAATAATCATATTTTTTAAATATATGGTCAACATTTTTTATACACATTTAACCTTTCCCAAATGCCTGCTTAACATTTTGAAATATTTGTTCAACATTTTCTTTAAATGCTTGCTTAACATTTTTTATATACTTGATCAAAATTAAACAGTTTCTCTATGCATGTCGAACATTTTACGAATGCTTGATTATCATTTTCCAAATGCTTAATTAAAATTTCCTGAATGTCTAAAGGGCAGCGCGTATTGGGCCGGTCTAGTAGCCATGGCTCTACTGCTGATGTCATATTTCTTTTCTTTTTTTGTTTTCAGTATTTATTCATATTTTTGTTTTCATTTCTTCGCTTTTATTTTCACTTTTATAATATTCAAAAACATTACACACACACACACACACACACACACACACACACACACACACACACACACACACACACACACACACACACACACATATATATATATATATTATATATATGTAAATTGTTTGGGGCACCTAGGTGCCTGGGCACCTTGATCGGGTCCAACCCGTTAGTACAACCTTTGGTTTCTTTCCTAATGTATTTGCATGCAAGACATTCCATCTATGAAACAACATGAAGCATTTCCTTTTATTGTTTTTTCTCTCATCCTTTCCACCTAGAAGATTTAGACCGCGTATTTGCGAATATCTACAAAAGTAGAATATGTATGGTGCGCACACATTTACGTGGACAATTGAGTATCATACCCATTTATCTGTGATTGTGTACTTCAAAAAACAATTAGGTATAATACCTCCATGTTATTGGGGTATGTACTCGTATATTTCACGCCGGGGTATGTAGCAAAATATGCAAAAACAATTAGGTATAATACCTATATATTATTATAGTCATATATTTTACGCTGGGGTATGTAGTTGTAGAGAATGGGTATATATGGTTGTATAGAAATATTGAGTATGTACGCATATATTTCAATTTCGCATACCCACTTATTTTTCTAGTATGTACTTCAAAAAACAATTAGGTATAATACCTACGTATTATTGGGGTATATATTCATATATTTCAAGCATGGGTATGTAGATGTAGGGAAAGATGGAAAAACAATGAGGCATAATATCTACGTATCATTGAGGTATGAACTCGTATATTTCACATCGGGGTATGTAGCTCTAAAAAAATGTTGGGATATATACATACACAAAAAACTAATGAGTATATAGTTAGATAAAAATACCTACGTACGCAATGCTAAAAGTTCTTACTATATTTTACACGGTAATAGTATGGAAGCTTTTTTATTGCCTGATCTCACTAATGGACAATTGATGACGCACATTAAATAATCAGATTTGACTATTTCCATATAAGGTACGCCATGCAAACATCTATGGAAGGTAATTCATTGACATAATTTACACGCATGAGAGCCATGCAAACAAGTATGGAAAGTTTTTTCGACAAAGATATAAATTAAAATATCACCTCATTTGTTAACGGATCAAATCCAATAACCCATATATCCATCATCACAAACACAATCACGATGCAATTGAACGACCGTCATATATATAACTGGGGCACCTAGGTGTCTGGGCACCTAGAGCATTAGCCGTTAGATCAACCCATCATCCTATCGAGATATATCGGGTTTACAACTGCCCAACCCACAACCCGTTAAAAACATTAAATACATTGGCAAGCACACGAATTTGGACCTTCCATAATATTAAAAATATTTATTAGCCCGTCACGGTTCACACCTTCCATAAATACTGCATGCGGATAAATTAGTACCTATCATAATGTTTCGCATTATTCTGATGCTATTTAATTCGGCCGTTTCCAAAAATAAGAGCCGCACTCTAATTGATTGCTTACCAAAAAAAAAGGGCTCAGGCTGGTCATAGTGGGGAGTAACTTAGACTAGTGTCATATGCATGACACTAGTCTAAGTTACTACCTTCATAATGCAAAGTAACATGATAGTTGTGTCATAGATGGCTTCATTTATTAGCTTATAGACTCATCTTGTCTTGGGAAGCGCTATGTTACAGTAACATATTATGTTACCACCTCACATTAAATACTTGCCACATAAGCCAAAATTTCTTGGAGTGCGCTATGTTACTAGCTAAGTTACTCCCACTATGACTAGCCTCATGCACTGCCATAATTTGGCCGCGGAATTAAAGCGGGAGGAAATAAAAGCATCCAGCATGCATTACATACCTATACGTGATCCACTCTCCCTGATTCATTTTCTACATGCGCACACCCCGCTGATTTCACCTCTCCTTCGTCTGTCTTCCCCAAAAGCATACCCAGATAAGCATCCAATTGGAATTCTCACAGGTTTACTCTCCACATACCCTTACAGCACTTTTCCATTTTCTTTTCTTCAAACATTCTAATTATTTTATACAAATAATACAGACCAAAATAGGGCCATGGAACTTGCCGTCAAAGCTGTACTCCCTAACACAATCCATATGTGGTGTAAATGGCACATTTTTTACAAAGCCAAAGAACATATCGGTCCTAATCTTTACAGCAAGACATCTGATTTCAAAGACAAGTTCCATAGAGTTCTTAATCATACAAGGACCATAGATGAGTTTGAAGGTGCTTGGAACTCACTTATTGCTGAGTATGATCTCCATGGCAACACCTGGCTACAAGATGTGTGGGATAAACGTGATCGCTGGGCACCACCATACTTCAAAGATTTTTTCTTCGCAAAGATGACGACAACGCAACGCAGCGAGTGCATGAATCATGTGCTCAAAGCCTACGTTTCACCATCATCAACCATGCATAACTTCGTTAAACAATACGATAAGTTTATTGCTGATAGGATTGCGGCCGAGGACAAACTTGAGTTCGACACTTCAAAGGTACATTTATATAATAGTACAAATATACCTTTTTCTTTTTCTAAATGAGATTCATTACCATACCTCATGTCGTTGCCACTTATCATATTCGCAGGATGCAAGGCAGCCGAGATGTGGTTCGCCAATAGAGAGGAAAGCTGCTAAAGTTTACACAGACACCATGTTTGCGAAGTTCAGCGACCAGGTATACATGAGTGCGTCTTATTTTGTCCAAGAAATCAGAGATGATGGCACATACATAACAGTTCACATGGAATGTGATACGAGGGAAAACTGGAGTAAGTTAGAGTTTCCAGCTCATGTAAAGAAAGATGAAGAGGAATACAGATGTATTTGTAGATTATTTGAACACATGGGCATATTATGCTCACACATAATCAGGGTATGCACAATGGACCCTTTCAGTACTAGTCTTCTTTTTCCAAGGAAATTAGAGTCAAATTATATTATTCAATTTTATTTCAGGTTATGATGCATATTGGGTGCCGGAATCTTCCAGACAAATACATCAAGAAAAGATGGACGAGCAATGCCCGAGAAGGAAATAAGAGCAGATTCAACATGCATGTTGCTTCTTCGAGGACTCACCGGCATACCCTGTTATTCGAAGCTTGCATGGACCTATCGTCCGAAGGTGATGCATCAATTGATGCGTACCATGTTGCAATGAGGAAAATTGCTGAAGCTTTACAGGAGATCCGTTTGATGCCAACCCAAGAAGATGCTACGGCTATACTTCAAGTCCACACAACGTCTACACATTTATCTGCAGAATCAGATGATGAGTGTGCCAATGAAATGAAAGACGAGGACATCTTAGAAGCTCAACTTCATGACAATGTGCTTCCACCAAACCGACGCAAGAAGCGAGGACGTCCAAGGACAGCAAGGCTCAAATTTGCTGCCGAAGGTGGTGTACCTACAAAACGGAAATGTTCATTTTACCAAGAGAAAGGACACTACAGAACTGGTTGTCCTCAAAACCCAAAGAATTTGACTAGGTCAAAGATTAATAAAGTCTGCAAGAAGTGCCAGCTTCCTGGCCACAACACCTCCACATGTGGCGATCCTCCTTTACATACTTGATACGTTTCAGTACAAGTGTAATAGTTCTCTTCCAAAATTTCCTTCATCTTATTGAAGCATGTACTGTTCGTCCTTAATAATAACAGTGCCAAGATATTTATGATTTCCCATTCATTTTGTTTTTTGCATAACACTAAGCAATGGTCGTGTTATGCTACTGTCGTCCTCACTGCCAACTGTTTAATGAGTTTAAAACCCAGCTTGCATGGCAAACTTGTGTTCTAACTGAGTATCATCCTGTTGTCTGTTGCCATACCTTGCTCATGTTTGTCGATACAAGTTTAATACCCAGTTCAATAGTCCGATAGTCTTACTTCCGACTTATTTCTAATTACATGTACATATACCTATATGAATTTTGATTTTGCTAACTACATGTCCCATGCGGTTCTATGTACATATACCTACATATGTACAAACTAGTACAATGTGCGGGCAGAATTGACAAATTTGACCTCAAAGCGAAAGTATTTCATAAACTAAACTATTTTCAAAAATATTTCACACCGTTGACCTTTTTGTGCAGCTCCCAACAGTAAGGCGCTGCACTCTACTGTGCAACTCCTTACAGTTAGGCGCTGCACAGTGTAGTGCAGCTCCTTACAGCTAGGCGCTGCACAGTGTGGCGCCTGTGTGTTAGGCGCTGCACAGTAAGAGTGTAGCGCCTTGCTGTTGGGCGCTGCACATTAAAGGTCAGCTAGGTGTAATATTTTCAAACATAGTTTAGTTTGTGAAATAGTTTCGTCCTGAGGTCAAATTTATGTTTTTTGCCCAATGTGCAGCATTCAACTATTACTAAATTTTTGCAACTATTCGTAATGCTCCTTTCTATTTCACCTATCAGCTATCATACATGGCAGTACGTGAGAGAATCAATTCGGTTTCATTTTTTCAAAAAAAAAAAAGAACATTAATTAGAGGCGCATCTTTGGAAAGTATTTCAATTTCTATTTATACCATTTCCATACTACACACGCCCCGCAAATTTTTTGGAAGGTATCCGACGGGAAATCAGTTCGGTTCAATTGTGCCAAAATTGATTCACCATTGATGACAGACACATTTTTGGAAGATAATACCCTTCCCATGTTATACCCTTTCCAAACAAATGGATAACTTCGGTTTGTTTTTTCCAAAATGATAGACCATTAGTGCACAAGCCACGCCATGCAAATTTCTTGGCAAGGTATTCAATTCGCATGCATCTTTTATTTCTGGAAAGTTCGCATGGGTATGAATTAGAAACAGACATATGAAAACTAATTTTTTATCGATGGAAATAAAATGCAAACATAAACACCTATTTGTTAACGGGTTATATCCAATAACAGATCTGACGGCATCTAGATAAGGTGCCTGGGCACTTAGAGGGTGTTTGTTTCCAGGGACTTATGGGTTTAGGGACTTAAAAAAGTCCCTATAACTCCCACATAAACCAAACACAATGGACTTATTGGGACTTATTGGGGTGATTAGGAACTTATCAAATAAGACTCTCAGGGAGGAGCTTATTGGGACTTATCGATCTGGACCCGCACCGCTCGATCCCCTACTCGCCTCGCGTACCGCATCGCCCCGCACGCCGCTCGTTCCCCTCCTCGCCTCGCGTACCGCATCGCCCCCTCGTTTCCCTCGTCGCCTCGCTCTTTCCTGCGTCGTACCAATCGCCGCCGCCGCCGGTAGCTTCAACAGCCGCCGCCATGGCCGACGAGGAAGACGAGATCCCCTTCTTCTCTCAATTCCCCTCGTCCCAGGAGGCACCCGAAGGCTCATCCGCCGATGGAAATCTCGGGAGAGGAATGGGTTTCTTGGATCTCAACAACAGCATCGACGTCTTTCCGGAGTTGGGCTCATACCAGCAACTTCTCTTTGACCAGTCGGCCGGTCATGGCCTTCCTCCGGTTGGACGTGGTCGTGGGAGGCCCGTGCCCCAGGGCGGAGGAGGCCGCAGCCGGTCTCTGAACATCGGAGGCCGAGGCGGCTCTAACCTGCGTCCGTTCGTTGAAACAACAATGATATGAACAAGTGTTGTTCGCTTGTAATTTCTTTTATCTCGGTTGTTATGTACTCTCTCTTATTTTGGTTTTTATCAACAAGTGTTAATCGTTTGTATGAACAAGTGTTATGAACAAGTGTTATTTCGGTTGTCATTATTCTGTAATTCGTTTGTATGAAAAATGGTTATCAACTTATAAGTCCCTGTAAACAAACAGGCAGGGACTCGGGACTTATAAATCGATGTAAACAAACAGGCAGGGACTTATGACTTATAAGTTAGGACTTAAAAAAGTCCTGGGACTTATGAAACAAACAGGCCCTTAGGTGTCCCAAACTGCCATTATTCTGGACCACAGCCACCCGACCTGACGACACACGCCCACCCACCCACTGCTCGTGCCCATTTTCTTCCCCCACCTCACCGCCTTCCTCCCTCGCTCCCCCCACCATCTCCACCTTATCCCCACCTTCTTCCCGCAGGCACACCCCACTATACCTGGCCAAATGGGCCGGCCCGGCACGGCACGGCCCGGCCAGGCTTACACGGGCCAGGCACGGCACGGCCCGGCCAGGCACGTATAATACACGGGCCGTGCCGGGCCGGCACGCGTGCTCGCCTCTCCGGCCCAGGCACGGCACAGCAGCCTCACGGGCCGGCACGGTGGCCCGAGTGGCACGGGTAGGAGCGAGCAGCCGAGCGCCTCGTCACGGGGGTGCCGCATCGCGTTCGTCGGCTCGTGCCGTTGCACCTGCATGCATGTCACCTGCATGCATGTCACCTTTTTTACTGCATCTCAACTGCACGCATGCACGCCCGCCTCCTGGCTCAGTGCGTTCGTAGGCTTGTGCCGTTGCACATGCATGTACGTATATTATACATGTACGCCTCCTGGCTTCTGCGACGTGCTAGCTGCGAGCCGTGCCGTGCCGGGCCGGCACGCGTGCCTGGCTAGCCAGCCCAGGCACGGCCCTAGCCGGGCCACGTGCCGGGCACGGCCCGTTAAGCCACGTGCCGGGCCGGCCCATGACGGGCCGAGCACGCGGGCTATCGGGTCGGCACGCTAAGGCCGGCCCATCTGGCCAGGTATGCACCCCACCCAGCCCAACCCCCACTCCACCTACCGCCGGCCAACTCCCGCCCAGCACCAACATGACCCCGCTGCCCGGCCACCACCCCGCACCACCCTCCTCGGCCACCAACCACCCCGCGCCGCCCGCCCCGGCCACCACCCGGCGCTGCCAGCCCCCTGCAACCACTCCGCGCTCCCCGCCCCATCGTCATCCACGTAATATGCCGCTGCACCTCGGCTGTGCCGGCCCTCTTCATCTGCTGCAGCACCTCCATCCCATCTCCCTCCCGGATCCGGTGAGGATCCACCGCGCAGTGCATCAACAGCCGCCGTCGGGGCTGCTCTCGATCTATGAGGAGGAGCACCTCCCCACCAGATCCGACGAGGGCCATGGCGCCGTGCAGTTCGGATGGGGTTCTCACCCCGTCCCACGCCGTCCACCGTAGGGGAGAAGGACGAGGAGCTCCACCACCGGCCCCTTTGCCCCCCAAGCAGTTTGCAGCGTGTGCGTGTGCAGGACGGTAGGCACGTCGATGCAGTCCATCCCCAGATTCGACTGCAGATGTCGGCCCCTCTGCAGCTTGGTGCCCAGCGCGGGCACCGACCGCAGCCCCACCCCCATGCCACCTCCCTCAGCCCCGGATCCACCAGCACCTCCCCCGCCCACGGTGCGCCATGGTCGACGGCGTCGCCCCATAGGTCAGAGTGATGCGGCCACCGATGATGCTCCGAGCCTCTTTCCCTCCCAGCCTCCTTAATGCTCCCTCTCCCCCTTGATTTGTCTACACCAGAGCAGCTGCGGGGTCAGTGCGCCGTCAGATCGAGCGCTGACGACCATGAGCAGTGAGAGGACCAGAGGAGGTGATGCAGGGTCATTTTCCTTTGTCGATTCAGTGCAATTTCTTTCTTTTTGCTGCAGTTTGATTCAAAAATTGTGTGTGGTTCACTTTTTTGCTATTTTCTACAGGAAGAAAAGGACTGCAACCGCATGCAGTACATCACCCCGTGCGGGATCCGTGCCATGGTGATATTTTTTAGTCATATTGCATTTCACTTGCTTGAGCGAGCAGTTCGTCAGCCGCGTTCCGTGTAGTGCATTGCCGTGTTTTTGCAGTGCGTTGGCATGTCCTTTGCAGGGAAGCACCATCTATTTTTCCGTGCAGTGCATTGGCAGCTTTTTGCAGTGCGTTCATGTTCTTTCCCAGGAAGCACCATCTATTTGTGTGACAAGTTTGTGTTTTATCTGTATGTTTAGTGCACTACAGCTTAGGGCACCTCGTGCAGTTCAGAAAACGTGGGCTTGTAGTGCATTAGCTCATCGTGTGACGAAGAAAACGTGGGCTTGCAGTGCATTACCTCTCTGTATGAAGAAGTGCAATTTTTTTTCGTGTGTATCAAAATTTAGTCGATTACATCAACACCTGCAGTGCATTTGTTCCTCGGATGTGGTTCAGTTTTTAGAGTGATGTTGTTCACTTGTGCCCAACATGAAAGTGCTAAAAATTTAGCGAAACAACAAAGATAGAACCGCTGTTCACTTCGATATATGTCGCGGTTCATTTGCTTCATCTGTGCTGTCCACTCACTCCACCTCGTTTGGGAAAATTTACGTCCCACAAAAAATAAATCATGCAGTGCACTTGTTTGTCCAATTGAAGTGCGGTTTTTAGTCTAAATAAGTGTGGTTTCTGTCTGATGTAGTATGGCTTGTTTACGGTAGTCTCGAGGTTCACTTTTCATAGTATTGCGGTTTACCAACACTCGACGTGAAGTGCCCTCCACCTTGTTTAGGAAAATTTACGTCCCACAAAAAAGAAATCATGCAGTGCACTTGTCTGTCCAATGAAGTACGGTTTTTAGTCTAAATAAATGTGGTTTTCTGTCTGATGCAGTACGACCCGTTTACGGTAGTCTCGAGGTTCACTTTTCATAGTATTGCGGTTCACCAAACACTCGACATGAAGTGTACTCCACCTCGTTTAGGTTGGTCACAATGGGCAAGAACATAAGCTAGTAACTTACACACTTCCCTAGACTATGTTATTATCTCCATAGTGGGTAGGAACATCTATGTAGTGTCATGCAACGATGTATTTATTAGGTTATAGACTCATTGTTTCTTGGAGTGTGTGATGTTCCGGTAACTTAGCTAGTTACTACAAGCACCTCTCTCTTCATTAAATATGTGCCACATAAGCAAAGTTGTATTGGAGTGTGTGATGTTACTCCTAAGTTCCTCCCCATTGTGACCAGCCTTAGGAAAATTTACGTCCCACAAAAAAGAAACCATTCAGTGCACCTGTTTGTCTGATGAAGTGCGGTTGTTCGTCCGATGCAGTGCGATTTTTAATCGGATGAAGTACCCACGTCGATTTGGGTGTCGCGAAAAACAGAGTGTCCGCGTTTCCGGTAAATTTAAAACTGCTCTTAAACTATAAGGAATTAGAGAGTGTTCTACATGAAAAAGTTGTGTCTCGTCGATATCTTTCCAACGGCATATCATTTGAATCATTTCGACAACCGGTTTAGAAAAATTTCACGAAAAAGGCCGTTGCCACTCGTCGTCCGCCGCACGATTTTCAAAATTAACTTAAAACTGTATGGAATCTCAAAACCATTTCTACATATGAAAGTTGCGCCTTGTTCATAGCTTTCCAACGATGTATTACATGCCTCGTTTCGACAAACGGTTCAAAAACTAGAGCAAAAAACAGTACCGAAAAATTGCAAAAAATTCAAAAAAAAAAAGAATTCCGCGATTTAGTAAATTCGAAACTGCTCTTAAACCGTAGAGAATTAGAGAAAATAATAGATATGAAAAAGATGCGCCTCGACGATATCTTTCCAACGGCGTATCATTTGCCTTATTCCGATGAGCAGTTTAGAAAAAATCACGAAAATACACTCGCTGTCACTCGTCATCCGCCGCATCATTTTTGAAACTGCTCTTAAACCGAGAGGAATCTCGAAAAGTGTTCAACAAGGCGAAGTTGCGCCTCATCAATAACTTTTCAACGGTATTATACGCCACGTTTCAATAAACGGTTAAAAAATTAGAGCGAAAACATCACCGGAAAAACACTGCGTGCAGTTTTTTTCGACACGAAGTTCACTCGTGAGAGTACTGCAGCACACTTGGTTCAAATAATGACGTGCACTTGCATTGAGCGTGCAGTGCGGAAGTGTTATCAGAATAACTATTCTGATAATATTATCAGAATAGAACGGATATATATATATACATACATCCCAGCTATTCTGCAACTGATTCCTGAATAAGCTATTCAGAAACCCATCCTAACTGCTGAGAAGACAAGACCTAACTGCACTGAGAAAGCAAACCTAACTGCTTCGCGTCGCTATTTTTCAATCGATAAATGCTCCCTGCCTCGATCGGTGCCGTAGTCAAAACTACTAGGAATCGGTGTGTTTTTGGTGTAATATGATTTTCGCACAAACTTTACGCGTGCATGCGTAATTTTGAGCGTGTTTTTTGCGAGTTCGATCATTGAGCGGGTATTATTTGCATTTTCTGTTTTTTTAGATTAACTAGCAATCGAGTGTCACAATGCATCATAATTTTGATGTTTCGTGTCGCGATTTTGATTCGCGGACGTATGTACCATTTAGTTTCGTCATGTTGGTGCTCAATTTGCCATTCGTGTCATTGGATTTTGGTGGATTACTTGTGGTTCGGTCCGTTGTAGATGGACTCTTTGCGGGGCGTGGGAATCCTTTCGTATGTAGGCTTATGTCAGCAATCTCTAGTCAATGTCGTATCATTAGGTGTACACGGATCTTTTACGGCAGTTAGTTATGCGTAATTTTTGATTTTCTGCATTGGGGATTTCATTTTTGCACGGGCGAAAAGAAAACACAGTCAACCGGCATGTAGTAGTACGTAACTGGCTTATAATAATAAGCTAACTGCAGCAAATGATTTTGCATGATTTAACTGCCGGAAGGTAGTGTTCACAAGTAACTGCAGTAGCTAGTAAAGATAACTGACACACAACTTTTAAATAGTCTGTCCTCTTTTTTTCACGCAAGTATTTAGTTAGCAAAGACACCTGACAGAAGGGAGTGTTCATAGCTAAGTGTGGTAGCCATTAAAGATAACTGCTGAAAAGGGCTCTGTTGACTGGACAGAAACATGGTGTTTTGTGTGCATTAACTTCCGCAAATCAGTGTTTAGGTTCAACAGCCGTATCTAATACAAGATAACGAGGGAGTGTGCATGTTTTTTCTTTTGCCTTAGCTATCAGAGATAAATGCTTTGGGGGAGTGTATTTTTTGCATTTTTCATTGTAATAGGAGCGTATTTATATAGTTTTTTTTTGCAATCAAGGATTGTCGTGCTAATTGCCATCTTTTACATAGGCTAACTGATTGAGAAGTATGAGATAACTGTGTGGATTTATAGTGAATTAGCTAATTGCCTTATGAGTTTTGAGCTAACTTTTTATAATTATAATGCTAACTGCTCTATACGGACGCCCTCGTCTCCACGTGTTTTTATATAATTTTGTTGTCTTCTTTTCTTGGACGCAAGTATTGTGTAAACTGTCGCAAGTGAGCATATAGTTTCAACTGCAGCAGCTAATATAAGATAACTGCCCTTTAGGGATTGTACTTTTTTTCCCTCGTGTTAGCTAGCAGCCCGCCGCGGGGCTGTTGGGGGGGGGGGAGTATGAGTTAACTGCAAGTGATTGGGTTTTTTCGTTTACTAACTAACGGGGCACGATAAACTATTTTTGGTTTTCTTTTTCTTTCTTTTTTATATAGTACGCAAGTCATCTATTTTTTATATGATTTTTTGTCTAGCTAACTGCAATTGATTCTCTGGGTTAATTTGTAACTCATTTTTTTACGAGTAGTAATTCTTTGTTTAGCGCAAGCTAACTGCTAGTAGTTTTTGTTTTATGCTAACAGATGTGGATGATCAGCTTTTGATTAGTTAGGTTGAGCAAACTGATGAGGTACATTTGGGCTAACTGGGAGGGGAGAGGGTGTTTGGGGTGTTGGGCTAACAAGCGTGTGCGCTTGTGGGCCTATATGGGCTTTCTTATTTTTATGCGTCATTTTCGTCTACTTGTCGGACTGATACCACCGCCGTCTCTTATGCACTCTCTGTCTTAACTGCTCCATTTGCGGCCCTCTATCTCTATTTTCTCTCGCGAGAACTCCTTCCTTCGCCCTAGGGCAGACGTCGCGACGCCGTCACCAACGATCGCTTCTAACCCTAACCAACCGGCCGTCGGGCGGTGGTATTCGTCGGAAGCAGGAGACGGCGTGTTTTTGTTCTGCTTCGCGCGGTGGAAGTCGTCTTCATCCTCGCTGTTGGATCTGCAAGGGGATCTCGCCTGTTCTTCAGGTATGTTTTCTTAAGGTTTTTTGGCACGGGAGGGAGTGGTTGGGTGTGTTTGTATTAGTATCAGTTCTCCCGAATTCACCTTGGTACTATGGCTGCGGGGCAATTTGATTCTTGTTTTGATTAATTTCCATTTTTTGATTTATGCTCTTCAGTCTTAAGTTTCTATCTAAGTTGGGGTCGTTTTCTGTATGCATGTACAGGCGGCGGGGATTGTGAGGTGTTTGTTTTCCTCGGGATGAGTTCGATTGGAAGGGGTGCTGGTTGTGCAAATGGTTAGTCATCATATATCAGTTAATTGCACATAACTTCAGAAATGGAAGCAGTTAACTGCTTTCTTGTTTTAATTTTGTGTGTGTATGTTCATCATGAATTTATCTTGTTAACTTTTCACATCCATGTCTTAATATGCCAGTGGCAGTTGATGCTGCTGCGGTAGCTTTGGCCAAGGTGTCACTTGTTAATGGCGAAGGCAGTGATGGGGATGCAGGTGAAGGGGGTGGTATGGTTGATAGCAAAGCAAATGCTAGTGGAATAAATGAGACGTGCAAAGTCGGTGGTGTCTTCTGCTCTCCTCATATCGGTGTCGACAGTGTTGAAGGTTTTTTGTGGGAATCTGTTCGAATTCGTTTAATTTTCCTCATTTTGTTAGTTGCTGTTTTGAGTTGTTGCATTTTTATCTTTTTTATCTTACTGTTTTTTTTGTGTGCATTTTTTGCTCTATAACGTGTAGGTATTTCGTTGCCGGATGTTAACGATTTCATCATGCAATCTTGCCGTGACATCAATGCCCAACATGTTGCGCCTAATTCCCCACTGACGCGCAACATGGCTGCGCTTCCCAATGTTGAACCATGTAGAGCTTCCGATGGAGACAACTTTGTGTGCAGTCTGACTCCAGCGTGGTGCGATATGCAATCGCAGTCAGTCATGGGCAATGAGATTGTTACACATGATTATATGGTCTCACAGCAGTTAAGGAATGAGGAGATAAGGCAGGCAGAGAAGCGGAATTTTTTTTCAGAAAAAGTTGATGCTCATGAGAGGAAGAAGTGGTTGAGGCTCCCCAAAGGTGTAGTTGATTCCTCAAATGTCACCAACAATTCTCATGTTCCAGATGCATGTGCTGGAGTCCGTGTGCCAGTTGGCACATCACTGGATGTCTCTGCTAGTCTCAATGTAACTGCAAACGTGGGTTCGGTGAGTGAAGGCGACCCTGCAGTATCTTCTAGCCAAGGGAAGCGCAGGGTAGTTGTTGCAAAGATTAAGCATGGACTTCGTGGCACCCATCCTACCAGTGGTGTAGCCAGTAAAATTGTTAATCCATCTCCACGTCGGAGTCCACGCATTGCCAGTGGTCCAGTGGTTGATCGTGTCTATCCGAGTGTTAAGCTTGATGGAAAGCATGTTTCTTTCGAGGGTTCAGAGGCTGGAGGTGGTTGTAGAGGACCTTCTGTTGATGGCACTGGGCTCGACGGGAATAATGTATATGTTCTAATCTTTGTTTGTTTGTTTCTTTTTTTCCTTTTTTGTTAAAATAACTGAGTTGTTGTCTGCATGCTAACTGCCTTCTTTTTTGTCTATTTTTTCCATTGGTAGGTTACTAGGAAGCGTCGGCCCAAGGTTGTTGGGAGTGGACCAAATAAGAAAGCGGCAAAGTCCACGGCGTCAAACGCTGGTGCTTGTGATAGGATCAATGTAACTGTTCGCTGTTCTTTGGGAGAGGTTTCTGAGGCAGTTGCTCTGCTTGAGACACGACATAAAGATATTGTTTGTAAGGCTGGTTTTGGCTGTGTTTTTGACTGGGTTCTGAAGGGCAATGTGTCGCGCCTTCTGATGTGTCACTTGATGAAGAATATTGACACGGCTACGATGCGCATTGACTGTGGCCCTAATAAAGTTCTTGTAGTCAGCAGAGAAACCGTGCATCAGTGTTTTGGGTTCCCGATGGGTGATGACACAGCTCCCAGGCCAGCTGATAGTGGCCATGACGAGTCAATGGCTAGATTTAAGGCGGAGTTGGGTTTCAGCAAAGCTTCTGTGGTTGACATGAAAGACTTGAGGACTGTGTTGAAGCAGCTTGTAGTCGACGAGTCAAAGGACGTGCTTGCTGTAAAGGTTTTCTTTGCTATCCTTTTCTCAAAGATGATATGCCCAGGTCCTGCTATCCGTATAGGCAGGGAGGCTGCAATGCTAGATGTTATTGTTTTTGAAGATATGGCAACGATGGATTTTCGCCAGTTAGTAGTGGATGAGATAAAGCGTGCAGCTATCAGATGGCAAGATCCAAATATCATTCAAGCAGGTCCAGAAGGTTGTGGAGTAGTGCTAGTCCTTATGTATCTTGATTGTTGCCTACTGAAGGGCATGTCTGTGATGCATGTGCAGACTCCGCGTGCAAATTTCCTGACAGAGAAGGTGCTGAATTCAATTTTCTTGAAAGACATTATAAAGAAGGGTGGGAAATTTCTGGATGGCTGTGTTTTCGGAAAACTTGGGGTGAGTTTTTTCAACTATATGTGTTCTTTCTATTTTTAGTAATTGTCTTTTTAGTAAGTCTTCTTACGAGTATAAAGTTTAGCTAACTTCACCTATTATGTGGAGCTAACTGCTATCTCTCGAAATGTTTTTCGGTCGAAGTTAACATTATTTTAACCCTTTTGTTTAAATTATTTATGTTCATAACTGCTTTGTTTTTAGTTTTTTACAGATAGTTAACTGGCTTAAGCCTTGTTCTTAACTTCAGCTAACATTATGTTCATTTTCTTAATCCAAAGTACTCATCGATTTTTTGTTTTTTGTTTTTTTACATGTGCTCAGTGGAAATCCCGTAACCAGATTGCATATTGCCAGCAAGTTTCCCCTGGGCAAAGTCGTGATCGCGACTTTCATGATGCTCATGTCCATACCTGCGCTCCGAAACAACATGCACAGAATGAAGATGTAGCCTTTAAAGTACAAAAATATAGTAATGCCACGGAAGATGGTGGTGTATTTGAGAAGATTGATGATTTTTTGCGGAAGGTGAATGAGTTGGCTGCTGAAGTTCCTACGACATCTGGTCGTCTGAGTTGCATTGCTGGCATTTTTCCTGAAGGCCATGGACCAAGAGAAGAATCAATGAAGGAGGCTACAGAGCGTGATGTTGCTATCATTGGTAGTCTTCGGAGTGCGACATCACACATTTGCACTGCTTTTAACCATTTGAAGAAGAAACATGATGCCATATGCAAAGGCTTTGAAAATGATGCTCGTATTATTGTGAGTCAGATTAGCAAGCAGAAGAATGACGCGTCTGCCCCCGTGCGTGATGATGATTATACTGGTCAACGGGGTGAGGAGGTGAGGTGATCTTTTCCTTTCTTTCTCTCTTTGATCTTTGTATGCATGGTAATCAACTGTCTCATACAAGATAGCTAACTGCTGACCTTATTGTGAGTCAGATTAGCAAGCAGAAGAATGACGAGTCTGCCCCCCGTGCGTGATTATACTGGTCAACGGGGTGAGGAGGTGAGGTGATCTTTTCCTTTTTTTTTCTCTCTTCGATCTTTGTATATCATGGTGATCAACTGTCTCGTACAAGATAGCTAACTGCTGACCTTATTGTGAGTCAGATTAGCAAGCAGAAGAATGACGCGTCTGCCCTCGTGCGTGATTATACTGGTCAACGGGGTGAGGAGGTGAGGTGATCTTTTCCTTTTTTCTCTCTTCGATCTTTGTGTAGCATGGTGATCAACTGTCTCGTACAAGATAGCTAACTGCTGACTTTATTGTGAGTCAGATTAGCAAGCAGAAGAATGACGCGTCTGCCCCCGTGCGTGATGATGATTATACTGGTCAACGGGGTGAGGAGGTGAGGTGATCTTTTCCTGTTTTTCTCTCTTCGATCTTTGTATAGCATGGTGATCAACTGTCTCGTACAAGATAGCTAACTGCTGACCTTATCCCCCATCAACATCATACGTACATGTTTTTTTCAGGTTGTTGTTGATGCGTCAGATGATGGTGAAGATGATAAGCAAGAGCCCCCTGCTGAATCTCCTCCGCATGATTTTAGTGATGACTACGTCATTGATGATGATTGTTTTGGTGGTGATCCTGATGGTGGTTGCAATGGTGTTGATGACAATGTTGATTATACCGAGGGAGTTTTTGCACCAGACCAGCCTGTAGCCGAAGGTGATTGCGACAAATCTAATGAGCAAGAGCTTGGGCAGCAATTCCATGCTGGTAGTGCTGACATTTCAAAAGGGAAGCAAGTTGGGTTTGATTGTCAAAGTGGCGTGTCAGTTACGATTGAAGGTGGTTTAGAAGTAAAAGATCACACTTCAGATGATTCAAGCCGTTTTGTCGCTGACAATGTTGATTGTGGTTCAGGTTTGCTTGATGCTAGACAGGCACCTGAAGTTGCTTGTGCGGGTGTATTTGTCATGGATGGCCTTGGTGATGATGTCAATCATGCAGCAAATTTTGAAGGAAAACAAGTGCTGAAGGATACAAAACAAGTGCTGAAGGATACAGCTATGCCTGAAAGCATTGGAGCCGGAGGTGATGTATTTTCTATTCCGGTGTGCGAAGTCCCTGTTGTTGACGGAGCACGTGCATCGAACAAGGACGCGAAGCCAGCTGTTGTTTCTGAACTCCTGAAGGATGCCGCAGTTATGGACTCCCACCGAGGTTGTGATGCTCATGCTAGTGTTGCAGGCCCCGAGGATGCAGGTGGTTTGAATGCTTCTCCTGTGATAGATAAATCAAATTTTGATGGTGGTGCATCTGCTCCTGCAACACTTTCTGGGAATCCTGTACAAGTAGCCGAGGGGTTAGCTGCGAAGTTGAAAGATATAATTTCAAAAGCTGTGTTGCGCGGTAATTATAGCAATGAGCCCCAGCCTGAAGTTGAACCCAACGTTGACGAAGTTGGTGTTGATGGCGCTTCCGAGGAGACAGATAGTGATGACTTGGGATTGTCAGTAAATGAAATAGGTAGCGATTTTCTTGCTTCTTTCTTGGTGTATGGTTTGTTTGCTTTTTTCCTTTTTATTAACTGCTTAGTATCATTTTGCTAACTTCCAACCTTTGTTTCGCCCTTTATTGTAGATTCATCTCAAACAGTCTCCAGTTTTTCGCAAAACACTGCTACACCAGAAGCGGTGCAACGCATGAAGGACTTATACTTTGCTGTTATGAGGTTAAGGAAGGACAAGAATAAAAAGTATGCACCAAAATCATTGTGTTTTCGTCCTTCCCCCGTTTCTGATTTGTTGCCAACATTTTTATTCTTTTCATTTGTTAAAAGGTTTTCGTGTTTTTTTTTCAATACTAGGGAAGAGGTGCTGTTGAGAATGCGTTTTGCAAAGCAACTGTCAAGCAGGTTGCTAAGTCTTTCAGAGTTGGTGGCATGTTGAACACTACGGTTGCTGCTGTAGGAATTTTTCTTCTTCATTTGAAATACCAAAATTCTTCTAAGATGGTGGCTCCATTTCATATTTCGGTAAGATCTTATACACATTATTATAGTGTTCATTTTTTTCTTGTTTTTTCATGAGCTTTTTATAGCTAACAGAGATGTTTCTTCATTTTGCAGCAATCTATCTGGAAGGGGTCCTTTGATAATAGGCACTTGATTAGATTTTTCTCTGCCTATGCCGATGAGCCGCTAGATAAGAAAGACATTGTACTCTTTGGTGTCTTTGACCCTCCAGCTACCAGGGAAGTTGTGGGGCACTATTGTGTTGTTGCGTTAAACATCAAGCATCGTCGTTTTGAGCTGCTTGACTCTTGGCATCTCCCTGGTAGTGAGAGTGGCATAAGGGTCATAAACAGGATGGCGAAGAACATTAGGCAGCTTTGGAGGAATGGCTCGTCTGATCGCAAGAAGAAGAAGTTGGATCCGTCAAACATTGACGATTTCCGTTTGCACCATGCCGTTGTGCCCCAGCAGGAAAACCTGTAATACATCTTTTTTGCTTTTCTTTTACGCGTAGCTTGTGTTATCTCTATTTATTAAATATAACTAACGATTAGAATTGTCGTTTTTACTCTTTTTTTGTTTTTGTTTGTCTTTTTAACTTTTCTGGAATCTGCTCAAGTGAGATTAAACCTAACTGCCTTAATAGTGTTGATTATATGCTCATTTTTTCCATGCCTGCAAATTAGGTCTATGTGAACTAACTGGGCAAGTGTTATTAGCTAACTGAAATATCTTTAGACAATGCTTTTATCAACTATTTTCTTTCATGTATCTTTTCAAGCCAACTGTCACACAACATATTCATATGGCTGGTAACTGCACAGTTGGACTGAACTAGCTTGCAAATCATGACTTTTTTCATGTGTGCATGCTGATAATAGTTTAATAATTTTTTGATACAGCACCGACTGCAGTTTTTTCATGAATGAACTGCTGGAGACATATGATGGTGAGAGTTATGCTGCGTTTTCTCAAAAAGATATATATGGTCAGGGTTCAAACCCTGTACAGGTGGATTACTTGTGGGGTTTTTGACATTAATATTCGTGAGGTGCTGGGTTATTCTGGAGGTATTGCTTTTTCTTTTTTGTTTGCTTTTTTGTTGGATTGCATATTTTTTTATTTTTTTTGGTCGTCCTATTTTATTCTCAGCACAAGGCCCCTTTCTATATTTTTGTCCACGCGATCAAGTATCTTCCCTGTGTGCCCTTCTTTTTGCGGTTTTTGTGTTGCAGATCTAGGGCTAGACGAGCCTAAATTTAGTTTATTCGAGAGCCAATGTGAGACGCCAGAAATTCAGGTAATATCGGATGATGAAATATTGAAGTCAGCCCAAGCTGTTAAAGTAAAGAAGGGCGGCGTGGAGTCAAAATCAAAGAGGGTGCCTTGTGCTGTCCCGAAGGCTGTGGATCGTGGTGTGGAGAGTGATGATGATTCTTTTATGCCTCCGGCACCTAAAAAGTGTTTGCGGCCCATAGGTGCTAGTCCTATCAAAGTGGCAGTGAAATCGCCTCTTATTCTGAGTGATGATGATGATTTTGTTTTGCGTGGTGAGAGAACAATGTTCACCAGGAGCAAATCAGTGGAGGAGCCATTGGTAGTGTCTAATAAAAGGCCAGTTTCTCTGTCAACTAGGCTGAGAATGCATGTGCGTGCACTCAAGCCGTTCAAGTTTCCATTCGTGGGTGTTGCAAAACAAATTTTGGACCTAATACTTAGCAATGAGTTTCTTGACAAATATGCAGAGTGAGTCCAAGTTTTTCTTTCAAAATTCTTTTTTCATTTTTTGTTTTGGTGCTACTTCATGGTTCTTTTTTCCTTTTTGTTTTTTCCCCATAGGGTCCCTCTGTTTAAGTGCACTCCTCCAACTGGCGACGATTTTATAGTTGATGCTAAATATCTGGTTACCTGTTTTGGTCCCGCTGGCTGCATCAATACTGAGTTGATGGATCTTGTGATCAGCTATTGGAAGGGAAGCCCTGAGTGCAACCATGTGTATAAATCTGGAGATAGGGTGTTGCTCAGCCCGTATGTGATAAATGTACGATGATTTATTATGAATCATTCTTTTTGTTTTTTCTATGTTAATTTGTCGGCTTAGCCGGCACACCCCGCCTTGCCTGCTCACCGATCATTGTAAATTCTCATCATGTGTTTGTTATCTTTGCTAGTATCTTTTGGAGATTGATCCGTACCATCGACCAGTTGATGAAGATGGGCAGGAGGTCCTGAGGCTGCCGTTCAATGTTAAACTTGCTGCTCAGAAGTTCAAGTTATACATTAAAGAGAACCTGCTCGCTGCAAACCTGGTTAGTGCATGCCATTTTTGTTGTCAATTTTACCTTTTTTTAGCGTTGTCATCTAAACTGCTGAGACAATTGTAGCTAACTTGCTAGGCTATTTTTGTCGTCTAATTTGCATGTTGGCAGATCATGCTCCCATATTGGAATCGGAATCATTTCACACTTATACTATGAACAAGTATCGTGAGTCCCTGGATATCCATGACTCATGGAGATACACTGGGCGTAACCTTTCAAGGAACAGATTCCATGGAGAACGTGTTGAAATCATATGTGGTCTTTTTTCCACTTTCCCCCTTTTTTACGTTCTACGTGCATGCTGTTCTTTAAAGTATTTTGCAAGTCTCAAATTTTTCTGTTTCGCACAGATGTCCACGATGTCTTTGTTGATGAAGGAGGTGTATGGCGAAGCTGCATACAACTCTTCAAGGAAGCCCCGTTGGGAACATCTGGCAGATAGATGTAGCTATGCAAAAATGCCAGAGCAAGGGGTTAACGAATGCGGCTTTTACATGTTAAAAGCTGCTTATCTGTATGATGGCACCAAGCTAGTAGAGAAAGTGAAGAAGCACGATGTAATTTTTGCTGGATCATTTCTTTTGTTTTCAATTAACTGTTTTTTCATGTTTTTGTCTTGATTTCCATTTCTTATTATCAGATATAGTAAAATGCTAACTAACACAACAATCTTGTTTTTATGCAGCCACGTTCTGCCTACTGGAAGGCCGAGTGCCTTTTTTATGTTCTTTTTCACCCTAGTAATGATGTTCGGCGCGACGAGTGGCTGCGGGAGATGGCTGACATTGCTAAGTTGTTACAAGCGTAGTCGCAGGGCAGCGGTGCAAGTAGATGAATATGTGGATGTGTTTTTATGAAATTTTTGTCAGTTTTTGTATTTTTTGTAGCAAGCATGTTAACTGCATCATATGCACATGCAAGTTTTTGCTCCGGTGTGGTAGTTTTACATTCATGCATCAAGTTAGCTGCTATTGAGGATGCTGTTAACTGCACTATTTTTCAAGAAGGTAACTTCATGTCGTGGAGGAAGTTAACTGCACTTCAGAGTGCAATTTTATTCAATTTCTACTAAATGTTTTCTGAGCAAGTTAACTGCTAGTCGAGAGGAAGTCTTTTTGTAGGGGGCCCAATTTTTTTTGGAGTTGTTAAGATAAACATTTTTCTATTTGTAGGAGGAAGGTAACGGGCGTAGTTATAGCATGCTAACTGCAAGATTATCGTACCGTCAAGTGCAATTGTTTATGAGACAAAAAGCCAATCACATAGTGGAGCTAACTGCACTGGCTAAAGATGGCAACTTCCTGCAAAGGATGAAGTTAACTGCACTGTTTCTACTAGTACCTTTTGTTTTATTTTTATAACTTGGCACATGAGTGCGTGAAGTTAACTGCCACATAGGAAGCTAACGGTTGTAGTTACAACATTCTAACTGCAATATTTTGTTAAATAGCCAAAATGTATTTGTGTAGGAGGGAAACTGTAATATAACTTCTCTGTCTCAAGATGTTAACTTCACGCAGTGGAGTAACAAAAAATAATAATCACATTTTTTTGAAGCTAACTGCATTTTGTAAAGGTGCTAACTTCCTGTAAAAGAGGAACTTAATTGCACTGTTTTTCAAATGGTAACTTCTTTTTTTATTTATTTTTAAAGCAATTATGTGCACGAATGACTGAAGTTAACTGTTATAGAGGAAGCTAACGGACGTAGTTACATCATTCTAACTGCGTGATTTGTTTTTATAGCCAAACGTTAGTACGGTGAAGTTAACTTACCTATCGTGGAGGTAGTTAACTGCATTGTCTGAAGATGGTAACTTCATGTCGTGGAGTGAAGATAACTGCCACATAGGAAGCTAACGGATGTAGTTACAACATTCTAACTGCAATATTTTTGTTATATAGTCAAAACGTAATTGTGTAGGAGGGAAACTGCAATATAACTTCTCTGTGTCAAGATGTTAACTTAACGCAATGGAGTAACAAAAAAAATAATCACATTTTTTTGAAGCTAACTGCGTTTTGTAAAGGTGCTAACTTCCTATAAAAGAGGAACTTAATTGTAGTGTTTTTCAAATGGTAACTTCTTTTTTTATTTTTTTAAGCAATTAGGTGCACGAATGAGTGATGTTAACAGTTATAGAGGAAGCTAACAGCCGTAGTTACAGCATTCTAACTGCGTGATTTGTTTTTATAGCCAAACGTTAGTACGGTGAAGTTAACTTGCCTATCGTGGGAGGTAGTTAACTGCACTGTCTGAAGATTGTAACTTCATGTCGGGGAGTGAAGATAACTGCATTTTTTCCGTATACTTAATGGTTTTTAGCAACTAAACCACTAGTCAGGATGACTACCAGTTAACTGCACTGACTGCATGAAGTTAACTGCATTATTTTACGGGAGATAATTGAACCCTTTTTTTATGATTAGTTTTATGCATGCTAACTGTAGCAATGCACCCAAGTTTGTAAGGGTATTTTCATGGAATTTATTGTCTTGAGGATCTTTACATGCTAACTGCACCAACACACTCATGCTAACTGGACCTTAAAAAAAAACATGCTGAGAAAGGAGAGGGGAGGGGGGAGGTAATTGCATAATTCTGAAAGTGCAACAGAGTGGACTAGTTTTACATGCAAAAAATGACATGTTTTTACAAGTGCTATATATATATATATATATATATATATATATATATATATATATATATATATATATGTTTCACATGTGTATCTATATATTTTTCTTTTTTCAGTTTTTGAGCCTGCTGCTCCGTCTGGTTGGCACCTGATCTCCTTTTGCGCCTGCAAGCTTCCGAGACGTTGTACTGTGCTTTCTATTACTCGCCCCGTCCTGTCCCTGATGAACCATCTGCTCTGTCATTTCCAGAATCTCATTGCCTATTCTGACCACGTCGCACGTACGAGTGTTGTGCCCTTCGACCTTGTTACATTTTTTGCATCTTTTCTTGAAGATCTTGCCTTGCCCAACATCTTTGCTCGTGCGCATCCTCTTTGGTGAAGGCTCTGCATATTCATCACTATCACTTGTTTCATCACCGTTGTCACTCATATTTTCGCTGTCGTTGATAGCTTGCTCCTTCATAGTTGCTTTCGACAGCAGTTTCTTGATAGTTGCGGCGACCTTGGAATTGTCCACAGGCCCATACGTTTTCTCATGTGCTTGCAGTAGCTTTTGCTCTAGTTGCCTTTTCATGCAAGTTCTTTTGTTGTGGCCACTAATCATATTACAGTTGCTGCAAAGTCTGCTCCCTAGTGGCATGCCATCTTTTCCAATAACTGGCTCTGGCCTAGCAGGTTTTGAACTGCTTTTCTCACTGATTTCAGCTGGCTTTTGTTCTTGTTTCATGGCTGCACTTAGTTTGTTTCTACCCTTTGTTTTGCACACTGGGGTGGGTGTATTTTATCGCAATCATCATCCATACTTGACTTCTCAATTGCTGGATCTTTTTGTTCAACCATATCAGGGGCAACTTCATTTTCATCTACAGATGATTGTTTGCATCCCGTTGACTCCATGTCATCGCCGTTCAGAGCATCCAGCTCTGGTTGCACCTGTTTCAGGCATGTCATCAGCCTGTTGTAAGCTGCATCTGTCTTTACCCCCTTCTGCACAGTCTTCAGTGTCTCGTTCAGCAGCATTGTGCGGCGGTATTGAATTAGTGTACCATCCGCAGTTGTATTCCTGTAGTCTCTGCGGTTGAATGCTAAGTCACTGTTTGCATCCCTTGTGTACCGTTGCAGTATATATCGATCTGGTATTATAGCTACTCGAAGGTGCTCCAACAGCGCAATTATGTGATGGCAGAATAGTCCTGACAGAATTGACATCATTTTTATTTGTCAGTTTGATCTTTTCTTTTTATTTGCCCAGGAAGAAGATATGCATGATTATTAGTTCTTTTTTCTTACCTGTGTGATCAAAGAGTTTGCACTCGCATTCGTATTCGCCATTTGTTTCATCAGCAACCACCTGAAATTCGTGCCTTGACCATGCGAATTTTTTCTCCTGGTTGTAGTGGTGTACGTAGTACTTCGTTGGATGCTCAGTAGACTGTTTGATTCGGAAGGCGCCGCTTTCAAATAGTCTTTCGCAGAATAAGTTATAGACCGCGCGTGTGTACACGTCCATCAGCTGTTTCTCAAAAAGGTACCTAGTGAGAGGGTTCCTGACACCCTGTAACATGGTACACGCATTGTCATTAGCGATACAATTTTGCTACTTATAAAAGGCAGAGTTATGAATTAACTGTCAGAGTTATGAAAGATAACTGCTGCAAGGTTTTACAATGTATGAGTTGCTCTTACCGTTGAAGCTATTGTCTCGGCAACCTCAAGCTGGTGCCTCTTCTGTATGCATTCATTGACCTGTCAGGCAAATATGTGAAGCACTTGTGTTTCTTTCACGAAACCTTTTTTCAGGATATGATTCATGCTTTCGCTTCTCTGTGTTGATGTCATTCTGGCGCAGAATATCTCCTTCCAGTATGCAGATATCCATGTTGTTCTCTCTTCCCATAGGCCAAGCAGAATGGTGTTATTCTGTAAGTTGTATCTGTCCATGAGGTCGTGCCATGCCGCTTCAAACTCTGTTGGCATGATTGGATGGTTAAGGACTGCTGCGAGGTCTTCCTTAAATGTGTCATGTTCTGAGTATAATTTTGACAAATGATCTTTTATTTTCTTCATAATGTGCCATCGGCAGAGGCGGTGATGAGTTCTGAGGAAGACCTTAGGTATAGCTGCTTTCATGGCAGGGCATTGATCTGCAAAACAATGTTTTTGTCATTTCTTTGGTTGTTTTTGTTATTAAAAAAAGTAGTATGCATAATATAAGGATTAAGTGTTAGGGCTTGGAGGCATTGGAGTCAATACCTGTTAGTATGCAAGTCGGGTCTTTTCGCATGCACCGTTTAAAAGCATTAAAAATCCATTCGAATGAGTCGCTACTCTCATTGCCCACCAAGGCAACTCCAAAAATTGTAGATTGAAGATGATTATTCACACCGACTAAAACCCCCAAAGGCATGTGATACTTGTTTGTTTTGTATGTGGTGTCAAACGTGACACAGTCACCGAAATCAGCGTATGCAGCCCGGCAGCTAGCATTGGACCAGAATATATTTTTGATAATTTTCTTACCATCGTCATCAGTTCCAACATCTACATCAAAGAAGAAATTCTCATTCTCATTCATCATCTCCTCAAAGAATGCAAACAATTTCTCCATGTCATCTTGCGAATCAGTCCTCGCAAATTCTGCTTTGCTGCGAAAATGATCGAATGTGTTAGCTTTCTTCCCACGAGACAAGTGCACCATGATTATATAGATAACTGCAAAAAAGTGAACACAACAACATAAGTGGTACTTACATGTTAAGCACGTCCTTGTCTGTAAAAGGCAATTTGTCGCGCCCACCAGATAACCAAGAAAGGAGACCCATGATATTCACATGCTTAACATTTGTCTTATGTAGGTCTTTTATGTATTCTTTCACTGTTGGGTCTATCGTTTTGTGTGAATGCAGAAACACAAGCGCGGACGGGCTGTTGAGGAGTCTGTGGTTGTGTTCAATCACAATTTCTTTGACAACACAAGTCCCGTCGTCTCTTTCTTTCAAGAGCATCATTGTCTTGCAATCAGTTCTTTTTGTTACTTTGTTGCGCTGACGATCTGCATCCTGAACAGAGGATGTATTTGCCAGAGTGTACGCAATATAAGTAGCGTTTCTTCTTACTTCTCTGCCCTTTCCTTATGCCGAACCCAGCATGTTTGGCGTAGTCATTAAAAAAATTGAATGCATCATCATATGAATTGAATTCATGTCCTAGCACTGGAATTAGTTGAGCAGGAATGTCTGGGCTCTGAAAAAAATGCAAATAAGGACCATAAGTGATTTTTTTTGCTTTCATATCTGCAACTTTTGTATATAAAAAAGTGAAAAATAAAGATGTATGATCACTCACGTGCGTGTATGATCTGAGCTCTGCTGGTGTTTGCAAGTGTCCATGCTGTATTGGACACGGTGGTGTGACGATAGGCACATGGAGTAGTGGATCTCGCGGTGGTAGCAGTCTTGATGAGGTTGGTTTGTTGCTGCGTTTCCTCACGGGATGTTGGCTCCATAATGGCTTATGTGAGGAAACCGTTTTGAGCAGAACCTTTGTTGCTGAAGTTGATTTGCCGAAAGAAAATTGCGGATGCCCAGTTTTGGTGTTGGCAATGTCTTCATCTTTCGTTGGCGGAACACCATGCGACAATGAGTGTTCTACTTGCACACGTGTTGCAGCTTGCACATGATCTCGTGTTTTTGGTTTGAGAACATAGACAGGCTCCCAGTCTTGATCTAAGGTTTGTTGATCAACAACTTTAGCCCAGCTTTCAATGTAGCCAGTGTCTGTGCCATTATTAGCTCCATTTTCTACCTGCGTTAACAAACATTTTTTCTTGTTCTCATTAAAATACTAGTTAATTAACAAACAGTTATTTGTATACAAGTAGCGAGCAAAATGTGAAACTGAAAATATGTTTAAACTTTAATGGCATGGGGAGAGGTAAACTGACTTGTTAACAAGGGGAGAGGTAAACTTTAATCGTTTTTGTCTTTTTACCTCACTCGTCTCTATGATTGGTTCCAGCATGCTTGTGTGGTGTCGTCGTTGATGCATAGGTCCATGTTGCGGTACACTGCTCTCATCACCAATTGTTGATGGTGGTGGGTATCTTGTAGTTTGCCGTGCCTCTCGCTTCAAGATGTACACTTGCTCATTCTTTTCCGGGTAATGTTGGGTGTCGATCTGAACAGTCCAGCAGGTAATCTCATCACCTTCTGTGTCACCAGCATTTCCTAGTTCTAGGCTTTCTTCCACAGTTGATTTGTTTATCTGTAAGCGCATAACATAAAAACATATAGTTAACTGTCGGCAGACCGAATGCTAACTTATCATGGACAAACAGTACATTAACATCCAACCTTTTTGTTTAGATACCACACAACGAGGGGAACAGTTAACTGTTGGCACACTACAATCCTAACTGAAGGATGTGCAAAAAAGTTTTATCCCAGTCTTCAATTTTTGTTTGATAGCACGGGCAAACAAGGGGGAAACAGTTAACTGCATTAATCAGTGCTGGTATGTAGAAGATCATTTTCGGCAGGTACAAAGCAAATCATAGTGGGAATCATTGCGCAGTTAAGCACAAATAATATAGCAGTTATCTAAAGGGATTATAACAGTTATGTTCATAGTTGATCCAACTGGTCGAGTCATTTAGCAGTTACGCACAGAGAAGATAGCAGTTACGTAAAGGGAGTGTAGCAGTTATGTTCATAGTTGAAGCAAAAAGTACCTGAGTTGAATTACATAGAGGAGGTCGTCGCCGTCCAGCAGCTCCACATTGCGTGTGAAAAGCGTCGAGCACGTTCATCCGCGCCAGAGGCAGCTTCCGCTTGTTCCCGGGAGCTTCAGAACGGATGACTGAGAAGTTTTTGAAGCGAGAGAGTTGGGTTGCTAGCGGAATCGTACCAAATCGATCTGTTGAGTTCGTCGGCTTCATACTCGACGAGGGGCCAACAGCCTTCTCAATTGATTACATCCGGGGGGCGAAACTTGTGCCGCTGTAGCAGTCCCTCGATCCGGGTGCGCCGTCGGTCGCTCGCGCGAGGCGGGGAGAAGCTAGAGGTTAGCCAGGGCGAAACTGGCCGCCGCTACCGCCGCGCACCCCCTCGCGCAGCTTCCGCCGCGCACCCGCTCGCTCCGCTGCCGCCGCGGCTCGTTTGCGCGAGGCGAGGAGAAGCTACAGGTTAATCATGGTGAAGTCGCCACCTCCGTCGCCCGCTCCCTCGCTCCGGCTACCGCCGTCGCTCGCTCGCGGGCGCCGTCTACTACCTGTAGCTACAAGTGGTCGGTCGGGTGGTTGGTGGATCGAGATCGGTCAACGATTTTGATTTGTGGCTTCCTAATACGGGGGGTTCCTAAATAGCTTATTTAGGAACTCTAGAGGGGTTCCTAAATAGTCCCACCCTATTCATTACCCAGTATGCAGAATAAATTATTCTTCACCTGAGATAATCTTATCGTTTCTTAAATAAATTACAATTGGCATACAAAGTTACATTCATATTTGATTCACTACGTAAAATTTGGTATAGCGAAACAAAAATATAGTTCATAAGATCATAAAATTGCATTTCATGTGTATTTTACACTACATTTTTAAGTTTGTAATCACGTAACGCAAAATACTTTTTACCGTGATTATATATTTCGTTACATTCTCTTTTTACGTATGAAGTAAGAAAAAATTATGGGACGAAAAAAATATGGTGCATGGATGTTGAAATAGATGGGGGTGAAGAATAACTATTTCTCACCTAGGGTGAGGAATAGCCCGACCCTATATATATATATGAAAATGTTACAATATGAATCTTGCATTTGGAAAATGTCAGGCGGGTGTAAAAATATTATGTATATGAAAAATGTACAATGTGACGCAAAAAAAGTAGAAATTGTTAATTCTGTGTATGAAAAAATGTTAATGATGTGCACAACACAATTATATACATTGTTAAAATGTATGTGTTATTTATCAAAAATGTATATTTCATTACAAATAATACTCACAAGTTGCAAAAAATGTGTTTGGCACATTCTCAAAAAAGTATTTGTACAATTTTGAAATAAAGTTTGCATAATTTAAAACATTTTTTATCATTAGAAAAATGTTCCACTGAGTATCTAAAAATGTTTAACTTGTATATGAAAAAAATTATATGAATCCTATTTTCGTGAAATGTAAAAAATGTATTTGAAAAATGTGAAAGTTTATAAGAAAATGTTTATATGCATACAACCATCTTCAAGATGTATGAATAAAATGTAGTCATCAAAACATACATTAAAAATGTTAGTCAGATATTTAGAAAATGTTAAACGTGTGAAAAGTTTTATTTTTATGTACACAAGAAAGTACAATACATATGAAATTTGTAGACATGTGTCGTAAAAAAGAGAATGAAAAGCCGACAAGAAATCCTATAAAACCCGACAAAGAAAAAGAAGAAAATAAAAAAACACCCAAAGAAATCGAAGAAAAACAAGAAAGAAACAAAAGAAAAACAAAGTCTAACAATATAAATAAAAACCAAAAAACAATGAGAAAACAAAGAAAATCAAATCAAAATGAAGAAAAAAGGAAAACCAAAGAAGACAAAAAAAATGAAAAAAAAACAAATAAAGGAGAAAATAAGTAGTACCAGCCGAGCGAATATACGCGCATAGACCGGCCTGCTATTGTCACCCGTAGGCAATTCGTATTGGAAATCTAGTACGAGCAACATATAGCCCTGGGAGGGCAGCACGGAATAGTTTAGCCCATTTTAGCCAACATAGCAGAGCCTTATTTTCGTTTGGTTGCCTGGTTTCTACTGTTCCTAAAAAAAATGTTTTCTACTTGTTACCAAAACATTATGCAATCTTCCATTTCATATTCTTTCCGGTTTTTATATTATTTTTCTTTATCAAGTTCAACTTTTCAAAAAATGCAAAAAGTTCATAATTTTCTACTTTTGTCCGAAAATACCTTTTCTAATGCAAAATAAATTTCATGTTTGCAAAGGTGTTCGGGTGTTTCAATTTTTTTCCAGAAAACTCAAATATTATTAGAAAATGTTTGAGTTTTTTTTAATCAGGATTTTCAATTTTTTCTTGGAAATATCATAACGAGAAAATGTTTACATTTTCCAAAACTTTTGGGATTTTGAAAAAAAAGTTCGAAATTTTGAGAAGAAATAGAAATTTAAAAGTATTTGTAATTTTGAAAAATATTTGAAAATTTCAAAATATGTTCTCAAAGCTAATATAAAAACGGACTGAAGAAAAAAAAATCAAATCTCTAGAGTTCAGCCACAGTGCGATCCCTACTATAGTTAAGTGATTTGCAACAGTACCTTGTTAATGCACTGGCCCATCCGCGACGCCATATACGAAAGGCCAACATCTTGACACACAGAGCATCATATTGGGAGTCCAGCGACACCGCCCCTAATATAGATAATTATTTATAGATATGCGTTAATGGTTGGTCTTGATTAATGATCTTGTGCTCTACATCGTGGTGCAGCAAACAACATGCTCAATGAAACCATCTGCCATGGTGGCCTTATTTTCCCCGACCAATAGGTGTTTGCTCGTAGGATGGGGTAGCAAGACTTATGAACACCCTACATAGCGGCTATGGTTACTTTTCATCTCTCGTGACTCCTGTCGCCATTGAGTACCCCGGTTTCCCGTCCCTCTAGTGACCGTGTGTTCGCGCCCCTATGACGTGGGCTCCCGCCTTCTTGCCCCCTCGGATGCGCAGTACACAACAAGTAGCGACCATAGCGGCTCCGCCAAGGCCGACCACGACGATTTTTTTGATTGGCATGGTCTAAACGACGAAGCCTTTGATGGTATCGTGATTGATGAGGACGGACCAGCCATGAAGAAGAGTGTGCACTGGCTAGCCCTTGCGAGGGTTCACACCGAAAAAAACCTCAGCCAAGCTGCTTTTTACAGGGAGATGAGGGCTGTGTGGAACCCAACCTAGGAGATAAGCCTCAATTTGTTTGTGTCGAGCTGGCGTGGCTAGGCGAATGAGAGGGCATCATGGAGCCTGGTCCTTGGCTATTCAGGAATTGGGTAGTACTACTAGGCCCATACGATGCATTTAGTCCAGCGGAAGAGGTGCGCATTGTCCATCTACCAATCTGGCTGCAAATTAACTGACTGTCTTGCAAGAAGAATCTCGTTGAGAAACTCTTAAAGAACTGTGGGAAGGTACTTGAGATGCATCTCAATGGTAACTCCAGGTCAGATTATGTGCCCGTTCATGTGCGCCATGATGTTCATCAACCGTTGACAAAGTACGCGAGCATTGTGAAGCGCGGCCTTGTTCGGTCATGAGCACAAGGAATGTGCGACTAGAATTCATGAGGAAAAGGAATTAAAGTACGGTGACTGGTTGTATGTTTATCCGCTGAACTGGGCGAGACCCGATAACTCTACTGCTGCAACGAGTGTCGGTGTACAAAAGTAGGGGCCTTATGTACTCCTTTACTTATGCACGGGTAGTTGTAGCCACATCTGCGGACACGCTTGGCGGGACAGAGGAAGCAAGGTACAAGACTACAAGAGGAGCGCTCAAGCCAGAGGCGCGAAGAGCAAAGGGACAAGGTGGGCTTCCCCGGCAAGAGCCTTGTTGGGGCGGCCCGCGTGGCCCCGGCAATAGCCTTGTTGGGGCGGCCCGCGTGGCCCCGGCAAGGGCCTTGCCGGGGCAACTTATACAACACCAGCAAGGCCGCTACCCTTAAGCCTGAGAGTTCAGACACCATCGACAACATTGAAACCAAGGCTCGGGAGACGCCTGCGTGGTGGCATGCAAATCTTCGTGAAGACCAGAGGCCTGCAAAACTAGATGAGAACCAGAAGACGACTTGCCAGGGACGCCCACAAGACCCCGGCAAGACCCTTGCCGGGGACATATGCAGGGCCGCGGTCCGGCCCACACCTGCCAAGGTTCCGCTGCCCCCATGGCCGTTCCAATGCAGCAGCTAGCCTGCCAACTAGGCACACACCTACGTGGTAGCAAGCAACTTCTAGGCCAACCAGGCAAGCACCTACGCGGTTGCATGCAGATCTTTGTGAAGACCCTGCCACCGCACCAGCTCAGCAGCCAGCCAGCCAGCGTGGCGCTGCATGCCTCGTCACCCTGAACGCGTGTCGAAGCAAGGCGAGGCGGCGACGGACGGGATGAGCTTCTCTGCCGTCCCCGATAAAGCAAGAGGACACATAGGCGGCGCGTTGAACGCGTTTGTCCTATGATGTCAGGAGATAAACTTGTACATTGTAGACACTTTCCACCTCCTGCTTGCCGCTGTGGCAGCCCCTTTGACATATAAAAGGAGGCCCGAGGCATGCTGAGGAAGGATTCAAACTTTTTGGGCTAGGCATGCACCGCAGCTAGTTCAAGAGCTCGAGAACACCAAATACACACCAAAGCAGGACTAGGGTATTACGCATCGTTTGCGGCCCGAACCTGGATAAAAATTCCCCCGCGATGATCTTCTAAACCCGCTCTTCGCACAGCCCCGTGCCACGCCAACCGTAGTAGGGATTCCCTGTGATCCCACAGGTGTCGTTCTTGAACCCCGACATCCTTGGCGCCTCAGGTAGGGGCGCAAGCTGTGAAAAATCTGGTTTCGAAGTTAGCACATCAACTTCATCATCGCGATGGCCCCCAAGAAGAAGGGGATCACAACAATCGGGTCGTTCGGAACAGGCCCGTCCGCACCAGCGCGGGCAGGCGACGGGGTGGCCATGGATGGCGCCCGAGGCGCGGCCCGCGAGCGTCCACGACACTCTGGTAATCGGAGCCAGGCGAGCGGCATCGTTCGGGTCCAGGACGACGAGCCACGCACCGCTGGGTCCGGGGACGGGGCCGTGCTGCCCACAGGCGGCGGGGCAACCTCTATGGCGCCCCAGCCAGCGCCCGCGCCGCGGCCTTCCCAGGCCGCGCGCGATGAGCAACGATGCGACGCTGGTGCCCCCGGGCGCCGTGGCGGGAAGAGCCCTTTGCGTCACTCTTAGGATGCATCGGGCCGACGTGCGCACCTGGACGCTGACGGAGACGACGTGCGACCGCAAGACTGTGATAGAGCTCCTTCTAACATGGTTAGAAGTCGAAGCGCGTCACGGTCCACACAGCTTTCGCCGCCACCCACACCAGCAGAAGCGTTGGCGTGCGTGCAACTGCTCCTTGACTTCCCTCCCGCTGCGGAGAAGCTCGACGAGTGGAGGGCCACCATCCGGAGCCTCATCAGCTTCGCCAACAAAGATGAACCGCAGATAGCGGGACCCTCGTGCCGGCGCTCGGTGGAACCGGTGCTCGGCAGAGGAGGGAGGACTGGGGATGCTGCGATCACGGTGCACTCCCCTCTCCCACGCTAGCAACAGCAGCCGCCGGCTCGTCGAGCCGACGCTTGTGACAACGCTTCCACAACGTCGTCCGACCAGCGGGCCCGCTGCGACCAATGCC
This sequence comes from Aegilops umbellulata, assembly GCA_032464435.1. NCBI lineage: Eukaryota > Viridiplantae > Streptophyta > Magnoliopsida > Poales > Poaceae > Aegilops > Aegilops umbellulata. The sequence continues at coordinate 309,216,262 of CP136055.1, read as the reverse complement.
AAGTTTTTTGAGAGCGAGCTCAGGAGGACGCTCAGACTACCATCAAGCGGCGGTTGGAAGCGCGCCATCAGTCAGATAGGCGCGCAGGGCCCAGTATGGACCGCCCAACGCCGAGGGGTTCCGGCGACCTACCTTACGAGGTGGGTTGTCAAACGCTTGGAACTGGTGACAGATGTGCTCGGGCTGAAGAAGGAAGGAAGTACCCCGGCGAAGATGCTGGCACGGAAACCGACTCCACAGACGAAGACGCCGCCGCCCCAGCAAAGAAGGGCCGACGCCGCAATAGGAAGCGTAAGGGCAAGACCGTGCTTGGCGTCAAGGGATCCGGCGACCCCGGCGCCGCCAAGAAGGCCAAGGCTGACGACCCCGGGAAGGAAGTTGCCGGGTGCGCCGCCTGTCGGGTCTTGGCGGCTGCCGACAAGCCAGGAGGCTCCGACAAGCAGTATTGCAAGATCCATCACACCAAGGGCCACGAGCTCTAGAACTGTCGATAGGTTGAGCTGCTTGTAGAGAAACAGAAAGCCGAATATGAGAGGCGGGACAAGGAGAAGGGCTAGGATGGTGGTGAGGGGTCCGACAAGAAGTGTGGCGGCCAAGGAGGTCGTCGCGGCAAGGATAATCAACAAGAGGCCTGCTCGTGGCCGTGACAAGAAGGAGAAAGATGATGATCATGGTGAGGACGATGAGTCTGGAGAGCACGAGTTCCAGAAAGCTATAGAGTCCATGTGCATCGACGGTGGCGCCTCGATGCATACCTCTCACCACCGGCCGAAGCAGTGGGCGCGTGAGGTCACTACGGTGGAGCCGTCGTTCGATGCCTAGAAGCCACTGAAGTGGTCCAACACACCTATCATTTTTGACATCGAGGATCACCCTGATCGCACGACTACGGCCGGGTGTTTGCCGTTGTTGGTCTCACCAACAATACGCAACCTCAAGGTGACAAAAGTGCTAGTTGATGGTGGGGCCGGTCTGAATTTGATCTCGCCTGCTGTGATCGAGAGGTTGCAAATCCCCGATGGAGTTCTCGAGGAGACAGGCACGTTTCAAGGAGTCAACCCGGGGAGGAGTCAGCCAAAAGGTAAAATCACGTTGCCCGTTACATTCGGGGGCGAGCTGAACTACAAGACGGAGAAGGTCGTTTTTGATGTGGCCAAGATCCCTCTGCCCTACAATGGGATCCCTGGCCGCCCAGTGCTGGCCAAGTTTATGGCGGCATCATATTACGCCTACAACACGTTGAAGATGCCCGGGCCACTGAGCATCATCACCGTCCCCTCTGACAAGAAGGACGCGCTCATCTGCGCCGACCAGCTCTACCGAGAGGCAGTTGTAGCTACGAGGCACTTGCTCCTGCCGCTGAAACCCCAGGAGGGAAGAAGACCGGCAAGACCTCTGCCTCTGCCGGCAAGGCCCCTTCTAGTGAGACCTCTTCCGGCAAGACCTCCTGCACCCACTCTGGCAAGCGTGCCTCTTCGGAGTGTTGCGCTCCCGTCGAGGGCGTGCCAGAGAGCTCCATCGGCAAGAGCGAGCAATCCAAGGCAGCACCACCAGAGACCAAGAAGGTGCCCGTCAAGGAGGACGACACGGGCGGGGCTTTTACCATAAGCTCCACCCTTGGCGGCAAATAGGAAAGCGAGCTCGTCGCCTTCCTGCGTGCGAATGTCGATGTGTTTGCATGGCAAGCATCCGACATCCCCGGCGTTCCCAGTGAGGTGATTGAGTACCATCTTGCTGTCTGTCCTCATGCGCGGCCCGTCAAGCAGAAGGTCAGGAAGCAAGCTTTGGAGCGGCAAGAGTTCATCATCGAGGAGATTAGGAAGTTAGAGGCGGTAGGCTTGGTCAGAGGAGTGCTCCACCCCATGTGGTTGGCCAATCCAGTGGTAGTGCGTAAGGCAAATGGGAAGTGGAGGCTATGTATTGATTACACATATATCAATAAGGCATGTCCAAAGGATCCTTTCCCCTTGCCATGCATCGACTAGATTGTGGACTCCACTGCCGGGTGTGACCTGTTGTCATTCCTCGACGCCTATTCAAGATACCATCAGATCTTCATGATGAAGGAAGATGCAGAGAAGACTGCGTTCATCACCCCATGTGGTACGTATTGTTTCGTACGGATGCCTTTCGGGTTGAAGAGCGTCGGTTCGCATTTGCTCGAGCAGTCCAAATTGGTTTTGAACCCCAGTTGCACAGAAATATGGAAGCCTACATGGATGATATAGTAGTCAAAACCAAGGACAAGGCCACGCTCATGGAGGATCTAGGGGAAACATTTGCAAACCTGCGCAAGATCGACCTCAAGCTCAACCCAGAGAAGTGCCTGTTCAGCGTCCCATCCGGCAAACTTCTTGGGTTCTTTGTCTCTCAGTGCGGGATCGAAGCAAATCCCAACAAGATAAAAGCAATTGAGCAGATTGAGGCACCGAAGCGAGTCAAAGACGTCTGTAGGCTTGCCGGTTGTGTTGCTGCTCTAAGTAGGTTCATCTCCAAATCTGCTGAATGCGCCCTCCCCTTCTTCAAAGTTTTGAAGAAGGCGGGTCCAATGAAATGGACTCCGGAGGCAGAGGCAGCACTGCAAGATTTGAAGAGGTACCTCTCCTCCATGCCAATACTAGTCGCACCTAAGCCACAAGAGTCGTTGCTGCTGTATCTAGCGGCGACGAATCAAGTGGCCAGTGCTGCGCTAGTAGCGCAGAGGGTACTTGAGGAAGAAGCAGCAGTGGCAGTGGAGCCATCGGATGATGGGCCAGAGCTCTTCCCGGCAGGGACTGACGCTGGCGAGGCGGAACCCCCGGCAAGGCCCGGTCCCGGCAAGACAGAGTCTGCGCAGATGGGCGAAATTGAACAGAAGAAGAAGGTGGTGCAGCATCCAGTTTATTTTGTCAGTTCCCTCTTGTAGTGGGCTATATCGAGATATTCTGGTATGCAGAAGCCGCTTTTTGGCCTCCTTATGGCGCCGAGAAAGCTGCGTCACTACTTTCAAGCACACGAGATCACCGTCGTCACCCGCCTCCCTTTGCAACAGATCTTGCACAACCCAGATGCGACTACGAGGATCGTGGAATGGGCATTGGAACTGTCGAGCTTTGGCCTCAAGTTTGAAAGTACTTCAACCATCAAGAGCCGAGCCTTGGCAGAGTTCATAGCAGAATGGACCTCAATGCCCGACGAGGAGATTCAAGAGACCACCCTTCCCGGCAAGGAAATGAGCCGTGATTGGATCATGTACTTTGATGGAGCTTTCTTGCTACAAGGTGCTGGTGCCGGCGTGCTACTCGTCGCGCCCACTGGAGAGCGCCTCAAGTACGTGGTCCAGATGCATTTCCCCCGGGAAAAATAAACGAACAACACAGCAGAGTATGAGGGATTGCTTGCCGGTCTCAGGATCGCGGCAGACTTCGGAATCAGGAAGCTCATCATCAGAGGTGATTCGCAGCTCGTCGTCAAGCAAGTTAACAAGGATTACCAGAGCCCGTTGATGGAGGCCTATGTGGATGAGGTGAGGAAATTGGAGGAGCGTTTTGATGGTCTGCAAGCAGAGCATGTTCATCGAGATGAGAACAACATTGCCGACGACCTGTTAAAGCGCGCTGCCCTCAAGTTGCTTGTGGAACCATGTACCTTTGTGCTTCAATTAACCCACCGTCTGTTGAGCCATCAGCAGGACAAAATAAACAAAGGAAAGTGGGCCCCGGCAAGTACTTTCCCGCAAAGCTCCCAGGAGCCGCCGGCAAAGACGTTGTCGGGTGCCCCAAGCTTGCCGAGAAGCAGCGACCTCCGGCAGGGTCCCAAGCCCTGGCCGTAGGGGCAGCTGCCCCTACGGTTGAAGATGAGCCTTTAGTCCTTGCCGCCGAGCCCCAGGATCCAGCATGGGCGCAACACACCGTCCGTTTCCTCCAAATAGGGGAACTCCCCGAGGAACAGGAAGAAGCAGAGAAAGTAGCCCGTCGGTCCAGCATGTACCAGTTTGTGGATGATACCCTATACAGAAGGAGACCGAACAGCGTGAAACTGAAGTGCATTCCTCGGGAAGACGGATTGGATCTGTTGGTAGAGATACATGGAGGCATGTGTGGCTCCCACATAGGGTCAAGAGCCCTCGCCGGCAAAGCGTTCCGGCAAGGTTTCTTCTGGCCCACTGCTCTCCAGGATGCAACTGCACTAGTAACCAAGTGTGAAGCATGCCAGTTCCATTCAAAGAAGCTTCATCAACCAGCTCAAGCTCTTCAGACAATCCCTCTTTCCTGGCCATTTTTGGTCTGGGGGCTCGACATACTGGGCCCCTTTCCCCGTGCTGTCGGGGGCTTTGAGTACTTATATGTCGCAATCGACAAGTTCACAAAGTGGCCAGAAGTGGAGCCAGTGAGAAAGGTGACAGCACAGTCAACCGTCAAGTTCTTCAAGGGACCAGTCTGCCGTTTTGGTGTGCCAAATAGAGTCATCACCGACAACGGCACACAGTTCACGAGCCACACCTTCATGTAATATATCCAAGACCCCGACGGCAAGGTTTGTTTTGCTTCTGTGGCTCATCCCAGAAGTAACGGCCAAGCTGAGAGGGCAAACACAGAAGTGTTGCGAGGCCTCAAGACCAAGACTTTTGACAGGCTACACAAGTGCGGAAGGCGCTGGATTGATGAGTTGCCAACGGTCCTTTGGTCTATCAGGACGACGCCAAATCGAGCCACTGGCCAGACACCCTTTGCCCTAGTATACGGGGCAGAAGTAGTTCTCCCCACGGAACTCATATATGGGTCACCTTGAGTGCTCGCTTATGATGAGCTTGAGCAAGAGCAGTTGCGCCAAGATGATGCAACGCTCCTTGAGGAAGATCATCTTCGGGCTGCTGTGCAAGCCGCTCGGTACCAGCAAGCCTTGCGCCGCTACCATAGCCACAAGGTTCACGCCCGAAGCCTTGAGGAAGGCGACCTTGTTCTTCGGTGTGAGTCCAATCTGCCAAGAATTCCAACAAGTTGACGCCGAAGTGGGAAGGCCCTTATCGGGTAATACGAGTCACCAGGCTCGGCGCAGTCCGCCTGGAGACCGAAGATGGTATTCCAATGAGCAACTCCTGGAACATCGAACATCTTCGCAAGTTTTACCCATAAGGCGCGGTTGCCAGGCTCCCTAGTAGACCACTTTTTGTACAAGCTAGGCACAGACCTTGAGCAACAGATAAATAATTGAAGCGCTGGGGCCTTAGAATTTAGCATGCATGCTAGGTTGAGTCTCCCTCTCTGGTAGGGTGGATAGCGCTTGGCGGCAACTAACCCCTAGCATAGAGGTCGAGTGCATGTCTTTCTGTCTCTTATGTTCTGTTCTCGGTTTGCAGGACGCACAGACACTTCCGCAGGGCCGTTTGGAAGAAAGAAGGCGGATCGACACCCCCGACCCCGGCAAGCCAAGGTTGCCGGGGGCTGCAAATTCAGATAAATTCTCTCCCTCCCCCGCTATATATGCGCTTCCGTATGAAACTCAAACGTACAAAACTTCGCTTATTCCTGCGGCACCGTGTTCCCTCCTTCTTATGCCCGAAATCCTTTTTAGGCTGGAATTTGGTTGTAGTTGCGGCGGACAGGGATCCAAACGAAGGGCCCGATCCTGCTTTGCCCCTACTCCTGCCAAGGGCGTGGATATGATCATGGTATAAAGCGGGAGGACGGCAAGGTTTATTGCCAGGCGACGTTGTTTATTTGAAATAACAAGGACTCGCTCCTTAGTGTGGGCCTCACTCACGCACAAAAGAACCCGGCAAGCACCCTTTTTCGTTAATACATTGATTAAACGAGTACAATTCATATGGAACATAAACATAAGCAAGGAATTACAAACTCTAAATTCGACAAGTGCCCGCAGGCTTAAGGTCTAAAAAAGAGTTAAGGTGCTCATAATCCCTTTCTTGTCCCTCTCATCGGGAAGCGGATCAGGATAGCATTAGGGAAAAAGGAGTGCCTAGGTGATGTACAAGCAGCAGAAGACACCAAGAGAACATCCCGGCAGCCACCCAGATGAAGGCTGGTGATGATGGTGCCGGGGAAGAAGCTGGAAGATGAGGCAGCGGGCCGCCAATACACGACGAGGGCGTCGATGCCATCGTACTCCGACTTGATGACCCACCACCCGCCTTGTTTGTCTTCTCCGGACCTCCAGCACCAGCCGCCAGAAGCAACGGCCCCAAGAAGTTCAAGGAGCTGGCTCAAGGAGTCGCCACCAAGAACTACCCCTCCCCGACAGATCACTCTACCGGGAAGAAGGCCAGGTGCGGATGGTGCTGCTGCCGGCATCGCCTAGGGACGGGGCATCCGAGACGTAGTCGGATCTGTCCTCGCCGTCCTCCCCATCGGTCCCCTCCTTGTTGCTGTCGCTCGAGGAGGAGCTCTCGTCGTCGGTTGAGCTCTCTGCGCAGCACCCTAACTTGTGTCCCGAGCGCCCGAAGACCTTGACGGAGAGCAGGTCGCTCTCCACTAATTTGAAGTAGAGGACGAGCCCCTTCATCAAGCAATGGGTGTGCGCGAAGGTTTTCCAGCCCCGACGAAGAAGCATCACATGAGGGGCAGGGAACCTTGTGTTCACCCACATGTCGCCGTTGCAACAACCCTTCATGTGGAGCCTCAGCCTGGGTGGCTGGTCGATCTCCAGCACCCTCGCGAGCGCCTCGGGAAGGCGAAGGCGGCTGCGTGGCGGCTTGCGCAACTGCGGGATAAACTCCAGCGCCGTGTCCCCGACATGGCAACTCGACGAAGCGGGAGGAGATGGTGACGGACATGGTGACGACACGGGTGTCCCCTTCCGCGCTCACCTCTGCCTCGACCGCCTCGCCGATCGTGGCCCCGTCTGGCGCCTCTGCCTCGAGCGTGGCCTTCACCTTGGGCGTCTGGCTCTTCCTTAACTATCGCGGCTCTCTGGCGGGAGGAAGACCTGGTCGCCTCCGCAGAAGGACGGCCACGACCGCGCCCTCTCGCCATGGCAAAGGAAGGGAGGGGATCAAACTGGGAGAAGAAGAATGTGGAAAGACGCTGTCCCTCTCCCCTTTTTATAGGGGGACGGGGCCGAGCGAGCCTGAGGGCGGCCGCCCCAATCAACCAATCCAGCCGCCAGAGGCGCGAGGAATCAGGACCGACCCACTGCTCCAATCAGTGGCGCCCGGCCCCCCGCCTCGGCATTGAAGCCCGTACCCTCCGTGTCCACCACCTGCCCTCCGTGAGGCATGGGGGACACGTGGCGGGCGAGCCGGGATTCGGATGGCAAGTGGAATGCCGTTTCGCGCCCCGTGATCGTGGGGCGCGGGTGCCATGATGGCCACGACCCGAGTCCACTTAGTAAATGAGCCGCGCCCCTGCGGCTTCCTCAGTTTTTAGGGGGGGAACGCGGACCGCCTCTTTACTATTTTACGGCGGGGTGACACAAGCACACTGCGACCGCCCCACGCACGACCCCCACGTCACGCACTCAATGCGCATCATGGGGAAGCGCAACTAGCGAAGGGATTACCACAGTCAAGACTCTCCTACGCACGCCCACGCACCGTTCTGGGCCTGGCCCAACAACGCTTCGCGCTTATGTGTGCTCAGGCCCGGGGGCTCCTGTCGGTGTACAAAAGTAGGGGCCTTTTATACCCCTTTACTTGTGCATGGGCAGTTGTAGCCACACCTGCGGCCACGCTTGGCGGGGCAGAGGAAGCAAGATACAAGACTACTAGAGCAGCGCTCAAGCCAGAGGCACAAAGAGCAAAGGGACAAGGTGGGCTTGCCCCGGCAAGAGCCTTGCCGGGGCGGCCCACGTGGCCCCGGCAAGGGCCTTGCCAGGGCAACTTATCCAACACCAGCAAGGCCGCCACCCTTAAGCCTGAGAGTTCTGACACCAGCGACAACATTGGAACCAAGGCTCGGGAGGCGCCTGCGTGGTGGCATGCAGATCTTTGTGAAGACCAGAGGCCTACAAAACTAGATGGGAACCAGAAGACGAAAGCCCCCCGACAAGATCCTTGTCGGGGACGCCCACAAGACCACGACAAGACCCTTGCCGGGGACATCTGCAGGGCCGCGGTCCGGCCCACACCTGCTAAGGTCCCGCTGCCCCCATGACCGTTCCAATGCAGTAGCTAGCCTGCCAACTAGGCTCAGACCTACGTGGCAGCATGCAACTTCTAGGCCAACCACGCAAGCACCTGCGTGGTGGCATGCAGATCTTCGTGAAGACCCTGCCACTGCACCAGCTCAGCAGCCAGCCAGCCGGCGTGGCGCTGCATGCCTCGTCACCCTGGACGCGTGTCGAAGCAAGGCGAGGCGGCGATGGACGGGACGAGCTTCTCTGTCATCCCCGATAAAGCAAGAGGGCACATAGGCGGCACATTGAATACGTTTGTCCTATGATGTCAGGAGATAAACTTGTACACTATAGACACTTTCCACCTTCTGTGTGCCGCTGTGGCAGCCCCTTTGACATATAAAAGGAGGCGCGAGGCGTACCGAGGAAGGATTCGGACTTTTTGGGCTAGGCATGCACCGCAGCTAGTTCAAGAGCTCAAGAACACCAAATACACACCAAAGCAGGACTAGGGTATTACGCATCGTTTGCGGCCCGAACCTGGATAAAATTCCCCCCTGTTGATCTTCTAAACCCGCTCTTCTCACAGCCCCGCGCCCCGCCAATTTTAGTAGGGATTCCCTATGATCCCATAGGTGTCGTTCTTGAACCCCGATAATGAGCAATGGAAAACAAGGTAACATGAAAGGAGATGCTATAGTGGCCAAAAACAAGATTGCTAAAATGACAATGTTGAACCCCATGTTATGTGACACATTGTCCATCCTAAAGAAGAATGCAAATGGTATAATGGAGGTGGATAGGAACTCCCTTAAAAGCTTGAACTAGGATCCAAGGCGAGTGATATTGTAGCGGGATGGAAAAGGAGGTGGCCTTGCTAAGTATTTGGTTAGGTGTAACAAGGATACCAAACATCGTTGAGAGTATGATGTTAGAAGACCAATCATATTGAATTGACCCAACTTGTTTGTTATACTTTGAAATGTAACCGTCACAAGTCTATTGATATAACACGGAGAGTTAACGTATGCTTTAGTTCCTTAGGCCATAAAAGTATTGTAGTCCCTTCATACTAGACAATAGAATTTGGGGTTGCTCAAATGTCATCTATAACACGGTGATCATAACGACAACTTTTAGGTTCATTGGGAAGTGTGACAAGGGGCTAGATAGCTTAAGAGTGGGATATGCTCCTCCGGTGATGGAGAGATATTCTCAGGGCCCTCTTGTGAAGGCATCCATCATCGTCTAGCTAGACATACATGACTTAATCACGGGGATGCCGGAACATGTAAAACAAGAAAGAAGAACAACACTGGTAACAAGGAGACTCTTATAACGAACAAGAGAATGACTCAAGCGGATACTGATAGATCTCACATCTGGTTTTGAAAATTAATCATGAAGCAAAGGCAATAACATATGATAACCAATGGTTCACTCAAATAAACATTCGCATTCATAGGGGTCAATATGGATGTCCCTGGTTCCGCTATTGATCATTGAACGAAAGGGAGTTTCATTCATGTCTATGTTTTACCAAGCCTAAAGGGTAACACGCTTAAGAGAATCAAGATTAATTGAGTGTCAGTGGAGTGAGAGTTATGAGAAAATATTCTTGTAATAGTTTCATGAACATGAGAAATAGTTTTGATAGAAACCGGAAGGTTTCAGGGTTTCCGAAAGAGTTTGGGGTTTGCCGAGTAATACTGGAAATTGATATATAGGTGAAAGATGTTTCCAGAGACTTTAAATAAATAATGAAATGTTCTAACATTGATTAGGCGGCGCTTAAAATTTATTCAATATCAATGGCCTAAATAAAATATAATAAGGCCTAGTAGTGGAGAGTTATTGGGCCCTAGGGCCCAATAACAAGTGTGGGTTCCCCTATTTTGTATGAGAATCTAGAGGGGGCCGGACTGGAGAGGGAGGAGGAATCATCCTCCCCTAGGCCAGCACATGAAAGAGGGGAGTCCTCCTCCCTTGTGTGGCGCCCCCTCCCCACTCCCTAGACCTATATATACTAGAGGATTTTACCCCTTGAGACACACAAGTTTTGGAGCCTCCTCTAGTTTTCTAGTTCTATTTCTAATCTAGAGTTGATCTAATTAGAGCTAGACCTAGTAATATGTAGCCCTCATAAGGAAAACCCTTGTGGTTCTCTTCTTCTTGTAATTCTCCAGAGATGATTAGCTCTAGATAGTGAAGCGCTGCTGGATCGTGAAGCCTCTATGCCTGCAATCCATAGAGAGGCGGTGCTCTCGGTCTTTGGTTCGAGGGATCGTTCGTGAATAGTTCGAGGAACTTCATCAATGATCTACACCAACTCTTCTTTCGCGGCAACTCAAAGTTGGTAACGATCCGTTCTACAACCCTAATACATCTTCATTGTTTTCGTGGGATCATGATCATAGGGCGATTTTTTTGTTTTCTATTGTGTTTCCCAACAGTGTTATCAGGCGATTCTATGAGTAGATGCAGGTTTTGATCTAGATCTCATGTTATTATGAGGGTATTGCACAAAGTTAATTGGCATCATGATGTAGCTCTGTTACAAAGTTTTGACACTCAACAACTCTGGCCGTCAACAATCTGTTAACAGTTCTTTGGGCTTCATCATATTCAAGAATAGTGAACCGTCGTAAACATGAGTGGGCATGCAGATTTTTATCTACAAGGGGGTCACGCATACTGACGAAGTTTAGTGTGGGGCTAGAGATTTTTTAATTAAGTTTGTTCACTCACACACCCTGCAAAGTTAATCTAGCAACAAGAATAATCATACTTGATGGTGGACGTAGGTAGCTAGTGTTCTTTGAACCCCTAGAAGCCACGCAAATTAATATTTTGCTAAACCAATTAGAGGACGTTTTGCAGGTAGCATGTGATGTGGTGTAGCCCTCGTCATGATAATGTGTTTACGTATGAGATGGTTATTTGATGTAATGTTTAAGTGACCTGTGCGTCACATTACGATATGTGGCTTGAGCTACAGGATTGTCACTTTAATGACCCATGTGTCAAAACTTAATGTAATAAAATAGCTATGGAGATAGCTTACATGTTACTAACGATGGTGACAATCTTGTATGGAGATCCCTGTGCGGGAAGGCTATACAAGGCGTGGAGGATGAGGGATGAAATTTTGGTGCCACTGTAGCGTTTTTGAAACTGCTACCACGACAACGATTTTCCTGCTACGACGGCAACATTTTCGGCTGAAAGTTCATGAAGACCATGAAGATCTCCCAGCGCGCAGGGCTATACCACACATTCTATTATGCATTGAATGAGATGTTTATCCCTTTTGATTGCACCCTTCTGATTGTGCGGTGATCTTTTTTATTAGGGTGATCTCTCACATTAAAATATCAAGTTGTCAATGCTCTTCCTAGTGCAGCACCACCTATAATATGTAGCTTTTCGGGGTACGACATGTAGACATGCGTATGAATGAATCATTAGGTGTAAGATGATGAAGGTCAGACCTCACGGTGAAAACACTTGGTTGTCTTGAAGTTCTAACAGGATAGTCCTAAGCTCGGAGCACAAGCATCGAAAGATGAACAAGAGTCATATGGAGATATGCTCGGTGATTTGGCCTATCGGTTGAAGTTCACGTCATCAGTGATGCACACATCAACGGTTGTGAATAAGATCGGGATCTTGAATCACTCACTTTCAATTATGAGGGATATTGATTTGAGTGGGAGTGCACTTTATATTAAATTTGTTTAATCACTAGTGCACATTAAATATAAACAATGTCTAAGTCAATCTTGTGGTTTATCGTTGTAGATCAATGGCTCGCAACACTTTGAACTTAACCCCTATGTTAGAGAAATAAAAGTTACCTGCAAACGGTGGAAACTCTACGGATTGGATCCGAAACCTGAGATTTTTTCCTAGGGGTGCTGAGAAAGAGTTTGTGCTGGTTGTAGTGATGACTATTAGTCGCTCCAGTATATAATCTTTACTTGCATGGATCCTGAGTTATAGAACGTTTTGAATGATCCAGTACACAATTTATAATTGGGTCACTTGATGATCTGTACAAGAAACAAGCAAGGACCGAATGTTTTGAAATAACAAAGGCCTTGATTGAATGAAAGATGTCAGAAGGATCCTCAATGAGTGAGCATATAGTTAAGCTGCCAAGCTATGTTGGTAGACTTGCTGCACTGGAATATGGAATCCCTCCAACACTACGTACAAATATTAGCTAGTCCCTCCGTCCGAAAATACTTGTCATCAAAATTAATAAAAAGGGATGTATCTAGATGTATTTTAGTTCTAGATACATCCCTTTTTGTCCATTTTGATGACAAGTATTTTCGGACGGAGGGCGTACTTGTGAGTTGCGCTGGGATTTTCCTTGAAGAGGAAGGGTGAAGCAATATAGTAGTGGTTATTATTTCCCTTAGTGAGAACCAAGGTTATTAAACCAATGGGAGAACCACACAAACTCTTGTCGTCGGCACCTACACACACAAAAGAAAACACTTGCACCCAACGCGGGTAAGAAGGTTGTCAATCCCCTCGAACTCGTTACTTGCAAGGATTAATTTTGATAGTGCTATATAGATAAAAAGAAAAGTAAAACAGAAGTAAATAAATTACAGCAAGGTATTTTTGATTTTTATAATATGATTAAAGTAGACCCGGGGGACATAGTTTTCACTAGAGGCTTCTCTCTCGAACAGATAGCGTACGATGGGTAAACAAATTACTATTTGGCAATTGATAGAAAAGCGCAGAGTTATGATGTTATTCATGGCAATGATCACATATATATGCATCATGTCCGGGACAAGTAGACCGACTCCTGCCTGCATCTACTACTATTACTCCACCCATCAACCGCTATCTAGCATGCATCTATGGTATTAAGTTCATGACAAATAGAGTAACGCTTTAAGCAAGATGACATGATGTAGACAAAGTAAACTCAAGCAATGTGAATAATAAACTCCATCGTTTTATCCTTAGTAGGAACAATACAATACATGCCTCTCTACCCCTTCTATGATGAGGTGACGACACCGCAAGATTGAACCCACTACAAAGCACCTCTCCCACTGAAGATAAGTCAATCTAGTTGGCCAAACCAAACAGATAAATCGGAGAGAAATACAAAGCTATCATAAGCATGCATAATAAATTTTAGAAAAGACTCAATTACTTTCAATGAATAATCTGATCATAAACCCGCAATTCATCGGATCCCAACAAACACACTGCAAAAGAAGACTACATCAGATAGAACTCCAAGGAGATCGAGGAGAACATTGTATTGAAGATCAAAGAGAGAGAGAGAAGAAGCCAGCTAGCTACTAGCTATGTACCTGTAGGTCTGTGGTGAACTACTCACACATCATCGGCAGGGCAACAAGGTTGATGTACAAGCCCTCCATGGTCGATTCCCCCTCTGGCAGAGTACCAAAAAGGCCTCCAGATGGGATCAAGGAAGAAAAGAAGCTTGCGGCGGCGGAATAATTGTTTTGGGTGGCTTTTCCTAATATTTGGGAATTTATAGAAGTTTGATTAGGTCAGACGGAGCCACATGGAGCCCACAAGGAAACAGGGGCCACCTACCCCCGGGCGCGCCATGTTGCCTTGTTGTCTCCACATTTGCCATCTGGTCTCCTCCCGAAGCTTCTAGGGTCTCTTCTGTCCGAAACAAATCATCAAAAAGTTTCATAGCGTTTGGACTCTGTTTGGTACTGATTTTCTGGAAAACCAAAAACATGCAAAAAAGAGCAACTGGCACTAGGCACTGGGTTAATAGGTTAGTTCCCAAAAATGATATAAAATTGTATATTAAAGCATATAAAGTATCCAAGATTGATAATATAATAGCATGAAAGAATAAAAAATATAGATACGTTGGAGATGTATCAGCATCCCCAAGCTTAATTCCTGCTCATCCTCAAGTAGGTAAATGATAAAAACAGAATTTTTGATGTTGAATGCTACCTAGCATGTTTATCATGTAATCTCTTTACGGTATAAATGGTAAGATACGATGAAGTAATAATATCAACATAATAATATCCATGAATGTAAGAAACATAATCATTACTTTTTCAAAATATACGATCCTTAACTAATATTATCCCAACTCATTTTATCATGTTAGCGTGGACTCTGCCTTCACCACATAAATATAAATCATGAGCAACCTGGTGTTAAACCAGACAATTGGACCGTACTTCTAATGCGCTTCAGCATTTTTAATATCACGCAATACATAAGCGTGAGCCATGGGTATAACACTATAGGTGGAATAGAATGTGGTGGTAGATATCAATGGGAGAATTCAAAAGGGAAGAAAGTTTCGCATCATCGCCAGTGATCAACGGGCAATGGAGAGGCCCATCAATTGATATCAATGCGAGGAGTAGCTAGGGATTGCCATGCAACGGATGCACTAAGAGCTATAAGTGTATGAAAACTCAACATAACCTAAGTGGGTGTGCATCTAACTTGCTTGCTCATGAAGACCTTGGTCATTTGAGGAAGCCCACCATTGGAATATACAAGCCAAGTTCTATAATGAAAAATCCCACAGTATGAGAAAGCGATAACTTAGGAGACTCTCTATATGAACAACATGGTGCTACTCTGAAGCACAAGCGTGGTAAAAGGATAGTAACATTGCCCCTTCTCTCTTTTCTCTCATTTTATTTATTATTATTTTTTCTTTCTTTTTCCTTTTTTATTTTTCATCTGGAGTCTCATCCCGACTTGTGGAGCCATCATGGTCTCTATCATCCTTTCCTCACTGGGATAATGCTCAAATAATGATGATCATCACACTTTTATTTATTTACAACTTGAACTGAACATGACTATATGAATGCCTCCGGCAGTCAGGCAGTGTAACAGGATGTGCAATGGTCTAGCATAACATGTATAACAATGATGAATGGTGGATGTGCCAAGAATATCATGTCATCTCTATATGATGATGCAAAGCAATATGACGATGAACACACATGTCATGGAAACAGAACGGTGGAAGTTGCATGGCAATATATCTCGAAATGGCTATGGAAATGCCATAATAGGTAGGTATGGTGGCTGCTTTCAGGATGATATAAGGAGGATTATGTGTGATAGAACATATCTTATCACAAGGTTTGGATGCACCGGTGAAGTTTGCACCAACTCTCGAGGTGAGAAAGGGCAATGCTTGGGACCGAAGAGGCTAGAAAATTGCGGAAAGGTAGGAGTGCGTATAATCCATGCACTCACATTAGTCATAAAGAACTCATATACTTATTGTGAAATCCTATTAGCCCTCGATGAAAAGTATTGCTCGCATGCCCCTAGGGAATTGGTTGGTAGGAGTTAACCAGCGCACGCGTCTTATTATAAATTAATAGCACTCAAGGATTTCAATCAGAAATAAAAATGCTCAAACCTCCCCACCATGCCATGACCAACACTTAATGAGAAGTTAATAACAAGAATTAATAGCAATATTTATACTAACCAATGATCATGAACCAATATCCTTTCATATTACAACATCAATATAATTAAACCATACATTTTCATATTTAGTGATCTACATGAAAGTTTTTATTTTATGCCCCCTTGAATACCTATCCTTTTTGAAGTAGTCTTATAACACATGCATATTGCCATTACTATTTATTAGACTCTCAAAAAGATTTAAGTGAACCATGAGAGTGCAATTATTTCTATAAAATATAACCACTAACGTGCTCTAACAAGTATAAGTGAAGCACTAGAGCAACATAGTGTATTCTAACAAATCACGATAATTGTGTGTCCCTCTCAAAAGGTGTGTCCAGCAAACAATGATTGTAGCAAACTAAAAAGCAAGCAAAGCAAAACTATAACACAAAATGCTACAAGTAAAACTCATATCATGTGATGAATAAAAATGTAGCTCCAAGTAACATACCGATGGATTGGAGACAAAAAGGGGATACCATCCGGGCATCCCCAAGCTTAGATTCTTGGGTCTTCCTTTGATTATTACCTTGGGGTGCCTTGGGCATCCCCAGTCTTAGGGTCTTGCCGCTCCTTATTCCTTCATCCATCGTGATCTCAGCAAAAACATGAAAACTTCAGCACACAAACTTCAACAGAAACCTCGTGAGATCCGTTAGTATAATAAACATATCATAAACTTTAGGTACTATTATAAAACCGTTCATAATTTATTCTTGCATAATACCTACTATATTTTAACTTCTCCGTGACTTATACCCCCCGATATAAACCATAGCATCATTAAAATAAGTAAACTATGCAATAAAAATAGAATCTGTCTAAAACAGAATAGTATGTAATGATCTGAATAAAAGTCATACTTATGTAACTCCAAAAATTCAGAAAAAATTAGGACAACATGGGAAATTTGTATTTCAAATATGTGTAAAACAATTAGATCAAAATAACATTCTAGTGAATTTTAGAAACTCCTGGAGTAAGAGCCAAAGTTTTTTTTCCACAGAATGAAGTCAACTATTATCCAAATCATCCCAAAGGTTTTACTTGGCACAAATACTAATTAAAACATAAAAACACAATAATTGTGTCAACACACAAGAATGGGAAATAAAAGCAAAATTTTTAGATGACTATTGGATTGCCTCCCAACAAGCTCTTTCTTTATAGCCATTAGGATAGGCTTGAGATTTTATCGATGCTCATATGAAAGATAGTAATTGAAACACAAAGAGAGCATCATGTAGCATGCGAAAAACACATTTATGTCTAACGTACTTCCTGTGCATAGGCGTTTTATAAGTAAACAAATTATCAAGACAAGCAATATCTAACATATGCAAATAGGAAGAATGAAGCATTAATAATTTCAACACAAAGATAGGTAATTTAATGACATGAAAATTCCAACAACGATATTCAAATCCAACAGTATAGCTACCACATAACATATTCTCTACATGATCCACATGCATACAAAGTTTATACTCTTCCAAAATAGTGGGATTAACATCAACTAAAGTATTGGCCTCTCCAAACCCACTTCCCGTATTATTGTAAACATTGTTATAAATAACATATTCATCATGAGGCTTAAAGAAATTTTCAAGATCATAAGAAGCATCACCACAATCATGATCATTGCAATAAGTAGTGGACATAGCAAAATTATCATCCCCAAACTTGTATCTTTGTATATCATTAGCATAATTGACATTAACAGAATTTATAATAACATCATTGCAATCATGCTTTTCATTCAAGGAGCTATCATGAATAACTTTATAAATCACTTCATCACCATTTTCAGATTCACGATTTTCAAGCAAAACTTCATAAAGATAATTAAGTGCACTCAACTCACTAGCGGTTGGTGCACCATAATTGGATTTTTTGAAAAGATTAGCAAGTGGATGAGGATCTGTACGAACAATTTTTAGCAAGCAAATAGAAAGCATGTGACAACAGAAGCAAAGATAACACACAAAATATTTTTCGTATTTTTGATTTTTAGAGAAGTGGAGAGAGATGAAAAAGAGAGGCAAATGCAAATAAAAAGGAAAATAAAAAGTAGAGTAAATAATTGATAATTTGTATGTAGGAACCTAATGAGAATTTAATGTTGTCTCACTAGCAACGGTGCCAGAAATATTTTCTGCTACTTGTGAGTTGCATTGGGATTTCCCCGAAGATGAAGGGTGAAGCAATATAGTAGCAGATAAGTATTCCCCTCAGTGAGAACCAAGGTTATCAAACCAATAGGAGAACCACGCAAACTCTCGTCGTCAGCACCTACACACACAAAAGCAAACACTTGCACCTAACGCGGGTGAGGGAGTCCTCGATTAAGGGGTCCTCGGGCGTCCGGACTATAGTATGTGGGCCGGACTGATGGGTTGTGAAGATACAAGATTGAAGACTCTCTCCCGTGTCCGGATGGGACTCTCCTTGGTGTGCAAGGCAAGCTTGGCGACCTGATATGAAGATTCCTTTCTCTGTAACCGACTTTGTATAACCCTAGTCCCCTCCGGTGTCTATATAAACCGGAGGGCTTAGTCCATAGAGACAATCATAATCATAGTCATACAGGCTAGACTTCTAGGGTTTTAGCCATTATGACCTCGTGGTAGATCAACTCTTGTAATAATCATATTCATCAAGATCAATCAAGCAGGAAGTAGGGTATTACCTCCATAGAGAGGGCCCGAACCTGGGTAAACATCGTGTCCCCTGTCTCCTGTTACCATCAACCTTAGATGCATAGTTCGGGACCCCCTACCCGAGATCCGCCGGTTTTGACACCGACATTGGTGCTTTCATTGAGAGTTCCGCTGCGTCGTCGTCAAGAGGTTCGATGGCCCCGTCAATCATCTACAACAATGTTGTCCAGGGAGAAGTCTTCCTCCCCGAACAGATCTTCATGTTCGGCGGCTTTGCACTGCGGGCCAACTCGCTTGGCCATCTAGAGCAGATCGACAACTATGCCCCTGGTCAGATTTGGAAGCTTGAACTAAATCGCGGATATCCGCGGAGGCTTGATCTTCGATGGATTCGAGACCATGGCAGCCGCTCCCTGTCACCGCGATGAACATGACTTAAATCTATCATCGGACCATACCCAGGAGATAGCGCCTGCAACAGCTCTGGCCCTAGATCCGGAGCAGATCGCGCCATCTGAGGACGGGAGGCTCAACCCCGCCACGGAAGCCGCAGACTCAGCGGCGTCGGAGCCGCACATAGACCCAACCTCAAGTGGAATATGTGTCACCGGAACCTTGGACTCGTTTTCGGCTACAAGTTTCGGACCATGTGCGTCCGCATACATTGGGCTTGACCAGGCATCGATCATTGAATTCGACTCCGCGGACATCTTTCGGCACTCGCCTTTAGGTGACGTGCTAAACTCATTAAAAACAGTCTCTTTAGTGGGGGATTCACAGCTGAATTTTATCCGGTTCGAACTGGAGGCTGATGACGGAGAATTTCACTTCCCACCCACCGCCCACTTCATAGCCACTGTCGAAGACTTAACCGACATGCTCGATTACGGCTCCGAAGATATTGACGGTATGGATGACGATGCCGAAGAGGAGCAGGGCCAAAACCCGCCGTTTACCGGGCGCTGGACGGCCACTTCTTCGTACGACGTGTACATGGTGGATACACCTAAACAAACTAACGACGATGACAAAGAAGATCCAGTCGAGTATAAACCTCCTAAGACACAGCCAAAGCACCAGCGTCAGCGGCGCTGCTCTAAGTCACGTCGTTGAAAAGACAACAATACCGACATGGGAGAAAACAATACTCTGGATGATGCCGAAGACATTGAAGACCCCATTGAGGCAACTTCTGAACAGGACGAACGGGAAGACGGGCAAGTTAGCCCTGATGAACAGGCCATACACGAAGACTCAGAGGACAGTAATTATCTTCCGCTCTTCGATTATGAGGTGAGCCTTGGCAACAAGGATTTTATCGTGCCCGAGGAACCTCTTGAGCAGGAGCGCTTTAAGCGCCAGCTAATAGCCACTGCAAGGAGCCTAAAAAAGAAGCAGCTGCAGCTTCAAGCTGATCAAGATCTGCTCAATGATAGATGGACTGATGTCCTCGCAGCCGAGGAATACAGCCTCAAGCGCTCGGCCAAAAGTTACCCGAAGCGCAAATTGCCACCTCAGTTCGATGATGAGGCACTAGAGCCCGTACCATCGGCCCTGTTTGGATCCCAGAGTTAGAGTTAGTTTGGGTTAGTTTGAACTCAACTAACCCAAAAACATCCAAACAGGAGGGTTAATTTGGGTTAGATGCATCTAACCCATTTAAAAAAACTAACCCATTCAAGAGGTGCTTATTTGGGTTAGTTCTTCTAGGGACCACTAAAAACTTTTTTTCTCCCGCTCTTTCCATAGCAGATCCCTCCCCACTTTTTCAAAGCTTCTCATCCTCTCCCT
Organism: Aegilops umbellulata; assembly: GCA_032464435.1. Classification (NCBI taxonomy): domain Eukaryota; kingdom Viridiplantae; phylum Streptophyta; class Magnoliopsida; order Poales; family Poaceae; genus Aegilops; species Aegilops umbellulata. The sequence continues at coordinate 309,196,271 of CP136055.1, read as the reverse complement.
CCCTCCCTCTCGCACTGCCCGTGAAGGCGCCTCGCCGTATCCGCATTCCCGGCCGCCGCCGGTAAGCCGCCCCGCCCTATCCTCCCGTTCCAACCCCCTCGTCTCCCCGTGGCCCGTTCGCCCACCGGTAAGCAGTCGCGGCTCCTTGCGCGGCCCGTCCCCGTCGGCCTCGGCCAACGCGGCTCCTTGCATCGGGACGGCGGATTCGGCCGGCGGGTTGCGCGATAAGCCAGCGCGGCTCCTTGCCGGGCACGTCCCCGTCTGCCGCCAGCACAGCTCTCAGTCAGGGCTCGCCTAAAGTAGTCAAATGATTGAGAAAGAGCATTTATTGTCAATCTAACCCTGTCATCCAAACATCTCTTTGGTTAGAGTTAGTTCAGAGTTAGTTTAGGGTTAGAATCTAACTCTAACCTCTAACCGAGTTAGATTATCCAAACAGGGCCATCATCGCGCAATGCGGCTGACCGACCACCACGCGGTCAGGACAAAGAGGCAACTCAAGCTGAACACCAGCCCGCCCTACCTCACCATAAAGGTAGAGATAAAACAACTCAGGGACATGTATATGACTGGCGGCAAGACTTGGACAGCAGAGCAGGTCAGAACAGATTGATCTATGGATCACGGGGGCATGCCCCGACACGCGACAACGGCTACCTAGCCGGATGCAACAATCATAATCACGCCCGGGCCGAGAACCGCAGATGGACTCCATCCGAGCTACGTCACGACGTCGCCCGATATAGAGGCGTCGCACACCCACTTTGCTTCACTGACGACGTAATGGAGCACGAATTCCCAGAAGGGTTTAAACCCATGAATATCGAATCATACAATGGAACAACAGATCCCGCGGTATGGATTGAGGACTTTCTCTCCATATCCACATGGCCCACGGTGATGATCTCCACGCCATCAAATACCTCCCATTAAAACTAAAGGGACCAGCACGGCACTGGTTAAACAACCTTCAAGAGAACTCCGTTGGCAGCTGGGAGGACCTGGAAGGTGCCTTTCGCGATAACTTCCAAGGTACATATGTCCGGCTACCAGATGTCGATGACTTAAGTCACATCATCCAGCAACCCGGAGAGTCAGCCAAGAAGCTCTGGACTAGGTTCTTAATTAAAAAGAACCAAATTGTCGATTGTCCGGACGCCGAAGCCCTCGCGGCCTTCAAACACAGCGTACGAGATGAGTGGCTCACCCGCCACCTCAGTCAAGAAAAACCAAAATCCATGGAAGCCCTTACCGCTCTAATGACCCGCTTTTGCGCGGGAGAAGACAACTGGCTTGCTCGTAGAAGCAACAGCTCCAGCAATCCTGGCACCTCCGAAGTCCGAGACGGCAATAGCAAGCCACGACGCAATAAACACAAGCGTCGCAATAATAACGAAATACCAAACCCGATCAACGGAAAAATCCATTTAAGGCAAATAGAGACGGACCATCCAATCTAGACAAGATACTGGATCAGCCCTGCCAGATTCATGGCACCCCCGATAAACCAGCTACTCACACCAACAGAAGCTGTTGGGTCTTCAAACAAGCCGGCAAGCTTAATGCCGAACACCAGGGGAAGGGGCCGCCCAGTGACAGCGATGACGAAGAGACTCGCCGGCCGAATACCGGGGGTCAGAAACAATTTCCCCCCGAAGTGAAAACCGTAAACATGGTATACGTGACGCATACCCCTACAGGGGAGCGCAGAGCACTACGGGACGCACACACCATAGAGCCAATCCCCCCAAAATTTAGCTACATCCGTCCCGAAGGTTCGGCAGCTCTGATCATCGATCCAATTATCGATGGGTTCCATCTCACGAAGGTCCTTATGGACGGCGGCAGTAGCCTTAATCTACTCTACTAAGACACTGTCCGCAAAATGGGCATCGATCCTTCAAGAATCAAGCCCACCACAACTACCCTCAAGGGAACAGTACCCGACATAGAGGTTCACTGCACAGGATCCATGACATTGGAAGTCGTTTTCGGTTTGCCGAACAACTTCCGAAGCGAAGGCTTGACCTTTGATATTTTCTCGTTCTGCGGTAACTATCATGCACTTCTGGGGCGCACCGCTTTCGCTCGTTTCAATGCGGTCCCACTCTACGCCCGTGCAAAACTTACGATGCCCGGTCCATGCGGCATCATTACAATAAATGGAAATACGGGACACTCCCTCCGTACAGAGGATCATACTACGGCTACCACAGCCAAAGTAAAAAGTGGCCTCATCAAGCCGCATAACTCATCGGCCATTAAGCCGCCGGTCTCTATTAAATGGAACCGACCAATCTCAGAGCTGGATTAGCAGTTCGGCCTCCGTCATTCACCTCATACACCTGCGAAGTTTATACCGTGCCATACATAATTATGTACTTAAAATACCCTGGTCATCGGCGGAGGCACAATACGGACAAGCCTACAAGCACTCCCATTTCCTCCTTATTTTTTCTAACTATCTTGTATATTTTATCACACGTGGCTCAAACACTGGTCATCTCATGGACTCTTTCGGAGTTCGGCTTCATACACTTACCCAAAGGTTATTCCTGTTAAGGAATCCTTTCACTGAGGCAAGGCGGCGCAGACGTGCGACAGGAGGTCCAAATAATTTTGTGTAAGACCGCACTCTCTATTTCGAGCCTGTAAAGTGCCTTCTCCCTCAGCTTTCGACCGCCGGCATGTCAAATAGCCTAGATCGTGGCGTTATTATTTGTAAAATGGCAATTGACATATCAATCAGGTTCCAGTGAACATAATCCGTATCCAGTATTCGCTTCTTCTAAAGAGCTGAATTTTTCCGGTTGTTTCACACTCGCACCACGACACAGATTGCTAGGGGCTCGATATGGGAACAAATGAGTTGCCGACAAGTTCGAACAGCTTTATAGCGCACTTCGGCATCACGAGTTTGGCCTTATATGCACCAGCTCCGAATCATGTCTTTGGTCAATAGTTGGGTTGCCCAGCACCTGTGCTTACTACCTTACGTTCCACTATATCGGCTAGCGTAGTAAAGGGAGAACTACTGTGATTGTGTCCCGGTTTATCCGGTTGAGCACCTCAGTAGAGAAAGCCGAAAACTGACTGTCATGATGTGGCGAGAGCTGGTCAACCACTCGATGACTTACTAGAATATTTTGCGATTCCTTCTTCACTACACGAAGGGCCGTTCTTAAGGTCACCTATGTAACGCACCGTATTGAGATAACTGCGTACATACCAGGGGCTATATCGTAGACCCACCATCAAACTCCTATGGCTAAGTGAAAGTGTTAAAGCCCTATAGTCCCATTGCCTAGTTCGCCTCACTGACACCTCCTTCACGGACCAAGACATTGGGTCAAGAGTGATGAAGTGCTTTTCCGAACACGCCCGTATTATACGCGAGGGGGATGAAGCCGACGACTGGCAAACTTTCAGATTATACCAAAAAATGGCCGCACAGGAGGAACCAAAACTTTCCGGCAAAAGTATAAAAAGAATAGCCTTAATATATCATAAATATTGTTTTTACAATTTCGATACAATCACTTGAACATCATATCCTTTGAGCACTGACCCTCTATCAAGCGGGCACCCTCCAGGATATCTTCAAAATAATACTCTGGCGCGGGATGGTCCTTGCCCTCGGGTGGACTTTTCGCTGCAATATCGGTGGCCTTCATCCTCGCCCAGTACGTCTTGACACGGGCAAAGGCCATCTGTGCACCTTCAATACACGTTGACCGCTTAGCAGCGTCGATACGCGGCACCGCATCAACAAGTCGCTGCACCAAACCGAAATAACTATTCGGAATTGGCTCAGTCGGCCACAACTAGACCACAACATCCTTCATGGTAGAACCGGATATCTTGTGGAGCTCGGCCCACTAGGCCATATGTTCGTTCAGCAACAACGGGCGCTTTGGTGTGCCGAATTGTGACCAGAAAAGCCTCTCCGTTGCATACCCTTCCTGCGCTTGGTAAAATTGTGCCGCATCGGAGGCACTCTTCGGCAAGTCCAAGAACGCGTCTGGAGAGCTCCACATTTGATTAAGCGGGGCATACTTCAGATCGCCGAATTTAGTCTGTAATAAGAAAGGCTTACCGGCTGCTATCTCCCCAGCTTGTCGGATCTCCTCCCGGTCCGCCCTAGACTCGGATCGCGCTTCTCTCGCCTCTTGTAAGGCCTTGCCGAGATTGGCCGCTTTGGCTTTGTTATCCCCCTCAAGGAATTCGTACTGAACCATGCCTTCCTTTAGCTCGCGCGCCATAGTAGACATTCTCTCCTTGCACTGGTGCCGAGCAACCTGCTCGGCTTTTAACTCATCAGCTGCCTTCTTGGCAGCCACATTACTCATCCGGGCTTGCTCCTTCGCTTGGGAAGTTCAGCCCGAAGGGTCTCCACCGTGGCAGCACTATTTGCAGTTACGCATGTTTCAATATATAATTCTAGCTTCCTGCTCATGCTATTATACATATACACACTGACCGCCCCAACATACCTTGCGCCTCATCGAGCCGCATATTAATAAGCGTGATGTCATCATCCGCCACATCAAGTTTTTGCTTCAGACCTACAACCTCTGTAGCGTGGGCGGTCGTCATGGAAGTAACAGCCTGTGTTTCAATTCATTAGATTATTTCATGGGCATATCTTTTTCGATCCTTTGATTGCCTCCCTTTGGACGCTGATACGTCTCCAACGTATCTATAATTTTTGATTGCTCCATGCTATATTATCTACTGTTTTGGACTATATTGGGCTTTATTTTCCACTTTTATATTATTTTTGGGACTAACCTATTAACCGGAGGCCCAGCCCAGAATTACTTTTTTTTGCCTATTTCAGTGTTTCGGAGAAACAGAATATCAAACGGAGTCCAAACGGAATAAAATCTTTGGGAACATGATTTTCTCACCGAACGTGATCCAGGAGACTTGGACCCTACTCCAAGGGAGCCAAGAGGCGGTCACGAGAGTGGGGGGCACCCCCCCTTAGGGCGCGCCCCCTGCCTCGTGGGCCCCTCGAAGCTCCACCGACGTACTCCTTCCTCCTATATATACCTACGTACCCCCAAATGATCAGAACAGGAGCCAAAAACCTAATTGCACCGCCGCAACCTTCTGTATCCACGAGATCCCATCTTGGGGCTTGTTCCGGAGCTCCGCCGGAGAGGGCCGTCATCACGGAGGGCTTCTACATCATCATAGCCCCTCCGATGAAGTGTGAGTAGTTTACCTCAGACCTTCGGGTCCATGGTTAGTAGCTAGATGGCTTCTTCTCTCTTTTTGGATCTCAATACAAAGTTCTCCCGCTCTCTTGTGGAGATCTATTTGATGTAATATTTTTTTTGTGGTGCGTTTGTTGAGACCGATGAATTGTGGGTTTATGATCAAGTCTATCTATGAATAATATTTGAATCTTCTCTGATTTCTTTTATGTATAATTGGTTATCTTTGCAAGTCTCTTCGAATTATCAGTTTGGTTTGGCCTACTAGATTGGTTTTTCTTGCCAAGGGAGAAGTGCTTAGCTTTGGGTTCGATCTTGCGATGTCCTTTCCCAGTGACAGAAGGGGCAGCAAGGCACGTATTGCATCGTTGCCATCGAGGATAACAAGATGGGGTTTATTTCATATTGCATGAATTTATCTCTCTACATCATGTCATCTTGCTTAAAGCGTTACTCTGTTTTAACTTAATACTCTAGATGCATGCTGGATAGTGGTCGATGAGTGGAGTAATAGTAGTAGATGCAGGCAGGAGTCGGTTTACTTGTCTCAGACGTGATGCCTATATACATGATCATACCTAGATATTCTCATAACTATGCTCAATTCTATCAATCGCTCAACAGTAATTTGTTCACCCATCATAGAATACTTATGCTCTTGAGATAAGCCACTAGTGAAACCTTTGGCCCCTGGGTCTATTCTCATCATATCAATCTCCATCACTTTAATCTTGCTTTGCTTTTTTACTTTGCCTTTTAATTTTCACCTTGCATCTTTATATCAAAAATACCAAAAACATTATCTATCAGTTCCCACTCTCGTAAGTGACCGTGAAGGGATTGACAACCCCTAATCGCGTTGGTTGCGAGTTGCTATCGTTTTGTGCAGGTACGAGGGACTTGAGCGTGGCCTCCTACTGGATTGATACCTTGGTTCTCAAAAACTGAGGGAAATACTTATGCTACTCTGCTGCATCATCCTCTCCTTTTCTGGGAAAACCAATGCAAGATCAAGAGGTAGCAGACGCCAACCAGAGTCTCAGGGGCTACTATCTATACACAAGTGCATTTTGCGTATAGAGCACAATCGAAAATATAACATTACATACCTCGAAGCCTCTTAGCAAGCTCATGAAACCTTCATTCAATCCACTTTTCACAGACAGAATCCTCTCAACCACCGTACCCATCAAGGTACGATGTTCCTTTGAGACAGACGAATATCGCAACATGTCCATCAATGTATCTGGCGCCTCCGGATTCCTGGAAACAGGTGTGCGAGTATGAACTCCCTTTGAAAGGATATGCTTGCTCGACCCTAGATTTATCTCCGGCTGTAAATTGGATAACCCGGGGCCTTTATTGTTGGTCCCCATAAGGATTGCACACCCCGAACCCTGGGCGGCCGAGGTTTCGCCTTGGGGCGTTGTCTTCATTATCCTCTGTTGATCGGGAGAGATCCTCCGGGACGATGCTACCTCTTGAGCTTGCGTTGGATTTCCCCAAGAGGAGAGGATGATGCAGCAAAGTAGCGTAAGTATTTCCCTCAGTTTTTGAGAACCAAGGTATCAATCCAGTAGGAGGCTACGCGCGAGTCCCTCGTACCTACACAAAACAATAGCTCAACACAACCAACACAATTAGGGGTTGTCAATCCCTTCACGGTCACTTACGAGAGTGAGATCTGATAGAGATGATAGATAATATTTTTGGTATTTTTGGTATAAAGATGCAAAGTAAAATAAAAGGCAAAGTAAAAAAGCAAAGCAATAATAAAGTGGTTGGAGATTGATATGATGAGAATAGACCCGGGGGCCATAGGTTTCACTAGTGGCTTCTCTCAAGAGCATAAGTATTTCTACGGTGGGTGAACAAATTATTGTTGAGCAATTGACAGAATTGAACATAGTTATGAGAATATCTAGGTATGATCATGTATATAGGCATCACGTCTGAGACAAGTAGACCGACTCCTGCCTGCATCTACTACTATTACTCCACTCATCGACCGCTATCCAGTATGCGTCTAGAGTATTAAGTTAATGAAAACAGAGTAACGCCTTAAGCAAGATGACATGATGTAGAGGAATAAATTCATGCAATATGATAAATACCCCATCTTGTTATCCTCGATGGCAACAATACAATATGTGCCTTGCTGCCCTTTCTGTCACTGGGTAAGGACACCCCAAGATTGAACCCAAAGCTAAGCACTTCTCCCATTGCAAGAAAAACAAATCTAGTAGGCTAAACCAAACTGATAATTCGAAGAGACTTGCAAAAATAACCAATCATACATAAAAGAATTCAGAGAAGATTCAAATATTGTTCATAGATAATCTTGATCATAAACCCACAATTCATCGGTCTCAACAAACACACCGCAAAAACAAGATTACATCGAATAGATTTCCACGAGAGAGGGGGAGAACATTGTATTGAGATCCAAAAAGAGAGAAGCAGCCATCTAGCTACTAACTATGGACCCGAAGGTCTGAGGTAAACTACTCACACTTCATCGGAGAGGCTATGATGATGATGTATAAGCCCTCCGTGATGGATGCCCCCTCCGGCGGAGCTCCAGAACTGGCCCCAAGATGGGATCTCGTGGATACAGAAGGTTGCGGCGGTGGAATTAGGTTTTTGGCTCCGTATCTGATCGTTTGGGGGTACGTAGGTATATATAGGAGGAAGAAGTACGTCGGTGGAGCTTCGAGGGGCCCACAAGGCAAGGGGCGCGCCCTCCACCCTCGTGACCACCTCGTGGCTTTCTTGATGGAGGGTCCAAGTCTCCTAGATCATATCTGATGAGAAAATCACGTTCCCGAAGGTTTCATTCCGTTTGGACTCCGTTTGACATTTCGTTTCTTCGAAACACTGAAATAGGCAAAAAACAGCAATTCTGGGCTGGGCCTCCGGTTAATAGGTTAGTCCCAAAAGTAATATAAAAGTGGAAAATAAAGCCCAATATAGTCCAAAACAGTAGATAATATAGCATGGAGCAATCGAAAATTATAGATACGTTGGAGACGTATCAGGCATCCCCAAGCTTAATTCATGCTCGTCCTCGAGTAGGTAAATGATAAAAAAAGAATTTTTTATGCGGAGTGCTACTTGGCATAATTTCAATGTAAATCTTCTTAATTGTGGTATGAATATTCAGATCCGAAAGATTCAAGACAAAAGTTCATATTGATATAAAAATAATAATACTTTAAGCATACTAACAAAGCAATTATGTCTTCTCAAAATAACATGGCCAAAGAAAGTTATCCCTACAAAATCATATAGTCTGGCTATGCTCTATCTTCACCACACAAAGTATTCAAATCATGCACAACCCCGATGACAAGCCAAGCAATTGTTTCATACTTTTGGCATTCTCAAAACTTTTTCAATCTTCACGCAATACATGAGCGTGAGCCATGGATATAGCACCATATGTGGAATAGAATGGTGGTTGTGGAGAAGACAAAAAGAGGGAAAGATAGTCTCACATCAACTAGGCGTATCAACGGGCTATGGAGATGCCCATCAATAGATATCAATATGAGTGAGTAGGGATTGCCATGCAACGGATGCACTAGAGCTATAAGTATATGAAAGCTCAACAAAAGAAACTAAGTGGGTGTGCATCCAACTTGCTTGCTCACGAAGACCTAGGGCAATTTGAGGAAGCCCATCATTGGAATATACAAGCCAAGTTCTATAATGAAAAATTCCCACTAGTATATGAAAGTGACAAAATGAGAGACTATCTATTATGAAGATCATGGTGCTACTTTGAAGCACAAGTGTGGTAAAAGGATAGTAACATTGTCCCTTCTCTCTTTTTCTCTCATTTTTTTATTTGGGCCTTTTCTTTTTTTCATGGCCTCTTTTTTTTCGTCCGGAGTCTCATCCCGACTCGTGGGGGAATCATAGTCTCCATCATCCTTTCCCCACTTGGGACAATGCTCTGAAAATGATGATCATCACACTTTTATTTTTCTTACAACTCAACAATTACAACTAAATACTTAGAACAAAATATGACTCTATGTGAATGCCTCCGGCGGTGTACCGGGATATGCAATGAATCAAGAGTGACATGTATGACAGAATTATGGTGGCTTTGCCACAAATACGATGTCAACTACATGATCATGCTAGTAATATGACAATGATGGATCGTGTCATAATAAACGGAACGGTGGAAAGTTGCATGGCAATATATCTCGGAATGGCTATGGAAATGCCATGATAGGTAGGTATGGTGGCTGTTTTGAGGAAGGTATATGGTGGGTGTATGATACCGGCGAAAGGTGCGCGGTATTAGAGTGGCCAGCAATGGTGGAAGGATGGGAAAAAGTGTGTATAATCCATGGACTCAACATTAGTCATAAAGAACTCATATACTTATTGCAAAAATATATAAGTTATCAAAGCAAAGTATTACGCGCATGCTCCTAGGGGGATAGATTGGTAGGAAAAGACCATCGCTCGTCCCCGACCGCCACTCATAAGGAAGACAATCAATAAATAAATCATGCTCCGACTTCATCACATAACGGTTCACCATACGTGCATGCTACGGGAATCACAAACTTTAACACAAGTATTTCTCAAATTCACAACTACTCAACTAGCATGACTCTAATATCACCATCTTCATATCTCAAAACAATTATCAAGCATCAAACTTTTCTTAGTATTCAACGCACTCAAAAGAAAGTTTTACAAATCTTGAATACCAAGCATATTATTATTAAGCAATTTGCCATGCTATTTAAGACTCTCAAAATCATCTAAGTGAAGCATGAGAGATCAATAGTTTCTTTAAAACAAATCCACCACCGTGCTCTAAAAGATCTAAGTGAAGCACATAGAGCAAAATTATAAAGCTCAAAAGATATAAGTGAAGCACATAGAGTATTCTATCAAATTCCAATTCATGTATGGCTATCTCAAAAGGTGTGTACAGAAAGGATGATTGTGGTAAACTAAAAGCAAAGACACAAATAACACAAGATACTCCAAGCAAAACACATATCATGTGGTGAATAAAAATATAGCTCCAAGTAAAATTACCGATGGAAGTAGACGAAAGAGGGGATGCCTTCCGGGGCATCCCCAAGCTTTGACTTTTTGGTGTCCTTAGATTATCTTGGGGGTGCCATTGGCATCCCCAAGCTTAGTCTCTTGCCACTCCTTGTTCCATAATCCATCAAAAGATGTCACCCAAAACTTGAAAACTTCACAACACAAAACTCAACAGAAATCTCGTGAGCTCCGTTAGCGAAAGAAAACAAAAGACCACTTCAAGGTACTGTAATGAACTAATTCTTTATTTATATTGGTGTTAAACCTACTGTATTCCAACTTCTCTATGGACTATGAAATATTTTACTAGCCATAGATTCATCAAAATAAGGAAACAACACACGAAAAACAGAATCTGTCAAAAACAGAACAGTCTGTAATAATCTTTAACTAACGCAAACTTATGGAACTCCAAAAAATCATCCAAAATAGGAAGACCTAGTAAATTTGTTTATTTATTAGTAGCAATTGGAATCATTATTTTATCATGTTCTGGTAATTTTTAACAATTGTTTTTGTGAACAGAAAGTTTCTGGAAATTACAGCAAGATCAAATAACTATCATCCAAGAAGATCCTATAGGTTTAACTTGGCACAAACACTAATTAAAAGATAAAACCACATCTAAACAGAAGGTAGATGGATTATTTATTCCTAAACAGAAGCAAAAAACAAAAAACTAAAATAAAATTGGGTTACCTCCCAACAAGCGCTATCGTTTAACGCCCCTAGCTAGGCATAAAAGCAAGGATAGATCTAGGTATTGTCATCTTTGGTAGGCAATCCATAAGTAGATTTCATGATAGATTCATATGGTAATTTTATTTTCTTTCTAGGTAAGTGTTCCATGCCTTTCTTTAATGGAAATTGGAATCTAATATTCCCTTCGTTCATATCAATAATTGCACCAATCGTTCTAAGGAAAGGTCTACCAAGAATAAGAGGACAAGAAGGATTGCAATCTATATCAAGAACGATAAAATATACGGGCACATAATTCCTATTTGCAACAATAAGAATATCATTAATTCTTCCCATAGGTTTCTTAATAGTGGAATCCGCAAGATGCAAGTTTAGAGAGCAATCATCAAATTCACGGAAATCTAGCAAATCACACAAAGTTTTGGGAATAGTGGAGACACTAGTACCCAAATAACATAAGGCATAAACTTCAAGATCCTTAATCTTAATTTTAATAGTTGGTTCCCACTCATCATAGATTTTTCTAGGGATAGAAACTTCCAACTCAAGTTTTTCTTCATAAGATTGCATCAAGGCATCAACGATATGTTTAGTAAACACTTTATTTTGACTATAAGCATGAGGAGAATTTAGCACGGATTGCAACAAGGAAATACAATCAATTAAAGAGCAACTTTCATAATTAAATTCCTTGAAATCCAATATAGTTGGTTTAGGAATATCTAGGGTTTTATTCTTTTCAATCCCACTTTTATAAATTTCATCATCAAGATCTAAATACTCCGAAATTTTAAAACGCCGTCTAGGTAAGGGTGGATCATATTCAATTTCATCAAGATTCATATTGAAAAACAAAGATTTAATAGGGGAAACATCAATAACTTTTAGATCTTCATCTTGATTTCCATAGGAATTGGAAGAACACGCTTTAATAAAGGCATCTTTCGTAGCACGCATCCTAGCGGTTCTTTCCTTGCACTCATCAATGGAAATTCTCATGGCTTTGAGAGACTCATTGATATCATGCTTAGGAGGAATAGATCTAAGCTTTAAAGAATCAACATCAAGAGAAATTCTATCAATGTTCCTAGCCAATTCATCAACTCTAAGTAATTTCTCTTCAAGCAAAGCATTAAAATTCTTTTGTGAATTCATAAACTATGTAACACTACTCTCAAATTCAGAGGGCATCTTATTAAAATTTCTGTAAGAGTTGTTGTAGGAATTTTCATAATTATTAGAAGGATTACTAGGATAAGGCCTAGGATTAAAATTCCCTCTATACGCATTGTTACCAAAATTATTCCTACCAACAAAATTCACATCCATAGATCCATTATTATTCTCAATCAAAGTAGACAAAGGCATATCATTAGGATCAGAAGAAACACTTTTATTAGCAAATAATTCCATAAGTTCATCCATCTTTCCACTCAAAACATTGATTTCTTCTATCGCATGCACTTTTTTATTAGTAGATCTTTCAGTGTGCCATTGAGAATAATTAACCATAATATTATCTAGGAGTTTAGTAGCATCTCCTAAAGTGATTTCCATAAAAGTGCCTCCCGCGGCCGAATCTAAAAGATTTCTAGAAGCAAAATTCAATCCGGCATAAAAAATTTGTATAATCATCCACAAATTCAAACCATGAGTAGGGCAATTACGTATCATTAATTTCATTCTCTCCCAAGCTTGTGCAACATGTTCATGATCAAGTTGCTTAAAATTCATAATATCATTTCTAAGAGAGACGATCTTAGCGGGAGGAAAATACTTAGAGATAAAAGCATCTTTGCACTTGTTCCAAGAATCAATACTATTTTTAGGCAAAGACGAAAACCAAGCTTTAGCATGATCTCTAAGAGAAAAAGGAAATAGCTTCAATTTAACAATATCATTATCAACATCTTTCTTCTTTTGCATATCACATAAACAACGAAGCTATTTAGATGAGTAGCGGCATCTTCACTAGGAAGGCCGGCGAATTGATCTTTCATAACAAGATTCAACAAAGCAGTATTGATTTCACAAGATTCAGTATTGGCAAGAGGAGCAATCGGAGTGCTAAGGAAATCATTATTGTTGGTATTGGTATAGTCACACAATTTAGTGTTATCTTGAGCCATCGTGACGAACAAGCTATCCAACACACGAGCAAACAAAAAGCAAGCGAGAAAAAGACAAACGGAAAAGAGAGGGCGAATAAAACGGCAAGGGTGAAGTGGGGGAGAGGAAAATGAGAGGCAAATGGCAAATAATGTAGTGTGAGAGATAGGGATTGTGATGGGTACTTGGTATGTTGACTTTTGGCGTAGACTCCACGGCAACGGCGCCAGAAATGGCTCATTGACGGGAGTCAAATCTTGACTTGGCTTCGCGTAAGCCTCCCCGGCAACGGCGCCACAAATTCTTCTTGCTACCTCTTGAGCTTGCGTTGGATTTCCCCGAAGAGGAGAGGATGATGCAGCAAAGTAGCGTAAGTATTTCCCTCAGTTTTTGAGAACCAAGGTATCAATCCAGTAGGAGGCTACGCGCGAGTCCCTCGTACCTACACAAAACAATAGCTCAACGCAACCAACGCTATTAGGGGTTGTCAATCCCTTCACGGTCACTTACGAGAGTGAGATCTGATAGAGATGATAGATAATATTTTTGGTATTTTTGGTATAAAGATGCAAAGTAAAATAAAATGCAAAGTAAAAAGCAAATCAATAATAAAGTGGTTGGAGATTGATAAGATGAGAATAGACCCGGGGGCCATAGGTTTCACTAGTGGCTTCTCTCAAGAGCATAAGTATTTCTACGGTGGGTGAACAAATTACTGTTGAGCAATTGACAGAATTGAGCATAGTTATGAGAATATCTAGGTATGATCATGTATATAGGCATTACGTCCGAGACAAGTAGACCGACTCCTGCCTGCATCTACTACTATTACTCCACTCATCGACCGCTATCCAGCATGCATCTAGAGTATTAAGTTAATGAAAACAAAGTAACGCCTTAAGCAAGATGACATGATGTAGAGGAATAAATTCATGCAATATGATAAATATCCCATCTTGTTATCCTCGATGGCAACAATACAATACGTGCCTTGCTGCCCTTTCTGTCACTGGGTAAGGACATCACAAGATTGAACCCAAAGCTAAGCACTTCCCCATTGCAAGAAAAACCAATCTAGTAGGCCAAACCAAACTGATAATTCGAAGAGACTTGCAAAGATAACCAATCATACATAAAAGAATTCAGAGAAGATTCAAATATTGTTCATAGATAATCTTGATCATAAACCCACAATTCATCGGTCTCAACAAACACACCACAAAAGTAAGACTACATCGAATAGATCTCCATGAGAGAGGGGGAGAACATTGTATTGAGATCCAAAAAGAGAGAAGAAGCCATCTAGCTACTAACTATGGACCCGAAGGTTTGAGGTAAAGTACGCACACTTCATCGGAGAGGCTATGATGATGATGTAGAAGCTCTCCGTGATGGATGCCCCCTCCGGCGGAGCTCTGGAACAGGCCCCAAGATGGGATCTCGTGGATACAGAAGGTTGCGGTGGTGGAATTAGGTTTTTGGCTTCGTATCTGAACGTTTGGGGGTACGTAGGTATATATAGGAGGAAGAAGTACGTCGGTGGAGCTTCGAGGGGCCCACGAGGCAGGGGGCGCGCCCTAGGGGGGCGCCCTCCACCCTCGTGACCGCCTAGTGGCTTTCTTGACGGAGGGTCCAAGTCTCCTGGATCATATCTGATGAGAAGATCATGTTCCCGAAGGTTTCATTCCGTTTGGACTCCGTTTGATATTTTGTTTCTTCGAAACAGTGAAATAGGCAAAAAACAGCAATTCTGGGCTGGGCCTCCGGTCAATAGGTTAGTCCCAAAAGTAATATAAAAGTGGAAAATAAAGCCCCATTTAGTCCAAAATAGTATATAATATAGCGTGGAGCAATCAAAAATTATAGATACGTTGGAGACGTATCAGACGACATCTCGAAGTCATCCGCCCTATTGGTCGAGGAAGCTTGCGGAGGCGTCTCGCTTTCCCTCATCTCCGGAGGAAGATCCCCCGAGGAAGAGGATTGTTGAGGAAGACTATGTGCCGGACCGCAAAACATATATTCTAGATTTTACCCTTGTAACAGGAAAAGGAACGAGATATGTTTAAAACACCTTTGTTCACTTACGATTCGGCTAAAGGCTTGTCCTTACGGAGGAACTGTGCGACAACGTTGCCTTTCGAGCCCGAACTGCCTGACAGGGGCGTCTTACCTCGCTTAGGAGCCTTCGCCTCCCAAACTTCGGAGCCGGCCCTTTTCTTACCATGGGGAGAAAGGGTGTTAGCCTCTCCTTCTCTTTTGTCTTCGGAAGAGGGAGCCTTAATCTCCCCGGACATGGTGTTTGGTGTACCTTCAAAATGGAGGCTGCTTTTGGCCTTCCTGCTCTCCTCATTGTCCTCTTTCATCGGCACCTGGTATGGCGCCAGGGCCAGCATCCTTGTTAGCACAGGACTAGCTGAGTCTTCGGGAAGAGGATACGAACACCTAATTTGCTCCGCCTTCTTTATCCAGCCCTGGAAGAAGATGGTTTTCTCAGTATCTTATCACAGGATATTTAATAAGATGTGTTCAGGAGTCAAGTGCTTACCGAGGTATCCGGATGGTTGAAGTCAAGGCCGATGTCCTCGGTGGTGTCTGGCCAGTGTTTTCGTGTCCCGAAAAATAACTTCCACATTCCTCTGTGCATCCCACCGAAGAAGTGCTGAAAGGTTCATGGTCCTTATGGATTGAACTCCCACATACGGAGGGGCCGTCGCTGGCACAGGAGGACCCGGCGGACTAACATTACTTGAATCACGTCGATGAGCTCGGTGTCCTTCTCAAGGAGAATCCGGATGCGGCTCTGTAGAGTATGCACTTCGTCGATTGATCCCCAGTCCAACCCCTTATTGATCCATGATGCGAGCTGAATTGGAGGGCTAGATCGGAACGCAGGTGTAGCCGCCCACTTGGTACCACGGGGTTCAGTGATGTAAAACCACTCCCGCTGCCATAAGTTGGAGGATTCTATGAAGGATCCTTTTAGCCAATAAGCGTTGATGAGTTTGCTCATTATAGCACCACCGCACTATGCTTGTCTCCCATCAACTACCTTCGGCTTCACATTAAAGGTCTTGAGCCATAAGATGAAGTGTGGGGGAATGAGGAGAAAGGCCTCGCACGTGATAATGAACGCCGAGACGTGAAGAAAAGAGTCCGGAGCTAGATCATGAAAATCTAGCCCATAATAGAACATGAGCCCTCGAACAAAGGGGTGGAGGGCGAACCCTAGCCCTCGGAGCAAGTGGGAGATGAACACGGCCCTCTCACTGGATCTGGGAGTAGGAATAACCCGCCCTTGGGCAGGAAGCTTGTGGGGGATTTCCGCGGTCAGGTATCTTACCGCCCGGAGCTTCGCGATATCCTCCTCTATGATAAGGAAGCTACCCACCGACCTTGAGGGCTGGATCTGGACATGACTGGGAAGCTCAAAGCAATTAAATTGAACCTTGGGTGCTGGAGCTCGAGGTTGGAGAGGTTGAGGAAAGGTTTGGCGTGAGGAAGCAAGACGGGTCTTAGTCCCTTTATAAGGGCAATGAATATCGAACGCCTCCTCCTAAGCCTTAAAACCTGCCTATTCTTAAGGAATCATGCCAACAGGACGGTTGGGATACCCACGCCCGTATTGATGAGGATCCCGCAATAAGGGGGCACGATCTCTGCTTCGACAAGACGTGCCAATGAAACCGCGTCTCGGAACATGGAGTGACAGGCTAAAAACGGTTCGATATAATAACTGGGTGGTGACGTGATGTCACATTGCAAAAAAGTTGTCAGCAGACAGGACTTGCGAAATATTATACTCTCTGCGGTGGTGTGTGGTACTTGTTTTGCAGAGCCGGACATGGTTGTTGCGTCCGAAGACTGTGTTGGGGTATTCGGAGAAGGAACCCTCCTTGCAATGGCGAAGACAATCTGCGCACCGGACACCTCGTCATTGAAGCCTGGTTCAGGGGCTACTGAGGGAGTCTTGGATTAAGGGGTCCTCGGGCGTCCAGACTATAGTATGTGGGCCGGACTGATGGGCTGTGAAGATACAAGATCGAAGAGTCTCTCCCATGTCCGAATGAGACACTCCTTGGCGTGGAAGGCAAGCTTGGCGCCCTGATATGAAGATTCCTTTCTCTGTAACCGACTTTGTATAACCCTAGTTCCCTCCGATGTCTATATAAACCGGAGGGCTTAGTCCATAGAGACAATCATAATCATAGTCATATAGGCTAGACTTCTAGGGTTTTAGCCATTATAATCTCGTGGTAGATCAACTCTTGTAATACTCATATTCATCAAGATCAATCAAGCAGGAAGTAGGGTATTACCTCCATAGAGAGGGCCCGAACCTGGGTAAACATCGTGTCCCCTGTCTCCTGTTACCATCGACCTTAGACGCACAGTTCGGGACCCCCTACCCGAGATCCGCCGGTTTTGACACCGACAGCGGGCAAGAGTGTTGTCAATCCCCTTGAACTTGTTACTTGCAAGGATTAATTCTGATAGTGGTAGATAGATAAAAATAGAAGTAAAGCAAAAGTAAATAAATTCCAGCATGGTATTTTTGGTTTCTTATATGATTAAAGTAGACCCGACGGCCATATTTTTCACTAGAGGCTTCTTTCTCGAACACATAGCATACTGTGGGTAAACAAATTACTATTGGGCAATTGATAGAAAAGTGCATAGTTATGATGTTTTTCATGGAAATGATCACATATATAGGCATCACGTCCACGACAAGTAGACTGGCTCCTGCCAGCATCTACTACTATTAATCCACCAATCGACCGCTATCCAGCATGCATCTATGGTATTAAGTTCATGACAAGCAGAGTAATGCTTTAAGCAAGATGGCATGATGTAGACAAAGTAAACTCAAGCAATATGAATAAAACCCATCATTTTATCCTTAGTAGCAACAATACAATATGTGCCTCGCTACCCCTTCTGTAACGAGGTGACGACACTGCAAGATTGAACCCACTACAAAGCACCTCTCCCACTGAAGATAAATCAATCTAGTTGGCCAAACCAAACGGATAGATCATAGAGAAATACAAAGTTATCATAATCATGCATAATAAAGTTCAGAAAAGACTCAATTAGTTTCAATGAATAATCTGATCATAAACCCACAATTCATTGGATCCCAATAAATACATCCCAAAAGAATATTACATCGGATAGAACTCCAAGGACATTGTATTGAAGATGAGAGAGAGGGAGAGAGAGACAAGAAGAAGCCATCTAGCTACTAGCTATGGACCTGTAGCTCTCCGGTGAACTACTCACAAATCATCGGTAGGGTAGTAAGGTCCATGTAGAAGCCCTCCGTGATCGATTAATCCTCCGGAAGGGTACCGAAAAAGGCCTCCAGATGGGATCACGGAAGAACAAAAGGTTGCAGCGGTGGAATTTTTTCCCGGCTGGCTCTCTGGGGGTTTCCCAAAATTTGAGAATTTATAGAAGTGGCATTAGGCCAGATAGAGCCACATGGGGCCCAAAAGGTAACAGGGCACACCTACACCCCAGGGTGTGCCATGTTGCCTTGTCATCACCTTGTTTGCCGTCTAGTCTCCTCTCGAACTTCTAGGGTCTCTTTTGTCCAAAAAATTCATCAAAAAGTTTTGTAGCGTTTGGACTCCGTTTGGTTCTGGTTTTATGGAAAACCAAAAACATGCAAAAAAAAATAGCATCTGCCACTAGGCACTGGGTTAATAGGTTAGTTCCCAAAGTAATATAAAATTGCATATTAAAGCATATAAAGTACCCAAGGTATATAATATAATAGCATGAAACAATCAAAATTATAGATAAGTTGGAGACATATCAATATTGTACTTGCTTCACTTCCCCCATCTTACGATGGTTTTATCATGAATTACAATATGAATAGGGTGGAGAAAAGTGTGAATGAGTTGTTTGCTATGCTCAAAACTATAGAAGCTGGAATACATAACAACAAGCAAGTGGTGCTAGTCAATAAGACTGCCAGTTTCAAGAAGAAGGGCAAGTCCAAGAAGAAATCTGCTAGCCCGTTGTTCACCATCTCCGAGAAGAGGAATAAGGGCGCAACCACTAAGGAGACTGAGTGTGTGTACTACAAGGCAAAGAGACACTGGAAACTCAACTGCAAGAAGTACTTGGTAGATAAGAAGAAGAACGGTTCTTCCGGTAAAGGTATAAAAGTTATACATGTTAATGTTATTGATATTCTACTTGCTAACAATTCTTGTAAGTCATGGGTATTTGATACCAGATCGGTTTCTCACATCTGCAACACGATGCAGGGACTATAGAAAGTACAAGCTAGAAAGGAATGAAGTCGTGGTGCGTGTCGGGAATGGTGATGGGATCGTTGCTAAAGCCATCGTAGTAATGTCTTTAAGTTTAACTTCGGGATTTATATTGGAACTAAGTAATTGTTATTTCGTTCCAAAGTTGTGTGAGAACATTAACTCTGGGTCATGTTTCATAAATGATGGTTGTTATTACAAGTTTGAGAAGAATGGTTATTCAATTTATTATAAGAATATGTTCTATGTATTTGCACCTATTATCGGTGGTCTATTCATTTTGAATCTTGAATGTGAAAATGATTTCTATAATATAGAAACTAAATGTCTTAAGAAGACTGATAATACTGCTTACATGTGACGCTGTCGTCTTGGTCATATCGGGAAGAAACGTATGCAAAAGCCTCATAAAGATGGGGCATTTTTTGTGGGAGAAAAGATGGGGTATTAACGTCTTTTTGAAGGAAATATGCCCTAGAGGCAATAATAAAGTTGTTATTTATATTTCCTTATAATCATGATAAATGTTTATTATTCATGCTAGAATTGTATTAACCGGAAACTTAGTACATGTGTGAATACATAGACAAAACATAGTGTCCCTAGTATGCCTCTACTTGACTAGCTCGTTAATCAAAGATGGTTAAGTTTCCTAACCATAGACATGTGTTGTCATTTTATGAACGGGATCACATCATTAGAGAATGATGTGATGGACCATACCCGTCCTTTTAGCTTAGCATAATGATCGTTAAGTTTTATTGCTATTGCTATCTTCATGACTTATACATATTCCTCTGACTATGAGATTAAGCAACTCCCGAATACCGTAGGAACACCTTGTGTGCTATCAAACGTCACAACATAACTAGGTGATTATAAAGATGCTCTATAGGTGTCTCTGAAGGTGTTTGTTGGGTTGGCATAGATCGAGATTAGGATTGGTCACTCCGAGTACTGGAGAGGTATCTCTGGGCCCTCTCGGTAATGCACATCACTATAAGCCTTGCAAGCAATGTGACTAATGAGTTAGTTACGGGATGATGCACTACAGAACGAGTAAAGAGACTTGCTGATAACGACATTGAACTAAGTATGATGATACCGACGATCGAATCTCGGGCAAGTAACATACCGGTGACAAAGGGAATGACGTATGTTGTTATGCGGTTTGACCGATAAAGATCTTCGTAGAATATGTAGGAACCAATATGAGCATCCAGGTTCCGCTATTAGTTATTGACCAGGGATGTGTCTCAGTCATGTCTACATAGTTCTTCAACCCGCAGGGTCCGCATGCTTAACGGTCGATGACTCTTTGTATTATGAGTTATATGTTTTGGTGACCGAAGTTTGTTCAGAGTCCCGGATGAGATCGCGGACATGACGAGGAGTCTCAAAATGGTCGAGAGGTAAAGATTGATATAGTGGAAAGTTATATACGGACACCGGAATGGTTCTGAAGAGGTTTGGGGATTTATCGGAGTACCGGGAGGTTATCGGAACCCCCTGGGAAAGTTAATGGGCCTCATGGGCCATAGTGGAGAGAGGGAGATAGGCCACAAGAGGTGGCGCGCACCTCCCCCTGCCCAATCCGAATTGGACAAGGAGTGGGGGCGTGACCCCCCTTTCCTTCTCCCTCTCCCCTCTTTCCCCTTTCCCCCTCTCCGTTGGAAGGAAGGGGGGCGAATCCTACTAGGAGTGGAGTCCTAGTAGGACTCCCCCCCTTGGCGCGCCTCCTACTGACTGGACACCTCCTCCCCCTTGAGGGAGTCTTGGATTAGGGGTCCTCTGGGATCCGGGCTGTGTGATGTGGGCCGGATTGATGAGCTGTGAAGATACAAGATCGAGGACCTTCTCTCGTGTCCGGATGGGACTCTCCTTGGCATGGAAGGCAAGCTTGGCGTTCGGATATGAAGACTCCTTTCTCTGTAAACCAACTCTATACAACCCTAGCACCCTCTGGTGTCTATATAAACTAGAGGGGTTAGTCTGTAGAGGCAATCATAACCATACATGCTAGACATCTAGGGTTTAGCCATCACGATCTCGAGGTAGATCAACTCTTGTAACCCCTATACTCATTGTCGTGGGTTTGTCACGGCAGATGTCCTAGCCAAAGGACTTAGTCGTGGAGCCATCACAACGGGTTAACTCGAAGGGGTTAAAGCGGACACAGGGACGCAGAGAGTTTATATTAATTTGGCCCCTTCGATGAAGGTAAAAGCCTACGTCTAGTTTGTGGTGGAATTGATGAAGTCTCGATGACTAGGGAGCAAACAAGCTTCGCCTAGGACTCGAGTTGTGGTTGTCTGTCCTTGAACCGCTGTCGGGTCGTCCCCTTATATACACGGGTGACGCCCGTCGGTTCACAGAGTCCCAATCTCCGGTTTATACTCGTACCCGGGTTGGTCTCTTTCTTTCCCTATCTTATAGTACAAGTTTATACAAGCCGGTTTATGGCTACAGATATTAAACCGACTACGGCCTTGGGCCTTTACAAGTTTATCGGGCTTTAACATCCTTGAATTACTGTTGAAGTTAACCCGGCCCAAGCAGGTCGGTTTACGCCCAGTAGTGATATCCGCAACATTAGGCCCCAGATTGATTTGAATGAGTTCATGTCAATCCTTAGCAGAAATCTTCAGATTCAGTATCTTCCCTTAATCGCTAAACCGCCATGTCGTCATCTTCTTTGGTTGCTGTAAACCGGCATGATGTCATCATGAAACTGGCTTTTATGATGCTTTCTTTGTTTAACAGATCCGCAATAATCGAGGCGACAGCTCCACTTCCGAAATCTGTGGCTCCTGGATTCGCGCGCCTGACACATGTTTTTTACCTCATAAATAGGGCCGAAGGGTCATTTCCTTTTTTCCCCTTCACCCCTTTCCTCTTCGTCTTCTCCGCGTCGCCAACTCCGGAGCTCCAACGCCGTCGCTGACCTCCGCATCATCTTGGGCCGCCGCATCAACCTGACCGTACCAGAGAACTGCGGCATCCTTCCGCATCTCTCCGAGCTCCGGTAAGATCTCCGTCCTCTCAATCTAGATCTGCTTTTAGGGTTCACTGTGTTCCTCGTGTTCTTCGTGTTCTTCGTCCGCCTCAAACTTCGGCTGAGATGCCTCTTCAGATGATCCCATATCCTTTGCTCCGTACAGTGGTAGTTTCCTGCATCTGTTTTTACTGCAGTATAACTGGACCGTAGTTCTGATCCATAACTTTCCCTTGCTGCTCTTGCATAACTTCTTTTAAATCATGAATATTTATCCTTTTTATGAAATCACCCCAGATCCAATGCTAAAATGAGATTGTGTGAAACCTGTTTCTGCACACTTGTTTATTTGTAATTCCCAATGTTTCGCGGTTTTAGATCTAGCGGTTTATCCTAGAAGAGGATTACCAAATTAGTACATACCATTAGTCCCCTTGTTAAACCGCTAGCAATCCCTTGATGAACCGCACCGCTTTACCAATGTTGGTTTATGATTGACTTCCTCCGGTTTAACATTGATAATATCAACATGTAACCTGTGCACAACACAATCTTGAACCGGAATCATTTTCCTTCTGTAGACTTCCTCATGGCTAAACAAGTGTACGAGTGCAACTGGGCTCCTTCTCGGATCACGGAAACGCAACTGAACAATCTGGTCCTGACCGGCGCTTTAAGCAGCAGAAAAACCATTCACTGGAGGGTCCCAGGCAAAGAGTGTCCCCCTACACCTCGAGACGGAGAAGTTGTAGTCTTTGCAGATCACTTAGCCCGCGGTTTTAACCCGCCCGGTTCAAAATTTTACCGTGATGTTTTGGCCAGCTTCCAACTCCATCCGCAAGATATCGGCCCTAATTCTGTCACCAACATATGCCACTTCCAAGTGCTCTGCGAGGTATTCTTCCAAGAGGAACCCACAGTGGAGCTGTTCCGAGACTGCTTTCACTTAAACCGCCGTACAGAATTTCCTGACGGTTCCAACATGGAGCTGGGCGGCGTGTCAATCCAAAAGAGAAAAGAGGTCACTTACCCTCATGCGAAACTGCATAGCCATCCCCAAGAGTGGAATAACTCCTGGTTTTATTGTAAAGACACCTCCCCGGATAATGAGAATATCTTTCCCGGTTTTCGCCCAGAATGGCTCAGCAACACACATCCTTTTCCTCAGCGGCTGACTGGCAAAGAGAGGATGAAATACGCTCCTCAATTGTCCAAACTCCGAGCCTTTATGGCTAACGGTTTAACAGGAGTCGATCTTGCTCGTTGTTGGATATCCTGGAGTATACTGCCACTCAGTCAATGCTCCGGTTTAATGTGCGAATATACAGGCAGCGTTGATGATCCGTTGCGTCATGTAAACATCCAGCTTACTGATGAAGAGGTCACTGAGGCTGTAAAGAAAATTCTGAATGAACCAGAACGCGTATGTGCCTGAACCGGCCTTCTTCCCTTCTGTGCCACCAATAAACCGCCAGCGGTAAACCGAAACTTCCTTCTCACCGAGTCTGATACTATTGTACGTGCTTATGACTGATACCGATATCTGTTGGTGCAGGGTGATGATCCGTTTTGGAGCAAAAAGCTCCTGCAAGGAAAGGCGGATAAACCGGAGAAACCAATCCGGCCTAAGACAAGGGTCGTCAAAAAGCCTGCTCATAAAAGGAAAACTACAGCCTCCTCTGATCCACCTACTGATGATGATGTGGGTAATCCGGATTTTGAAGCTGAACTTGATTCTCTCGGTTACGGTTTATGCAATTTATTAACGATACAATTTGTCAGGATGATGCTGAAGCTAGCCACGCTGACGATGTCGAGGTAATTACTCTTTTTTCTGATTCAAGCCTTCCGCCTTCGCACAAAATCCGTCAGGCAAACCGCAAAGTTAAATTTTCCCATCCTCTTGCTTACTTGGATCCCAACTTTCTTGTGAAGACCCGTCAGCATGAGGTGCGTCGTACAACTCGACACAGCGGCCAGGTAGTTACCTCCGCCGGTTTACCGAACAGTCCGGTTCGGAGACGTCGTTCAGAGGTC
Organism: Aegilops umbellulata; assembly: GCA_032464435.1. Lineage (NCBI taxonomy): Eukaryota > Viridiplantae > Streptophyta > Magnoliopsida > Poales > Poaceae > Aegilops > Aegilops umbellulata. The sequence goes on along the minus strand of CP136055.1, from coordinate 309,171,834 downwards.
TCTAATTTGCTTGTCAATATTTGTCCTAAAGCGGGCTGTTTTCGTCAACCGCTTAATCTGTCTGACTCTGATTATCAGGTCACCTCGCACTCATCTTCCGGTGAGTCAACTGGTACTCAGCTGCCTCCACTCAAAACCGTGCTTGGGTAAGCTTTTGCCTTTATCATCAAGTTGTTGATTTTTGTAGCCTTCCATATATACTGTCTTTAATTTTGCTGCTTCTTTCAGGGCCAAACCGAGGCCAAGTAAGAAATCTCGCCAGGATAAGGCAGCTGAAGAAGATGCTGCTCCTGAACCGGATGCTACCCCAAATGTTGAAGCGATCATCCATGAAGATTTAGTTGATGACCCACCAGTAAGGGATGAAGTTGTTCTTCCTGAAGAAAGTTCTGTGAACCCCTCCGGTCCTGCTGACCAACCAGCCAGTCCAATCCGGATTGAGAAAACTATCAGTCCCTCCAAACCTGCTGATAAACCGACTATGCCAGTTCAGACCGGCGAGCTTAAGGATGACGAAGTCGTAATTACTGGCATAGGTCGTACTGAACCGGGAAATCCCATCGCTTTAGCCAAGCATACTGCTAAAGAAGAATTTTCTGCCCTGAGCAAAGGAAAATGGGATGTTGATCTGGCAACATACTCTGCTCTCAGTGCTCAGGACATTCACTCTGGTTACTTAAACCGGCTATATACTAGCCGTGATTTTGAAGCCAATCTGGTAAAGATGATGAAGGAAAAACTTGAGGTAATTTCCATGCATTTGTTCCCGCTTCTTGCCGTTGTAGCCCCCCAAGGGTCAGTTCAACTTGTAGTATAATTGAATCGAGACTTTTAATAACATCCGTAATACCGCCAGATCAAATGGCCATTAGCCCCCAAGTGCCAAGTTGGAATACTTGTATTCAGCTTGGGACTTTGATAACTAACTGGTAGCTGTAGATCAATTAGGCATTAGCCCCCAAGTACAAAGCGCCTAACTTGTTATGTGGTTGGTACTTCCTTTGCTAAACCGTATAAATGTCGGTCTGCAGGCTGAACTGAAAGTTAAAGAGAACCAAGTCGCCGACCTTCAAGAGAATTTAAAATCCCAACAAGCAGAAACTTCCAAGGCCAAGGAGGAATTAACCAGCGCTTTAGGCAGTATGGAGCAACTGAAGGAAGGTTATAAGAAGGAACGGGCTGACTGGGCCACAGAAAAGGCCGCTTTAACCAAAAAGATTGAAGATGCAGAAGCTGCCCTCAAACCGGTAACTGATGAATTAACCAGCGTGAAACGACAAGTGCACGCAATGACTGCCGCCATCTTTGGTAAGCTTCCTGTGAATTTTGTAATAATCTTGATTCTCCTATAAACAGCTCGGTTTGTAAACTGCTGATTGTGTTATAGGCACCCGCATTAATCACTTGGGGTCGGATGTACGGATGAAACTGAAGGCCGTCTATACTTTAGTCGAGCAGCTGTATACTGGTGCGCAGCGGATTATCACCACTGCTTCCCATAACAATCCAGCACCCACGTTGATCCAGGATACACTGAGGAGATTGTCCATGCTCCCTGCTCGGATTGAGGAGTTAAAAAAGTCTGCTGCTTGAACCGGAGCCATTAACGCCTTAATCTGGGCCAAAGCATGGGTGCCCGATTTTGATCCCGTTGAAGCAGCTCAAGGCTATCCTAGCTTCAAGGAGGATGGCTCCGAATTCGACGAAGAAGAGTTAAGAAAGATAAACCGGGCAGTGCGCCCTCTGGCCTGCCAGTTGGTAGAAGAAGCAAACTTGTCACATTATCAATCCCAGTATGATGACCAGGACAAACGAGTGGCTGCACCAATCCCTGAAGCGGAAAACTTAATTCCTCCAATCCGTAAGCACACTTACGCCCCTGATCTTGAACCGTCTTCACTGATACATGAAGAGACTGTCTTTCAAGCATTAATGGGGATCGATTGGACCACTGTTGACTTCCATTCGCTGGGTAGGGAGGAGGATGCTGACGCGGTGCGGGATGATCCAGAACCATCAAACCGGGATGGCACGCAGGCGTGAACCGAGGGCAGCCTTAATTAGCTTCCGTGCTATATCTTGTCAGGAAAAACAATTGTCTTATTGAGGCACCATGTTGCCTTGTAATAGGATAGACCGTACTTGTGCTTTGTGAGATGCCTTCGTGCATCAGTACTGAAACCTTCATTTGGAAATCTTCCTTGCCAACTTATATCTCCTGCAATCACAAAATTTTAAACTGCCAGGGCGGTTGTACCGCCATCCGGTTTGTGAACCTTTATATAGATATGCAGGGAGACTTGCCAGTACGATCAAATTTTGTGATACGAAATACCTGCCATGTAATGGGAATGAAGTAGGCGTTTTTAGCCAATCTTGAGACGGGGGCTTGATAGCCCTAAACCGTCAGAGGAGAAAACAGCTCCTTTTTGATCATGATATCCTTGTTGCTCCAAAAAGGATGTTTCATAAGAAAAATCAAACCGAGCAAACAAACTCCGGCTTTAAAAAAGAGACCGTGTTCTGCCAAATTGGCTGTATGAACCGGCACAAAATACCGTCGGTTTAAAAAGCGCAACAAAGATAAAATAGCAATTCCTTAAGAAAGGCTATTAAAGCAAAAGCAATGGCGACAACTCTTTATAAAAGAAAGGCTCTAATGAGCTGGTCAGATGGTATTACCATGGTCAGACGCAACCAGGCTCCCCGAAGGCGTAGCAATGGTGCCAGTCAGCCAGGTCCCCAAAAGACTCGTGGCATTACGCCGGCCAAGTGGCATGACATTGGTTCGGGTTCGACCAAGCCCCCAAGTGACTTTAAGGCCTGTAGGCCGACCAAGAGGCGTGACCGGTTCAGACTTGACCGTGTCCCCAAGTGATCTGGTGGCTTTCGCCGATCAAGAGGCATTGCATCGGTTCGGACACGACCGAGCCCCCAAATGATCTGGTGGCTTTCGCCTATCAAAAGGCATTGCATCGGTTCAAATATGACCGAGCCCCCAAGTGATATTGATAAACTTTGCAAGGGGTAAACCGGAGGTCGTTTTACAACAAACAACTCCATGTAACCACACATGATATAAAAGAACAGATACCCCGCTTTAGCTGAGGATCCGGTTTATTATAATATATACATTGTCATAATATGTACATAAGCAGAGCCCATGGCTCAAGTATAGTAAGGTCGAAGATGAGCTATATTCCACGGCCTGTTGGTCTCCTGCTCTGATTTACGTGAGTCTTTGTGCTCTCGAACATCGATTAGGTAGTATGACCCGTTGTGCAGATTCTTGCTGACCACGAAAGGCCCTTCCCAAGGCGGAGACAACTTATGTATCTCAGTTTGATCTTGAATAAGTCGAAGCACCAAATCTCCTTCTTGAAAGGTTCTGGTCCTGACCCGACGACTGTGATAGCGACGAAGATCCTGTTGGTAGATCGCCGAGCGGGCAGCTGCTATGTCTCGCTCTTCATCCAGCCGGTCCAAAGCGTCCTGTCGAGCCGTCTCGTTATCCGCTTCAACGTAAGCCGCAACACGAGGTGAATCGTGACGGATGTCACTAGGGAGAACTGCCTCCGCCCCATAAACCATGAAGAACGACGTGTACCCAGTGGACCTGTTAGGCGTGGTGTTGATGCTCCATAACACAAAGGGCAATTCTTCGACCCAACAACCCGGCGTCCTCTGCAAAGGAACCATAAGCCGGGGTTTGATGCCTCTCAAGATCTCCTGATTAGCTCTTTCTGCTTGACCATTGGACTGTGGGTGTGCCACCGATGAAACATCAAGGCGGATGTGCTCTCGTTCGCAGAACTCCTTCATGGCACCTTTAGATAAATTGGTACCATTATCTGTGATGATACTGTGTGGAAAACCAAACTGGAAAATCACCCTTTTGATGAACTGAACCGCGGTGGCCGCATCACACTTGCTAACGGGCTCTGCCTCTATCCACTTTGTAAATTTGTCAACCGCCACCAGAAGGTCGGTCTTCTTGTCCTTGGATCTTTTGAAAGGCCCGACCATATCCAGCCCCCAGGTTGCAAACGGCCAAGTAATTGGAATCATCCTCAATTCTTGAGCCGGAACATGAGCGCGTCTTGAGAATTTTTGGCAACCATCACATTGTCTGACCAGATCCTCCGCATCAGCATGGGCAGTCAACCAATAGAAACCGTGACGAAATGCTTTCGTCACTAAAGATTTTGAACTGGCGTGGTGACCACAATCTCCTTCGTGGATCTCACGCAAAATGTCACGGCCCTCCTCAGGAGATACACACCGTTGAAATGCCCCTGTCACACTGCGATGATGTAGCTCGCCGTTTTCAATTACCATGGATTTGGACCGCCGTACTATTTGTCTGGCCAGAGTCTCGTCCTCTGGCAACTCACCTCGGTTCATGTACGCCAGGTAAGGAAGCGTCCAATCCGGGATGACGTGTAGTGCCGCCACCAACTGAGCCTCCGGGTCAGGAATCGCCAAATCCGCTTCCCCAGGTAGTTGAACTGATGGGTTGTAAAGCACATCAAGGAACACATTAGGTGGTACCGGTTTACGCTGTGAACCCAACCGGCTTAAAGCGTCTGCCGCCTCGTTCTTTCGTCGGTCCATGTGGTCCGCCTGATACCCCTTGAAATGACCTGCGACCACATCAACCTCACAACGATATGCAGCCATGAGTGGATCTTTAGAATCCCATGTACCAGACACCTGTTGGGCCACCAGATCCGAGTCGCTGAAGCACTTAACTCGGCTTAATTTCATCTCCTTAGCTATCCGGAGACCGTGGAGCAAGGCTTCGTACTCTGCTGCATTGTTAGTACAAGGGAACATTAAACGGAGAACATAACAAAACTTGTCACCTCGCGGGGAAGTTAATATGACTCCAGCCCCCGAGCCCTCCAATTGACGTGATCCATCAAAATGAATGGTCCAATATGTGTGATCCGGCTTCTCTTCAGGGACTTGTAACTCCGTCCAATCATTGATGAAGTCAACAAGTGCCTGAGACTTTATCGCAGTGCGAGGCACGTATTTTAAACCGTGCGGTCCAAGCTCGATAGCCCATTTGGCAATCCGACCAGTTGCTTCTCGGTTTTGGATGATATCACCCAAAGGAGCAGAGCTGACCACTGTGATGGGATGCCCCTGGAAATATTGCTTCAACTTCCGGCTCCCCATAAAAAATCCGTATACCAGCTTCTGCCAATGCGGATATCTCTGTTTGGATTCAATAAGCACCTTGCTGATATAGTAAACCGGACGCTGAACCGGGTACTCTTTGCCCGCCTCCTTCTGCTCCACCACAATAGCCACACTAACTGCATGAGCATTAGCAGCTACATATAGCAGTAATGGTTCCCTATCAATGGGAGCGGCGAGCACGGGCGGATTGGCCAACTGCCGCTTTAAGTCCTCCAATGCCTGGTCAACAGCAGAATTCCAGACGAACCGATCCGTCTTCTTCAACATTTGATACAAAGGAATCGCTTTTTCCCCGAGGCGGCTGATAAACCGACTTAGTGCAGCGATCCGACCTGCCAGGCGTTGAACATCGTTAATACACTTCGGTTTAGCCAGAGAGGTGATAGCCGTGATCTTCTCCGGATTAGCCTCAATTCCCCTATGGGACACCAGAAAACCCAATAACTTGCCAGCTGGCACACCAAAGACACATTTGGCCGGATTGAGCATCATCTTGTACGTCCTGAGGTTATCAAAGGTCTCCTTCAAATCATCGACCAAAGTCTCCTTCTTCCTTGACTTAACCACAATATCATCCACATAAGCATGCACATTACGGCCAATCTGTTTGTGGAGACAATTCTGCACACACCGGTGATAAGTTGCCTGGTCCTTAACTGCCATTTTAATCTGATGATAGCCGGAGTATGCATCCAAGAAACATAAGCGCTCGCAACCCGCCGTAGCATCAATGATTTGATCAATACGGGGGAGGGCAAAAGGATCCGCAGGGCAGGCCTTATTAAGATCCGTATAATCCACACACATGCGCCAGGTGCCGTTTTTCTTAAGGACCAGCACCGGATTAGCAAGCCACTCAGGGTGAAAAACTTCAATGATGAAGCCAGCTGCCAATAGCCTGGCCACCTCTTCTCCAATAGCTTTTCTCCTCTCCTCATTGAACCGGCGGAGGAACTGTTTCACCGGTCTGTATTTAGGATCCACATTAAGGGTGTGCTCAGCGAGTTGCCTCGGTACACCTGGCATGTCAGAAGGCTTCCATGCAAAGATGTCCCGATTCTCACGGATGAACTCGATGAGCGCGTCTTCCTATTTCGGATCCAGATTGGCACTGATGCTGAACTGCTTGGACGAATCGCCAGGTACGAAGTCAACAAGCTTGGTCTCAGCCGCCGATGTGAATTTCAGGGTCGGATCATGCTCTATAGTAGGCTTCTTTAAAGGAGTCATATCCGTCGGATCAACGTTATCTTTATAGTACTTGAGCTCCTCGGTAGCACAAACCGACTCCGCATACGCGGCGTCTCCTTCCTCGCACTCCAAAGCGATCTTACGGCTTCCGTGAACCGTGATGGTCCCCTTATGACCCGGCATCTTGAGCTGTAGATACACATAGCAGGGCCGTGCCATGAACTTGGCATAGGCTGGCCGGCCAAACAGGGCATGGTACGGGCTTTGGATTTTCACCACCTCAAACGCCAGTGTCTCTGATCGGGAATCGTGATCATCTCCAAAGACTACTTCCAAGGCTATCTTGCCCACGGGGTATGCTGACTTGCCAGGCACCACACCATGGAAAGCCGTGTTTGAAGGACGGAGGTCTTTATCCTTTAGCCCCATGCATCGAAAGGTCTCATAGTATAGGATATTAATACTGCTACCCCCGTCCATGAGTACCTTGGTGAACTTATAGCCTCCCACCTGAGGCGCCACCACCAAAGCCAGCTGACCCGAATTGTCAACCCGGGGAGGGTGATCCTCTCTACTCCATACAATTGGCTGCTCTGACCAGCGCAGATACCGTGGCACAGCCGGTTCAACAGAGTTAACCGCCCGCTTCTGGACCTTTCGGTCCCGCTTGTCCAAGCTGGTGGTAAACACATGATATTGTCCACTGTTTAACTGCTTTGGATTACTCTGGTAACCCGACTGCTGCTATTGCTGACTGTTTTGATTATGCTGATTGCCATGTCCGCTCGGATTACCGTTAAACCCTGAACCGGGATTTCCTCCACCATGACTCGGCCCGGATCCTGAACCGCCACCGGAGCTGGGGTCATACCGAAAAGCATTGGAACACTTAAACTCTTGCATGATATAACAATCCTTCCAAAGGTGGTTTGCTGGCTCCTCTCTGGTCCCATGCTTTGGACAAGGCTGATTCAACAGATAATTTAAGCGCTCCGGATTGGGTCCAGGTCCGCCACCGCGGTTTTTGCCCCTACGTCGTCGGCCTCTGTCCTGCGCATTAGTGTTAGCCACATAATCCGTGTTGCCATCCGCCTTACGCTTGCCACCACCAACGTTTCCTGCCGAGTTATGCTGCTGGCCTTTGGGGTTGCCGTTCTTCCTTCCCTTCCCTGTCTTTTCATCATCAGACTCGGGATCCTTGGTACTATCAGAATCAGCATACTTCACCAGAGCAGTCATGAGCGTTCCCATGTCAGTACAATGGCGCTTCATCCGTCCTAATTTTAACTTTAAAGGCCCAAACCGGCAATTGCCTTCCAGGGTTACAACCGCGATGTCCGCATTGATACGGTCTGATGAATGCAGGATCTTTGAGACCCGGCGCACCCAATGAGTTGTTGACTCTCCTTCCTCCTGGACACAAGCCGCTAAATCCACCACCGACATGGGTTGCTTGCACGTGTCTTTAAAATTGCTTATGAACCGGGCTCGCAACTATGCCCATGAACCGATATAATTGGGCGGCAAGCTTTTTAACCAGGTACGGGCTGTCCCTTCAAGCATCATGGTGAAATATTTTGCGCACGCCGCATCATCCACGTCCAGCATCTCCATGGCCATCTCATAACTCTCCACCCACGACTCTGGGGGTTGATCCGCCGTATAGTTCGGCACCATGCGCGGGCCTTTGAAATCCTTGGGCAGGCGCACATTGCGGAGGGCTGGGACGAGGCAAGACACTCCCAAAGCGCTAGAAGTGAGTCCCGGTTCAACTGAAGTGGTGGGACGAACCGGTGTAATCTGATGAGGTTGATGCGGTGCTGCTAACTTAGCTTCCCTACGCGCCCGGGCCCGGTCTACCACCTCCTGGGCGTCGGGGGCCGGATTGTTGCCGTAGGGAGCCCTACGCCGTGCATTACTTGACTCGGCTGGTTCTTCCATACCTCTACTGTAACCCCGGCTTGGACGCGGGGTGGAGTGAATCCGTTCGCGGCTATACGAATATGCTTCCTGCTGAACCAACGCCGTTCTGAGGAGCTCCTTAACCCGGCGTGTCTCTATCGCTTGCAGTGAATCTCCCTCGACCGGAATAGCTTCCAATCGTGCCGCCGCTGCAACAAGGTTGTCCAGCGGATTAGAATAGTGATCCGGAGGGGTATGCACAACCCGAGGCTCTCCCGGGTTATGACGGGGCAGATCTATTACACGAGGCTGAACCGGTGCGCCCGTCCCGGGCGCCTCCGCCCGGTTTACCATCGGTTGGTTACTGGTCCCTGCCCCAGGGGTATTGAAAAGATCCCTTCCTTCAAAGACCGAGGGCAAGCGAGATCGGAACTTCCTCCTCATGACTTCCTGCGAAGCGTTCTGATCCAGCATAAGTTTATAGGCTTGCGCGTCCAAAGCGGCCCGCTCCACGGTCATCCTGACCTCCTCAGCTGCCAGATCCGCCTTGGCCTGGTTAATCTGTTCTCTCACCTTTGCAATCTCTGCATTATGAGCATCCTGATCCGTCGGATTAGCCTCTGCCATGAGCGCAGCCAACGCGTCGAACACATCGGATAACACTTGAGCTGGTGGGCGCATAAAGCCTCCTGCTCCGGCAGCCGTTGCCGCCGCTGAACCGAAAACTATTGCTGCGGCCGTTGATGACTGAGGTGCTGCCTGGGTACCGGCCATGAATATACCGACCCGGCTAGGCAGATCAGAGGGGTCCAGAATACTGTCGCCATCGGAACAGCCCCCAATCCGACCCTCTTGTACTTGATACAAGGACTCAGTTTCCCCGGTTGACGACTCGTCGCCGGAATAAATGACGGTTTTGCCACCAGATCCTGATCCGTCCTCATAGTTCCCTCCATGGATGACTCCCACAAAGGCACGCTTCACGGCTGGCTTAACCCGGGCAGGTCGCGCACGCTGAGCTATTTCGATGAGGTCGGTGCAGGTGTCCAGCTCAGGGCCCGGTTCACCGATTTTGCCGATGAAGACGTGTATACTGCCAAAGGGGGCCCGGTACCCATACTCAATTGAGCCGGCCTCGGGGCCCCAGCCTGCGTCGTCGATGTAGATCTTGCCGCGACGACTCTTGGTCATCTGGCCCACGGCGTATCCCTCGAGTCCTTCAAAGCAGCCCTCCAAGAACTTGAAACCATCGTGCGATAGCCCCACGGTGGGCGCCAACTGTCGTGGGTTTGTCACGGCAGATGTCCTAGCCAAAGGACTTAGTCGTGGAGCCATCGCAACGGGTTAACTCGAAAAGGTTAAAGCGGACACAGGGACGCAGAGAGTTTATACTAGTTCGGCCCCTTCGATGAAGGTAAAAGCCTACGTCTAGTTTGTGGTGGAATTGATGAAGTCTCGATGACTAGGGAGCAAACAAGCTTCGCCTAGGCCTCGAGTTGTGGTTGTCTGTCCTTGAACCGCTGTCGGGTCGTCCCCTTATATACACGGGTGACGCCCGTCGGTTCACAGAGTCCCAATCTCCGGTTTATACTCGTACCCGGGTTGGTCTCTTTCTTTCCCTATCTTATAGTACAAGTTTATACAAGCCGGTTTATGGCTACAGATATTAAACCGACTACGGCCTTGGACCTTTACAAGTTTATCGGGCTTTAACATCCTTGAATTACTGTTGAAGTTAACCCGGCCCAAGCAGGCCGGTTTACGCCCAGTAGTGATATCCCCAACACTCATCAAAGTCAATCAAGTAGGAAGAAGGGTATTACCTCCATAAAGAGGGCCCGAACCTGGGTAAACATCATGTTCCCTGCCTCCTGTTACCTTTGATCGTTAGACGCATAGTTTGGGACCCCCTACCCGAGATCTGCCGGTTTTGACACCGACATTGGTTCTTTCATTGAGAGTTCCTCCGTGTTGTCGATAGAAGGATCGATGGCTCTCCTCGTCATCAACGACAAAATCACCTCTGTAGGAGCCCTAGTTCCTGGCCAGATCCTCCAGATCGGAAAGTTCACCATAGGCACCCGTCCGACCTTTAAGCCCAAGGCGGTCCCCCGGATTGCCAAAAATTATCTCCGCATCAACCCCGAAAGCGTTGATAAGATGGATCCGACAGATGTTTTGTCTTTAAACAAACTACTAGATCGCATCACCGCCCTCGGGGTCGCAACAGATTATGATATGATTGGGCTTAAACCCGATCAGAGGGAAATCAGGTCTCCACCTGTCACCCACCTGGTGACTGTTGTGGAAGAACAAGTTGAGGATACCGCTCCTCCTATGCTAAAAACAAACTATGTTCGGATCTCTGAGCCCTACGAGCCAGACACTCATCTTCGAGAAGAGATCATCTGTCTCCCGAACATACAATCCGACACTGAGTCTAAGAACCCCCCGGACACTTCGGACCCTGGGACAATGACCTCAGAAACTTTTCAAAATCTGGATTCCATAATGGGTCAGGGTTCGGATTTATGCCCACCCATCCACCACAATCAATACTCTCAAACCAATTCCGGTCCCCCAGACATATGCGATTTAATGTATATACGACAGCAGCCTCAGGAAACAGTCCATCACTTTTGGGCTATATTCCTACTTGTTAAAAACAAGATCAAAGATTGTTGCGACGACGATGCGGTATCAGTTTTTTGCCGCAACTGTACGGACGAGGGCATCCTCAACGCCCTCAACCGGCGCCTCATACTGCACTTTGCAGATTTGGCACACATAGTACAGAAGTATTGCGCAATGGAAAGCGCTTGGAAAGCCCAAACGGCTCGGTGGGAGCCACCGACCTTTAAGCCACCCACCGTCCGGACAATAAGGATGCACCCTTACGGGGCACCTGATCATTCTTCCACGGAAAGAAGAGTTCAGCCCTTACCAGGACATAGAACTGTCCTTGATGGACGGATCGACAAACCCTGTCAGATACACGTGATGCCAAATTCTGAGCCAACTCATAACCTTCAGGCATGTTGGATACTCCGGCAAGTGGCTAAAAGCGGGGAGGCTATTCTCACCAACGCTACTCGGACAAGGCATTCCCCCAAGAATAATGACCTTGATGTGTATACGGTCTTCGAGACCTTTTCTTCAAACAATCGGTGCAAAAGGGCGCTCTATGACCTCGCCGAAGTCAATCACATAGCCGCAATAAATCCTTGGAACGATATGGAGATAACCTTCAACACCAATGACAAGCCAAGGGCCCGATCAGTCCAAGCGTTAGCCTTTGGTTCTAAACCCAATTGTCGACGGCTTTCGCCTCACTAAAGTGCTCATGGACGGCGGCAGCAGACTAAACCTCATCTATGAAGACAGGCTCAATAAAATGCAAATGGACAGGAGTCACATTGAGCAAAGTATTACATCCTTTCGAGGAATCATCCCCAGTCGGGAAGCAAGATGCTTGGGGAAAATTAAACTCGATGTGGTATTCGGCATGCCAGAGAACTATATATCCAAAGAGATAAGCTTCTAGGTGGCCCCTTTCAACAGCGGATATCATGCCCTGTTAGGGCGAGACGCATTCACACGCTTTCAAGCCATACCTCATTACGGGTATATGAAGCTCAAAATGCCCGGGCCCAACGGTGTTATCACTATCGCCAGTGATCCGGATGTAGCACTCCGCGCTGAAAACAAAACCGCATCCTTGGCCCTCGAGGCACTGTCCGAAGCCCTGGCGGCCGAGGAGCTCACCGCTCTGCGTTCCACAGTGGATAGAGACGACATAATTCTTGATAAAAGGCCTAAATCCACTTATTTCAAGCCAGTAGACGAGATAGTCAAATTTCAAGTTCACCCAACGGACCCCAAGAAGACAACTTCCATTGGGGCACAACTGGATCCCGCGATCGACGCTGCATTACGCGTGTTCTTGCGTGAGAACTGGGACATCTTCATGTGGCACCCCTCGGATATGCCGGGAATCCCACATGCACTAGTCAAACATAGTCTCAATATACTAAAGGGATACAAACTAGTCAAGCAAACCCTGTGGCGATTTTCTGAACCCAAACGACAGGCTATGGGTGAGGAGCTAGCCAAACTACTCGAAGCCGTGTTTATCAGAGTGATCAAACATCCAGATTGGCTAGCAAATCTGGTCATGGTGCCGAAGAAGGATAATCATGGTGCTTGTGTGTCGACTTCAAGGACCTTAATAAAGCCTGCCCTAAGGATCCATTCCCACTACCTCGCATCGACCAGATTATTGATGCAACCGCAAGACACGACTCACTGTGCTTCCTCGACGCATACTCCGGATACCATCAAATCAAGATGAAGGAATCCGACCAAGCCGCAATGGCATTCAACAGCCCATACGGGCCCTTCTGCTTCGACACCATGCCCTTTGGGCTCAAAAACACCAGCGCCACATATCAACGCATGATTCAAACGTGCCTGGAAAAGCAAATCGACAAGACAGTTGAGGCATATGTAGATAATGTAGTCATCAAAACTAAGCATGTCGAATTGTTGGTGGACTCTCCTATATATACGGAGGCGGAGGGGCACCCCAAAGGCACATCAATTGTTCTCTTAGCTGTGTGCGGTGCCCCCTCCATAGTTTACTCCTCTGATCATAGCGTCGCGGTGCTTAGGCGAAGCCCTGCGCGGATCACATCACCATCACCATCACCACACCGTCGTGCTGACGGAACCCTCTCTCAAACCTCTGCTGGATCAAGAGTTTGAGGGACGTCATCGAGCTGAACAAGTGCTGAACACGGAGGTGCCGTACGTTCGGTACTAAGATCGGTTGGATCGTGAAGACGTTCGATTACATCAACCGTGTTAACCTAACGCTTCCGCTTTAGGTCTACGAGGGTACGTGGACACACTCCTCCCTCTCGTTGCTATGCATCTCCTAGATAGATCTTGTGTGATTGTAGGATTTTTTTTGAAATTGCATGCTACGTTCCCGACAGTGGCATCTGAGCTAGGTCTAAGCACGAGTAGAACACAATGAGTTGTGGGCGATAATAGTCATACTGCCTACCACCAACGTCTTATTTTGATTCGGCGGCATTGTTGGATGAAGCGGCCTGGACCAACATTACATGACCATGTTCATGAGACCGGTTCTACCGACGTGCTTTGCACACAGGTGGCTGGCGGGTGTCTGTTTCTCCAACTTTAGTCGAATCAAATTTGACTACGTCCGGTACTTGTTGAAGGTTAAAACAACACACTTGACAAAAAATTGTTGTGGTTTTGATGCGTAGGTAAGAACGGTTCTTGCTAGAAGCCCGTTGCAGCCACGTAAAACTTGCAAAAACAAAGTAGAGGACGTCTAACTTGTTTTTGCAGGGCATGTTATGATGTGATATGGTCAAGACGTGATGAAATATAAATTGTTGTATGAGATGATCATGTTTTGTAAAATTTATCGGCAACTGGTAGGAGCCTTATGGTTGTCGCTTTATTGTATGAAATGCAATCGCCTTGTAATCACTTTACCTTATCACTATGCTGTAGCGATAGTCATAGAAGCAGTAGTTGGTGAGAGGACAACGACACTACGATGGAGATCAAGGTGTCAAGCCGGTGACGATGGATATCATGACTGTGCTTCGTAGACGGAGATCAAACGCACAAGATGCTGATGGCCATATCATGTCACATATTTTGATTGCATGTGATGTTTATCTTTTTATGCATCTTATTTTGCTTACTACGGTGGTAGCATTATAAGATGACCCCTCACTAAATTTCAAGGTATAAGTGTTCTCCCTGAGTATGCACCGTTGCTACAGTTCGTCGTGCTGAGACACCACATGATGATCGGGTGTGATAAGCTCTACGTTCACATACAACGGGTGCAAGCCAGTTTTGCACGTGCAGAATACTCGGGTTAAACTTGACGAGCCTAGCATATGCATATATGGCCTCGAAACAATGAGTCCGAAAGGTCGAACGTGAATCATATAGTAGATATGATAAACATAGTGATGTTCACCATTGAAAACTACTCCATCTCACGTGATGATCGGACATGGTTTAGTTGATATGGATCATGTGATCATTTAGATGACTAGAGGGATGTCTATCTAAGTGGGAGTTCTTAAGTAATATGATTAATTTAACTTTAATTTATCGTGTACTTAGTCCTCATAGTTTTTGCATATCTATATTGTTGTAGATCAATGGCCCGTGCTACCGTTCCCTTGAATTTTAATGCATTCCTAGAGAAAGCTAAGTTGAAAGATGATGGTAGCAACTACATGGACTGGGTCCGTAACTTGAGGATTATCCTCATTGCTGCACAGAAGAATTACGTCCTGGAAGCACCGCTAGGTGCAAGACCCGTTGAAGGAGCAACTCCGGATGTTATGAACGTCTGGCAGACTAAAGCTGATGACTACTCGATTGTTCAGTGTGCCATGCTTTACGTCTTAGAATCGGGACTTCAAATATGTTTTGAACGTCATGGAGCATATGAGATGTTCCAGGATTTGAAGTTAATATTTCAAGCAAATGCCCGAGTTGAGAGATATGAAGTCTCCGACAAGTTCTATAGCTGCAAGATGGAGGAAAATAGTTCTGTCAGTGAACACATACTCAGAATGTCTGGGTGCCATAACCACTTGACTCAGCTGGGAGTTAATCTTCCTGATGATAGTGTCATTGATAGAGTTCTTCAATCACTGCCACCAAGCTATAAAGGCTTCGTGATGAATTATAATATGCAAGGGATCGAAAACAGAATTCCTGAGCTGTTCGCGATGCTAAAGGCTGCGGAGGTAGAAATCAAGAAGGAGCATCAAGTGTTGATGGTTAACAAGAGCACTTGTTTCAAGAAAAAGAGCAAAGGGAAGAAGGGGAACTTCAGGAAGAATAGCAAGCAAGTTGCTGCTCAAGGGAAGAAGCCCAAGTCTGGACCTAAGCCTGAAATTGAGTGCTTCTACTACAAAGGTATTGGTCACTAGAAGCGGAACTGCCCCAAGTATTTGGCGGATAAGAAGGATGGCAAAGTGAAAGGTATATTTGATATACTCCCTCCATTCCCTTATATAAGGCCACAAACTCATATTACACGTACCAAGATAAAATTTAATGACTCCTTTGCAAGTCAACTTTTCTTTTCGTTAAACGGGATCATTAATACACCACAAGCATGCAGCGAATGAATGGGAATGGAAGTGACTAACTGTCATTATGACTACATGCATGTAAGTATTAAAAAGTTGCTAGTACGAGGAAACATCATTAATTTTTATCTCGATTACTGTTGGTGGCCTTGTATTGATGCAAAATGTATTTTTGATAGTGGCCTTGTATAAGGGAATGGAGGGAGTACATGTTATTGATGTGTACCTTACTAATGCTCGTAGAAGCGCTTGGATATTTGATACTGGTTCTGTTGCTCATATTTGCAACTCGAAACAGGGGTTGCAGATTAAACAAAGATTTGCTAAGGACGAGGTGACGATGCGCGTTGAAAATGGTTCCAAGATTGATGTGATCGCCGTCGTCACGCTACCTCTACATCTACCGTCGGGGTTAGTTTTAGACCTGAATAATAATTATTTGGTGCCAGCGTTAAGTATGAACATTATATCTGGATCTTGTTTGATGCGAGACGGTTATTCTTTTAATTCAGAGAATAATGCTTGTCCCATTTATATGAGTAATATCTTTTATGGTCATGCACCCTTGATGAGTGGTCTATTTTTGTTGAATCTCGATCGTAGAGATACACATATTCATAATATTGAAGCCAAAAGATGCAAAGTTAACAATAATAGTGCAACTTATTTGTGGCACTGCCGTTTAGGTCATATTGGTGTATAGTGCATGAAGAAACTCCATGCTGATGGGCTTTTGGAATCACTTGATGCTTGCGAACCATGCCTCATGGGCAAGATGACTAAGACTCCGTTCTCCGGAACAATGGAGTGAGCCACTGACTTATTGGAAATAATACATACTGATGTATGCGGTCCTATGAGTGTTGAGGCTCGCGGCGGGTATCGTTATTTTCTGACCTTCATAGATGATTTGAGCATATATGGGTATATCTACTTAATGAAACATAAGTCTAAAACATTTGAAAAGTTCAAAGAATTTTAGAGTGAAGTGGAAAGTCATCGTAACAAGAAAATAAAGTTTCTATGATCCGATCGTGGAGGTGAATATTTGTGTTATGAGTTTGGTCTTCATTTGAAACAATGTGGAATAGTTTCGCAACTCAGACCACCTGGAACACCACAGCGTAATGGTGTGTCCGTACGTCGTAACCGTACTTTATTAGATATGGTGTGATCTGTGATGTCTATTACCGATTTACTGCTATCATTTTGGGGTTATGCTTTAGAGAAGGCTGCATTCACGTTAAATAAGGCACCATCTAAATCTGTTGAGACGACACCATATGAACTGTGGTTTAGCAAGAAACCTAAGCAGTCGTTTCTTAAAGTTTGGGGTTGTGATACTTATGTGAAAAAGCTTCAACCTGATAAGCTCGAACCCAAATTGGAGAAATGTGTCTTCATAGGATACCCAAAGGAAACTGTTGGGTACACCTTCTATCATAGATCCGAAGGCAAGATAATCGTTGCTAAGAATGGATCCTTTCTAGAGGAGGAGTTTCTCTTGAAAGAAGTGAGTGGGAGGAAAGTAGAACTTGATGAGGTAATTGTACCTTCTCCCGAATTGGAAAGTAGCTCATCATAGATATCAGTTCTAGTGATTCCTACACCAATTAGTGTGGAATTTAATGATGATGATCATGAAACTTCATATCAAGTTACTTCCGAACATCTTAGGTCAACCGGAGTACGTTCCGCAGCAGAGTGGTACGAAAATCCTGTTCTGGAAGTCATGTTACTAGACCATGACAAACCTACAAACTCAAAGGAAGCAATGATGAGCCCAGATTCCGCAAAATGGCTTGAAGCCATGAAATCAGAGATGGGATCCATGTATGAGAACAAAGTATGGACTTTGGTTGACTTGCCTGGTGATCGACAAGCCATAGAGAATAAATGGATCTTCAAGAAGAAGACTAGTGAGTTGACTATGATGAGACCTTCTCACCCGTAGCGATGCTTAAGTGTGTCCGAATTATGTTAGAAATTGCCGCATTTTATGATTATGAAATTAGGCAAATGGATGTCAAAACTGCATTCCTTAATGGATTTCTTAAAGAAGAATTATATATGATGCAACCAGAAGGTTTTATCGATCATAAAGGTGATAACAAAGTGTGCAAGCTCCAGCGATCCATTTATGGACTGGTGCGAGCATCTCGGAGTTGGAATATACGCTTTGATAGTATGATCAAAGCATATGGTTTTATACAGACTTTTGGAGAAGCCTGTATTTACAAGAAAGTGAGTGGGAGCTCTGTAGCATTTCTAATATTATATGTGGATGACATATTGTTGATTGGAAATAATACAGAATTTCGGGATAAGCATAAAAGGATACTTGAATAAGAATTTTTCAATGAAAGACCTCGGTGAAGCTGCTTATATATTGGGCATCAAGATCTATAGAGATAGATCAAGACAATTAATTGGACTTTCACAAATCACATACTTGATAAAGTTTTTAAGAAGTTCAAAATGGATCAGTCAAAGAAAGGGTTCTTGCTTGTGTTACAAGGCGTGAAGTTGAGTCAGACTCAATGCCCGACCAATGCAGAAGATAGAGAGAAAATGAAAGCCATTCCCTATGCCTCAGCCATAGGTTCTATCATGTATGCAATGTTGTGTACCAGACCTGATGTGTGCCTTGCTATAAGTGTAGCAGGAAGGTACCAAAGTAATCCAGGAGTGGATCACTAGACATCGGTCAACAACATCCTGAAATACCTGAAAAGGACTAAGGATATGTTTCTCGTTTATGGAGGTGACTAAGAGCTTGTCGTAAATGGTTACGTCGATGCAAGCCTTGACACTGATCTGGATGACTCTAAGTCACAAACCGGATACATATTTATATTGAATGGTGGAGCTGTAAGTTGGTGCAGTTTCAAGCAGACCGTCGTGGTGGGATCTACGTGTGAAGCAAAGTACATAGCTGCTTCAGAAGCAGCAAATGATGGAGTCTGGATAAAGGAGTTCATATCCGATTAGGTGTAATACCTAGTGCATCGGGTCCAATGAAAATATTTTGTGACAATACTGGAGCAATTGCCTTAGCGAAGGAATCCAAATTTCACAAGAGAACCAAACACATCAAGAGACGCTTCAATTACATCCGTGATCAAGTCAAGGAGGGAGACATAGAGATTTGCAAGATACATACGGATCTGAATGTTGCAGACCCATTGACTAAGCCTCCACGAGCAAAACATGATCAGCACCAAGACTCCATGGGTGTTAGAATCATTACTATGTAATCTAGATTATTGACTCTAGTGCAAGTGGGAGACTGAAGGAAATATGCCCTAGCGGCAATAATAAAGTTGTTATTTATATTTCCTTATAATCATGAAAAATGTTTATTATTCATGCTAGAATTGTATTAACCGGAAACTTAGTACATGTGTGAATACATAGACAAAACAGAGTGTCCCTAGTATGCCTATGTTTGACTAGCTCTTTAATAAAAGATGGTTAAGTTTCCTAACCATAGACATGTGTTGTCATTTGATGAACGGGATCACATCATTAGAGAATTATGTGATCGACAAGACCATCCGTTAGCTTAGCATAATTATCGTTAAGTTTTATTGCTATTGCTATCTTCATGACTTATACATATTCCTCTGACTATGAGATTATGCAACTCCCGAATACCGGAGGAACACCTTGTGTGCTATCAAACGTCAGAACGTAATTGGGTGATTATAAAGATGCTCTACAGGTGTCTCTGAAGGTGTTTGTTGGGTTGGCATAGATCAAGATTAGGATTTGTCACTCCGAGTATCGGAGAGGTATCTCTGGCCCCTCTCGGTAATGCACATCACTATAAGCTTTGCAAGCAATGTGACTAATGAGTTATTTATGGGATGATGCACTACAGAACGAGTAAAGAGACTTGCCGGTAACAAGATTGAACTAGGTATGATGATACCAACGATCGAATCTCGGGCAAGTAACATACCGGTGACAAAGGGAATGATGTATGTTGTTATGCGGTTTGACCGATAAAGATCTTCGTAGAATATGTAGGAACCAATATGAGCATCCAGGTTCTGCCATTGGTTATTGATTGGAGATGTGTCTCGGTCATGTCTACATAGTTCTCGAACCTGTAGGGTCCGTTTTGTGGAACATAGTAATTCAAAAAAAAAATCTTGCGATCACGCAAGATCTATCAAGGAGATGCATAGAAACGAGATGGGAGAGTGTGTCCATGAACCCTCGTAGAACAAAAGCGGAAGCATTTAGTAACACGGTTGATGTAGTCGAACGTCTTCACGATCCAACCGATCCAAGAACCGAACGTACGGCACCTTTGTGTTCAGCACACGTTCAGCACGATGACGTCCCTCGAGCTCTTGATCTAGTAGAGGTTCGAGGGAGTGTTCCGTCAGCACGACGGCATGGCGACGGTGTTGGTGATGTGATCCACGCAGTGCTTCGCCTAAGCACTACGACAATATGACCGAGGTGGTAAACTGTGGTGGGGGGCACCGCACACGGCTAAGAAACAACGGTTGTGTCTTTGGGGTTCCCCCATGCCCCCGTATATAAAGGAGGAGGGGAGGAGGCGGCCGGCCTAGGGGGCGCGCCAAAGAGGGGAGTCCAACTAGGACTCACAATCCTAGTTGGACTCCCTTTCCTATTCTGGAGAGGGGGAAAAAGGGAAGGGAGAGGAAGAGGAGAAGGAAAGGGGGGCGCACCCCCCTCCCTAGTCCAATTCGAACTCCCTATAGGGAGGGGGCGCGACCACCCCTTGTGGACTGCCTTCCCTCTCCCCTATGGCCTATGTAGGACCAATATTTCCCCGGGGGTTCTGGTAACCCCTCGGTACTTCGGTAAAATACTCGAATCACTCGGAATCATTTCGATGTCCGAATACAACCTTCCAATATATGAGTCTTTACCTCTCGGCCATTCCGAGACTCCTCGTCATGTCCGTGATCTCATACGGAACTCCGAAAAAACTTTGGTCACCAAAACACATAACTCATAATACAAATCATCATCGAACGTTAAGCGTGCGGACCCTACGGGTTCGAGACCTATGTAGACATGACCGAGACACATCTCCGGTCAATAACCAATGGCGGAACCTGGATGCTCATATTGGCTCCCACATATTCTACAAAGATCTTTATCGGTCAAACCGCATAACGACATACGTTATTTCCATTGTCATCGGTATGTTACTTGCCCGAGATTCGATCGTCGGTATCATCATACCTAGTTCAATCTCGTTACCGGCAAGTCTCTTTACTCGTTCCGTAATGCATAATCCCATAACTAACTCATTTATCACATTGCTTGCAAGGCTTATTGTGATGTGGATTACCGAGAGGGCCCAGAGATACCTCTCCGATACACGGAGTGACAAATCCTAATTTCGATCTATGCCAACTCAACAAATTCCATGAGAGACACCCGTAGAGCATCTTTATAATCACCCAGTTACATTGTGACATTTGATAACACACAACGTGTTCCTCCAGTATCCGGGAGTTGCATAATCTAATAGTCAAAGTTACAAATATAAATCATGAAGAAAGCAATAGCAATAGAACTAAGTGATCATTGTGCTAAGCTAACAGATGGGTCTTATCCATCACATCATTCTCTAATGACGTGATCCCGTTCATGAAATGACAACACATGTATATGGGTAGGAAACTTAACCATCTTTGATTAACGAGCTAGTCTAGTAGAGGCACACTAGGGACACTCTTTTTGTCTATGTATTCACACATGTACTAAGTTTCCGCTTAATACAATTCTAGCATGAATAATAAACATTTATCATGATATAAGGAAATATAATAAAAACTTTATTATTGCCTCTAGGGCATATTTCTTTAGTCTCCCACTTGCACTAGAGTTAATAATCTAGATTACATAGTAATGATTCTAACACCCAAGGAGTCTTGGTGCTGGTCATGTTTTCCTCATGGAAGAGGCTTAGTCAACGGGTCTGCAACATTCCGATATGTATGTATTTCGCAAATTTCCATGTCTCCCTCCTTCACTTGATCGCGGATGGAATTGAAGCGTCTCTTGATGTGTTTGGTTCTCTACTGAAATCTGGATTCCTTCGCTGATACGTCTCCAACGTATCTATAATTTTTGATTGCTCCATGCTATTATATATTCTGTTTTGGATGTTTAATGGGCTTTATTATACACTTTTATATTATTTTTGGGACTAACCTATTAACCCAAGGCCCAGTGAAAATTGTTGTTTTTTGCCTATTTCAGTGTTTCGCAGAAAAGGAGTATCAAACGGAGTCCAAACGGATTGAAATCTTCGGGAGCGTGATTTTTGGAACAAATGTGATCCTAAAGACTTGGAGTGGACGTCAAGCAATCAACGAGGAGGCCATGAGGCAGGGGGCGCGCCTACCCCCCTTGGGTGCTGTGAGAACCTGGAATTAACTTCCAGACCCTCCTGTGTATATTTGTCAACCCCAGGATCATTGTTGACAACATAGTGAAATGATATCATTGCAGAATACGTAAAAGCATTACAAGTAGTATATTTGTCACAAGACATACCTAGTGAGATGTCTCATGACATTTACAATCAGAAAACAACGGAAAGTAAAATGCGTAGTGACTCCATCTTAGCCACATGCAGTCGATGTAGTCAACGTGTCCTCACTCCTCGGGATCATCATAATAGTCGTAGTCGACGCCCTCGTCTTCATAGATCTCTGTTGTTCAACAAAAGTATTGCCATGAGTACATTACGTACTCAACATGCCTCCCACGGGGAAGGACCTAATAGCTACATGTGGCTTCAAAGGAAGGATGTATGGCTCATTTGCATAAAAGCTAATTTTGTTTGAAATAACATAGTACTTGGATATAGCAGTTTTAGATGAAAACATGTTTTGTCTCCAGAATGACTTTCATCAAGTGAGGATCCTCGATCAACTCACACTCTTCATAGGTTCCAAGAATAGGGGCAAAGAGGGAATAAGCAAGACAGGTCCTGTACGTCGAGAAAGATTCATGTGCTGTCCTTGACCGTGGACACGGCTATTCGAATAGTTTTACACTCTGCAGAGGTTGTACACTTTACCCACACGACACAATCCCGACTTGTTGCCACTAGCCGTCGCTAGCGTAGTACACCATTTGGTATACCGGCAGGGAGATTGTGACGAGGTCTTTCATTAGACCAAACTTACTGTGCCAAGCCCACTAGGTTTCAACCCGGAAGTAACCGCAGTTCACAGTCCGGGCCCCCCTTTTGTGCCGAGGATACTCCTCGCAAGGCAGTTATCCCATCTGCAGTACAACGATGACGACAATAAGAGTGAACTAACTAATTAACCAAGCCAGTGCCCATATAGCATGTGGCTGCACTATTATCACAATCTTCAAATCCAAGACTTATTAGGCCTCATGCGGCACGGACGACTGATTGCCCCCTTCAACTTGTGAAGGGCAGCCAATCGCTCCTTCAATCCTTGATTCAGCTGTCGCCCGCACCAATATTCACATGGTAAGTTTCACCCAAAGTAGAAGAGGATAGAGAAGGTCAACAAGGGCCAACTGGCCTAGCTCAGCTCAAGTTTCAAATGTCAATGACTCAGAGGTCATTCAACAAAGCACATATAGGTTGATAAGCATGGCTAAGCATTTCTACTCTACCGGAATTATATACTTCTACTTAGGTGTCAAGTAAAAAGGCGACAAGCGGATCAAGGTAAATGTGTCAATCGACATGCTAGCTACAAGAATTAAAATAGCATGCACATAGCAACAATAAAACTCAATGCAATTTTGTAAACCATAGGATAACTATGATCAAAGAAGGAGGCATGCCTTCGTTGTTGAGTCCTTCTTTGATAACCTGATTATGTCCTTCTCCAACATCGTCACTCCCTACTCTTCGTAACGATAGCAAATGAAAATCAAATAAATACCAAAGCAATAGTAAATCCAAATAGCATCCAAAACAATTAAGAGTAGATGGATAACAAGATATTGATGAAGATGGAGATTCCGAAATGAGGTAGCATGATAAGCAGATAAGATAAATGATTCAATGAAGTGACATGGTTTAGGTTGACACAGATAAGGAAGGCTTGGCGATCAAGACTAACGTTCCAATACGAACTATGGTACTAACACAAGCATGTGAGTATAGAATCGTGATGAGGTCTTATCTAATAACACAAGCATTAAATATATGAGTGACCATGAGAAGATACTAAACTAGGACAATCTTTATAGTAAAGGAAACAACTAATATCCATATGACCTCTAGCAATTATAATATCACCACAACAGAACTCAACTAACATGAAAGATAAACTAGTCTAAGCATGTGATGAACTATTGCAATACATATACAACACTCATAATAGTAACGTGAGACAAGCCAATTGTATAAGAGCAATACAAGTACAACTATAACACATGGAACATCATAAGACATGAAAGATCACTTGCATGAACGACATCTAGATATACAACAATGCAACAACTAGATACAATGTATAACGCTAAGTATGAATGATCATCACACGAGATGCCAAAGTATGATACTAATAAGATACAACTCACAAAAATGAGATAACTTAGTTGATATCAGCTAACCAAACATTAAGCATACCATTAGCACACAACAATATCATGCTAGTTGGGACTTATAAGCATAAGAAAATAAATCGTACTAAGCAAGTAAACATCTAGGCCATGACATCAAGCGATGAATTACCAAAGCATGAATAATGGAAACGACATGCATTTCATATCTAGTACAACTTACACTTGCACGAACATAGGACACTAGACTAGGCATGATCTATAACATGAATTGGTACACACACAAACACACACCATGCAATATAGTAATCCAAACACAACATCATGATATGGCATTGATCAGGCAAGTAGGGATTCTACTTAAGTAAATATAAGATCAATGAACTACTAACATGTATATCTACCAAGCAAAGGCAAACCACAAGTGTGATCATATAATACACACTAGCAATTCTATAACTCATGGGAATCATACAGTAAAACATGCATTCAAGTTTGAGCAAGGCTAGCATGGCATGGTTTTGTCCTAGATAAACAAAACACATCGAATAATTATCAAGATCTAATAAACTAACTTCTATGCCAAAACAAATAAATTCTACAAAGGAACACAAATCAATAATTCACGCGAAAACAATTGTATATCTATAGACATCAAACAAATCCTATAGATTAAACATGGAGATTTCTACGCATGGCAATAGTTCTAAAAATTAGAACACAAACATAAAAAGAAAAATATGGGGTAACTCAAATTACCGCACCGAAGGAAATACGTATAACTATTTTAACAATTTAAACAAGAGTAAAATAAATCTAATGACTCATATCTTACTCATAATACTATGAAATAATTAGGAGCGGTTCCTAGGCATATATCAAAAACAATGAAAATGACATTCTAACAAAAAGTTCACCAAGTATTCTACACATGCATAAAAGTGCACTATAGACAATAAAACAAATTGTCCACTCGAAACAATATGCAAAACTTATTCTAAATAACTCTAATTCATAAACAAAATAATCTAACAACTCACATGTCACACCAAAAATAATGAGAGGCATAACACGAACATATGTAAATATCATATTACAAAGGATCATCGAACTACTAAGTCCCTTGAATTCTACCGCCAGAATGAGTACGGAAATATACATCGTACCGCTTGCAAGATCAAACTATCCATTTAACTCCACAACATGGTTACTACAGCCACAAGAAACATTTCGTATGTTGACCAAAAGATTATCTGACAGACCAAAAATCTAAAGACAAGCCGATGCCATCAAATCGAAATATGTTTTGGACAAGTGCGACCAACGAGATAGATAGGTTGAAACATGATGTCTATGAGATACTACGAGTGATGTTGAGAAGGTGTGCATGAGGAATTGGATAGAGGCTCACCGAGTTGGCCGGAATGGTGTGACGAACTTGATGAACAGTGTACGCAGACATGCAGAATTCTTCGTGTGTGGTTGACGGAATGTGTTGCTTCTTTCCCAAATGGATTCATCGCATCAAGGGGAACCTTCTGGCGCGACGGCATGGATGGAGATGGTCCTAGTCACCGGGATTGAGACCACGCGTCCATGGAGCTTCACAAGTTCATGGAGTTGTCTTGTAGAGAGGAGGAAGGGAGAGGGCAGGACAAGTGGTGGGATTGGAAGAGGAGATCAAGACGCACTTCTACATATATACAAAACTTGAAACTGTTGAGAGTTGAAGGAATTGGAGGAGAGGTGCGTGGTGGCTGTAGGTTTCTCTTCTGTTCTGTAGGTTGGAACGTACACAGAGAAGAGGAACGAGAGGAGGTTTCGCTAGATGGGAGAGATGGGTGTGGAGAGAAATAGGCCACGAAGGAGTCCAAGAGAGAGAATTAAAGGAGGAGGGTAGGAGGCAGCGTTCACTTCAAACGTTTGGCGTTTCCTTTGTGTACATGTACGTGCGTGAGTGGAAGGAAGGAGAAGCGCTCGGGCTGGCAGTGGGAGAAGAACCAAGTCTACATAATTTCATATTTGGAAACCGTAGGAATTGAAGGAAATTAAGAGAAGGAGTTTCCATATGGCTGAACGTTTCCTCTTATGTG
This sequence comes from Aegilops umbellulata, assembly GCA_032464435.1. Taxonomy (NCBI): domain Eukaryota; kingdom Viridiplantae; phylum Streptophyta; class Magnoliopsida; order Poales; family Poaceae; genus Aegilops; species Aegilops umbellulata. Next base: position 309,145,724 of record CP136055.1, on the reverse strand, counting down.
TAGGTGTAGGTGGTCATTTGTATTCTGTAGATTGGAAACGTACAGAAGGAGAGGAGCCTCTTGCTCGAGTGAGAGAGATGGCCCAGGTCGGCAAGGCCATGAGAAAGGAGGGGAGGAGAAAAAAAATAGATGGGCTAAGCCCATGCGACTTAGACAGGAAAAAAATAGCAGTGACTCAACCCAGGGAAGAGAAGGCAAGATGTTGGACAAATGGAATTTCGCCCAGAGTTTGAGACAGGAAAAACAGATTGATTTTCCTCTTGGAAAAATTTAGAGAAGGGAAGAAGCTCAAACAGATATCAAACGGATTCACAAAAACCAAAGTAAATTCAAAGGTGCATATTTAAATATGCCAAAGAAGAGAAAACAAAGCCCGACTAAAAGAAAAGAAGTAAACTCAAATTTTAATTTAGGTTCACATTAGTTCAATTTAAATCCATTAAATTATAAAATTCCAATTTAAGCTTGGTTAACAAACAAAACAAATGAAATTTTCTCGCCCTGATTTTTGGAAAACTTTTTCTTAAACATTCTGAGAATCGGGATGTTACAGATCTACCCCCCTTAAAAGAAATCTCGTCCCCGAGATACAGGCTGACTAAAGAGAATGGGTTTGGGTTAGCTTTGTCTTCGACACAGTTCTCCTCAATCACATTTGTGGGTGGCGGTCGATTTTGATCTTGGTGACAAGCAACTTTGGCGTCTTGATTCTAGATACTTCAATTGTTGATACTGTCTCCAACTTGCTCAAGACTTGGGAACAGTCTTTCGATCTTGGCGATGGTAACCACATAACTTTGGCGTGTGGTTGAACATTCTTCGGTATTGCTTCTTCCGTAGGTCAAGCTACAATGCAGATAGACCCATTGATCCTTCTTTGAAGTTGAACCTTGCGGTAGGTGTACTGCGAAGCTATTCAAACCTTCTTCTTTGTGAATGAAGGTCCTCAAATCTTCGATCTCGTCACAAATCACCATCTACCCCCCCCCTTAAAAGAGGCTTTCCATACGGTTCACTTTGATAATAGACCTCCAAACTGTTGTTGCAGCTTCGTTCATCTTAAGGTGAACTCCGGGGTTTATAGAGAAGAGACAAAGAGCATAATATGAGTAAAAGAATCCTACACAAGGCGTAGATACCCCACAAGATAAAAATAACACCAAGATAACCATGAAGCTAACCAAATAAAACTCAAAAGCAACTCATTTTGGCAAATAGGGTTTTAGTATGACTGCATAGGAAAACACCAAAAAATGCAAACAATACTCACACAAGGAAGGTTTTGCGTCTCCAAGCTACGAGTTCTATCACTACAAGGGTGTTAACCAACCTAATCCTATACGGCTGGTCACAATAAATCTTGGGGCTAATCTTCGACGTTGACGGTTGGATCATGGTCGATGGTTGTTGTCTTCTTGACGTCTCAAAGTGTCTTCTGTTGGAAAAATGTTGCTACTCAAAGCTTCAGGGGTTGAAGTTATCTTGAAATTCTTGACACATCGTGTGAAGCTTCTGACTTTTCAACACCAAGGGCAGGGAAAAGGGTTTCACATACTACAATGAAGATGGTAGAGAAGTAGACTTTAAATTTCAATTGAATAAGATGAGATGACAATAGCAACAGTGAAGGAGAAGAGTACGAGAACGATCCTTTTCAAAATAGTTTTTCTTATAAATATCGTCCCTAAGTCTTTCCATTTCTAACTAAGGACACGCGACTAGGTCGATATCGGCTCTGATACCACTTCTGTGAGAACCTGGAATTAACTTCCAGACCCTCTTGTGTATATTTGTCAACCCCATGATCATTGTTGACAACACAGTGAAATGATATCATTGCAGAATACGTAAAAGCATTACAAGTAGTATATTTGTCACAAGACATACCTAGTGAGATGTCTCATGACATTTACAATCAGAAAACAGCGGAAAGTAAAATGCGTAGTGACTCCATCTCAGCCACAGGCAGTCGATGTAGTCAACGTGTCCTCACTCCTCGGGATCATCATAATAGTCGTAGTCGACGCCCTCGTCTTCATAGATCTCTGTTGTTCAACAAAAGTATTGCCATGAGTACATTACGTACTCAACATGCCTCCCACGGGGAAGGACCTAATAGCTACATGTGGCTTCAAAGGAAGGATGTATGGCTCATTTGCATAAAAGCTAATTTTGTTTGAAATAACATAGTACTTGGATATAGAAGTTTTAGATGAAAACATGTTTTGTCTCCAGAATGACTTTCATCAAGTGAGGATCCTCGATCAACTCACACTCTTCATAGGTTCCAAGAATAGGGGCAAAGAGGGAATAAGCAAGACAGGTCCTGTACGTCGAGAAAGATTCATGTGCTGTCCTTGACCGTGGACACGGCTATTCGAATAGTTTTACACTCTGCAGAGGTTGTACACTTTACCCACACGACACAATCCCGACTTGTTGCCACTAGCCGTCGCTAGCGTAGTACACCATTTGGTATACCGGCAGGGAGATTGTGACGAGGTCTTTCATTAGACCAAACTTACTGTGCCAAGCCCACTAGGTTTCAACCCGGAAGTAACCGCAGTTCACAGTCCGGGCCCCCCTTTTGTGCCGAGGATACTCCTCGCAAGGCAGTTATCCCATCTGCGGTACAACGATGACGACAATAAGAGTGAACTAACTAATTAACCAAGCCAGTGCCTATATAGCATGTGGCTGCACTATTATCACAATCTTCAAATCCAAGACTTATTAGGCCTCATGCGGCACGGACGACTGATTGCCCCCTTCAACTTGTGAAGGGCAGCCAATCGCTCCTTCAATCCTTGATTCAGCTGTCGCCCGCACCAATATTCACATGGTAAGTTTCACCCAAAGTAGAAGAGGATAGAGAAGGTCAACAAGGGCCAACTGGCCTAGCTCAGCTCAAGTTTCAAATGTCAATGACTCAGAGGTCATTCAACAAAGCACATATAGGTTGATAAGCATGGCTAAGCATTTCTACTCTACCGGAATTATATACTTCTACTTAGGTGTCAAGTAAAAAGGCGACAAGCGGATCAAGGTAAATGTGTCAATCGACATGCTAGCTACAAGAATTAAAATAGCATGCACATAGCAACAATAAAACTCAATGCAATTTTGTAAACCATAGGATAACTATGATCAAAGAAGGAGGCATGCCTTCGTTGTTGAGTCCTTCTTTGATAACCTGATTATGTCCTTCTCCAACATCGTCACTCCCTACTCTTCGTAACGATAGCAAATGAAAATCAAATAAATACCAAAGCAATAGTAAATCCAAATAGCATCCAAAACTATTAAGAGTAGATGGATAACAAGAAATCGATGAAGATGGAGATTCCGAAATGAGGTAGCATGATAAGCAGGTTATCAATGAGCCATACAGCCTTCCTTTGAAGCCACGTGTAGCTATTAGGACCTTCCTCGTGGGAGGCATGTTGAGTACGTAATGTACTCATGGCAATAATTTTGTTGACAACAGAGTTTCATGAAGACGAGGGCGTCGACTACGACTATTATGGCGATCCTTAGAAGTGAGGTCACGTGGACTACATCGACTGCCTGTGGCTGAGATGGAGTCACTACGCATTTTACTTTTCGCTGTTTTCTGATTGTAAATGTCATTAGACATCTCACTAGGTATGTCTTGTGACAAATATACTACTTGTAATGCTTTTACGTATTCTGCAATGATATCATTTCACTGTGTTGTCAACAATGATCCTGGGGTTGACAAATATACACAGGAGGATCTGAAAGTTAATTCCGGGTTCTCACAGGTGCGCCTACCCCCCTTGGGCGCGCCCTCCACCCTCGTGGGCCCTTTGTGGCTCCACCAACCTACTTCTTCCTCCTATATATACGTACGTACCCCGAAACCAACCAGGAGCACCAGGAAACCCTATTTCTACCGCCGCAACCTTCTGTACCCGTGAGATCCCATCATGGGGCCTTTTCGGGCGCTCCGCCGGAGGGGGCATCGATCACGGAGGGCTTCTACATCGACACCATAACCTCTCCGATGATGTGTGAGTAGTTTACCACATACCTTCGGGTCTATAGTTATTACCTAGATGGCTTCTTCTCTCTATTTGGATCTCAATACAAATTTCTCCTCGATCTTCTTGGAGATCTATTTGATGTAACTCTTTTTGCATTTTGTTTGTCGAGATCCAATGAATTGTGGGTTTATGATAAAGATTATCTATGAACAATATTAGAATCTTCTCTGAATTCTTTTATGTATGATTGGTTATCTTTGCAAGTCGCTTCGAATTATCAGTTTGGTTTGGCCTACTAGATTGATCTTTCTTGCAATGGGAGAAGTGCTTAGCTTTGGGTTCAATCATGCGGTGCTCGATCCCAGTGACAGTAGGGGAAACGACACATATTATATTGTTGCCATCGAGGATAAAAAGATGGGGTTTATATCATATTGCTTGAGTTTATCCCTCTACATCATGTCATCTTACCTAATGCGTTACTCTGTTCTTATGAACTTAATACTCTAGATGCATGCTGGATAGCGGTCGATGTGTGGAGTAATAGTAGTAGATGCAGGCAGGAGTCAGTGTACTTGTTGCGGACGTGATGCCTATATACATGATCATGCCTAGATATTCTCATAATTATGCACTTTTCTATCAATTGCTCGACATTAATTTGTTCACCCACCGTAATACTTATGCTATCTTGAGAGAAGCCACTAGTGAAACCTATGGCCCCCGGGTCTATTTTCCATCATATAAGTTTCCAATCTATTGTTACTTTGCAATATTTACTTTTAATCTTCATCATAAAGATACCAAAAATATTATCATCTCTATTAGATCTCACTTTTGCAAGTGGCCATGAATGGATTGACAACCCGTTTATCGCATTGGTTGCAAAGTTCTTATTTGTTTGTGTAGGTACGAGGGACTTGCGTGTGGCCTCCTACTGGATTGATACCTTGGTTCTAAAAAACTAAGGAAAATACTTACGCTACTTTGCTGCATCACCCTTTCCTCTTCAAGGGAAAAACCAGCGCATGCTCAAGAGGTAGCAAGAAGGATTTCTGGCGCCGTTGCCGGGGAGGTGTGGACCAAGTCAAGTCAATATTTTATTTCCCATCAACGAGCTATTTCTAGCGCCGCTGCCGGGGAGTCTACGCACAAGTCAAGACATACCAAGTACCCATCACAAACTCTTATCCCTCGCATTACATTATTTGCCATTTGCCTCTCGTTTTCCTCTCCCCCACTTAACCCTTGCCGTTTTGTTCGCCCTCTTTTTCCATTTGCCTCTTTTTCACTTGCTTCTTGTTTGCTTGTGTGTTGGATTGCTTGCTCGTCACGATGGCTCAAGATAATACTAAATTGCGTGACTTTACCAATACCAACAACAATGATTTTCTTAGCACTCCGATTGCTCCTCCTACCGATGCTGAATCTTGTGAAATTAATGCTGCTTTGCTGAATCTTGTTATTGAAGATCAATTCACCGGCCTTCCTAGTGAAGATGCCGCTACCCATCTAAATAGCTTTGTTGATTTGTGTGACATCCAAAAGAAGAAAGATGTGGACAATGATATTTTTAAATTGAAGCTATTTCCTTTTTCGCTTAGAGATCGTGCTAAAACTTGGTTTTCGACTTTGCCTAAAAATAGTATTGATTCCTGGAATAAGTGCAAAGATGCTTTTATCTCTATGTATTTTCCTCCCGCTAAGATCATCTCTCTTAGAAAAGATATTATGAATTTTAAGCAACTTGATCATGAACATGTTGCACAATCTTGGGAGAGAATGAAATTAATGATACGTAATTGCCCTACACATGGTTTGAATCTATGGATGATTATACAAAAAATTATGCCAGATTGAGTTTTGCTCCTAGAAATATTTTAGATTCGGCCGCGGGAGGCACTTTTATCGAAATCACTTTAGGAGAAGCTACTAAACACCTAGATAATATTATGATTAATTATTCTCAATGGCACACTGAAAGATCTAATAGTAAAAAGGTGCATGCAATTGAAGAGATTAATGTTTTGAGTGGAAAGATGGAGGAACTTATGAAATTGTTTGCTAATAAGAGTGTTTCTTATGATCCCAATGATATGCCTTTGTCTACTTTGATTGAGAATAATAATGAATCTATGGATGTGAATTTTGTTGGCAGGAACAATTTTGGTAACAACGCTTATAGAGGAAATTTTAATCCTAGGCCGTATCCTAGTAATTCCTCTAATAATTATGGTAATTCCTACAACAACTCTTATGGAAATTTTAATAACATGCCCTCTGATTTTGAGACTAGTGTTAAATAATTTATGATTTCTCAAAAGAATTTCAATGCTTTGCTTGAAGAAAAAATGCCTAAGATTGATGAGTTGGCTAGGAACGTTGATAGAATTTCTCTTGATGTTGATTCTTTGAAACTTAGGTCTATTCCACCGAAGCATGATATCAATGAGTCTCTCAAAGCCATGAGAATTTCCATTGATGAGTGCAAAGAAAGAACCGCTAGGATGCGTGCTAAGAGAGATTGCCTTGTGAAAGTGTGTTCTTCTAGTTTTCACGATAATAAGGATGAAGATCTAAAAGTGATTGATGTGTCTCCTATTAAATCTTTGTTTTGCAATATGAATCTTGATAATGATGGGACTGGAGATGAGTCAACTTTAGTTAAAAGGCGTCCCAATGATTCGGAGTTTTTAGATCTTGATGCAAAATTTGGTAAAAGTGGGATGGAAGAGGTCAAAACTTTACATAGCAATGAACCCACTATTTTGGATTTCAAGGAATTTAATTACGATAATTGTTCTTTAATAGATTGTATTTCCTTGTTACAATCCGTGCTAAATTCTCCACATGCTTATAGTCAAAATAAGGCTTTTACTAAACATATCGTTGATGCTTTAATGCAATCTTATGAAGAAAAGCTTGAATTGGAAGTTTCTATCCCTAGAAAACTTTATGATGAGTGGGAACCTACTATTAAAATTAAAATTTAAGATCATGAATGCTATGATTTGTGTGATTTGGGTCCTAGTGTTTCCACGATTCCAAAAACTTTATGTGATTTGCTAGGTTTCCGTGGATTTGATGCTTGTTATTTAAACTTGCACCTTGCGGATTCCACCATTAAGAAACCTATGGGAAGAATTAATGATGTTCTTATTATTGCAAATAGGAACTAGTGCCCGTAGATTTCATTGTCCTTGATATAGATTGCAAAATATTTCCTAGAAATAAAATTAAATTACCTTATGAATCTATTATGAGAGCTACTTATGGATTGCCTGCCAAAGATGGCAATACCTAGATCTATCCTTGCCTTTATGCCTAGCTAGGGGCGTTAAACGATAACGCTTGTTGGGAGGCAACTCAATTTTATTTTAGTTTTTTTTTGCTTTTTGGTTCTGTTTAGTAATAAATCTTTGATTTAGCCTCTGTTTAGATTTGTTTTTGTGTTTTAATTAGTGTTTTTGCCAAGTAGAACCAATAGGATCTTCTTGGGTGATAATTGCTTCATCTTGCTGAAAAAGACAGAAACATTTCGCTCACAAATATAATTGTTTAAACTCACCGCGACCTGATAAAATACCAATTATTTCTGTAGTAGATCAGTAAGCAAATTTTCCAGGCTGTTATAGTTTTTCAGAATTTTTGGAGTTCCAGAAGTTTTTGAACAAATCTGATTACTACGGACTGTTCTGTTTTTGACAGATTCTATTTTTCGTGTGTTGTTTGCTTATATTGATGAATCTATGGCTAGTAATTGAGTTTATGAACCATAGAGAAGTTGGAATACAGTAGGTTTAAAACCAATATAAATAAAGAATGAGTTTATTACAGTACTTTAAAGTGGTGGTTTGTTTTATTTCGCTAACAGAGCTCACAAGATTTTCTGTTAAGTTTTGTGTTGTGAAGTTTTCAAGTTTTGGGTAAGGATTTGATGAGTTATGGTACAAGGAGTGGCAAGAGCCTAAGCTTGGGGATGACCAAGGCACCCCAAGGTAAAATCCAAGGACACCAAAAAGCCTAAGCTTGGGGATGCCCCGGAAGGCATCCACTCTTTTGTCTTCGTCCATCGGTAACTTTACTTGGAGCTATATTTTTATTCACCACATGATATATGTTTTGCTTGGAGCGTATTGTATGATTTGAGTCTTTGCTTTTTAGTTTACCACAATCATCCTTGCTGTACACACCTTTTGGGAGATACACACATTAATCGGGATTTATTAGAATACTCTTTATGCCTCACTTATATCTTTTGAGTTAAACAATTTTGCTCTAGTGCTTCACTTATATCTTTTAGAGCACGACGGTGGTTCTATTTTATAGGAACAATTGATCTCTCATGCTTCACTTATATTATTTTGAGAGTCCTTTAGAACAGCATGGTAATTTGCTTTGGTTATAAAATTAGTCCTAATATGATAGGAATCCAAGATAAAAACTTTAAAGTGCATTGAATACTAAGAGAAGTTTGATACTTGATGATTGTTTTGAGATATGGAGTTGTGATATTAAAGTTGTGCTAGTTGAGTAGTTGTGAATTTGAGAAATACTTGTGTTGAAGTTTGCAAGTCCCGTAGCATGCACGTATGGTGAACGTTGTGTCACAAATTTGAAACATGAGGTGTTCTTTGATTGTCATCCATATGAGTGGCGGTCGGGGACGAGCGATGGTGTTTTCCTACCAATCTATCCCCCTAGGAGCATGCGTGTAGTGCTTGGTTTTTGATGACTTGTAGATTTTTGCAATAACTATATGAGTTCTTTATTACTATGTTGAGTCCATGGATTATACGCACTCTCAACCTTCCACCATTGCTAGCCTCTTCGGTACCGTGCATTGCCCTTTCTCACCTTGAGAGTTGGTGCAAACTTCGCCGGTGCATCCAAACCTCGTGATATGATACGCTCTATCACACATAAACCTCCTTATATCTTCCTCAAAACAGCCACCATACCTACCTATTATGGCATTTCCATAGCCATTCCGAGATATATTGCCATGCAACTTTCCACCGTTCTATTTATTATGACACGCTTCATCATTGTCATATTGCCTTGCATGATCATGTAGTTGACATCATATTTGTGGCAAAGCCACCATGCATATTATTTCATACGTGTCACTCTTGATTCACTGCCCTTCCCGGTACACCACCGGAGGCATTCATATAGAGTCATATTTTGTTCTAGTATTGAGTTGTAAATAAATAGAGGTGTGATGATCATTATTGATAGAGCATTGTCCCCCAAAAAAGAGAAAGGACAAATAAAAAAAGCCCAAAAAATAAAAAAAATAAAAAGGGACAATGCTACTATCCCTTTTCCACACTTGTGCTTCAAAGTAGCACCATGATCTTTATGATAAAGAGTCTCTTGTTTTGTCACTTTCATATACTAGTGGGAATTTTTAATTATAGAACTTGGCTTGCATATTCCAACAATGGACTTCCTCAAATGCCCTAGGTCTTCGTGAGCAAGCAAGTTGGATGCACACCCACTTAGTTTCTTTTGTTGAGCTTTCATACATTTATAGCTCTAGTGCATCCGTTGCATGGCAATCCCTACTCCTTGCATTGACATCAATTGATGGGCATCTCCCTAGCCTGTTGACTAGCCATGTGAATGTGAGACTTTCTCCTTTTTGTCTTCTCCACACAACCCCCATCATTATATTCTATTCCACCCATAGTGCTATATCCATGGCTCACGCTCATGTATTGCGTGAAAGTTGAAAAAAGTTTGAGATTACTAAAGTATGAAACAGTTTCTTGGCTTGTCATCGGGGTTGTGCAAGATGAGTGCATTCTTGTGTGATGAAAATGAAGCATCGCCAAACTATACGATTTTGTAGGGATGAGCTTTCTTTGGCTATGTTATTTTGAGAAGACATAATTGCTTGGTTAGTATGCTTGGAGTATTATTATTTTTATGTCAACATTAAACTTTTATCTTGAGTCTTTCGGATCTGAACATTCATGCCACAATAAAGAAAATTACATTTAAGAATGTGCTAAGTAGCATTCCACATCAAAAATTCTGTTTTTATCATTTACCTACTCGAGGACGAGCAGGAATTAAGCTTGAGGATGCTTGATACGTCTCCAACGTATCTATAATTTTTGATTGCTCCATGCTATTATATATTCTGTTTTGGATGTTTAATGGGATTTATTATACAATTTTATATTATTTTTGGGACTAACCTATTAACCCAAGGCCCAGTGCAAATTGTTGTTTTTTTGCCTATTTCAGTGTTTCGCAGAAAAGGAATATCAAACGGGGTCCAAACGGAATGAAACCTTCGGGAGCGTGATTTTTGGAACAAACGTGATCCGGAGGACTTGGAGTGGACGTCAAGCAATCAACGATGAGGCCACGAGACAGGGGGCGAGCCTACCCCCTGGGCGCGCCCTCCACCCTCGTGGGCCCCTTGTGGCTCCACCGACCTACTTCTTCTTCCTATATATACCTACGTACCTCGAAACCAACGAGGAGCACCACGAAACCGTATTTCCATCGCCGCAATCTTCTGTACCCGTGAGATCCCATCTTGGGGCCTTTTACGGCGCTCCACCGGAGGGGGCATCGATCACGGAGGGCTTCTACATCAACACCATAGCCTCTCCGATGATGTGTGGGTAGTTTACCACAGACCTTCGGGTCCATAGTTATTAGCTAGATGGCTTCTTCTCTCTCTTTGGATCTCAATACAAAGTTCTCATCGATCTTCTTGGAGATCTATTTGATGTAACTATTTTTGCGGTGTGTTTGTCGAGATCCGATGAATTGTGGGTTTATGATCAAGATTATCTATGAACAATATTTGAATATTCTCTGAATTCTTTTATGTATGATTGGTTAACTTTGCAAGTCTCTTCGAATTATCGGCTTGGTTTGGCCTACTAGATTGATCTTTCTTGCAATCGGAGAAGTGCTTAGCTTTGGGTTCAATCATGCGGTGCTTGATCCCAGTGACAGTAGGGAAATGACACGTATTGTATTGTTGCCATCGAGGATAAAAAGATGGGGTTTATATCATATTTCTTGAGTTTATCCCTCTACACCATGTCATCTTACCTAATGCGTTACTCTGTTCTTATGAACTTAATACTCTAGATGCATGCTGGATAGCGGTCGATGTGTGGAGTAATAGTAGTAGATGCAGGCAGGAGTCGGTCTACTTGTTGCGGACGTGATGCCTATATACGTGATCATGTCTATATATTCTCATAGTTATGCACTTTTCTATCAATTGCTCGACAGTAATCTGTTCACCCACCGTAATACTTATGCTATCTTGAGAGAAGCCACTAGTGAAACCAATGGCCCCCGGGTCTATTTTCCATCATATAAGTTTCCAATCTATTTTTACTTTGCAATCTTTACTTTTAATCTTTATCATAAAAATACCAAAAATATTAGCATCTCTATCAGATCTCACTTTTGCAAGTGGCCGTGAAGGGATTGACAACCCCTTTATCGCGTTGGTTGCAAGGTTCTTATTTGTTTGTGTAGGTACGAGGGACTTGCGTGTGGCCTCCTACTGGATTGATACCTTGGTTCTCAAAAACCGAGGGAAATACTTCCGCTACTTTGCTGCATCACCCTTTCCTCTTCAAGGGAAAAACCAACGCATGCTCAAGACGTAGCATTCGCCAAGGCTATTGCTCTAGTATTGTCACAAAAGATTTTCATTGGACCCAATGCACTAGGTATTACACCTAGATTAGATATGAACTCCTTCATCCAGACTCCTTCATTTGATGCTTCCGAAGCAGCTATGTACTCTGCTTTACACGTAGATCCCTCCATGACGCTCTGCTTGGAACTGCACCAACTGACAGCTCCACCATTCAATATAAATACGTATCCGGTTTGTGACTTAGAGTCATCCAGATCAGTGTTAAAGCTTGCATCGACGTAACCATTTACGACGAGCTCTTTGTCACCTCCATAAATGAGAAACATGTCCTTATTCCTTTTTAGGTATTTCAGGATGTTCTTGACCGCTGTCCAATGATCCACTCCTGGATTGCATTGGTACCTCCCTACTAAACTTATAGCAAGGCACACATCAAGTCTGGTACACAACATTGCATACATGATAGAACCTATGGCTGAGGCATAGGGAATGACTTTCATTTTCTCTCTATCTTCTGCAGTGGTCTGATGTCTACTACACAACCTTCTCCTTGTAGACGTTGTTGGGCCTCCAAGTGTAGAGGTTTGTAGGACAGTAGCAAATTTCCCTCAAATGGATGACCTAAGGTTTATCAATCCGTGGGAGGCGTAGGATGAAGATGGTCTCTCTCAAATAACCCTGTAACCAAATAGCAAAGAGTCTCTTGTGTCCCCAACACACCCAATACAATGGTAAATTGTATAGGTGCACTAGTTCGGCGAAGAGATGGTGATACAAGTGCAGAAAGTACGTCGGTGGAGCTTCGGGGGCCCCACGAGGCAGGGGGCGCGCCCTAGGGGGGTGGGCGCGCCCCACCCTCGTGGCCAGCTCCCTCCTTTCCTGACGTGGGGTCCAAGTCTATCCTATAGCTTTCCTTCCAAAAATAACTTCTCCAGTTGGTTTCGTTCCATTTCGACTCCGTTTGATATTCCTTTTCTTCGAAGGCAAAAAAGAGGAAATCTGTGCTGGGCCTCCGGTTAATAGGTTAGTCCCAAAAATAATATAAAAGTGGATAATAAAGCCCAATATTGCCCAAAACTGTAGCTAATATAGCATGGAGCAATCAAAAATTACAGATACGTTGGAGATGTATCAAGCATCCCCAAGCTTAATTTCTGCTCGTCCTCGAGTAGGTAAATGATAAAAAGATAACTTTTGATGTGGAATGCTAGTTGGCATAATTTCATTGTAATTCTTCTTACTTGTGATATGAATATTCAGATCCATAAGATTCAAGACAAAAGTTTAATATTGACATAAAAATAATAATACTTCAAGCATACTAACAAAGCAATCATGTCTTCTCAAAATAACATGGCCAAAGAAAGTTATCCCTACAAAATCATATAGTCTGGCTATGCTCTATCTTCACCACTTAAAATATTTAAATCATGCACAACCCCGATGACAAGCCAAGCAATTGTTTCATACTTTTGACGTTCTCAAACTTTTTCAATCTTCACGCAATACATGAGCGTGAGCCATGGATATAGCACTATATGTGGAATAGAATGGTGGTTGTGGAGAAGACAAAAAGAGAAGATAGTCTCACATCAACTAGACGTATCAACGGGCTATGTAGATGCCCATCAATAGATATCAATGTGAGTGAGTAGGGATTGCCATGCAACGGATGCACTAGAGCTATAAGTATATGAAAGCTCAACAAAGGAAACTAAGTGGGTGTGCATCCAACTCGCTTGCTCACGAAGACCTAGGGCATTTTGAGGAAGCCCATCATTGGAATATACAAGCCAAGTTCTATAATGAAAAATTCCCACTAGTATATGAAAGTGACAAAAATGAGAGACTCTCTATCATGAAGATCATGGTGCTACTTTGAAGCACAAGTGTGGTAAAAGGATAGTAGCATTGCCCCTTCTCTCTTTTTCTCTCATTTTTTATTTTTTTATTTTTTTTGTTTGGGCCTTTTCTCTTGTTTTATGGCCTCTTTTTTTCTTTTTTTCGTTCGGAGTCTCATCTCGACTTGTGGGGGAATCATAGTCTCCATCATCCTTTCCTCACCGGGACAATGCTCTAATAATGATGATCATCACACTTTTATTTACTTACAACTCATGAATTACAACTCAATACTTAGAACAAGATATGACTCTATATGAATGCCTCCGACGGTGTACCGGGATGTGCAATGAATCAAGAGTGACATGTATGAAAGAATTTTAAACGGTGGCTTTGCCACAAATACGATGTCAACTACATGATCATGCTAGCAATATGACAATGATGGAGCGTGTCATAATAATCGGAACGGTGGAAAGTTGCATGGAAATATATCTCGGAATGGCTATGGAAATTCCATGATAGGTAGGTATGGTGGCTGTTTTGAGGAAGCACTACAAAAAAAAGACACATCCGTGACATTTTGGGCCGAACGATTTTTTTTCTGTCATACATATGACACTTCTACGACGATAATTGTGACAAAACCCGATATCATCATAGATGTGGTGGGCTCCTACTTCTATGACAAAAAATCATGACAGAAAATGGGCTTTTCATCCTGGGCGGGCCGGAGACGCAGCTGCATGACATTCTTTGGGCCGTCCATGACAGAAAAAACCGTGGTAGAAGCGAGGGGGAGGAAAATTTCGAGGAGTTCCCGGTTACGGTGGGAGGTCGGGGGCCGAATGATGCGCGTTTCTCTCATACACGTACGCGCGTGTGTGCGAGGCGTTGGCTCTAACTGAACCCGAGCGAGGCGTTGGGCTCTAACTGAACCCGAGCGATTGCACTGCAGGCTATGCGTTACTGAACCCGAGCAATCGATCGATGGCTGTTAACTGAACCCGATCGAGCAATTCCTTGGCTACTGCTGCTAACTGAAGCCGATCGATGGGATGAATAGTGAGCGTTGCGGGGGGGAGGGGGGGTTGGATGAACAGTTAGCGGTCGCGTTGCCTCTGGATGAATAGGACCCCGTGGTGTGGTGGAGGGCTGGATGAACAGTAGACGGTGGAGGGGTGCCCGTGGAGGGGTGGATGAACAGGACCCCGTGGTGTGGAGGGCAGGATGAACAATAGACGGTGGAGGGGTGCCCCGTGGAGGGGTGATTGAACAGGACCCCGTGGTGTGGAGGGCTGGATGAACAGTAGACGGTGGAGGGGTGGTTGAACAGTAGCCGGTGGAGTAGCGCGCGGTGGAGGCTGGATGAACAGGAGCCCGTGGAGGCTGAAGGAGGTCGACGGTGGATGAACAGTAGCCCGTGGAGGCTGGAGGGGGTCGACGGTGGAGATGAACAGTATCTCGTGGAGTCCCGTTTTGCGGTACGCCACACCCCTCCCGATGAATAGGACCCCCGTTTCGACTGTAGCGCTCCAACACAAGTCCGTTTCCTCCGTTTTGCGGTACGCCACACCCCTCCCAATCAACAGGACCCCCGTTTCGACCGTAGGAGGTCTGTTTCCTCCGTTTTGCGGTACGCCACACCCCCGTTTCAACCATAGGAGGTCCGCTTCCTCTGTTGTGCGGTACGCCATGCCTCATTTGCATCGCCTCTTCCGTCCAAGCCCTCCCGATGAACACGACCACGCATTCCGTTCCGACCCATGAACACAACGACGATGATGTTTCTCCATTTTGACCCAGCCATGTACACGAGCCCTCGCCGTACGTATGCGCGAGTAGGCGTTCGAGACCCCACCCGTATGTACATATACGTGGCCGTATTTTCTTTCTTGCACCCTGGCCGCCTCTAGTACGACACGTGCGCGCCTCTACATCCACCAATATATATGTACGTACATGTTCGCGACCAGAATGACAACTCTACGTACGCTTCGACCAGGTGGGTCCCAACTGTCAGGCACTTCCTTGCGTGCGAAGGTGTAGCTGGTGGGTCCTAGCAGTCAGGGGGGAAACGTTTTTTTCATGAAATACGGTGGCCCATCCGGTGGGTCCTTGCTGTCAGGTGGAGGAATCATTATTTTCCGCGTAATAAGGAGGCACTTCCTTGCTGTCAGCCTCTCCACGTACATTCCACGTCCGATGGAAGTCGTTCCTTGACCACGTTGACCACGCCGCCCCGAGAGCACCAGGGCGGTGGACGACGGCGAGGCCTAGGAAGGGGACGACGCGGAGCCGGGGAAGACGCGGCAGTGGATGCCCACGCGTAGAGGAGTACGAGGGTTCACTGGTTCGCTGCGGTGTGAGGCTGCCGTCACCGCAGAATAACAGGGGGTGTGGGTGAGTAGAGGGATGGCCTGGCCAGCGGTGGGAGTAGTAGGGGGCGGTGAGGCCTCCGCCGCATCGCAGCCGGCCACGGGAGGCAGGAACACGAGGCACGACCGGCGCTGGTTTGGGCGGCTGGAGCAAGAAGACCAGAGGTTGAAGAAGCACTACGGCCGTTGGATGGACATCGTACGGTCACTGGAGCTAGAATCGTTCATATTGACTAAGTTGACAAAGCCCTTCGTCCCCGTAAACTTAGTAGGCCCACAAGTCAGCCTCCCAGCAAGGTGGGTCCCAGCTAGCCGGGGGAGTATTCATTTTTTTTGTGCATAATAAGGAGGCACTTCCGATGGGTCCGAGCTAACAGCGGGGGGAACTTTTTTTCGCGAAATACGGTGGCCAGTCCGGTGGGTCCCTGCTGTCAGGTGGAGGAATAATTATTTTCCGCGTAATAAGGAGGCACTTCCTTGCGGCTGTCGTGGACCCAGCTGTCAGCCTCTCCACGTACAGTATTCTTCCAATGGAATTCGGTCGTTGAACACATTGACCACGGCGCGCCGACAGCACCACCGCGGTGGACGACGGCGAGGCCTAGGAAGGGGACGACACGGAGCCGGGGAAGAAGCGGCAGTGGATGCCCACGCGGAGAGGAGTACGAGGGTTCACTGGTTCAGCTGCGCTGCCGTCGCCGCAGAATAACAGGGGGTGTGGGTGAGTGGAGTGGAGGGATGGCCTGGCCAGCGGTGGGAGTAGTATGGGGGCGGTGAGGCCTCCGCGGCAGCACAGCCGGCCACGGGAGGCAGGAGCAGGCGGCACGACCGGCGCTGGTTTGTGGGCTGGAGCAAGAAGACCAGAGGTTGAAGAAGCACTACGGCCATTGGATGGACATCATACGGTCAGTCAAGCTAGAATCGTGCATATTGACTAAGTTGACAAAGCCCTTCGTCCCCGTCAACTTAGTAGGCCCACTATACTGGGTCCCAGCTAGCAGGGGGAGTATTCATTTTTTTGTGCGTAATAAGGAGGCACTTCCTTGCGTGCGAAGATATAGCTGGTGGGTCCAAGATGTCAGCGGCGGTAACGTTTTTTTCATGAAATACAGAGGCCGTTTCGGTGGGTCCCAGATGTCAGGTGGAGGAAATCATTATTTTGCATGTAATAAGGAGGCATTTCCTTGCGTGCGGCCGTGGACCCAGCTGTCAGCCTCTCCACGTACAGTCCACTTCAGATGCATGTCGGTCGTTGACCATGCTGACCACACCACGCCGAGAGCACCAGGGCGGTGGACGACGGCGAGGCCTAGGAAGGGAATGACATGGAGGCAGGGAAGACTCGGCTATTGTTTTTGTTTCCCACGCGGAGGGGAGTACGACTGTACGAGGGTTTACTGGTTCGTCTGCCGTCACCGGAGAATAACAGCAGGTGTGGGTGAGTTGAGGGATGGCTAGGCCAGCGATGGGAGTACGGTGGTGCAGTGAGGCCTGCGCGGCAGCACAGCCGTCCGCGGGGAGGAGGGAGCAGGCAGTCCCGCCGGCACTTGTTTGAGCGGCTGGAGCAGGAAGAGCAGAGATTGAAGAAGCACGACGGCCGTTGGATGGACATCCAACAGTATACATGCCATCTGTGGAAAGCCTCAAATCTGTGGAAACAGCATATAGCCCATCTGCCATTATTTCAAACAATTTACAGCCCATTTCCTAATTCTTATGGGGTTTTTTGGAGCCCATATTCTTTATGTTAGCATTACAGCCCATATTGTGGGCACGGTTAAAAAATTATACGAAATTTTGCATATGTTGGTGCGGTCTGAACTGTTTTTAATCCCGAAATTTCGAGTCACATTCAGACTGATTTTAAAAATAAATGTATATCAATATAAAATCCAATAAATTGTCCACGCATAAAAATCGATGCAATTTAAAATCTCGAAATGAAAAAAAGATATTTGAAAATAATTGCCGGTTTGATGTGTTTTAAAAATGTACAACCCATTTCTCATTACTGATAGGCCTGATAAAGCGACTTACTTGACAAATCACAAAAAAACTGGGCTAGCAATTTTCAGAAAGAAAAAAAACTACTTGGCTAGTCTGTGGTAAACATAAAAGAAAAGGCTGTCTAGACAGGCCAGAGTGCCCCGCACAGCCTAGTTGACACCCTGCTTCCGTCTCAAAAACAAATTAGATAAATGCCACTCCAATTATGGCGATTCATAAAAATGCCACTGCAATTTCCAAACTTTGAAAAATGCCACTGCAATTTTTGCAAACTTTGAAAAACGCCACTGCAGTTTGCAAACTTTGAAAAACGCCACTCCAGACTTCGAAAAATGCCACTAGAAATGGCATGAAATGGCATTTTTCAAAGTTTGGAAATTGCAGTGGCATTTCTCGGATACACCAAATTTGGAGTGGCATTTATCAAATTAACCTAAAACAAAAATAACTGGGCGAGTTGCTGGGTCCCTGGTGTCAACTGCTCATTGTGCAATTCTCTCATTTATTGACTACGTTGACAATGGCATGGGACCCAGATGTCAGAAATCCACTAGGAGGAGCCATTTTTTCTATTGGCTTGAATAAGGAGGCACTTGCTTGCGTACGAGCTTGTCAGTTTCTTTAGAGGTAGGCTTTTTATTCAAAAAACTACCACTTCGCATCTTGCGTCGCAAATAAAACTGCCAGGAGCGCATTTGTAGGCTAGCTAGTGATCGATCAGTAACTTGTAAACACTGAGCGAACAGAAATAAGTAACTGTTAATGCATCTCAATGATTCACAGATCATATACAAATATGTAGCTCCAAAAGCAAAGATCAGCCACTTCGGATCTTGCGTCGCAACTTAAACTAACTAGTACGATTCCCATACATAAGATCAACATGTTAATGCATCTCAATGACTCACAGATCATATACAAATATGTAGCTCCAAAGGCAAAGATCTAGAAAAAACATCTGTTCTTCCTACTAACATGGATGCTTCTATTGGCCAACATTCAGTACAGACTGAAAGACAAATTTGTTTGTGAAGTCTACAATTCCTCTTGCAAACATAAGTGGTTTCACCAACAGCTGGAACCATGAGAATGAACCATACATGATGGAGGAACATGCACTGCAATATGATTTGGTCTTCCCTCGATCACACTGGGAGACCAAAGCAAAATGATGTCCATTGTATAATCAGACCAAAGCAATGAAGCACCTAGTGTTGGCCAATAAATAGTACAGTACTACTTTTCTGCAGTCCATGAAGTGACTATCCAATCTTTCTGTGTCTATTTTCAAATGGCACTGCATGCAGTGACTATACTATTCTCTTGTGCAGTTCAACCAAAATTGCGGGCACTTTGTTGGTTTGCCAAATAGCAACGGGCAGACATCTCTGTCTGCACAAATATCAAGCAGCTAGTAAACATATACCACACCTTGTATTTTCGGTTTAAACATGTCTCTTCCGCTTAGCATCTGTCATGTTCTGCACTGGACAATCTGATACAGTTATGTTTTGCCCTGGACAATTTCATACTGAATTGATTTGCTGGTTCAGAGCAGAAATATAGCGCCTATTCTTCATCAGACCAAGGATATCCATGTTAACGATGATGGAAGAGGTGAAATCGATACAACCGAAATTGAGCATCCAATCATTGAATCCTGTCCTGCACCTCCAATGTAGGTCCACCCTGCCAATAAATTCACATGCAAACCACTAGTATTACTATCTAATGACAGTACAAAAAGAGTAGCAAGATAGTAGCAAACCATGTACCTTCGTAATGAACAGCTCATAGTGCCACCAATTGGATATAAATGTTGGGAAAAAACATGCTCCTAATGTTGAACCAGTTGGACTTTTTGTGCAGTTCCATTAAAATCGAGCATCCCTGTTTGCATAGATTTTGAAAGTGTGATTAATCTAAAAGTGGCACTAGTTGAAGCATAGACTCACAAATATAAGCATTCCAATTTCTTAATGGGAAAAGGTAGCAAGACTGTTTCTAACCACCTGTTTGAAGGAATAAATAAAGCAACAGCGGCTGATGTGAGGAAGGCATACATAGTTTTTTCTGGAAAAGTGATCCATTCCTGACCTTTCCTCTTCTTTTAAGCAAATTTTGTGCAATTCTACTAAAATAAAATGCCATCACCGCCTTGATAATTCAGTGACACTGTACAAAAGGAAATTACTTAACATTACATCATGATGTCAGGTATGTAGTCGACAGGCATTAGAGACAAACATACAGACCTCCTCAAGAGAACAACCGGAGGAGGAGGTGCCCACTCTTGACCTTTCCTCTTGTCTTTAGAATTGTCTGTGCAGTTTAGCCAAAATAAAATGACATCAGCGCCTTGGCATTTTGGTGACACTGTACAAAGAAATTAACTTATCTCATGAAAGTGAGGTATGTAATCTATAAGCATTAACAGTGCAAAAATCTGACGGGAGTAACAAGTTTCATCGTTGGTATACTGGTTGTGCAACAGCATTAGAATGCCTTATAGATGAAAAAATCTTTAATACATCCACAATCAATAGCTAACCCTGAAATAATCCAGTTACATTAAATGGCATTGCTTAAATTTATGGGTGGCATTTGACTGAGAGCGGCATTAGTTAAATGTGGCATCACTTTAGCAGTAGCATTGCTTGACTGGATTGCTGGCGTTATACTAACAACAAAAAAGGTGGTAATAAGAGCATGGGAGGCACCAGTACGATGTACCTCCACGGACGCAGAGTGGTGAGGGAAGTATGGTTGCCCAGAGCAACAAATATCCAGACAGCATATGTGGATTACGGTCCCATTTTTGTTCTCTTTAGCCACCTTTTTCCTATGCGAGGACAACCAACCGATCGACCTGGTCATTCTCTGTTGCGTTGTCATGCCTTTCTACCCTTCTTCAACCAAGAGACACGAGACTCGTTCCTTAGCTACTGATTTTCCCCTTTTCAACCTAGATGCGGGTTCGATGCCTACTCTCTTGGACAGTACAGTCTCCCTTCGTTTCCTTATTCAACCCAGACATGGATTAGTCTGCATGAAGTAGGGTTTCCTTTAAAAGTGCAAATTATGGTTTTCGTCTGCGTGGCCAGCAGAGTAGAGGATAGAAAATTGGGAAGATGATGGAGTGGAAAAAGATCCACATGCAACGACGTAGCAGATGGGGCAATAGAAAAAGGTTATGGCTCGAAAAGAGGTGGCATACCTGAGGGTCGGCGGGAAGTGGCTTCGCTCGTGGTTGTCGTCCTCCGCACACACTACGGCAACGAGCTTGGGGACGGAGGCCATCCCGCGCGGGCGCTAGGTCTGAGAGGACGGCCTTGTCATCAGTGCATGACCTCGCTCGCCGACGATGAGTGAGTCAACGCTGCACGTCCTTTTCTTCCCCGGCGGATCTGTGACCATCGGTGAGGAGGGAGAGAGGGGCCGTCTTTTTTAGATCTGGAGAGAGGGTGGTAGTGTGAGAAGCAAGTGGGCAGCCCTTAGCAAGAAAGCGCTGAAGCTCCAGCCTATATATATCTTTTTGATATTACTAGTACTGGAGGTGGGGTAGTGGTAGAGTAGTTTATATTTTCTCTGTATACAGTACCAGTTAGTCGTGCTTCAAAACTGATCGGCACGCCATTAAAAAAATAAAGGTCGATAATTAATGCGGCACCTCGGGCCAACGCGGCCAGATCACATTTTGCACGAGAAATTACACACCATGTTTCATTGACATGTGGTCCCATTCCAACATATCAGTGAGACGACGGCGAGTAGTAGGAGTATTTCCGAACGGACGTGTAGGCCAGGGTGCCTCTTCGTGAACCATGGCAAACTCGCAACCGTCCATCGACTCTTCGCCTTTCCCTCTCGATTTGGAACTGTTGTCACATGCTCTTCCTCTCCCTCCTCCATTTTCCTTCAGCCCTTCACCCTTTCTTCTGCCGTTGTTCGATCGTCTTCACCATGGAGGGAACAGGCCGGAAACGACCTCATTATTCTTGCCCCGATCTGAAAGATGACGTGGTGGAGGAACTCATTGATTGGTGCGACGTCATCACCTCGGCTAGCATGGCAGGTTCGTTCCAGCCCATTCTCGACTCAACTAATAACATCATTGCAAGGAACCCAAGGGTCAAGGAGCGGTTTGATCTCCCCTATCTTCTTCGCCGTGACCCTGATGACTGGCGCCGGCATGATGGAGGCCTCGCCCTGTGCAAGTTGATGTCGCTTGGTAATGATACGTGTGATGTTAAGATGCCATCACTTGAGGGCAAGGATTGGGCGGGCGCAAATGGAGATTGGGTTGTTTACATTGGGTCCAACTGCGAGTGGGAACTTGTGAATGTGTACACTCGTTACCGGGTTCCACTTCCAAAAATCTCGGCACACTCCCCAGAGGTTGAGCACACCGGTAATGTACGCACGTTCAAATATGATCATGGTGACTGTCGTCTACGGAAGATAGCAATTTGTCGAGTTCCCGACCGCTCTTGGAATTACAAAAACTATGATGTTGTTGCTATCTTCGACAAGCTTGTTGTCGTCCTTGATGGTTTCACTCGATGGATATTGCTCAAAAATCAGTTTCTGTGCACGAAGGAGTACTGTGATGCAATTCAATACGAGGGCCTTGTGTTTGCTGCCACCACTCGTGGCACTCTTTATGCATGGCATCCTCGTTGTTTCAGTACATTTGTCCTCCACCGTAATTATAATTGTTTCATCCACATGCATGTGGGTTAGCAAGTTTCCCTTTACCAATTAACCTTCTTCTCGTGTTTCCAAGGTCCTGTGAACATCCCACCACCTATTCTTGAAGATTTTTATAACCAAGGGGGAGATGACGATGGTGATGAGGACGAGCAGCACCGATATATTGTGTGGCGCCTGGCAACTAATTCCGATGGCTCTCCTCTTCTTGTGTGTATACAGCCCACTGATGATGTTACTGCTAAGGAAGCAGGTGTAGTCTCCCATGGTCGCACTCTCCGTACCTATTCCAACACCTGTTGCATGGTATTCGGGATGGATACTAGGGTGCTAGCGCCAACTCCTTCTCCCTGGCACAAAATTGATAGTCTTGGAGAAAACTCGCTCTTCCTTGGACAAAACTATCCGATGATGGTGAAAGGCGATCCAACTGTTGTTGACACATTTATGAGAAGCAACTGTGTCTATACCTCGGACATTTGGGTGGTTCCCTACGCTGGTACTGATATAGTAGGCCGCTTCAGCCTAGATGATCAGTCATGCATTGGTCTCCAGATCGACAACGGATGGCCCGTCCCGGAGAATCACTTGTGGTTCAAAGCAAGCGTTTCCAACGCTGCGGAATGGTTGGGTTGAAGTTCATTTCATGGCTTGTTATTTGTTGTGTGGTGAAAACTTTAGTATTTATAGTGTATCCTCGTTGTCGATGTGGGTTGATGACCTGTTGTTCTATGTAATAAAATGATATGCCTATGATAAACTTACTAAATTTATGAATGCCTTTCGAGTCGCTTCTCTGAGTGAGTGGTGCGACAAGGCAAAAAATATTTTCCGAATACGTAATTGTACGTGCATTGCAACAGGTTATCGGATGAGGCCAATCAACAATAGTAGTACACTATTTGTACTAGCTTCACATGCGGAGGCTCGATCTTGCGTGCTTCTTTCTTCTTCGAGTGTAAAGAAGTAGAAGTTGCTTCCTCGCATCTAGTCTCATGTCTAGCCTCTATTCTATACTAGCTAAAAGTGATAGAACATCTACTAAATTGCGCTCTATCAATATATGGATGTACTCTTCTTCCCAATACAAAAACTTGCATCCATTCTACTCCCTCCATTGCACAATACTACATGCCTTCTATTTGTCAAAATATATATGTATCTAGACATGTCTTAGTATATAGGTACATCCATTTTTGGACAAATGGAAGTCAAGTATTTTGGAACGGAGGGAGTACACAATTAAAATTTTAAGTTAGCACAACTAGTCTAATCCGAGAGCATAACCGAAGATTTGGTCGGGTTCGTCCTCCTTTTGCCGACACGTGGGACATCCAGCATCCAGGTCGTGTCATGAAAGAAAATAGAGTGGTAGTTGAAGCCACGAGATGTGCATCTTGGGTTAAACTGTAAATAGAATCTTACTACTCTTGAGTAACTCCAAAAGCGGCCACCGAAGATCTTTATTGGATTTGTTTTTCATCACCAGCACGTCGAGGTGAAAGATGTGCAGGTTCAGTGGGTCCTCTTGCGTTTTCACTGACATGTGGGGCCGCATGTGAGCAAACAGACGATGGGCTCCGCGCGTCCGCTGGCTGGCTGGGAAGAGAGATAGAGGAGGGCTGAGCACGGACTGCAGGAAATTTGTTCTACGTACCTCGATATAGGCTCGATATAGTGGGGTGGCATGGGCCATAACTAGCATTCACGTCTAGCAGTACGGCACACGCCACCCACACGAGTCCCATCCAAACCAATTTTCTTGGAGTCCGTGCTACAGCCATCTCTTCTCCCACCTGTCCTCTTTTCTCAGCCATCGCGCGGTGGGCGGGGTGGGGGTTTGCCGATAGTCGGTTTGCTCAACTGCGGTCCCACTTGTAAGTGAAAATGCAACACCGCACACATTCCCGCTTGAGCGGCGTGCCGGACCAACCGTGTGGGGGTGCGACGCAAACATGGCAGGCTTTTCCTTTTGAACTCGTAACTTGTAAAATTTGGTTCTGCTCCATGGCGCAACTGATAGATAGAAAATAACGATTTTGCCTAGAGTAATGAGAAGTTTGCTTCTGGCGCCGTTCATGCATGGAGTACGTATTATGAAGTTGATGCGAAAGGTAAGATAATTACTATAGTATCATATACTACTACATAGATTTGACGGAAGGATAAAAATACATATGGATCCATCAACGTTCAACGACATCCTCACGCCCTAGTGCGCCGGGTCACCAACCGACGTGTGAGGAGCAGCGGCGAGCTCAACGTGCTTTTGAACAGTGCCGTCCAAGGTTGCCCTGCGCTCCAAGAAGGCCAGCGTCCTATCGTCCTCCTCTTGCATGTAGTAGTCCTTGTGGACGATTTGCGCGTAGACGTGGGTTATTATGTCGATGGTGTCTTGCTGCGCCAGGCGCTGCGCGGCGAGCGCGACCTCGAGGTGGACGTTCTCCGGCGCGACGGCGGGCAGTCGCAGGGCCACCAGTGCATCGAAGAGGTTGTTACCATAGTGGCCGTTGAGGGTGGCGGGCATCGCAGAGCCTGGGCGCGTCGTCTGGAGGCTTACGTCAAAGTCGTCCGCAAGCTTCTTGATGACGGTGAACTTGTTGAGGAAACCGACGAGGACCTCGTAGAACAAGGAGGCAAAGCTGTCGTCCAAGCGGCCCCTCGCCCTGGCGGCCTCAAGCAATACTACCTGCTGGGCCGCAGGCCGACGTCGTGGACCATCTGGCACAGCTGGCTGATGCTCGCGCTCATCGCCTCCATGGGTCTAGTGTAGCTTCTAGTCAACTGATCTTGCGATTCGAGTGATCACTCAGCCCTTGGTTAGCGTGCGTAGGTGCGTCGGATTTCGTACTACTCCTCGGCCCTCTACTGCACCTGCCTTTGGCTGTATGATAGGTGGGCCAGCCACCCCCTAGGGCCATGTGTCATTCACCTCCTGATCCATCTCTCACACGCACCCTGCTAGTGTATAGTACAGTGGTTTTATTTTTCTCTCCATACCAACCATTTTATATTGCGTACGTATCATTCAAGAGTGAAATGGTGGTTGTTTCTTCCGACTAACTTACTGTGTGATTTGACTGCTCCTTAGTAGCCCCTACACGTACTCCCCCTACGTGTATGCAACAGTCACACGTACACATGGACGCAAAAACGCGCGCGACGCCCTAATGCATGCATGTCCGAGCACACGATAGAACACACACGGTGACGCTCAAGTGCTCAACCTACACGTGCATGCACACACATACTCAGTCAGGGTGAGCTAGTGACCGTATGAACACCGGAAAATATATATATTGAGCGCAATGAGCGTATTATGAAGTCCACTGGCCGTATTTTTACAAATATACAGTGACAGACAGTGTATTTATCTCGTTTGAAATTAAGCCATGTTAACAGGAGAGGAGGCATCATGGACTAGCATTACTTTGATGTGTCCCGTCAACTTGTCGAACGAGGAGAAGGTTGCAGGACGGGAGAAGCTTGCGCGCGGTGGCTCATAGGACAAGGAGAAACTTTTGACTCATGCAAGCTCTCCCTCGCTTAGGCAGTGGACGTGCAACGGTTAATTTGGTGTCAGATTGCCAGAAGCATACTACACTATACTACTAGGAACCGGATGGAGGAGCGTCTGCACTCTTATTATAATTTTAAAATGTGATAAAGCAATCTTCAACACATTTGGTTCTCTTCGAGGGTTCTCGCATGTGATAATGGAAGTTGATTGCATGGAACACTCGCCACAATTCTCGCTTAGTTCTGGCTCATATCCTGTTGCAAATAGTAGCGCTCAGTAATATTTCCTCTTTTTTGTTATTCAGCATGTAAACAAGTCAGCAAACCTTGCGGCGCATCTTCGTGCGAACCATGCTTGCTGCACTTTGAATGTGGCCGAGAGCTGGCTTGATGAAACACCTCGCTTCCTACTTCTTTTTTTGGCTTCCTAGTGACTAGTGTCTTGGCTGATCGTCCTAAGAATGCTTATATATGAATACAGCTCTCTCATTTACCTACAAAAAGATTAAGCCATATTAACCGGAAAGGAGGGAGTATGACCTAGCACTACTTTTTGGTGTGTCCCGTCAACTCGCAGAACGAGGAGAAGCTTGCAGGACAAGGTGAAGCTCGCTTACGCCTTTTGACTAATGCAACCTACCCTCGGTGGACATGCATCAGTACATTCGGTGTTAGATTGTCAGAGGCATACACTGTAGTACCCAACATGCGGAGTACCATCATTGTTCGACTTCACGAAGGGGCGAAGAGCCAAGCGCAGTACTAGTACCCGTACTTGGTTTTGCACCTTCATACTACTCCACCCTCCGTCATAGTTTACAGGGCGCGCTTCATTATGATGCATTTCTCTCAATGCATTTCCACCACCAGAGAGACTTTAGACATGTTTGGTTTAATGCTCAATTAATTAGGGCGTGGTAACCGCAATCAAGTCCACAGTTTTCTCTCCATGTACTGTACTACTACGGAGTGCATGCATGTGTGTACCCGGGGTGGAAGCACTGCATGCATGTGTGTACGCATTATTCCCTCTAGTAATAGACGCCGTGCTATAACTACCAATGCTATTTTTTAGGCCGATCGCTAATCGCCTTGGTCCCATAGTTTTTTTTTCTTTTTTCTGAAGCGCGCTGTATAAACAGTGACGGATGGAGTAGTATGAGCGGATTCAAAGAAGAGCGTATTGATGGTTTCTTCTTTAGAGCAACTTACAGTGGGAAATGTGGGGCTTATGATTTGACTACTCATTACTCACTATTAATGCGGCGCAACGACCGGGCGGAGTCTCCCATGCGGTTGTGCACTACCCCCTCGGTTCTTAAATATACTCCGGAGTATTTGTCTTTCTAAAATATGTTGAAATCTCTGTTAAGACGAATATAATATTTAGGAACGGAGGGAGTACACAAAAGAAGCAAAATGAGTGAATCTACACTCTAAAATATGCCTGTTTAAAATTTGTAAAAAGACAAATATTTAGGAACGAAGGAGTATAATTTCATGGATGGCACATGGACCCGGATGATGAAGAGGCTTCTGGCAATGCTATCAAGCTTCCATCATTTGTTTACATAATTGACGTACTATACAAATAATTTTCCAGCGACATGAAATTGTACAATGGTGTGAGCTTTCATCTTTTGTTTCGCGTGTCTTGCCATCGATGCTCTTTCGGAAACAATAAAAAACTAACTTCCTTGCTAATGCATGTCAATTATTAGCAGATCAGAGCTAATAATTACATCACAATTGAAGACAAATTTGTGAGAAGGTGTTAAATTAAAATTGATCCATGCTTTCATTGGCAGCAGCGTCCCCCCAGCTCTGTCTAAATCAACAAGGCATGTTGGGAAAAAAGTAGATGTCTGGAGCATGCAACATTTCGATCATTTTGTGCAGTTCCACTAAAATAGAGCTGAGTGTCCCTGTTCCAAAGATATCAAGTGTGATTACGATAATAGAGGACTACTGATGAAACAATAAACACACAAATAGAAGCCGGTCACCTTTGCGGTCTCTCTTAAGACTAACTAGTTGGAGAAGATTAGGCTCGGAGTTGGATGAGGAGGATAGAGCAAAACCAATCTCCCTTTGTGCAGTCGCACTGAAATGTAGAGACGTTGCCCGTGTGACATTTTAGTACAACTGCACAAAACACTCTTAAGAAAAATGTGATTTGTGTAGTTCACCAAAAGGTCGCAATAGCAACGAGGTGAAATGGATAGCCCTGTTTGCAAAAAAGAGGTAGAAAGGAAACAATTACTCGCCAATAACAGTTGATGACACATGCGACGACAAAAAAGAAGCATATTCCTTGTCCTAAGGGAAGATAACAACACGATTGTGTTTGTCTAAAACGGTGTGAGGACGAGAATGCAATATGGAAAGTACGCCGGACGAGCTACGTTTTGGGCAAAGAACTATGGAAGATCCACATGCAGCAACGTGGGAAAACGGGCAGTGGAGCAAGGCTGGAGGGGATACCTGGAGGTCGTCGGGATGTAACTAGGTGAGCGGCGGCGGGCGAAATCTGCGAGCAGGTGACGTAGGCCCTACCGCGCCGGAGCTTGGTCAGAGAGAACGACGTGTACCGCAGATCGTGACGTGCTGCCTCGGCGCCGTCGAACGGAGAAACGATGCACTTCCTTCCTTTCCCCCGGCGGACGGGATGCGGCCGAATCAGTGAACAACGGTGAGAGAGAGAGGCCACCTTACTCCCTTTCCCCCGGGGGACGGGATGCGGCCGGATCAGTGACCAACGGTGAGAGAGAGAGAGAGAGGCCACCGCACTCCCTTTCCCCCGGCGGACGGGATGCGGCCGGATCAGTGACCAACGGTGAGAGAGAGAGAGGCCACCGGAGCCTTGTGTGAGATACTCTGAAGAGCGAACTACCTTTTCCTCCATAAAAATCGTTTTATATTCTGTGTATGTGCCATTGAGCGCTATAACTTTATTTAAAAATAACGCGGCAACGCGTCAAGTTGAACTTTGTTTCGTGCACGCGTGGTACACGACCTCCCAAGGTAAACAACCGCTACAGGCGTTCAAATTAGCACGTGGGCTGCCATTTCGTAAAGAAATGAG
Organism: Aegilops umbellulata; assembly: GCA_032464435.1. Taxonomy (NCBI): domain Eukaryota; kingdom Viridiplantae; phylum Streptophyta; class Magnoliopsida; order Poales; family Poaceae; genus Aegilops; species Aegilops umbellulata. Next base: position 309,116,528 of record CP136055.1, on the reverse strand, counting down.
CTCCACTGTGTACCCGCGCGGGTGTGGCTGGGCACGAAGCGTGAGTACGTGCACGGTACACCTATTCTCTTCTTGTATACGTACACCACCTACGTGGGGTTGTGTGAGAGAGATACAAACCTAGAGAGATATAGTGTGTGGGTTATTGAGAGTTTTTGGGGGGGGGGGGGTCAATCAAAAAATTTGACATATGCAATGTGTGTGAAATAGAGTCCTGGATATAACATATATATAGAGGGGGCGATCCACGAGAAGAGAGTGGAGGTATCATCGGCTTGAGGTGTCTATAGAATCGAACAGAGGGATGATGTGTGTGTGTGTGTGGGCGCGCGCGCGCGATCGATAAAGAGTGCCATCGAATTTGTGTGTGCCCACGTCAAAGATATAGAGTGGCTGGCCTACTGGAATGTGAGATGGGACATGTGCAGTTTGTCTCTGTGGCATGGATACCTACCTGCAGCGCTTGACTATTGGTGTGTGGTGGGGGAAGAGGGACGCCCAATTAACTATAAAGGTACAATGGCTGGTATATGTGTGGAGGAGGAGAGAGGCCTACCTCATGTAAGCAAAGCGTGATGCTAGGTGTTCCCTAATGCGGTATGAGGTGATACCGGTGAAGGGGGGAAACATCCAGGAAAGTATCCCCGGTGTTTCGCGTTTTCGGGCAAAGGGGCTAGAGGGGGAAAGTTGCGAGTTTGATATGTTAGGGGTGCGTGGCGGACGAACGGGTTGTGTATCCGGGTTCGTCTCGTCGTTCTAAGCAACTTTCATGTACAAAGTATTTTCATCCGAGTTACGGATTATTTTATATTAATTTTTAAAGTTTTTAAATCATTTTCTAGAATTTATTTAATTATTATAAATCAACATTATCCAGAATAGTGTATGCTGACGTCATCATGACATCAACAGTCAACAGAACCTTGGGTGGGTCAAACTGACATGGTGCGTCCCAGCTGTCATACACTATTTAGTTAATTAACAATAGTTAATTAGGTTAACTAGTTAGGCTAATCTAATCAGGATTAATTAAGTTAATTAATTAATTAATTAATTTTTTTTATTTTTTTTATTTATTTCATTAATTCCTTTTTATTTTTATTTTCTTCTGGGCGTGGGCCGCGTCTGTCATAGGCCCATAGGGGCCTATCGGGTTCGGGCGTGCGGGCGACGGTTTACGGGCGCATTTGGGCGCCCGATTGGGCGCAGCGGGACGATGCCAGAGGCGAACGCTGGCGCCAATGGCACGGACGTAGGCGGCCAGAGTGGAGCCGGGCAGGGGAAGGCGACGAGGGTGGCGCAGGTGGCGAGGGGAGTGGCGCTACGCGCGGGCAGCACAGGCAGAGGCGGGACGCAACAGTGGCGGCGTGCAGCTACGCTAGGCGAGGCCATGGCTGGTGCGGGCGCGGCGATGCGAGCCGCGGTGATGCGAGCCGCGGCGAGCGGCCAGCGTAGGGAGGCAGACCGCGGCGAGGGAGGCCGGAGCGGGGCGGCGAGTGAGCAGCAGCAGGACGTCGGCCGCAAGGTGGAGCGAGAGGCGGGAGGTGGCGGAGCCGAAGTGGGGTCACGGGCGTGGCATGTCCAGGGTCGTGCGCGCGCGGGGGATGAAGGTCGCGGCGAGCGCGACACTGGGCGCGTGCGGGCGTGGGTGCCGGCCCCGGGCGCATGCAGCAAGGGCCGTGACAGTTCGGCACGCGTTGCGGGGAGCAGGGCGCGGTGTGAGACATGGCGACAGCAGCGGAGCAGCAGCCGCGGCAGTAGAGCAGCGGCAGTGGCCGCCGCTGTGGGTGGAAGGGCACGGTGCTGCGGAAGCAGAGAGGGAGGAGGGAGGCGGTGGCTCACATCGACATGCAGGGTACGGGGCAGCGAGGCATGAGGAGGAAGACGGGGATGGCCTTGTAGACGGAGACGACGTCAGCGATGGAGTCCGGTGGGGCAGCTCCAGCGAGGGGTCGAGGAGGAGGACAGTGAGGCGGCGTTCCGGGCAGTGGCGGCGGCGTGCTTGTGAGCCCCGATCCAATCTAGATCAGGGGGAAACGACGTGAGGGCAGGAGTGCGGGTGGTTGGGTTAGGGTTTGACCAGGGGTGGGGGGTTATGGGGGGAGTGGGGTGGTTGACTTGGCCTTTGCCCAGTTGGGCTGGTTGGCCCGATGGCCTGCTGGGTCAAGGCCCAGTTCGGGGGAGGGGTCTCTTTTTCTCTTTTTTTTGTTTGTCTTGTTTTGTTTTACTTTTTCTTATTTTTGTTTTTCTGTTTTGGCTAATTGTCCAGGCACCAAATGAGTTTTGTAAAATATGAGAGCTGGCCCACAAATCACAGCACAATATATCCTACCACAAAAACTAGTTTGGGGTAAATATCATTTCATGTTTATTTTGTATTAATAAAAAGGTAACTAAGTAATGTTTCCAACCACTGTTTGAGGTTATTTAAGTCACCTATCAAATTTCAATAATGTTGTTTACCATTTTATCATAACCTGTGATTTATCTACTATTTATTGAACATTTTAGTTTTAATATTTGAAAACTTTTATTGTTTGCTTGATTTTAAATTTTGAATTTGAATCGATTTTGAACTAACGCGAGATTAGCAACAATAACCGAGGTGAGGTGGCATCGTTAACGTGGGATTACTGTAGCTTAATTATTCGGGCATCACAATTCACCTCCACTACAAGAAATCTCGTCCCGAGATTTAAGAGGTAGAGAAGGGGGAAAGGTCTAGTTACGAAATCCTAACGGATCTTCTCGGCCTTGGTTGCTCTTCTCGAAGAGGTCGATCCATTACATTGATGCTTCATTTCTCTGCTTCAGGTAATCATGAGAAAGTCGGCATCCTTTCTTCAGGAACTCCATCGTACTTACGAAAGAATAAAGGGTGGGCATTCCGAGAGAACAGACCTCCGCAAGGTCGACTATCTGGTTGATAACATCGAGGAAGGTGGCGGAACCGCGGAAGTAACTCTCGAATGGAAACTTACGAAAATATCGAGAGCATAGTAAGGAGGTATCATGTGAAATTTCAAGCGGGCAGACAAACGTTCGATGCCTGAAACGGGGCGTGAACGGGGTTCAAAGCAACGGGAATAAGTATTTTGTCTGATACCAGAATTGATGAGCTCTCCAAAGGTGGCTCGTGAATTACTTATGAGGCCACGCGCAGGGAGCAATCTTGGGACACGAGGTGTACAGGTGAGTCAGGTTTCGATCCTGTGGAACTGTGGGTTATGGGCCCACCATGTGGGTTAAAGGTAGAAAGGGCGGTGATATTTTTGCACAGTCATGATAACAAGGCATGTTAAAGGATAGCCTATCAATTATGTCGGCAATATCAGTACCAAGGGCGAGGGACGAAGAGAACCATCTTCCTGCTCGTTGAACGAGGCGGACCAATAGGTAAAGTTCTTGTCCATCGGTTGTTACCGGAACATTATCAACCATATTAACAGGGTCTTACTGACAGAGTGGTTCAACGAGGTGCTTACCTAAGCAGGAGAATAATACTGCTTAGATCATATAGATCACCAGTAAGGTTAAACAAAGCCATGGAAAGGAAATGGTGATCATCAGATTAAACAGAACAATGGAAGGGCAAATGTGTTTAAACACATGTTTCAGGGATATATCCTTCCCAAGGACAAACAGAGCATGATATCCATGACAGGATAGAAAGTAGAAAACCATTTTGGTAAGGGTAGAGGAATTTCATGACATAACCCAAGCAACGGTGTTTGGATAATGGACAAAGAAAATTTAGCATTGTTCTTCAAGTGCTCTTATTGAAAATCGGAGTATCATAGACATACTTCGAGATAACATTGGCATGGTCTTCAAGCAAGGTCAGACTTTGGATACAAAGGATCCATCGGGAACAATTTATAAAGAAAGTCATTCCATTTCCTCATGGAAGAATGGTTAACCTTGCTAAAAAGGAAACTAAAACATTAGGTCCTCCGGTCAGGTGTGCTAGGCATGACATCACCTTACCGGGTCATATAAGGACCAATGATATGACTCCTGAAAAATGTTCCAACCATCATATCTGACCGAGGTTCAGATCCGATTGGTGTCAGGATACCTCAAACATTAGGATGCGTGAGAAGAAAAGGTGCAACACAACTTTGACGAGATGACCATGTAAGTTTCTCAGGAAATGAACTTTGGGAGCGAGTTTCGACAAAAGTTCATCATTAACCAAGGAGAAAATGAGGATGTGGCTGATGGAGTTAGCGACAATTTATCGAGATTTCCCAAAAAGATGGATTGCCACAATTATGTGAACAAGGAGATAATACTGGACACATCGAAGTAGATAACGAGGTATGTTCAAGGAAAACATACACAATTAAACATTGGTTGAAAGGTGCGCCCGAAATATGGGTTGTGTTGCACGACCAATGTCAGAATGGTGGTTCAATAATCAACAGTCTAAGAATGAAATGTCGACCATTATCTTCAAAGCATTAAGGTTTCTAGAAGTTCTTAAAATTACTAGTCCATTTGTCAGTATTACTGTTAGGGACAACGGGGGACCAAGAAAAGAATGGTGATGGTGATAAGTATCACTTATATCAAGAATTCTCAAGAAGTGGTGAAATTCCCACGAGATCCTTGACATGAAAGATGGTAATATCCCAAGGTAATTAAGAACAAATGTTCGATAGCAAGGAACTCAAGTTATAACACAGAACACGAACAAGTTTATGTTGGAGGGGAGGCATTAAAGTGGTCGATGACAACACAAATCATCGAGGGCAAGGATGATATTTCTCATCATGAATTCAATTGATATCCAGGAAGGAGTCAAGATGTTGATGATGATCACGACAAATTTTGTCGAGAGGCTCCACGAAGATGTAATAGATCGGCGATGACATCAATTCAAAGGAATGATGAAGCGAAAGGTTAATGGAACCAAGGGTACGACACAAACTCGAAATCAAGCCTGCTTTTCAAGGTGAAATGATATGACAAGGAAAATCGACGTAAGCTTAGCTCATCGTCGAAGTGGTGCTCCGAGAATAAGGACCAGGTAGCACAGTTAAAATCACCACGACAATGATGTAGGCATACAGGCTAGGAATGGCGTGATCGGGTACAAACTCGTACTTAAAGAAGATTATCAAGTGTCGTTGAACCATAGTGCAGACTCGGTTCAGTTATCGGTGTCTCTGAGTGTTTAATAACTCAGAGCCCATGAAAAATTGTAATCAGTGAGTATGTAGTACTTGATGAAGAACTCATAAGAAATTATGAAGTTCCAAGATAATCTCGAGATACCAGGGGGTAATACTCGACGACAGATCAAAGTAGAGGTTGGACTGGGGTATTGCTCTATAGAAGACAAGTGCTTAAACTTGCACAGGAAATTGTATTTAAAGGAGAACATGGTCGGAACCATGATTGCAAAGGATCAATTCACCGATACCAAAGGGTATTATATCACGGAAATAGTTACAAGAAGCTTCCATGATAGGATCTATATCGTGTCCATGGGCATGAATACAAAGTTCAAGGTCGACTCCCACTTCTCCAATGCATAACCTTTCATTCACTTCTCGCGTTCGATGAAGTGGTATTGTTGAAATTTTATCTGGCAAAATACCAGAAGAGTATGACTCGTGAAAACTTTCGAGTTCACACATATTAAAGAAGCCATAGGTTCAACCCATCAGGGTATCGTGGAAATACATACCACAAGCTTTAATGGTAAATACCACCAGCTCGAAAGCTGAGCATGGTTGAGAAAGCAGAGGATACAATTTACCAAAGGCATTGTGTAACTGAGGGAAGGCTCATAAGGTTATTGAATATGAAGGATGCTTGCTGGATAAAATCCAACAAAGGATTTGTTGGTCCACAACGACGTTGAAGCGAACATCGGCTCACAATCAGAGGAAGAAACAATGCAAAGGCATTGGATTTTAGAAGCCACTGACTAATTCAAAGATCAAATGCAAAGCAATTATCATTTCCAGATCAAGGGATCAGAAGCCAGCGATCTGATTAAGAATGGATAAGTTGAATAGACATAGGGGTACAATCGACGGCAATTTGATGGGTTGATAACCAGCTCATGTTCAAAATGACATCTGAGTCAGAAAGATAATTTAAAAGGATCAACCGATGACTGCGTGCATTCGCATTCATGTTGAATCAATAGGATCAAATTGATGGTATCAAAGGAGACTAATGAATATTTCCAGCCATATGGAAAGCATCCATAATGCAAGCAGACAAGTATTTGCAGAGCAATAAGTTACTAAGGATTTTCGGAGGATCAAATAGTATTTTGAAGACTTTTGTGAAACACCTGAACAACTGGGGATGAGCGGATACTCGGTAAGTGAGAGGAATTATCCGTAGGGATATTCATGTGGCAAAGAACTGCAAGGCAGTAGGCACAAAGTATTCTCGGAACAATAGAGAGGATTTTGAGGTATCTTATAATATCAGGATCAACGGGGAATGATTGTATGAATGGCAAGTGTATGCAGTTTTCATAGGGGTTGACGGTGGAAGGAAATCACAAATGCGATGGCACAAAGACTCGAGAGAACATCGTAGAGTAACTTCAGAATCTTCTAGTGCAGTAGGCGATCATCTGAAGTGAGGGGCTCTCTGGGAGAAAGTATTTTAGAGAACCTAAAGTTAGTTTTGTTTTTAGCAAAATCATTTAACCCGAATAGAAGAGAGTTTAGAGTCCTAGAGTAAAGGTCGAGGAATAAAAGATCCTAGTACCACCCAATGGCGACGTGGGCCCGTAAGACACACCGCCATGTTAGTAAAAAGTTTTTGCAATGTCTAGACTCGACTTCGGCCAAGGAGTTGGAAAGGGGGATTCCTACAGGTAGTCGGCTCTGATACCAACTTGTGACGCCCCCGATTCAATCGTACACTAATCATGCACGCAAATGTGTACGATCAAGATCAGGGACTCACGGGAAGATATCACAACACAACTCTACAAATAAAATAAGCCATACAAGCATCATAATACAAGCCAGGGGCCTCGAGGGCTCGAATACAAGTGCTCGGTCATAGACGAGTCAGCGGAAGCAACAATATCTGAGTACAGACATAAGTTAAACAAGTTTGCCTTAAGAAGGCTAGCACAAACTGGGATACAGATCGAACGAGGCGTAGTCCTCCTGCCTGGGATCCTCCTAACTACTCCTGGTCGTCGTCAGCGGGCTGCACTTAGTAGTAGGCACCTCCAGAGTAGTACGCGTCGTCGTCGACGGTGGCGTCTGGATCCTGGGCTCCATCGTCTGGTCGGATCAATCGGGTAGAGAAAGAGGAAAAGGGGGAACAAGGCAACCGTGAGTACTCATCCAAAGTACTCGCAAGCAAGGAGCTACACTACATATGCATGGATATATGTGTAAAGGGCCATATTAGTGGACTGAACTGCAGAATGCTAGAATAAGAGGGGGATAGCTAACCCTGTCGAAGACTACGCTTTTGGCAGCCTCCGTCTTGCAGCAGATAGAAGAGAGTAGACTGAACTCCTCCAAGTAGCATCGCATAGCATAATCCTACCCGGCGATCCCCTCCTCGATGCCCTGTTAGAGAGCGATCACCGGGTTGTATCTAGCACTTGGAAGGGTGTGTTTATTTAAGTATCCGGTTCTAGTTGTCATAAGGTCAAGGTACAACTCCAAGTCGTCCTGTTACCGAGGATCACGGCTATTCGAATAGATTAACTTCCCTACAGGGGTGCACCACATAACCCAACACGCTTGATCCCATTTGGCCGGACACACTTTCCTGGGTCATGCCCGGCCTCGGAAGATCAACACATCGCAACCCCACCTAGGCACAACAGAGAGGTCAGCATGCCGGTCTAAACCTAAGCGCACAAGGGTCTGGGGCCATCGCCCTTAGCACACCTGCACGTTGCGAACGCGGCCGGAAGCAGACCTAGCCTAGCAGGCGTTCCAGTCCAATCCGGCGCGCGCCACTCAGTCGCTAACGTCACGAAGGCTTCGGCTGATACCACGACGTCGAGTGCCCATAACTGTCTCCACGTAGTTGGTTAGTGCGTATAGGCCAGTAGCCAGACTCATATCAAATACCAAGATCTCATTAAGCGTGCTAAGTATCCGCGAACGCCGAACAAGGCCAGGCCCACCTCTCTCCTAGGTGGTCTCAACCTGCCCTGTCGCTCCGCCTCAAAGATCCACTCGCGGGTACTCCTACGAGCCGACCCGTCTTTGGTCACCACATGTATCATGTATAAAGTATAGTATATACCCGTGATCACCTCCCGAGTGCTCACGGCCCGATAGTATAGCACAGCAGACGGACAAGAATGTAGGGCCACTGATGGAAAGCTAGCATCCTATACTAGGCATGTAGGATTGAAGGTAAAGGTAACAACAGTAGTAGCAAAAACAGGCTATGCAGCAGAGTAGGATAACGGAAAGCAGTAACATGTTACACTACTCTAATGCAAGCAGTTGAGTGCAGAGTAGGGGATATCTGGTGATCAAGGGGGGGGCTTGCCTGGTTGCTCTGGCAAGAGAGAGGGGTCGTCAACACCGTAGTCATACTGGGTAGCAGCGGCGTCGGTCTCGGTGTCTATCGAGAGGAGAGGGCGGAAGAAACAGTGAATACGATGCAAACAAATGCATAATGATGCATGACAAAGCAAAGCGTGATGCTAGGTGTGCCCTAACGCGGTATGAGGTGATACCGGTGAAGGGGGAAACATCCGGGAAAGTATCCCCAGTGTTTTGCGTTTTCGGGCAGAGGGGCCGGAGAGGGAAAGTTGCGAGTTTGATATGTTAGGGGTGCGTGGGAGACGAACGGGCTGCGTATCCGGGTTCGTCTCGTCGTTCTGAGCAACTTTCATGTACAAAGTATTTTCATCCGAGTTACGGATTATTTTATATTAACCTTTAAAGTTTTTAAATCATTTAATAGAATTTATTTAATTATTTTGAATCAACATTATCCAGAATAGTGTATGCTGACATCATCATGATGTCAGCAGTCAACAGAACCTTGGCTGGGTCAAACTAACATGGTGCGTCCCAGCTGTCATACACTATTTAGTTAATTAACAACAGTTAATTAGGTTAACTAGTTAGGCTAATCTAATCAAGATTAATTAAGTTAATTAATTAATTAATTAATTATTTCATTCATTCCTTTTTATTTTTATTTTCTTCTGGGCGTGGGCCCCGTCTGTCATAGGCCCATAGGGGCCTATCGGGTTCGGGCGTGCGGGCGACGGTTTACGGGCGCATTTGAGCGCCCGATTGGGTGCAGCGGGGCGAGGCCAGAGGCGAACGCCGGCGCCAATGGCACGGACGCAGGTGGCCAGCGAGGAGGCCGGAGTGGAGCCGGGCAGGGGAGGGCGACGAGGGTGACGCAGGTGGCGAGAGGAGTGGCGCTGCGCGCGGGCAACAGAGGCGAAGGCGGGACGCAACAGCGGCTGCGGGCGGCTACGCTAGGCGAGGCCGTGGCTGGTGCGGCCGCGGCGATGCGAGCCGCAGTGAGCGGCCAGCGTAGGGAGGTGGACCGCAGCGAGGAAGGCCGGAGCGGGGCGGCAAGTGAGCAGCGGCAGGACATCGGCCGCGAGGTGGAGCGAGAGGCGGGAGGTGGCGGAGCTGAAGTGGGGTCACGGGCATGGCGTGTCCAGGGTCGTGCGCGCGCAGGGGATGAAGGTCGCAGCGAGCGCGACAGGGGGCGCGTGCGGGCATGGGTGCCGGCCCCGGGCGCAGGCAGCAAGGGCCGCGACAGTTCGGCATGCGCTGCGGGGAGCAGGGCGCGGGGTTAGACATGGCGACGGCAGCGGAGCAGCAGCCGCGGCAGTAGAGCTGCGGCAGTGGCCGGCGCTGTGGGTGGAAGGGCACGGTGTTGTGGAAGCAGAGAGGGAGGAGGGAGGCGGCGGCTCACATCGACATGCAGGGTATGGGGGCAGCGAGGCATGAGGAGGAAGACGGGGACGGCCTTGTAGACGGAGACGACGTTGGCGATGGAGTCCGGTGGGGCAGCTCCAGCGAGGGGTCGAGGAGGTGGACGGTGAGGCGGCGTTCCGGGCAGCGGCGACAGCGTGCTTGTGAGCCCCGATCCAATCTGGATCGGGGGGAAACAACGTGGGGGGAGGAGTGCGGGTGGTTGGGTTAGGGTTTGACCAGGGGTGGGGGTTATGGGGGGAGTGGGGTGGCCGTTGCCCAGTTGGGCTGGTTGGCCCGATGGCCTGCTGGGTCGAGGCCCAGTTCGGGGGAGGGGTCTCTTTTTATCTTTTTTTTTGTTTGTCTTGTTTTGTTTTACTTTTTCTTATTTTTGTTTTTCTGTTTTGGCTAATTGTCTAGGCACCAAATGAGTTTTGTAAAATATGAGAGCTGGTCCACAAATCACAGCACAATATATCCTACCACAAAAACTAGTTTGGGGTAAATATCATTTCTTATTTATTTTGTATTAATAAAAAGGTTATTAAATAATGTTTTCAACCACTGTTTGAGGTTATTTAAGTCACCTATCAAATTTCAATAATGTTGTTTACCATTTTATCATAGCCTCTGATTTATCTACTATTTATTGAACATTTTAGTTTTAATATTTGAAAACTTTTATTGTTTGCTTGATTTTAAATTTTGAATTTGAATCGGTTTTGAACTAACGCGAGATTATCAACAATAACCGAGGTGACGTGGCATCATTAAGGTGGGATTACTGTAGCTTAATTATTCGGGCATCACAATTCTCCTCCATTACAAGAAATCTCGTCCCGAGATTTAAGAGGTAGAGAAGGGGGAAAGGTCTAGATACGAAATCCTAACGAATCTTCTCGGCCTTGATTGCTCTTCTCGAAGAGGTCGATCCATTACATTGATGCTTCATTTCTCTGCTTGGGGTAATCATGAGAAAGTCGGCATCCTTTCTTCAGGAACTCCATCGTACTTATGAAAGAATAAAGGGTGGGCATTCCGAGAGAACAGACCTCCGCAAGGTCGACTATCTGGTCGATAACATCGAGGAAGGTGGCGGAACCGCGGAAGTAACTCTCGAATGGAAAGTTACGAAAATATCGAGAGCATAGTAAGGAGGTAGCATGTGAAGTTTCAAGCGGGCAGACAAACGTTCGATGCCTGAAACGGGGCATGAACGGGGTTCAAAGCAACGGGAATAAGTATTTTGTCTGATACCAGAATTGATGAGCTCTCCAAAGGTGGCTCGTGAATTACTTTTGAGGCCACGCGCAAGGAGCAACCTTGGGAACACGAGGTGTACAGGTGAGTCAGGTTTCGATCCTGTGGAACTGTGGGTTATGGGCCCACCATGTGGGTTAAAGGTAGAAAGGGCGGTGATATTTTTGCACAGTCATGATAACAAGGCATGTTAAAGGATAGCCTATCAATTATGTCGGCAATGTCAGTACCAAGGGCGAGGGACGAAAAGAACCGTCTTCCTGCTCATTGAACGAGGCGGACCAATAGGTAAAGTTCTCGTCCATCGATGGTTACCGGAACATTATCAACCATATTAACAGGGTCTTACTAATAGAGTGGTTCAACGAGGTGCTTACCTAAGCAGGAGAATAATACTGCTTAGATCATATAGTGAAGGAAATATGCCCTAGAGGCAATAATAAAGTTATTATTTATTTCCTTATATCATGATAAATGTTTATTATTCATGCTACAATTGTATTAATCGGAAACATAGTACATGTGTGAATACATAGACAAACAGAGTGTCACTAGTATGCCTCTACTTGACTAGCTCGTTAATCGAACATGGTTATGTTTCCTGACCATGAACAAAAGAGTTGTTATTTGATTAACGGGATCACATCATTAGGATAATGATGTGATTGACATGACCCATTCCATTAGCTTAGCACCCGATCGTTTAGTATGTTGCTATTGCTTTTTTCATGACTTATACATGTTCCTATGACTATGAGATTATGCAACTCCCGTTTGCCGGAGGAACACTTTGTGTGCTACCAAACGTCACAACGTAACTGGGTGATTATAAAGGAGCTCTACAGGTGTCTCCGAAGGTACATGTTGGGTTGGCGTATTTCGAGATTAGGATTTGTCACTCCGATTGTCGGAGAGGTATCTCTGGGCCCTCTCGGTAATGCACATCACATAAGCCTTGCAAGCATTACAACTAATGAGTCAGTTGTGAGATGATGTATTATGGAACGAGTAAAGAGACTTGCCGGTAACGAGATTGAACTAGGTATTAAGATACCGACGATCGAATCTCGGGCAAGTAACATACCGATGACAAAGGGAACACCGTATGTTGTTATGCGGTCTGACCGATAAAGATCTTCGTAGAATATGTAGGAGCCAATATGAGCATCCAGGTTCCGCTATTGGTTACTGACCGGAGATGTGTCTCGGTCATGTCTACATTGTTCTCGAACCGTAGGGTCCGCACGCTTAATGTTACGATGACAATTTCATTATGAGTTTATGTATTTTGATGTACCAAAGTTTGTTCGGAGTCCCGGATGTGATCACGGACATGACATGGAGTCTCGAAATGGTCGAGACATAAAGATTGATATATTGGACGGTTATATTCGGACACCGGAAGTGTTCCGAGTGATTTCGGAGAAAACCGGAGTACCGGAGGGTTACCGGACCCCCCCGGGGGTTAATAGGCCTTATGGACCTAAAGTGGAGAAGAGGAGGGGCGGCCAGGGCAGGCCACGCGCCCCCTCCCCCTCTAGTCCGAATTGGACTAGGAGGGGGGCGGTGCCCCCCTTTTCCTTCCTCTCCTCTCTCCCTTCCTTCCCCCTCTCCTACTTGGACAAGGAAAAGGAGGAAGTCCTACTCCCGGTAGGAGTAGGACTCCTCCCTGGCGCGCCCCTCCTGGCCGGCCGCCCCTCCCCCTTGCTCCTTTATATACGGGGGCAGGGGGCACCCTAGAACACACAAGTTGATCTTCGTGATCGTTCCTTAGCCATGTGCGGTGCCCCCTCCACCATAATCCACCTCGATCATATTGTAGCGGTGCTTAGGTGAAGCCCTGCGACAGTAGAACATCAAGATCATCACCACGCCGTCGTGCTGACGGAACTCCTCCCCGAAGCTTTGCTGGATCGGAGCCCGGGGATCGTCATCGAGCTGAACGTGTGCCAAGAACTTGGAGGTGCTGGAGTAACGGTGCTTGGATCGGTTGGATCGGGAAGACGTACGACTACTTCCTCTACGTTATGTCAACGCTTCCGCTTCAGTCTACGAGGGTACGTAGACAACACTCTCCCCTCTCGTTGCTATGCATCACCATGATCTTGCGTGTGCGTAGGAATTTTTTTGAAATTACTACGTTCCCCAACAGTGGCATCCGAGCCTAGGTTTTATGTGTTGATGTTATATGCACGAATAGAACACAAGTGAGTTGTGGGCGATATAAGTCATACTGCTTACCAGCATGTCATACTTTGGTTCGGCGGTATTGTTGGATGAAGCATCCCGGACCGACGTTACGCGTACGCTTACGCGAGACTGGTTCTACCGACGTGCTTTGCACACGGGTGGCTGGCGGGTGTCAGTTTCTCCAACTTTAGTTGAACCGAGTGTGGCTACGCCCGGTCCTTGCGAAGGTCAAAAAAGCACCAACTTAACAAACTATCGTTGTGGGTTTGATGCGTAGGTAAGATTGGTTCTTGCTTAAGCCCGTAGCAGCCACGTAAAACTTGCAACAAACAAAGTAGAGGACATCTAACTTGTTTTTGCAGGGCATGTTGTGATGTGATATGGTCAAGACATGATGCTAAATTTTATTGTATGAGATGATCATGTTTTGTAACCGAGTTATCGGCAACTGGCAGGAGCCATATGGTTGTCGCTTTATTGTATGCAATGCAATCGCCCTGTAATGCTTTACTTTATCACTAAGCGGTAGCGATAGTCGTAGAAGCATAAGTTTGGCGAGACGACAACGATGCTACGATGGAGATCAAGGTGTCACGTCGGTGATGATGGTGGTCATGACGTTGCTTCGGAGATGGAGATCACAAGCACAAGATGATGATGGCCATATCATATCACTTATATTGATTGCATGTGATGTATATCTTTTATGCATCTTATCTTGCTTTGATTGACGGTAGCATTATAAGATGATCTCTCACTAAATTATCAAGGTATAAGTGTTCTCCCTGAGTATGCACCATTGCGAAAGTTCTTCGTCCTGAGACACCACGTGATGATCGGGTGTGATAGGCTCTACATTCAAATACAACGGGTGCAAAACGGTTGCACACGCGGAATACTCAGGTTTAACTTGACGAGCCTAGCATATAACAGATATTGCCTCGGAACACGGAGACCGAAAGGTCGAGCGTGAATCATATAGTAGATATAATCAACATAGTGATGTTCACCATTGAAACTACTCCATCTCATGTGATGATCGGACATGGTTTAGTTGATATGGATCACGTGATCACTTAGAAGATTAGAGGGATGTCTATCTAAGTGGGAGTACTTAAGTAATATGATTAATTGAACTTTAATTTATCATGAACTTAGTCCTGGTAGTATTAGCATATCTATGTTGTAGATCAATAGCTCGCGTTATATTTTATATATGTTCCTAGAGAAACTAAGTTGGAAAATGTTAATAGCAATGATGCGGGTTGGATCCGTGATCTAAGGTTTATCCTCAATGCTGCACAGAAGAATTATGTCCTTGATGCACCGCTAGGTGACAGACTTATTGCAGGAGCAGATGTAGACGTTATGAACGTTTGGCTAGCTCAATATGATGACTACTTGATAGTTTAGTGCACCATGCTTAACGGCTTAGAATCAGGACTTCAAAGACGTTTTGAACGTCATGGACCATATGAGATGTTCCAGGAGTTGAAGTTAATGTTTCGAGCAAATACCCGAGTTGAGAGATATGAAGTCTCCAACAAGTTCTATAGCTAAAAGATGGAGGAGAATCGCTCAACTAGTGAGCATGTGCTCAGGTTGTCTGGGTACTACAATCGCTTGAATCAAGTGGGAGTTAATCTTCCAGATAAAATAGTGATTGACAGAATTCTCTAGTCACCATCACTAAGTTAGTAGAACTTCGTGATGAATTATAATATGCAAGGGATAACGGAAATGATTCCCAAGCTCTTCGTGATGCTGAAATCGACGAAGGTAGAAATCAAGAAAAACATCAAGTGTTGATGGTTAACAAGACCACTAGTTTCAAGAAAAGGGCAAAGGGAAGAAGGGGAACTTTAAGAAGAATGGCAAGCAAGTTGCTGCTCAAGTGAAGAAACCCAAGTCTGGACCTAAGCCTGAGACTAAGTGCTTCTACTGCAAAGGGACTGGTCACTGGAAGCGGAACTGCCCCAAGTATTTGGCGGATAAGAAGGATGGCAAAATAAAAAAAGGTATATTTGATATACATATTGATGCATACTTTACTAGTGTTTATAGCAACCCCTCAGTATTTGATACTAGTTCAGTTACTAAGATTAGTAACTCGACACGGGAATTGCAGAATGAACAGAGACTAGTTAAGGGTGAAAGTGACGATGAGAGTTGGAAGTGGTTCCAAGATTGATATGATCATCATCGCACACTCCCTATACTTTCGGGATTAGTGTGGAACCTAAATAAGTGTTATTTGGTGTTGAGCATGAATATGATTTGATCATGTTTATTGCAATACGGTTATTCATTTAAGTAAGAGAATAAATTTTTGTTCTGTTTACATGAATAAAACCTTATATGGTTACACACCCAATGAAAATGGTTCGTTGGATCTCGATCATAGTGATACACATATTCATAATATTGAAACCAAAAGATGCAAAGTTAATAATGATAGTGCAACTTATTTGTGGCACTGCCGTTTAGGTCATATTGGTGTAAAGTGCATGAAGAAACTCATGCTGATGGGCTTTTGGAATCATTTGATTATGAATCACTTGCTGCTTGCGAACCATGCCACATGGGCAAGATGACTAAGACTCCGTTCTCCGGAACAATGCAGCGAGCAACTAACTTATTGGAAATAATACATACTGATGTATGCGATCCGATGAGTGTTAAGGCTCGCGGCGGGTATCATTATTTTCTGACCTTCACAGATGATTTGAGCAGATATGGGTATATCTACTTGATGAAACATAAGTCTGAAACATTTGAAAAGTTTAAAGAATTTCAGAGTGAAGTGGAAAATCATCGTGACAAGAGAATAAGGTTTCTACAATGTGATCGCGGAGACAAATATTTGAGTTACGAGTTTGGTCTTCAATTAAAACAATGCAGAATAGTTTCACAAATTCGTGCCACCTAGAACACCACAGCATAATGGTGTGTCCGAACGTCATAACCGTACTTTATTGGATATAGTGCAATCTATGATGTTTCTTATCAATTTACCACTATCGTTTTGGGGTTATGCATTAGAGACAGCTGCATTCATGTTAAATAGGGCACCATCTAAATCCATTGAGACGACACTATATGAAATGTGGTTTAGCAAGAAACCAAAGTTGTCATTTCTTAAAAGTTTGGGGTTGTGATGCTTATGTAAAAAAGTTTCATCCTGATAAGCTCAAACCCAAATCAGAGAAATGTGTCTTCATAGGATACCCAAAGCAGACAGTTGGGTACACCTTCTATCACAGATCCGAAGGCAAGATATTCATTTCTTAGAATGGATCCTTTCTAGAGAAGGAGTTTCTCTCGAAAGAAGTGAGTGGGAGGAAAGTAGAACTTGATGAGGTAACTGCACCTGCTCCCTTATTGGAAAGTAGTTCATCACATAAAACGGTTTCTGTGACACCTACACCAATTAGTGAGGAAATTAATGATGATGATCATGAAACTTCAGATCAAGTTATTACTGAACCTCGTAGATCAACCAGAGTAGGATCCGCACCAGAGTGGTACGGTAATCCTGTTCTGGAAATCATGCTACTAGATCATGATGAACCTACAAACTATGAAGAAGCGATGGTGAGCCCAGATTCCGCAAAATGGCTTGAAGCCATGAAATCTGAGATGGAATCCATGTATGAAAACAAAGTATGGACTTTGGTTGACTTGCCCGAAGATCGACAAGCAATTGAGAATAAATGGATCTTTAAGAAGAAGACTGACGCTGACGGTAATGTTACTGTCTACAAAGCTCGACTTGTCGCAAAAGGTTTTCGACAAGTTCAAGGGATTGACTACGATGAGACCTTCTCACCCGTAGTGGTGCTTAAGTCTGTCCGAATCATGTTAGCAATTTTCGCATTTTATGATTATGAAATTTGGCAGATGGATGTCAAAACTGCATTCCTGAATGGATTTCTGGAAGAAGAGTTGTATATGATGCAACCAGAAGGTTTTGTCGATCCAAAAGGAGCTAACAAAGTATGCAAGCTCCAGCGATCCATTTATGGACTGGTGCAAGCCTCTCGGAGTTGGAATAAATGCTTTGATAGTGTGATCAAAGCATTTGGGTTTGTACAGACTTTTGGAGAAGCCTGTATTTACAAGAAAGTGAGTGGGAGCTCTGTAGCATTTCTGATATTATATGTGGATGACATATTACTAATCGGAAATGATATATAATTTCTGGATAGCATAAAGGGATACTTGAATAAGAGTTTTTCAATGAAAGACCTCGGTGAAGCTGCTTACATATTGAGCATCATCAAGATCTATAGAGATAGATCAACACGCTTGATAAGTTTTCAATGAGTACATACCTTGACAAGTTTTTGAAATAGTTCAAAATGGAACAGTCAAATAAAGAGTTCTTGCCTGTGTAACAAGGTGTGAAATTGAGTAAGACTCAAAACCCGACCACGGCAGAAGATAGAAAGAGAATGAAAGTCATTCCCTATGGCTTGGCCATAGGTTCTATGAAGTATGCCATGCTGTGTACCAGATCTATTGTATACCCTACATTAATTTTGGCAAGGGAGTACAATAGTGATCTAGGAGTAGATCACTGGACAGCGGTCAAAATTATCCTTAGTTGAATAAGGATATGTTTCTCGATTATGGAGGTGACAAAAGGTTCGTCGTAAAGGGTTACGTCGATGCAAACTTTGACACTGATCCAGATGATTCTAATATCAATCTGGATGCATATTGAAAGTGGGAGCAAATAGCTAGAGTAGCTCCGTGCAGAGCATTGTTGACATAAAAATTTGCAAAATACATGCGAATCTGAATGTGGCAGACCCGTTGACTAAACTTCTCTCACAAGCAAAACATGATCACACCTTAGTACTCTTTGGGTGTTAATCACATAACGATGTGAACTAGATTATCGACTCTAGTAAACCCTTTGGGTGTAGGTCACATGACGATGTGAACTATGGGTGTTAATCACATGGTGATGTGAACTATTGATGTTAAATCACATGGTGATGTGAACTAGATTACTGACTCTAGTGCAAGTGGGAGACTGAAGGAAATATGCCCTAGAGGCAATAATAAAGTTATTATTTATTTCCTTATATCATGATAAATTTTTATTATTCATGCTAGAATTTTATTAACCGGAAACATAATACATGTGTGAATACATAGACAAACAGAGAGTCACTAGTATGCCTCTACTTGACTAGCTCGTTAATCGAAGATGGTTATGTTTCCTGACCATGAACAAAAGAGTTGTTATTTGATTAACGGGATCACATAATTAGGAGAATGATGTGATTGACATGACCCATTCCATTAGCTTAGCACCCGATCGTTTAGCATGTTCCTATGACTATGAGATTATGCAACTCCCGTTTGCCGGAGGAACACTTTGTGTGCTACCAAACGTCACAACGTAACTGGGTGATTATAAAGGAGCTCTACAGGTGTCTCCGAAGGTACATGTTGGGTTGGTGTATTTCGAGATTAGGATTTGTCACTCCGATTGTCGGAGAGGTATCTCTGGGCCCTCTCGGTAATGCACACCACATAAGCCTTGCAAGCATTACAACTAATGAGTTAGTTGTGAGGTGATGTATTACGGAACGAGTAAAGAGATTTGCCGGTAACGAGATTGAACTAGGTATTAAGATACCGACGATCGAATCTCGGGCAAGTAACATACAGATGACAAAGGGAACACCGTATGTTGTTATGCGGTCTGACTGATAAAGATCATCGTAGAATATGTAGGAGCCACTATGAGCATCCAGGTTCCGCTATTGGTTATTGACCGGAGATGTGTCTCGGTCATGTCTACATTGTTCTCGAACCGTAGGGTCCGCACGCTTAACGTTACGATGACAGTTTCATTATGAGTTTATGTATTTTGATGTACTGAAGTTTGTTCGGAGTCCCGGATGTGATCACAAACATAAAAAGGAGTCTCTAAGTGGTCGAGACATAAAGATCGATATATTGGACGGCTATATTCGGACACCGGAAGTGTTGCGAGTGATTTCAGAGAAAACCGGAGTACCGGAGGGTTACCGGAACCCCCCCCCCCCCCGGGGGGGGGGGGGGGTTAATAGGCCTTATGGGCCTGAAGTGGAGAAGAGGAGGGGCGGCCAGGGCAGGCCGCGCGCCCCCTCCCCCTCTAGTCCGAATTGTACTAGGAGGGGGGCGGCGCCCCCCCTTTTCCTTCCTCTCCTCTCTCCCTTCCTTGCCCCTCTCCTACTTGGACAAGGAAAAGGAGGGAGTCCTACTCCCGGCAGGAGTAGGACTCCTCCCTGGCGCGCCCCTCCTGGCCGGCCGCCCCTCCCCCTTGCTCCTTTATATACGGGGGCAGGGGGCACCCTAGAACACACAAGTTGATCTTCGTGATCGTTCCTTAGCCGTGTGCGGCGCCCCCCCCCCCTTTTCCTTCCTCTCCTCTCTCCCTTCCTTCCCCCTCTCCTACTTGGACAAGGAAAAGGAGGGAGTCCTACTCCCGGTAGGAGTAGGACTCCTCCCTGGCGCGCCCCTCCTGGCCGGCCGCCCCTCCCCCTTGCTCCTTTATATACGGGTGGCAGGGGGCACCCTAGAACACACAAGTTGATCTTCGTGATCGTTCCTTAGCCGTGTGCGGTGCCCCCTCCACCATATTCCACCTCGGTCATATTGTAGCAGTTCTTAGGTGAAGCCCGGCGACAGTAGAATGTCAAGATCGTCACCACGCCATCGTGCTGACGGAACTCCTCCCCGAAGCTTTGCTGGATCGGAGCCCGGGGATCGTCATCGAGCTGAACGTGTGCCAAGAACTCGGAGGTGCCGGAGTAACGGTGCTTGGATCGGTTGGATCGGGAAGATGTACGAATACTTCCTCTACATTGTGTCAACGCTTCCGCTTCGGTCTACGAGGGTACGTAGACAACACTCTCCCCTCTCGTTGCTATGCATCACCATGATCTTGCGTGTGCGTAGGAATTTTTTTGAAATTACTACGTTCCCCAACATATAGATCACTAGTAAGGTTAAACAAAGCCATGGAAAGGAAATGGTGATCATCAGATTAAACAGAACAATGGAAGGGCAAATGTGTTTAAACACATGTTTCAGGGATATATCCTTCCCAAGGACAAACAGAGCATGATATCCATGACATGATAGAAAGTAGAAAACCATTTCGGTAAGGGGAGAGGAATTTCATGACATAACCCAAGCAACGGTGTTTAGACAATGGACAAAGAAAATTTAGCATTGTTCTTCAAGTGCTCTTATTGAAAATCGGAGTATCATAGACATACTTCGAGATAACATTGGCATGGTCTTCAAGCAAGGTCAGACTTTGGATACAAAGGATCCATCGGGAACAATTTATAAAGAAAGTCATTCCATTTCCTCATGGAAGAATTGTTAACCTTGCTAAAAAGGAAACTAAAACATTAGGTCCTCCGGTCAGGTGTGCTAGGCATGACATCACCTTACCGGGTCATATAAGGACCAACGATATGACTCTTGAAAAATGTTCCAACCATCATATCTGACCGAGGTTCAGATCCGATTGGTGTCAGGATACCTCAAACATCAGGATGCCTGAGAAGAAAAGGTGCAACACAACTTTGACGAGATGACCATGTAAGTTTCTCGCGAAATGAACTTTGGGAGCGAGTTCCGACAAAAGTTCATCATTAACCAAGGAGAAAATGAGGATGTGGCTGATGGAGTCAGCGACAATTTATCGATATTTCCCAAAAATATGGATTGCCACAATTATGTGAACAAGGAGATAATACTGGACACATCGAAGTAGATAACGAGGTATGTTCGAGGAAAACATACACAATTAAACATTGGTTGAAAGGTGCACCCGAAATATGGGTTGTGTTGCACGACCAATGTCAGAATGGTGGTTAAATAATCAACAGTCTAAGAATGAAATGTCGACCATTATCTTCAAAGCAATAAGGTTTCTAGAAGTTCTTAAAATTACTAGTCCATTTTTCGGTATTACTGTTAGGGACAACGGGGGACCAAGAAAAGAATGGTGATGGTGATAAGTATCACTTATATGAAGAATTCTCAAGAAGTGGTGAAATTCCCACGACATCCTTGACATAAAAGATGGTAATATCCCAAGGTAATTAAGAACAAATGCTGGATAGCAAGGAACTCAAGTTATAACACAGAATACGAACAAGTTTGTGTTGGAGGGGAGGCATTAAAGTGGTCGATGACAACACAAATCATCAAGGGCAAGGATGATATTTCTCATCATGAATTCAATTGATATCCAGGAAGGAGTCAAGATGTTGATGATGATCACGACAAATTTTGTCGAGAGGCTCCACGAAGATGTAATAGATCGGCAATGACATCAAGTCAAAGGAATGATGAAGCGAAAGGTTAATGGAACCAAGGGTACGACACAAACTCGAAATCAAGCCTGCTTTTCAAGGTGAAATGATATGACAAGGAAAATCGACGTAAGCTTAGCTCATCGTCGAAGTGGTGCTCCGAGAATAGGGACCAGGTAGCACAGTTAAAATCACCACGACAATGATGTATCCATACAGGCTAGGAATGGCGTGATCGGGTACAAACTCGTACTTAAAGAAGATTATCAAGTGTCGTTGAACCGTAGTGCAGACTCGGTTCAGTTATCGGTGTCTCTGAGTGTTTAATAACTCAGAGCCCATGAAAACTTGTAATCAGTGAGTATGTAGTACTTGATGAAGAACTCATAAGAAATTATGCAGTTCCAAGATAATCTCGAGATACCAGGGGGTAATACTCGACGACAGATCAAAGTAGAGGTTGGACTGGGGTATTGCTCTATAGAAGACAAGTGCTTAAACTTGCACAGGAAATGGTATTTAAAGGAGAACATGGTCGGAACCATGATTGCAAAGGATCAATTCACCGATACCAAAGGGTATTATATCACGGAAATAGTTACAAGAAGCTTCCATGATAGGATCTATATCGTGTCCATGGGCATGAATACAAAGTTCAAGGTCGACTCCCACTTCTCCAATGCATAACCTTTCATTCACTTCTCGTGTTCGATGAAGTGGTATTATTGAAATTTTTTCTGGCAAAATACCAGAAGAGTATGACTCGTGAAAACTTTCGAGTTCACACATATTAAGGAAGGCATAGGTTCAACCCATCAGTGTATCGTGGAAATACATACCCACAAGCTTTAATGGTAAATACCACATGCTTTCCATGGGCCGGCTCGCCAACTTTTGACCAAGTCAAACAGGCCGTCCTTTTCACTGGAATGGGCCTCTGTTGGGCCGTGCCACGTGTCGACGTATCATAGGCGCCTATCTGACCCACTGACGAGCTGACAAGTATTTCGTCCGGCCAATAAGAATTTTACACGTGGAAATTTCCCATTGGTCGGGGCTGTTAACGGGCTATCGGATCCAAAACCCGACCTGATAGCTTAACGGTGTTCCGTTACGGTGGATGCCACATGTCGGTCACCCTTGATGAAAGCACTTCTGTGACGCTTGATATATCGTCATGGAAGTGGACACTTCCGTGATGATAATTTTGGTAATGTCATGGAACACTTCTACGACAGCACAGGTATGACTATCTTGGTTCTGTCATAAATTTGTCATGGATGTACATGCATGACAAAAAAAGCGACCTACTGTGACAAACACGTATCATCACGGAACTGTATTTTTTTGTAGTGAAGGTATACGGTGGGTGTATGATACCGGCGAAAAGTGCGCGGTATTAGAGAGGCTAGCAATGGTGGAAGGAAGAAAAGTGCGTATAATCCATGGACTCAACATTAGTCATAAAGAACTCATATACTTATTGAAAAAATCTACAAGTTATCAAAGCAAAGTATTACGCGCATGCTCCTAGGGGGATAGATTGGTAGGAAAAGACCATCGTTCGTCCCCGACCGCCACTCATAAGGAAGACAATCAATAAATAAATTATGCTCCGACTTCATCACATAACGGTTCACCATACGTGCATGCTACGGGAATCACAAACTTTAACACAAGTATTTATCAAATTCACAACTACTCAACTAGCATGACCCTAATATCACCATCTTCATATCTCAAAACAATTATCAAGCATCAAACTTTTCTTAGTATTCAACACACTCATAAGAATTCTTACAAATCTTGTATGCTTAGCATATTAGGATTATTTTAAGCAAATAACCATGCTATTTAAGAATCTCAAAATAATCTAAGTGAAGCATGAGAGATCATCTATTTCTTCAAAATAAAACCACCATTGTGCTCTAAAAGATATAAGTGAAGCACTCGAGCAAATGACAAACTACTCCGAAAGATATAAGTGAAGATCAATGAGTAGTTGAATAATCATGTAACTATGTGAAGCCTCTCTAACATTTAAGAATTTCAGATCTTGTTATTTTATTCAAACAGCAAGGAAAACAAAAGAAAATGACGCTCCAAGCAAAACACATATCATGTGGTGAATAAAAATATAGCTCCAAGTAAAGTTACCGATGAACGAAGATGAAAGAGGGGATGCCTTCCGGGGCATCCCCAAGCTTAGACGCTTGGTTATCCTTTAATATTACCTTGGGGTGCCTTGGGCATCCCCAGGCTTAGGCTCTTGCCACCCCTTATTCCATAGTCCATCGAATCTTTACCCAAAACTTGAAAACTTCACAACACAAAACTCAACAGAAAACTCGTAAGCTCCGTTAGTGAAAGAAAAGAAAACACCACTTAAAGGTACTGTAATGAACTCATTCTTTATTTATATTGGTGTTAAACCCACTTTATTCCAACTTCTCTATGGTTTATAAACTATTTTACTAGCCATAGAGTCATCAAAATAAGCAAACAACACACGAAAAAGAGAATCTGTCAAAAACAGAACAGTCTGTAGTAATATGTACCAAATGTATACTTATGGAACTCCAAAAATTCTAAAATAAATTGGTGTACCTGAGGAATTTGTCTAGTAATCATCTGCAAAATGAATCAACTAAATATAACTCTCCAGTAAAAAGTTCTAGCTAATCTCGTGAGAGCTAAAGTTTCTGTTTTTTACAGCATGATCATAAAGACTTCACCCAAGTCTTCCCAAAGGTTCTACTTGGCACAAACACAAATTAAAACACAAAACCACATCTAAACAGAAGCTAGATAGATTATTTATTCCTAAACAGAACCAAAAAGCAAGAAACTAAAATAAAATTGGGTTGCCTCCCAACAAGCGCTATCGTTTAACGCCCCTAGCTAGGCATGATGATCTCAATGATGCTCACATAAAAGATAGGAATTGAAACATAAAGCGAGCATCATGAAGAATATGACTAGCACATTTAAGTCTAACCCACTTCCTATGCATTGGGAACAATAATCAACTTGCATAGGAAGGTAAAACAAGCATAACTTCAAGATTTTAAGCATATAGAGAGGAAACTTGATATTATTGCAATTCCTACAAGCATATATTCCTCCCTCATAATAATTTTCAGTAGCATCATGAATGAATTCAACAATATAACCAGCACCTAAAGCATTCTTTTCATGATCTACAAGCATAGAATTTTTACTACTCTCCACATAAGCAAAATTCTTCTCATGAATAATAGTGGGAGCAAACTCAACAAAATAGCTATCATGTGATTGAAAATTAAGATCTAGATGACAAGTTTCATGGTTATCATTTTTGTTTAGAGCATACGTGTCATCATAATAATCATAATAGATAGGAGGCATGTTTTCATCATAGTAAATTTGCTCATCAAAGCTTGGGGGACAAAAAATATCATTTTCATCAAACATAGCTTCCCCAAGCTTGTGGCTTTGCATATCATTAGCATCATGGATATTCAAGGAATTCATACCAACAACATTGCAATCATGCTCATCATTCAAATATTTAGTGCCAAACATTTTAATGCATTCTTCTTCTAACACTTTGGCACAATTTTCTTTTCCATCATACTCACGAAAGATATTAAAAATATGAAGCGTATGAGGCAAACTCAATTCCATTTTTTGGTACTTTTCTTTTATAAATTAACTAGTGCTAAAACAAGAAACAAAAAGATTCGATTGCAAGATCTAAAGATATACCTTCAAGCACTCACCTCCCCGGCAACAGCGCCGGAAAAGAGCTTGATGTCTACTACGCAACCCTCTCCTTGTAGACGTTGTTGGGCCTTCAAGTGCAGAGGTTTGTAGGACAGTAGCAAATTTCCCTCAAGTGGATGACCTAAGGTTCATCAACCCGTGGGGGGCGTAGGATGAAGATGGTCTCTCTCAAACAACCCTGCAACCAAATAGCAAAGAGTCTCTTGTGTCCCCAACACACCCAATACAATGGTAAATTGTATAGGTGCACTAGTTCGGCGAAGAGATGGTGATACAAGTGCAGTAAGTACGTCGGTGGAGCTTCGGGGGGCCCATGAGGCAGGGGGCGCGCCCTAGGGGGGTGGGCATGCCTCCCACCCTCGTGGCCAGCTCCCTCCTTTACTGACGTGGGGTCCAAGTCTATCATGTAGCTTTCCTTCCAAAAATAACTTCTCCAGTTGATTTCGTTCCGTTTCGACTCCGTTTGATATTCCTTTTCTTCGAAACACTGAAATAGGAAAAAAAAACAGGAAATCTGGGCTGGGCCTCCGATTAATAGGTTAGTCCCAAAAATAATATAAAAGTGGATAATAAAGCCCAATATTGCCCAAAACAGTAGAAAATATAGCATGGAGCAATCAAAAATTATAGATACGTTGGAGACGTATCATGGTCGGGCATTAAGTATGACTCAACTTCACACCTTGTAACACAGGCAAGAACCCTTTCTTTGACTGATCCATTTTGAACTTCTTCAAAACTTTATCAAGGTATGTGCTTTGTGAAAGTCCAATTAAGCGTCTTGATCTATCTCTATAGATCTTGATGCCCAATATATAAGCAGCTTCACCGAGGTCTTTCATTGAAAAATTCTTATTCAAGTATCCTTTTATGCTATCCAGAAATTCTGTACTATTTCCAATCAACAATATGCCATCCACATATAATATTAGAAATGCTACAGAGCTCCCACTCAATTTCTTGTAAATACACGTTTCTCCAAAAGTCTGTATAAAACCATATGCTTTGATCACACTATCAAAGAGTATATTCCAACTCTGAGAGGCTTGCACTAGTCCATAAATAGATCGCTGGAGTTTGCACACTTTGTTAGCACCTTTAGGATCGACAAAAACCTTCTGCTTGCATCATATACAACTCTTCTTTAAGATATCCATTAAGGAATGCCGTTTTGACATCCATTTGCCAAATTTCATAATCATAAAATGCGGCAATTGCTAACATGATTCGGACAGACTTAAGCATCGCTATGGGTGAGAAGGTCTCATCGTAGTCCACTCCTTGAACTTGTCGAAAACCTTTCACAACAAGTCGAGCTTTGTAGACAGTAACATTACCTTCAACGTCAGTCTTCTTCTTGAAGATCCATTTATTCTCTACGGCTTGCCGACCATTGGGCAAGTCAACCAAAGTCCATACTTTCTTCTCATACATGGATCCCATCTCAGATTTCATGGCCTCAAGCCATTTCGCGTAATCTGGGCTCATCATCGCTTCCTCATAGTTTGTAAGTTCGTCCTGGTCAATTAGCATGACCTCCAGAATAGGATTACCATACCACTCTGGTGCGGACCGTACTCTGCTTGACTTATGAGGTTTGGTAGTAACTTGATCTGAAGTTTCATTATCATCACCATTAGCTTCCTCACTGATTGGTGTAGGAATCACTGGAACTGATTTCTGTGATGAACTACTTTCCACTTCTGGAGAAGGTTCTACTTTACTCCCACTCACTTCTTTCGAGAGAAACTCCTTCTCTAGAAAGGATCCATTATTAGCAATGAATATCTTGCCTTCGGATCTGTGATAGAAGGTGTACCCAACAATCTCCTTTGGGTATCCTATGAAGACACATTCTCCGATTTGGGTTCGAGCTTATCAGGTTGAGGCTTTTTCACATAAGCATCGCAGCCCCAAACTTTAAGAAATGACAGCTTAGGTTTGTTGCCAAACCACAGCTCATATGGTGTCGTCTCAACGGATTTAGATGGTTCCCTATTTAACGTGAATGCAGCCGTCTCTAAAGCATAAACACAAAACGATAGTGGTAAATCAGTAAGAGACATCATAGATCGCACCATATCTAATAAAGTACTGTTACGATGTTCGGACACACCATTACGCTGTGGTGTTCCAGGTGGCATGAGTTGCGAAACTATTCCACATTGTTTCCAATGAAGATCAAACTCATAACTCAAATATTCACCTCCACGATCAGATCATAGAAACTTTATTTTCTTGTTACAATGATTTTCCACTTCACCCTAAAATTCTTTGAACTTTTCAAATGTTTCAGACTTATGTTTCATTAAGTAGATATACCCATATCTACTCAAATCATCCGTGAAGGTCAGAAAATAATGATACCCGCCGCGAGCATCAACACTCATTGGACCACATACATCAGTATGTATTATTTACAATAAGTTAGTTTCTTGCTCCATTGCTCCGGAGAACGGAGTGTTAGTCATCTTGCCCATGAGGCATGGTTCGCAAGCATCAAATGATTCATAATCAAGTGATTCCAAAAGCCCATCAGCATGGATTTTCTTCATGCGCTTTACACCAATATGACCTAAACGACAGTCCCACAAATAAGTTGCACTATCATTATTAACCTTGCATCTTTTGGCTTCAATATTATGAATATGTGTGTCACTACAATCTAGATTCAACAAAAATAGACCACTCATCAAGGGTGCATGACCATAAAAGATATTACTCATATAAATAGAACAACCATTATTCTCCGATTTAAATGAATTACTGTCTCGCATCAAACAAGATCTAGATATAATGTTCATGCTCAACGCTGGCACCAAATAAAAATTATTCAGGTCTAAAACTAATCCCGACGGTATATGTAGAGGTAGCGTGCCGACGGCAATCACATCGACTTTGGAACCATTTCCCACGTGCATCGTCACCTCGTCCTTAGCCAATCTTCGTTTAATCCGTAGCTCCTGTTTCAAGTTGCAAATATGAGCAATAGAACCAGTATCAAATACCTAGGCGCTACTACGAGCATTAGTAAGGTACACATCAATAACATGTATATCAAATATACCTTTCACTTTGCCATCCTTCTTATCCGCCAAATACTTGGGCAGTTCCGCTTCCGGTGACCAGTCCCTTTGCAGTAGAGTCACTCAGTTTCAGGCTTAGGTCCAGACTTGTGCTTCTTCACTTTAGCAGCAACTTGTTTGCCGTTCTTCTTGAAGTTCCCCTTCTTCCCTTTGCCCTTTTTATTGAAACTAGTGGTCTTGTTAACCATCAACACTTGATGCTCGTTCTTGATTTATACCTCCGCAGCCTTTAGCATTGCGAAGAGCTCGGGAATTGTATTATCCATCCCTTACATAATATAGTTCATCACGAAGCCTTTATAGCTTGGTGGCAGTGATTGAAGAACTCTGTCAATGACACTATCATCGGGAAGATTAACTCCCAGTTGTGTCAAGTGGTTGTGGTACCCAGACATTCTGAGTATATGTTTACTGACAGAACTATTCTCCTCCATTTTGCAGCTATAGAACTTATTGGAGACTTCATATCTCTCAATTCAGGCATTTGCTTGAAATATTAACTTCAACTCTTGGAACATCTCGTATGCTCTATGACGTTCGAAACGTCTTTGAAGTCCCGATTCTAAGTCGTAAAGCATGGCAAACTAAACTATGGAGTAGTCATCAGCTTTGCTCTGCCAGATGTTCACAACGTCCGGAGTTGCTCCTGCAATGGGTCTTGCACCTAGCGGTGCTTCCATGATGTAATTCTTCTGTGCAGCAATGAGGATAATCCTCAAGTTACGGACCCAGCCCGTGTAGTTGCTACCATCATCTTTCAACTTAGTTTTCTCTAGGAACGCATGAAAATTCAAAGGAACGGTAGCACGGGCCATTGATCTACAACAACATAGACATGCAAAAACTATCAGGTACTAAGTTCATGATAAATTGAAGTTCAATTAATCATATTACTTAAGAACTCCCACTTAAATAGACATCCCTCTAGTCATCTAAATGCTAACGTGATCCATATCAACTAAACCATGTACGATCATCACATGAGATGGAGTAGTTTTCAATGGTGAACATCACTATGTTGATCATATCTACTATACGATTCACGTTCGACCTTTCGGTCTCAGTGTTCTGAGGCCATATCTGAAGGAAATATGCCCTAGAAGCAATAATAGAGTTGTTATTTATATTTCGTTGTATCATGATAAATGTTTATTATTCATGCTAGAATTGTATTAACCAGAAACTTAGTACATGTGTGAATACATAGACAAACAGTGTGTCGCTAGTATGCCTCTACTTGACTAGCTCGTTGAATCAAAGATGGTTATGTTTCCTAACCACAGACATGAGTTGTCATTTGATTAACGGGATCACATCATTAGAGAATGATGTGATTGACTTGACCCATTTCGTTAGCTTAGCACTTGGTCGTTCCGTATATTGCTATTGCTTTCTTCATGACTTATACATGTTCCTATGACTATGAAATTATGCAACTCCCGAATACCGGAGGAACACTTTGTGTGCTACCAAACGTCACAACGTAACTGGGTGATTATAAAGGTGCTCTACAGGTGTCTCGTATGGTACTTGTTGAGTTGGCATAGATCAAGATTAGGATTTGTCACTCCGATTGTCAGAGAGGTATCTCTGGGCCCTCTCGGTAGTGCACATCACTATAAGCCTTGCAAGCAATGTAACAAATGAGTTAGTTGCGGGATGATGCATTATGGAACGAGTAAAGAGACTTGCTGGTAACAAGATTGAACTAGGTATTGAGATACCGACGATCGAATCTCGGGCAAGTAACATACCGATGACAAAGGGGACAACGTATGTTGTTATGCGGTTTGACCGATAAAGATCTTCGTAGAATATGTAGGAACCAATATGAGCATCCAGGTTCCGCTATTGGTTATTGACCGGAGATGAGTCTCGGACATGTCTACATAGTTCTCGAACCCGTAGGGTCCGCATGCTTAACGTTCGGTGATGATCAGTATTATGAGTTTATGTGTTTTGATGTACCGAAGATAGTTTGGAGTCCCGGATATGATCACGGGCATGACAAGGAGTCTTGAAATGGTTGAGACATAAAGATCGATATATTGGACGACTATATTTGGAGATTGGAATGGTTCCGGGTGAGATCAGGCATATACCGGAGCATCGGGAGGTTACCGGAACCCCCCGGGAGGTATATGGGCCTTATTGGGCCTTAGTGGAGAGAGAGAGGGGCAGCCAGGGTAGGCCGCACCCCCTCCCCCTCTGGTCCAAATTGGACTAGGAAGGGGGGCTTTCCTTCCTCTCTCTCTCCCCCTTCCTTCTCTCCTAGTCCAACTAGGGAGGGGGGATCCTACTCCCGGTGGGAGTAGGACTCCCCTTGGGGCGCGCCTAGGAGGCCGGCCCTCTCCCCCTCCTCCACTCCTTTATATACGGGTGAGGGGGGCACCCCATATACACACAAGTTGATCATTGATCTCTTAGCCGTGTGCAGTGCCCCCCTCCACGATAATCCACCTCGGCCATATCGTCGTAGTGCTTAGGCGAAGCCCTGCGCTGGTATCTTCATCATCACCGTCATCACGCCGTCGTGCTGACAAAGCTCTCCCTCGACACTCTGCTGGATCGTGAGTTCGTGGGACGTCACAGAGCTGAACGTGTGCAGATAGCAGAGGTGTCGTACGTTCGGTACTAGGATCGGTCGATCGTGAAGACGTACGACTACATCAACTGCGTTGTCATAACGCTTCCACTTTCAGTCTACGAGGGTACGTGGACAACACTCTCTCCTCTCGTTGCTATGCATCACCATGATCTTGCGTGTGCGTAGGATTTTTTTTAAATTACTACGTTCTCCAACAGTGGCATCCAAGCCAGGTTTATGCATAGATGTTATATGCACGAGTAGAACACAAGTGAGTTGTGGGCGATACTAGTCATACTGCTTACCAGCATGGCATACTTTGATCCGACGATATTGTTGGATGAAGCGGCCCGGACCGACATTACGTGTACACTTACGCGAGACTAGTTCTGCCGACGTGCTTCGCACACAGGTGGCTGGCGGGTGTCAGTATCTCCAACTTTAGTTGAATCAAGTGTGGCTACGCCCAGTCCTTGTTGAAGGTTAAAACATCACATACTTGATGAAATATCGTTGTGGTTTTGATGCGTATGTAAGAACGATTCTTGCTCAGCCCGTAGCAGCCACGTAAAACTTGCAACAACAAATTAGAGGATGTCTAACTTGTTTTTGCAGGGCATGTTGTGGTGTGATATGGTCAAGACATGATGCTAAATTTTATTGTATGAGATGATCATGTTTTGTAACGGAGTTATCGGCAACTGGCAGGAGACATATGGTTGTCGCTTTATTGTATGAAATGCAATCGCCATGTAATTGCTTTACTTTGTCACTAAGCGGTAGCGATAGTCGTAGAAGCAATAGTTGGCGAGACGACAACGATGCTATGATGGAGATCAAGGTGTCGCGCCGGTGATGATGGTGATCATGACGGTGCTTTGGAGATGGAGATCAAAGGCACAAGATGATGATGGCCATATCATATCACTTATATTGATTGTATGTGATGTTTATCCTTTATGCATCTTATTTTGCTTAGTTCGGCGGTAGCATTATAAGATGATCTCTCACTAAATTTCAAGGTACAAGTGTTCTCCCTGAATATGGACCGTTGCGAAAGTTCGTCGTGCCGAGACACCACGTGATGATCGGGTGTGATAAGCTCTACGTTCACATACAACGGGTGCAAGCCAGTTTTGCGCACGCGGAATACTCGGGTTAAACTTGACGGACCTAGCATATGCAGATATGGCCTTGGAACGCTGAGACTGAAAGGTCGAGCACATATAGTAGATATGATCAACATAGTGATGTTCACCATTGAAAACTACTCCATCTCACGTGATGATTGGACATGGTTTAGTTGATATGGATCACGTGATCACTTAGATGATTAGAGGGGTGTCTATCTAAGTGGGAGTTCTTTAGTAATATGATCAACTGAACTTTAATTTATCATGAACTTAGTACCTGATAGTATTTTGCATGTCTATGTTGTTGTAGATAGATGGTACGTGTTGTTGTTCCGTTGAATTTTAATGCGTTCCTAGAGAAAGCTAAGTTGAAAGATGATGGTAGCAACTACACGGACTGGGTCCGTAACTTGAGGATTATCCTCATTGTTGCACAGAAGAATTACGTCCTGGAAGCATCGCTAGGTGTACCACCCGCATCGGCAACTGCAGACATTGTGAATGCCTGGCAGTCGCGTGTCGATGACTACTCGATAGTTGAGTGTGCCATTCTTTACGGCTTAGAACCGGGACTTCAACGACGTTTTGAACGTCATGGAGCATTTGAGATGTTCCAGGAGTTGAAGTTAATATTTCAAGCAAATGCCCGGATTAAGAGATACGAAGTCTCCAATAAGTTCTACAGCTACAAAATGGAGGAGAATAGTTCTGTCAATAAACATATACTCAGAATGTCTAGGTACTACAATCACTTGATCCAACTGGAAGTTAATCTTCCTGATGATAGTGTCATTGACAAAATTCTTCAATCACTGCCACCAAGCTACAAGAGCTTCGTGATGAACTATAATATGCAAGGGATGGATAAGACAATTCCCGATCTCTTCGCAATGCTAAAGGCTACGGAGGTAGAAATCAAGAAGGAGCATCAAGTGTTGTTGGTCAACAAGACCACCAGTTTCAAGAAAAAGGGTAAAGGGAAGAAGGGGAACTTCAAGAAGAACGGCAAGCAAGTTGCTGCTCAAGTGAAGAAGCCCAAGTCTGGACCTAAGCCTGAGACTGAGTGCTTCTACTGCAAAGGGACTGCTCACTGGAAGCGGAACTGCCCCAAGTATTTGGCGCATAAGAAGGATGGCAAGGTGAACAAAGGTATATGTGATATACATGTTATCGATGTGTACCTTACTAATGCTCGTAGTAGCACCTGGGTATTTGATACTGGTTCTGTTGCAAATATTTGCAACTCGAAACAGGGACTACGGATTAAGCGAAGATTGGCTAAGGACGAGGTAACGATGCGCGTGGGAAATGGTTCCAAAGTCGATGTGATCGCGGTCGGCATGCTACCTCTACATCTACCTTCGGGATTAGGTTTAGACCTGAATAATTGTTATTTGGTGCCAGCGTTGAGCATGAACATTATATCTGGATCTTGTTTGATGCGAGACGGTTATTCATTTAAATCAGAGAATAATGGTTGTTCTATTTATATGAGTAATACCTTTTATGGTCATGCACCCTTGAAGAGTGGTCTATTTATGTTCAATCTTGATAGTAGTGATACACATATTCATAATATTGAAGCCAAAAGATGCAGCATTGATAATGATAGTGCAAACTTATTTGTGGCACTGTCGTTTAGGTCATATTGGTGTAAAGCGCATGATGAAACTCCATTCTGATGGACTTTTGGAATCACTTGATTATGAATCACTTGGTACTTGCGAACCATGCCTCATGGGCAAGATGACTAAAACGCCATTCTCCGGAACAATGGAGCGAGCAACAGATTTATTGGAAACCATACATACTGATGTATGTCATCCAATGAATGTTGAGGCTCGCGGTGGGTATCGTTGTTTTCTCACCTTCACAGATGATTTGAGAAGATATGGGTATATCTACTTGATGAAACATAAGTCTAAAACATTTGAAAAGTTCAAAGAATTTCAGAGTGAAGTAGAAAATCATCGTAACAAGAAAATAAAGTTTCTATGATCTGATCGTGGAGGAGAACAATTGAGTTACGATTTTGGTCTTCATTTGAAATAATGCGGAATAGTTTCGCAACTCACGCCACCCGGAACACCACAGCGTAATGGTGTGTCCGAACGTCGTAATCGTACTTTACTAGATATGGTGCGATCTATAATGTCTCTTACTGATTTACCGCTATTGTTTTTGGGTTATGCTTTAGAGATGGTTGCATTCACGCTAAATAGGGCACCATCTAAATCCGTTGAAACGACGCCTTATGAATTGTGGTTTGGCAAGAAACCAAAGTTGTCGTTTCTTAAAGTTTGGGGCTGCGATGCTTTTGTGAAAAAGCTTCAACCTGATAAGCTCAAACCCAAATCGGAGAAATGTGTCTTCATAGGATACCCAAAGGAGACTGTTGGATACACCTTCTATCACAGATCCGAAGGCAAAACATTCATTGCTAAGAATGGATCCTTTCTAGAGAAGGAGTTTCTCTCGAAAGAAGTGAGTGGGAGGAAACTAGAACTTGATGAGGTAACTGTACCTACTCCCTTATTGGAAAGTAGTTCATCACAGAAATCTATTCCTGTGACTCCTACACCAATTAGTGATGAAGCTAATGATGATGATCATGTAACTTCAGATCAAGTTACTACCGAACCTCGTAGGTCAACCAGAGTAAGATCCGCACCAGAGTGGTATGGTAGTCCTATTCTGGAGGTCATGTAACTTGACCAAGATTAACCTATGAACTATGAGGAAGTGATGATGAGCCCAAATTCCGCGAAATGGCTTGAGGCCATGGAATCTGAGATGGGATCCATGTATGAGAACAAAGTGTGGACTCTGGTTGACTTTCCCAATGATCGGCAAGCCATCGAGAATAAATGGATCTACAATAAGAAGACTAACGATGACAGTAATTTTACGGTCTATAAAGCTCGACTTGTTGTGAAAGGTTTTCGACAAGTTCAAGGAGTTGACTACAATGAGACCTTCTCACCCATCGCGATGCTTAAGTCCGTTCGAACCATGTTAGCAATTGCTCCATTGTATGATTATGATATTTGGCAAATGGATGTAAAGACTGCATTCCTGAATGGATTTCTGGAAGAAGAGTTGTATATGATGCAACCTGAAGGTTTTATCGATCCAATGGATGCTAAGAAAGTGTGCAAGCTCCAGCGATCCATTTATGGACTGGTGCAAGCAACTCGGAGTTGGAATAAACGTTTTGATAGTGTGATCAAAGCATATGGTTTTATACAGACTTTTGGAGAAGCCTGTATTTACAAGAAAGTGAGTGGGACCTCCGTAGCATTTCTAATAGGGACAATTGCATTTTTGCCCCTAGTTGGAACCTACCCACGGGTTTTGGCCTTACTTTTCGACTCTGCTTAGTTTTGCCCTTAGATTTGCCCCCGAGGTCACCCGAATGCCCTTTGACCATTTGACCAATACATTGAAAATTCATAACAGATTCATATGAACTCGGAAAAATGCAAATAAGATATCAAAATGTTCAAACAAACATTACCTTTATGCGCATATCATTTGCATTAAGGACAAAAGTATTGTTTAAACTACCCGAGGTTTTTAATGTTATTAACATTATTAAAAATTAAAAGGGTATAAAAAATACTTTTTTCAAGGATAAAAATTACGTGCAAATGTAGGTGATGTTTTCTGAACATCCTGATATCCTTTTTGAATTTTTCTGAGTTCATATCATCTTTTAATGAATGTTCAAACGACTTTGACCTTTATTTTGAAACTTCATAACAAGTTGATATGAACTCAGAAAAATGCAAATAAGATATCATGATGTTTAGAAAACGTCACCCACATTTGACTGTAACTTTTATTCCTGAAAAAGTATTATTTATACCTTTTTATTTTTAATAATGTTAAAAACATTAATAAACTTAGGTAGTTTAAATGGTTCATTTTCCTGAATGCAAATGACATACACATAAATGTAATGTTTATCCGAACATTTTGATATCTTATTTGCATTTTTCTGAGTTTATATCAATTTGTTATGAATTTTCAAAGTATTGGTCAAACGGTCAAAGGGCATTCAGGCGACCTCGGAGGAAAATCTAAGGGCAAAACTGAGCAGAGTCAAAAAGTAAGGGCAAAACCCGTGGGTAGGTTCCAACTAGGGGGAAAAATGCATTTGTCCCTTTCTAATATTATATGTGGATGACATATTGTTGATTGGAAATGATATAGAATTTGTGGGTAGCATAAAAGGATACTTGAATAAGAATTTTTCAATGAAAGACCTCGGTGAAGCTGCTTATATATTGGGCATCAAGATCTATAGAGATATATCAAGACGCTTAATTGGACTTTCACAAAGCACATACCTTGATAAAGTTTTGAACAAGTTCAAAATGGATCAAGCAAAGAAAGGGTTCTTGCCTGTGTTACAAGGTGTGAAGTTCAGTCAGACTCAATGCCCAACCACTTCAGAAGATAGAGAGAAAATGAAAGGTGTTCCCTATGCTTCAGACATAGGCTCTATCATGTATGTAATGCTGTGTACCAGACCTGATGTGTGCCTTCCTATTAGTTTAGCAGGGTGGTACCAAAGTAATCCAGGAGTGGATTACTAGACAGCGGTCAAGAACATCCTGAAATACGTGAAAAGGACTAAGGACATGTTTCTCGTTTAAGGTGGTGACAAAGAGCTCGCCGTAAATGGTTACGTCGATGCAAGCTTTGACACTGATCCGGATGACTCTAAGTCACAAACCGGATACGTATTTATATTGAACGGTGGAGCTGTCAGTTGGTGCAGTTCTAAGCAAAGCGTCGTGGCGGGATCTACATGTGAAGCGGAGTACATAGCTGCTTCGGAAGCAGCAAAAGAAGGAGTCTGGATGAAGGAGTTCATATCCGATCTAGGTGTCATACCTAGTGCATCGGGTCCAATGAAAATATTTTGTGACAATACTGGTGCAATTGCCTTGGCAAAGGAATCCAGATTTCACAAGAGAACCAAGCACATCAAGAGACGCTTCAATTCCATCCGCGATCAAGTCAAGGAGGGAGACATAGAGATTTGCAAGATACATACGGATCTGAATGTTGCAGACCCGTTGACTAAGCCTCTCTCACGAGCAAAACATGATCAGCACCAAGACTCCATGGGTGTTAGAATCATTACTGTGTAATCTAGATTGTTGACAATAGTGCAAGTGGGAGACTGAAGAAAATATGCCCTAGAGGCAATAAAAAAGTTGTTTTTATATTTCCTTATATCATGATAAATGTTTATTATTCATGCTACAATTGTATTAACCGGAAACTTAGTACATGTGTGAACACAGACAAATAGAGTGTCACTAATATGTCTCTACTTGACTAGCTCGTTGAATAAAAGATGGTTATGTTTCCTAACCATAGACATGAGTTGTCATTTGATTAACGGGATCATGTCATTAGAGAATGATGTGACTGACTTGACCCATTCTGTTAGCTTAGCACTTGATCGTTTAGTATATTGCTATTGCTTTCTTCATGACTTACACATGTTCCTATGACTATGAATACCGGAGGAACACTTTGTGTGCTACCAAACGTCACAACATAACTGGGTGATTATAAAGGTGCTCTAGAGGTGTCTCCGATGGTACTTGTTGAGTTGGCATATATCAAGATTAGGATTTGTCACTCCCATTGCCGGAGAGGTATCTATAGGCCCTCTCGGTAATGCACATCACTATAAGCCTTGCAAGCAATGTAACTAATGAGTTAGTTGCGGGATGATGCATTACGGAACGAGTAAAGAGACTTGCCGGTAACGAGATTGAACTAGGTATTGAGATACCGACGATCGAATCTCGGGCAAGTAACATACCGATGACAAAGGGAATAACGTATGTTGTTATGCGGTTTGACCGATAAAGATCTTCGTAGAATATGTAGGAACCAATATGAGCATCCAGGTTCCGCTATTGGTTATTGACCGGAGATGAGTCTCGGTCATGTCTACATAGTTCTCGAACCCGTAGGGTCCGCACGCTTAACGTTCGGTAACGATCAGTATTATGAGTTTATGTGTTTTGATGTACCAAAGGTAGTTCAGAGTCCCGGATATGATCACGGACATGACGAGGAGTCTCGAAATGGTCGAGACATAAAGATCGATATATTGGACAACTATATTTGTACATCAGAATGGTTCCGGGTGAGATCGGGCATATACCGGAGCACCAGGAGGTTACCGGAACCCCCCGGGAGGTATATGGGCCTTATTGGGCCTTAGTGGAGAGAGAGAGAGAGAGATAGGGGCAGCCAGGGTAGGCCGCGCGCCCCCTCCTCCTCTGGTCCGAATTGGACTAGGAAGGGGGGCCCTTTCCTTCCTCTCTCTCTCTCCCCCTTCCTTCTCTCCTAGTCCAACTAGGGAAGGGGGGATCCTACTCCCGGTGGGAGTAGGACTGCCCTTGGGGCGCGCCTAGGAGGCCGGCCCTATCCCCCTCATCCACTCCTTTATATATGGGGGAGGGGCACCCCATAGACACACAAGTTGATCATTGATCTCTTAGCCGTGTGCGGTGCCCCCCTCCACCATAGTCCACCTCGGTCATATCGTCGTAGTGCTTAGGCGAAGCCCTGCGCTGGTAGCTTCATCATCACCGTCATCACGCCGTCGTGCTAACGAAGCTCTCCCTGACACTCTGCTGGAACGTGAGTTCGTGGGACGTCACCGAGCTGAACGTGTGCAGATCGCGGAGGTGTCGTAGGTTCGGTACTAGGATCGGTCGATCGTGAAGACGTATGACTAAATCAACCGCGTTGTCATAACGCTTCTGCTTTTGGTCTACGAGGTTACGTGGACAACACTGTCCCCTCTCGTTGTTATGCATCACTATGATCTTGTGTGTGTGTAGGAATTTTTTTAAAATTACTACATTCTCCAACAATATCTGAATATGCTAGGCTCGTCAAGTTTAACCCGAGTATTCTGCATGTGCAAAACTGGGTGCATACTGAGGGAGAACACTTAGAGCAACTCCAATGGGGTGACCCATTTCGTCCGCGGCCGTCCGTTTGGGTCGGCGCGGACAAAAAAGTCGGCCGAACGCATCGACCCAAATGGACGTGCGTCCGATTTCGTCCGCATGCCGACCCATGCCCGGCCCATTTTTAAGCCGGATTTGCGTTCGCGTGGACACAAGACGGACGCGCGCGCGCTCGCCCTCTTTCCTCACTAGGCCCGCTGGTCGGTGCTACATTGGCCTCTCCACAGAAAACAGCACACCCTCGCCCGCCTGCTTCATCGCCGATGCCGCAGGCCACTTTTTCCGAAAAAAAAGGATACATAGATAGTTCTAGCGTACACAGATAAAAGAAAAGACCAACTACTCGTCGCTTTTCGACTCCGACTCGGTAATGTCCTCCTCTGAGGTCTGAATGTCGGTGGAGAGGCGAGAGATCCTGCGCCCGCTGGCTCGACACGTCGGGAAAATTCATATCCCGACGAGGCTTCAGGAGGCGCCACGTCGTCGCGTCGTGCGCGCGGGCCACGTCCTCTGCAGTGTCGAAGGTGCCGAGGATGAGGCGTTTCTCACCAAACCAGATTTCAGAGGAGAAGGCGCCGGAGCGGTGCTCGCGGACTCCGCAAAAATCCAAAGCGCCCAGGCGGCGCATCGACATGGTGGCGCAGAGGCGGCGAGCTAGTGAGAGGGGGAGAGACGAGTGGGCGGAGGACAGAGTGTGGAGGGAGCACCTTCCTATAACAAGTGTCGGCCGCGGCGCGTGCGCGAACCTTTCCCGTGCGCTGGAGCGCCAAAACCAGCGTGCGCTAGGCCGCTTTCCCCCCGCGCGCTGGAGCGCCAAAACCAGGGCGACGGCATGGCCGCTGGCATGATCTAAAGCGCGCGCGGTCATGAAATGGGTCGGCCCATTGGGCGCACTGCTGACCCAAATCTAAAAGAGGGCGGATGGAGCGCAGGCGGCCGACCCAAACGGACAAAAGGCGGACAAAAACACCATCCGTTTGGGTCGGCCCGTTGGAGTTGCTCTTATACCTTGAAATTTAGTGAGGGATCATCTTATAATGCTACCGCCGTACTAAGCAAAATAAGATGCATAAAGAATAAACATCACATGCAATCAAAATATGTGACATGATATGGCCATCATCATCTTGTGCATTTGATCTCCATCTCCAAAGCACCGTCATGATCTCCATCGTCACTGGCTTGACACCTTGATCTCCATCATAGCACCATTATCGTCTCACCAACTATTGCTTCCATGACTATCACTACCACTTAGTGATAAAGTAAAGCAATTACATGGCGATTCCATTTCATACAATAAAGCGACAACCATAAGGCTCCTGCCAGTTGCCGATAACTTTCACAAAACATGATCATCTCATACAACAATTTATATCTCATCACGTCTTGACCATATCACATCTATACCTGGCCATACCTCGGGCCGGGCCGGGCATCGGGACGGGCCTAGCCAAGCCCGACGCAAAAAACCCAGGCCCAAGCCCGGCCCGGCCCGGCCGTCGGGCCTGTTTTCTGGGCCCGAGCCCGGCCCGAACACGTAAAAGCCCATCGGGCTTCGGGCTGGCCCGGCCCGTCTTTTAGGAAAACGCGAAAACGATGGGCCCGGGCCCGGCCCGGCCCGGCCTTTGGGCTCAAAATCTAGGCCCGAGTCCGGCCCGGGAGCGGCGTCGAGCTGGGTCGGGTCGGGCCGGGCCGTTTGGGTCGGGCTGCCCATGGCCAGGACTAATCACATCACAGCATACCCTACAAAAACAAGTTACACGTCCTCTACTTTGTTGTTGCAAGTTTTATGTGGCTGCTACGGGCTTCTAGCAAGAACAGTTCTTACCTACGCATCAAAACCACAATGATTTTTTGTCAAGTGTGCTGTTTTAACCTTTAACAAGGACCGACCGTAGTCAAACTCGATTCAACTAAAGTTGGAGAAACAGACACCCACCAGCCACCTATGTGCGAGCACGTCGGTAGAACCAGTCTCATGAACGCGGTCATGTAATGTCGGTCCAGGCCACTTCATCCAACAATACTGCCGAATCAAAGTAAGACATTGGTGGTAAGTAGTATGACTATCATCGCCCACAACTCTTTTGTGTTCTACTCGTTCATATGTTACCTACGCATAAACCTGGCTCCGATACCACTATTGGAGAACATAGTAATTCAAAAAAAATCCTACGATCACGCAAGATCTATCTAGGAGATGCATAGAAATGAGACGGGAGAGTGTGTCCACGTTCCCTCATAGACCGAAAGCGGAAGTGTTTAGTAACGCGGTTGATATAGTCGAACAACTTCACGATCCAACCGATCCAAGTACCAAACGCACGGCACCTTCGTGTTCAGCACACGTTCTGCATGATGACGTCCCTCGAGCTCTTGATCCAATAGAGGGTCGAGGGAGAGTTCCGTCAGCACGACGGCGTGGCGGCGGTGTTGGTGATGTGATCCGCGCAGGGCTTCGCCTAAGCACTACGACAATATGACCGAGGTGGTAAACTATGGAGGAGGGCACCGCACACGGCTAAAAAACAACTATTGTGTCTTTGGGGTCCCCCTAGCCCCCATATATAAAGGAGGAGGGGAGGAGGCGGCCGACCTAGGGGCGCGCCAAAGAGGGGAGTCCAACTAGGACTCCCAATCCTGGTTGGACTCCCTTTCCTATTCCAAAGGGGGGAAAGAGGGAAGGGAGAGGAAGAGGAGAAGGAAAGGGGGGCGCGCCCCCCTCCCTAGTCCAATTCGGACTCCCTATTGGGAGGGGGCGCGGCCACCCCTTGTGGGCTGCCTCCCCTCTCCCCTATGGCCCATGCAGGCCCAATATTCCCCCGGGGGGTTCCGGTAACCCCTCTGTACTCCGGTAAAATACTTGAATCACTCGGAACCATTATGATGTCCGAATACAACCTTCCAATATATGAATCTTTACCTCTCGACCATTCCGATACTTCTCGTCATGTCCGTGATCTCATACGAGACTCCGAACAAACTTCGGTAACCAAAACACATAACTCATAATACAAATCGTCATCGAACATTAAGCATGCGGACCCTATGGGTTCGAGAACTATGTAGACATGACCGAGACATATCTCCGGTCAATGATCAATAGTGGAACCTGGATGCTCATATTGGCTCCCACATATTCTAGAAAGATCTTCATCGGTCAAACAGCATAACAATATACGTTATTCCCTTTGTCATCGGTATGTTACTTGCCCGAGATTCGACCGTCGGTATCATCATACCTAGTTCAATCTCGTTACTGGAAAGTCCCTTTACTCGTTACGTAATGCATCATCCTATGACTAACTCAGTAGTCACATTGCTTGGAAGGCTTATTGTGATGTGCATTACCGAGAGGGCCCAGAGATACCTCCCTGATACACGGAGTGACAAATCCTAATCTCGATCTATGCCAACTCAACAAACACCATCGGAGACACCTGTACAGCATCTTTATAATCACCATGTTATGTAGTGACGTTTGATAGCACACAAGGTGTTCCTACGGTATTCGGGAGTTACATAATCTCATAGTTAAAGGAACATGTATAAGTCATGAAGAAAGCAATCACAATAAAAATAAACGATCATTACGCTATGCTAACGGATGGGTATTGTCCATCACATCATTCTCTAATGATGTGATCCCGTTCATCATATGACAACACATGTCTATGGTTAGGAAACTTAACCATCTTTGTTTAACGAGCTAGTCTAGTAGAGGCACACTAG
The DNA here is from genome assembly GCA_032464435.1 of Aegilops umbellulata. Classification (NCBI taxonomy): domain Eukaryota; kingdom Viridiplantae; phylum Streptophyta; class Magnoliopsida; order Poales; family Poaceae; genus Aegilops; species Aegilops umbellulata. The sequence goes on along the minus strand of CP136055.1, from coordinate 309,073,521 downwards.
GGACACTCTGTTTGTCTATGTATTCACACATGTACTAAGTTTCCGCTTAATACAATTCTAGCATGAATAATAAACATTTATCATGATATAAGGAAATATAAATAACAACTATATTATTGCCTCTAGGTCATATTTCCTTCAGTCCGCACGCTTAACGTTTGATGACGATTTGTATTATGAGTTATATGTTTTGGTGACTGAAGTTTGGTCGGAGTCCCGGATAAGATCACGGACATGACAAGGAGTCTAGAAATGGTCGAGAGGTTAAGATTGATATGTTGGAAGGTTATATACAGACACGGAATGGTTCCGAAGAGGTTCAGGGATTTATCGGAGTACAGGGAGGTTATCGGAACCCCCCGGGAAAGTTAATGGGCCTCATGGTCCATAGTCGATAGAGGGAGACAGGCCACAAGAGGTGGCGCGTGCCTCCCCCTGCCCAATCCGAATTGGACAAGGGGTGGGGGAACGACCCCCCTTTCCTTCTCCCTCTCCCCTCTTTCCCCTTCCCCCTCTCCGTTGGAAGGAAGGGGGCCGAATCCTACTAGGAGTGGAGTCCTAGTAGGTCTCCCCCCCCTTGGGCACGCCTCCTCCTGGTCGGCCACCTCCTCCTCCTCTCCTTTATATATGGAGGCGGGGGCACCCCAAAGGCACATCAATTGTTCTCTTAGCCGTGTGCGGTGCCCCCCTCTACAGTTTACTCCTCCGGTCATAGCGTTGTAGTGCTTAGGCGAAGCCCTGCATGGATCACATCACCATCATCGTCACCACGCCGTCGTGCTAACGGAACTCTCCCTCGACCCTCTGCTGGATCAAGAGTTTGAGGGACATCATCGAGCTGAACGTATGCTGAACACGGAGGTGCCGTATGTTTGGTACTAAGATCGCTTGGATCGTGAAGACGTTCGACTACATCAACCGCGTTAACCTAACGCTTCCGCTTTCGGTCTACGAGGATACGTGGACACACTCTCCCCCTCTCGTTGCTATGCATCTCCTAGATAGATCTTTCGTGATTGTAGGTTTTTTTTGAAATTGCATTCTACATTCCCAACACTTTTGATTTTGAATTGTTTTACATATATGGGGCTTGCTTGATGGGTAAAATGACTTATAAGCCATTCAGGGGTCACCCTGAACAAGCGGGTAAATTACTGGAAATAATATATATAGTGATGTAGCGGTCCGATGAGTCCACCAGCGTGTGGTGGGTACTTATAGTTTGTAACCTTCACTGATAATTTTGAGCATATATGTTATATAACTTATACATACTTAATGAAACACAAGTCTGAGACCTTTGTAAAGTTCAAAGAATTTCGTAACGAAGTTGAGAATCATAGTGGCAAGAAGATAAATTTTCTATGATCACATGGCGAAAGCGAATATCTAAGTCATGAGTTTAGCCATCATATAAGTGATCACTGAGTTGTTTCGCAACTTACTCCTCCCGGAACTCCACAAAAGAAATGAAGTATCTAAGAGGCGTAACTGAACCTTGTTGGACATGGTGAGGTCAATGATCTCTTACTGATATGCCTTTATAATTTTGGGGATATCCACTTGGAACAACAACATACACACTAAACAAAGCGCCATCTAAATCTGTTGAGTTGACACCATATGAGTTATGGAATGGGAAGAAACCCAATCTGTCGCATCTCAAGATTTGGGATTGCAAAATTTATGTGGAGCATTTAGCACCAAATAAACTTGATCCAAAATCAGACAAATGTTTCTTTGTAGGTTATCCCAAAGAAACTATTAGGTATTCCTTCTACCACCCATCCAATGACAAAGTGTATGTTGTAAGGAATGGACACTCTCTTGAGAAAGAGTTTGTCGCTAAAGAAGTGACTGGGAGGAAATTATAGCCTGATGAGATTACCAGATCTCCAGTGAAGGTAAGCTAGACTAACGAACCGGAAATTGTTCTGGAAGTTGTCCGTAGAATTGAACTAGAAGTTACTACACAAGTTGTAGAAACTCTACTTAAGCCTGTAACCGAACCTCGTAGGTCAGGAAGAGTTAGGGAACCTCCTGAGTGATTTCATAATGAATTATTCATCTTAGAAGAAGATGAACCTGCGCACTATAGAGAAGCGGTGGCGGTTCCCATCTCAAAAGAATGGCTTAAAGCCATGAAATCTGAAATGGAGTCCTTGTAGGAGAATCAAGTTTGGAACTTGGTTGAGCCTCCAGAGGGTGCCAAACCCATTCAATGTAAATGGATCTTCAAAATAAAAACATACGCGGCTGGTAATCCTACTGTCTATAAAGCAAGGCTGATCATGAAAGGTTTTTTGCAATTATTATGGGACTTTTTTGCCAGTTATGACGAGACATTTTTGCCGGTAGCCATGTTAAAGTCTGGGCGGATTATGATGGCAATTGCTACATATTTTTACTATGATATATGGTAGATGGAAGTCAAAAAAACTTCCCTAAATGGAAATCTCAAAGAGGATGTACACATGATGCAACCAGAAGGTTTTGTCGATCCTAAGTCTGTCGGTAAGGTGTGCAAGCTTCAAATATCAATTTATGGTTTCAAAAGAGCATCGAGGAGTTGGAATCAACATTTTGATGAAATGGTTAAAGAGTTTGGGTTCATTAAGAACGATGAAGAAACTTATGCATACAAGAAGTTTAGTGGGAGCTCTATAGCATTTCTAATCTTGTATGTGGATGAAATATTATCGATCGGGAAAGATGTAAAGTTTCTTAGCACAATAAAAGAAACATTGAAAAGTATGTTTTTGATAGAAGACTTAGGCGAACGAGCTTATATATCGGGCATTAAAAATCTATAGAGATAGATCAAGATGTCTAATTGCACTACGCCAGAACATGTACATTGATAAGGCTTGAAAGATATTAAAAATGGATAACGCTAAGAAAGGTTTTCTCCCAATGTCACATGGCACAACACTTCGCAAGAATCAATGTCCCAAGTCAGTTGATGAGCGCTTGCGAATGATTGAGTTCACATATGCCTTAGCAATGGGGTCTATCATGTATGATATGATATGTACAAGACCAAATGTTTCTTATGCGCTAAGGGCATCTCCAAGAGAAGATGCAAATTTGAGATGTAAAATAGGAGATGTAAAAATTTAGATCTCCAAAAAGTGCTTTTTGCATCTCAAAAAAAGTGCTAACTCCAACAAAATATGTATATTGGAGATGTAAAACAACATCTCCCATAGAATATGCAAATGGAGATATAAAACTATACTTCAACTACTACTTCATTTGAAACCTACACCTCAACATAACAAATTCAACTACTACTTCATTTCAAACATAATTAAATATAGTTCTAATGAATAGGAACATAGCAATTTCAACTACTACTAGTTCAAGGTACTACATTAATTTAGTACTACTACTACTACTTTGAACTACTACTACTTGAACTACTCCTTGTCATCAAAGATCTCGAACTGCTCCCAGAACTCATCCTTGTCCGGGTTGTCACAACCCTAGTCCTCCTCCTTCGAGTCGCCCCATTCCTCCCTCGAGGACTCGACGGGGATCACCTTCGAGAGGCCGGCCTCCCTCTTCCAGAGAACTCCTGCTCGGCCTGCACATACTCCGGATGCTCATGCGCGAACCTCGCCATCGTTGCCTTGTCACTCGCCGGGAGTGATGATAATGGCGGTCCTCTTCTTCTTCGCCTTCTTCGTCGTGATCTCCTCCATGAGAATGCCCCCCGCACGAGCAACTCCGCATCTGCCTAGGTCTCGATCTCTGGGAAGTTGAGGTCCTTCTTCGGCCTCCCGGCATGCCACACCACCACTTCCTAGGCACGTGCAGCCTCGTGGATAGTGGGGTAGGTTCCTAGCCAAAAGCGGTGGTCGGCATCGCTGAACTCCACCCCGGAGTTGCTAGAGGGCTTCGCCCTCACGCCAAAGAAACCCATCTTGCCCCTTGGGGTCTTCCTCGGCGGCATGGCGACGACTAGGGCTGGGCATTCGGTTAGACCGAACCGATCGGTTCGGTGCTTCGGTTACTTTTCAAATTCGGTTTCCCTATTCTGTTGACCGATCGGTGATCTATAAAAGCAATGACCGAGACTTCGGTCCACCGAAAATTCGGTTTGGTCCTCGGTTATGAACGAAGAGAACTGATATTGGAAGGGAAGCAAGAAATCGGGAGACCAATCTCCGGTCTTCGGTACGGTTGGCGCGCAGCTAGCAAATATACATCTCCTGTAGGTGGAGGTGTATATTTGGACCGCGAAGTGTTGTAGTTTACATCTCCGGGAGACGGAGATGTGATTGTTTTTGCATCTGCATCATTTGCTGGAGAAGTGTTTTTTGGCTTTGGAGATGTAAAAGTTAGGTATTTTTACATCTACAATTTCTATTGGAGATGCTCTAAATGTTAGTAGCATGTACCAAAGTGATCCAGTATTGGCTCACTCAGTAGCATTTAAAAATATTCTTAGACTATGGAGGGGATGAAGAACTCCTTGTAAGTGGTTACACCGAGACTAGCTTCATGATTGATATAGATGACTATAAATCTCAATCGGTCTATGTTTTCACTTTTAATGGAGGTGCGGTAGTTTGGAAAAGTTTCAAGAAGAGTATTGTTGTGGATTCTACGGCGGAAACAGAATATATTACAGCTTCAGAAGCTTCAAAGGAGGCAGGTATGGATCAAGAAGTTTCTTGAATATATTGATGTGGTTCCAAGTGCTTTGAATCCAATGGAGCTCTATGTGAAAATTGTGGCCCAGTTGCTCAAGCAAAGGAATCAAGGCTCCACAGGTTTGGCTCTGTCTCCCAGGAGGAAAGTTCTTCTGCGGCGGAAGAGCACAGCACGGCGATTCCACCACCTACGCCTATCAGTCTTATGCAGCGCATTGGAGAATCTCTGGGGATCTCACCGGAGAAGCTCACCGAGGACAAGCTTACGACAAGTCTTGAGGCCGAAGACCAACACAACCATCATGATGATCAGTGAAGCTTGCAGATGTCACTTGGGCGGGAATGTAGTGTCATTCCTTTTTTGTTTTGTTTTATATGTTGGTCGGCCTTTGCTTTTGTGCCAGTGGTCTGAACTCTGCTCTGTTCCTTATGAGCTTATGAGGTGGCTAGTTTATGATATTTTCGTGATCAAAATTAGGTATGTGTCTGAGAAACTATTATCTATCTGTCTGTTTGAACCCGGTGGCAGTTATCTTCTCTGTTATGCAGTGGAGTGGTTTGATTACCCCTTCGAGTTTCTTTATGGATAATCCACGTTTTCTTAATTGGAAAGTTCTATGCTGGAATGTGCGTGGTTTAAACTCTGAGAAACGTCAACGAGACGTCCATGCTAAGATTGAGGAAAGTAATTGCTCCATTGTCTGTCTGCAAGAAACAAAGTGTGAATCTTTTGACCTTAAGTTCATCTGACAATTTTGCCCGCGCAGATTTGATAATTTTGCTTTCGCTCCCTCGCATGGGGCCTCTTGGGGTATTTTAGTTGTTTGGAATTCAGCTATTTTCACTGGTTGTCTCCTAGAAATCCAGCGCTTTGCTGTCGTGGTCTCCTTTACTTCAGTTCACAATTCTGAAGTTTGGAATCTGGTTTCTGTGTATGGCCCATGTGACGGCCCTTTGCGTGATGAGTTTGTTCATTGGCTATATCATCTGCAAATACCCATGGATACTAACTGGATGTTACTGGGGGATTTTAATTTCATCAGATCTTTGGACAACAGGAATTTACCTGGTGGTGATGTGAATGATATGTTTTTGTTCAATGAGATTATTGGTCATCTTGGTTTGCTGGAATTGCCGTTGAAGGGTAGGGCTTATACCTGGTCTAATATGCAGCAGCAGCCTCTCCTTGAACAACTGGACTGATTCTTCACATCTAGTTCTTGGATCTCCTTATACCCGAACACAGTCGTTCACCCGCTTGCCCGTACGGGTTCTGATCACATCCCGTGCTTGGTATCTATTGACACCACCATCCCTAGAGCAAAAGTCTTTCGGTTTGAAAACTACTAGGTGGATTTACCTGGATTTATGGACTGTGTCACGGCCTCATGGAATGCTCCTTTAGCTTGTGTGGGCTCGGCAGCTGCGGTTATTTCAAAAAAATTCAAGCGCCTTAGGAGTGATCTTAAGAGATGGCATATCAATCTCTCCTCCATAAAAAACTTATTCAAAACTGCTCCAAAGTGATTCTATGTTTGGACTCTCTGGAGGAGTGCAGGCCTCTCACAATCCCTGAGTTCAATTTCAGAAAGATAGTTAAGCTTCATCATGAGGATTTGCTTCGGTTGCAATATATTTACTGGAAGCAGCGTTGTACGATTCGCTACATCAAAGTTGGTGAAGAAAACTCCAAAAATTTTCATGCTATGGCGTCTGAGAGGATGCGGAAAAATAGCATTGCTAGTCTGGTTTCTGATGATGGAGTGACTGTTCATGATCATGACCAAATGGCGGGAATCCTTTGGCACTCTTTCAAATCTAGGATGGGCCAATCCAGGGGGATCCGAATGGGCTTCAGTTTGGCTGACCTCATCCAGCCCATAGAGGGATTGCATGATCTGTCGAGGCCCTTTTCACAAGCTGAAATTGATAAGGTTCTGAAGGAACTGCCTACGGATAGGGCCCCTGGGCCTGATGGGTTTAATGGGCTTTTCGTTAAGAAATGCTGGTCTGTTATTCAGAGTGATTTTTTGAAGCTGATTGAGCAATTTGCTGCTGGCTCCCTGAGCTTGGAGGGCATCAATGGCTCCCTGATAACTCTCATTCCTAAAATGATTGCTCCTCAGGGTCCAGGGGACTTTAGACCCATCTCTTTGACCAACACTTGTCTTAAGTTCTTAACTAAGTTGCTTGCTAATAGGCTTCAGTTGGTGATCCTTAAATGTATCCACAAAAATCAGTACGGTTTCCTGAAGTCAAGGTCCATTCAAGACTGTCTGGCTTGGGCCTTTGAGTACATCCACCAGTGCAAACAATCAAAGAGACCTATTTTGATTTTGAAGTTGGATTTTGCTAAGGCTTTTGATACAATAGAGCATGAAGCAATTTTGTTAATCCTGCAGCAGAAGGGTTTTGATGTCAAATGGCTAGCTTGGGTTAAGGAAATCCTATCTTCTGGCTCTTCTTCGGTTTTGCTAAATGGAGTGCCAGGCAAGCAATTCCAGTGCAAGTGTGGTGTTAGGCAAGGGGACCCACTATCTCCTCTACTCTTTGTAATAGCTGCCGACCTTCTGCAATCAGTTGTCAACAAAATGCTGGCTGATGGAATCCTCAACTTGCCAATTCCCTCCCATGATCCACATTTTCCAATCATCCAATATGCTGACGATACTATTTTATTAGTGCCAGCAGTGGACTCCCAGCTTATTGCTCTCAAGGAAATGTTGGATGTTTTCTATGCTTCAACTGGCCTCAAAGTGAATTTCCAGAAATCCACAATGGTGCCCCTTAATGTTGACGATGAGGAGGCCGTTAGGCTTGCGGCTGTGTTTGGCTGCTCTTTGGGGACACTTCCTTTCACATACCTAGGTCTTCCCTTGGGAACTACTAAGCCAAGGATTATTGATCTTATGCCTTTGGTAGATAGGATGGAAAGGAGGCTTTCTGCTAGCTCTGCCATGCTGAATCAAGGATCCAGGCTCCAGTTATTGACCTCTGTGCTGTCCTCTATGCCTATATATTTTCTCTGCACTCTGGACATCCCAATAGGTATAATTAAGCAACTCGAACGAATTCAACGACAGTGTCTCTGGCGTGGCAACTCAGACACACCCAAACAATCCCTCGCAGCATGGGAATTGGTCTGTAGGCCCAAGGATAAGGGCGGTCTTGGCATTATTAACCTTCATCTTCAGAACCAAGCCTTACTCATAAAGCATCTTCATAAGTTTTTTAATAAGGAAGATATCCTGTGGGTCTCTCTTGTTTGGAACTCTTACTATGATGGTGTTGTTCCTCAGGCCACGGTGTTGTGTGGCTCTTTCTGGTGGAGGGATGTTTTCAAGTTGGCTGATTCTTACAGAGCAATTTCTTCGGCCACTGTGAATCAGGGTGACTCAATTTTGTTCTGGTCTGACAGCTGGATCGTCCACAACTCTAACAGACCACTTCGGGACCGTTTGCCTCACCTTTTCTCCTTTGTAAAGGATGATAAGATCTCGGCCATGGATTTCTTGGATACTGAGGATGCGGCATCAATGTTTCATTTGCCAATCTCTAGCAATGCAGCTTCTGAACTTGAACACCTCCTTCATTGGGTCACTATGCTACATAGAAATGCTGTTGTTCCTGACGTCTGGTCTTGGCCGTCGAAGGCTGGTTACTCTGCCAAGAGCTTCTACACCATAATGCACACACATCTTCCCACAATTACACCCTGTGTCTGGCTTTGGAGAAGCTCATGCACAATGAAGATCAAGGTTTTTGGATGGCTGCTCTTTTTTGATCGTCTGAACACTTGCGACATGCTTCTCCGGCGACATTGGAGGTCTGATCAAGAGGATAATAACTGTGTCATTTGTCCTGCCAAACCCTATGAGGATAGGCTTCATCTTTTTTTCAATTGCAACTTCAGTCAACGGGTTTGGTCTTATCTCCAGATTGTTTGGTCTGGAGGTCAGGATGTGACCTCCTGCCTGTTGCACGCCAAGAGGTGTTTTCAACAGCCTTTTTTCTTTGAGGTCATGCTCACGGCGGCTTGGTGCATTTGGACTACGAGGAATGGCAAGATCTTCAGATCAGAGAGGGCCTCTTTTGGGGTGTGGAGGGGAAAATTTATACATGATATCAACTTGCTGTATCATAGAGTGAGGGAGAGTGTTAAGCCTGCTTTCTTAGCCTGGGTTAATAATCTTCCTTAGTTTACTGTAAATGGTTTTACTGTATTTTGTAACATAGGTAAGTACATAAGTCTCTCCTCTGCTTTTTTCTTAAGTTTGTACATATGTGGACCTCTATTCTTTTATATATTTGAATAAAAGACTGTGGAGCTTTTGCTTCACGGTAAATAGTCAAAAAAACACCAGATATATCAAATGCAAGTATCACATCATCCGACAGCATGTCGAGAAGGGTTTGGTGTAAGTACTCAAGATTCACATAGATTTGAATGAGTCAGACCCAGATGAAGCCTCTACGTACCACGAGCAAAACATGACCAACACCGTATAGCCATTGGTGTTAGAGAAGCTATGTAACTATATTATTGACTCTAGTGCAAGTGGGGGTATGTTGGAAATATGTCATAGAGACAATAATATTGGTATTGTTTATTTCCTTGTTTATAATTAAGATTTTATATTGTATGCTATAAGTGTTGTGATTCTTGAATATGTGATTTAGAGGAAAACTCAGATGCACGTGTAGGATGATAAACGGTAAAAACATGATTCCTAGTCTTGCCTCTAGAACTAGCTCAAGTGTTGTGTGATTATCACGTTTTCCTTATCATGGGTATTTGGTTAAATGTAACAAGGATACCAAACAACACTGAGAATATGATGTTAGAAGAACGATCATATTGAATTGACCCAACTTGTTTATTATACTTTGACATGTAATCATTACAAGTCTATTGATATAACATAGAGAGTTAATGTATTCTTTAGTTGAGAGTATCGTGGTCACTTCGTACCAAGAAATAGACGTTGGAGTTGCTCAAACATCATCTGTAACACGATGATCATAACGACAACTTTCAGGTTCATTGGGAAGTGTGACAAGGGGCTAGATAGCTCAAGAGTGGGATTTGCTCCTCCTACAATGGAGATATATTATTAGGGACCCCTTGGTGTGATGGCATCCATCATCATCTGGCCAGAAATAGGTGACTTAATCATAGGGATGCCGGAACATGTAAAACGAGAAAGAAGAACAAAACTAATAACGGGGAGGCCGGTATAATGAGCATGAGAATGTCTCAAGCGGATATGGATAGATCTCACCTTGGGTATTGTGAAGTATCAGGAAGGAAAGGGAATAACATATGATAACCAAAGGTTCACTCTAATGAACATTAGAGTATTCATAGGGGTCAATATGGATGTCCACGGTTCCGCTATCGACCATTGAATGAAAGGGAGTTTCGTTCATGTCTATATTTAACCGAACCTATAGGGTCACGTGCTTAAGGGAATTACAACATGTTGAGTGTTAGTGGAGTGAGAGTTATGAGAGAATATTCTTGGAATAGTTTTGAGAGAAACCAGAAACGTTTCAGGGTTACCAGAAGAGTTTCAGGGTTTACCGGGTAATACCGGGAATTGATATATAGGTGGAAAATGTTTATGTAGACTTTAAATAAATGATTAAAGGTTCTAATATTGATTAGGAGGCTTTTAGAATTTATTTAATATCCATGCGCCAAAGAAAATACAATAGGGCCTCACTAGTGGAGAGTTATTGGACCCTAAGTCCCAATAACAAGTGGGGTGCCGCCTATCTTGTATGACAAGCTAGACGGGCCCGAATTGGATAGGAACGAGAAATCCTCCTCCACTAGGCCATCACACCAAGGAGTGGAGTCGTCCTACCTTGTGTGGCGCCCCGTCCCCTCTCCCTACACCTATAGATACTAGATGATTTTGCCCCTTGAGACACCGAAGTTTTCGAGCCTCCTTTAGTTCTAGTTCTAATCTAGAGTTGAACTAATTAGAGCTACACCTAGTTCTCTCTAATACTTGTAATAGAGAAGCCATGTGTGGATCTCTTCTTCTCCATCTAATCAACCCGCGATGATTAGCTCTGGATAGCGAAGCGCTAGCGGACCATGAAACTTGTACGCCTGCAATCCGTAGAGAGGTCGTGATTTCAGTCTTCGATTCGGGGGATCATTCTTGAACGGTTCAAGGGACTTCATCAACGATCTACACCAAGTCTTCTTCCGTTGCAACTCGAAGTTGGTAATGATCCGATCTAAAACCCTAATGCTTCTTCATAGTGTTCCCGGGATCATGATCGGAGGGCGATTTTTTTTGTTTTCTACTATGTTCCCAATAGGGAGCTCTCTCAAATCTGTCATGGTTGTGCACACTTGGAGAGCAGAGAACTTCGGCCACATGATACGTCTCAAATATATCTATAATTTTTTATTGTTTCATGCTATTATCATACCACTTTTACATATTTTCTGAAATATTTTATATTATCTTATTTGGACTAACTTATTAATCCAGTGCCAAAGGCCAGTTCATGATTTCTATTGTTTTGGGTCTTTAGGTGAAAATTTCACGGAGTTGGAATGACCTAAAAAAATTTTGTGAAATTTTTATGGAATAAAAGACTCCCTTAGCCATAAGACGAAGACCGGGAAGCCACGAGGGCCCCATGCTTCCACCTAGCATGGACAGGGCTCCACCTACGTGGGATACCCGTGTGGGAGCTCGCTAGGTCGGTTGAGGCCCTTCTTTCGCCATAAGAAAGCTAATTAGGGGGGAGGCCATGTTAAAGCTGTAGACTAATCGGAGTTTCGGATCCTCGGATATTTAAGAAATGTTGCTCGCAATCAGAAACAAAACCGAAATAGAGAGGATAACAGAGAAACTTATAGAGATAGATATCCAATCTTATGGAGAGAAACCTCTCCACGTCTAGGGGGAGAGTCCGAGGAAGGATAAGAACGAGGGGGGTCTCCGTCTCTCTCCGGTGGCGTCGGAGCACCGTCGGGGGAACCATCGCCGCCGCCATCTTCTTCATCAACTTCAGAGGCTTCGTCAATAGCTTCCCTCCCTCTCTATTCAGCGGAGCACTCTCCCGGAACCGCTATAATCTCTACTCAATGATTTGTTGCATCTCGATTATGTTTGAGTAGTCTCCTTTTGTCCTATGGGTTAAGTGTGATATGTTGTGGTTGATTTCAGTTATATGTTATTATGATGATGTCCTATTGTTCCCATCATTTGCGCACACGTGTGGGATCACAGTCGTAGGGTGTTGTAATATGTGATTGATTTTCTTATGATAGGTTGCAGGAGTGACATAAACCTAAACCCTAGTTTGTGAGTTGTTGCACAGGGGACAAAAGGGGGCCTTGGATCTTAACTTAATGAACATGTTAGTATTTGTGGATGCTTGCTAATAGTTCCAGTCACAAGTACTAGTAGTCAATGGAGTTTGCTACATGTTAGCATAGATCTCTTCCACGTAAAAAACTGCAATAGATAGTTATCATGTTAGTTTCATATCCAATTACCTAAGGACAATCCTTTACTTTACCGAGACGCCCACAAAATTGCCTAGGGTTGGTGTAATTTTAACTGTTAGATCAAATTAAGTGATCCTAATCATGCGGCTGTTATTGGTCCGTGTTGTTATGTGTAGGTGAGACCAGATGCTCTTAACTATGAATATGTTTGCTTGATTAGTAGTGATAGAGATTAATAATGCCGGCCAGTCTCTTTGCATAAAATTCTATCAATTTATATATGTTCGTGAGTTGCAAGAATCACAAGCCAAGACACCAACAAAAGGAGAAGGATGTGGTATAGGTCTTGTTTACCCTAGAGAAACGAAGAAATAATCTTAGCAATTTAGCGTGAAAGTAGCGCATACATATACGACCAGTGAAAGCTGATTTTTTTTGTACTAAAAAACTCCTAAAAGAAGTGAATAGGCTGCCAAATTGGTCTTTAAAGAGAATGCATTATTAATTCAATTTTTTAAGAGAAAAGGCAAGCACGCTAATTGATTAGTTCATACTGATATGCATTTTTCTATACCTCACTGTGTGGGTTGCCGGCGGGTGGGAAAAAATGATGAAAAGGTCTCCACGGAATTCTTTTTTCTCGTGGGGGTGGCATTGTTGTCCTGTTGCGCTGATGGACGTTTCAATGGACATGTTAATTTTTCTTGGGAAGTATTTGTGGCCGGGGCGCCGGCCCAAGCGTTGGGCCGGTCGCACGCGCGTCGTCTGATGCGCCAGATCGGACACTCGCGCTCCCTCCGCAGCCGCACTCGCGTCCACGTGATGGCCGGGTCCACACACCGCTTTGGCCGCATTGTTATCCCTTCGCTCGCGTCGCCTCCTCCATTCTCCACCATTCGTTTTGCTTTTTCCCATCCACTCCCGCTTCTTGCTGCTGCACGGTGGCGACCCAACACGGAGATGCGAGATTTTGGTGGCCAAGCACCGGCGATCGGCGCGGTGTAGATGCCACGGCGTGCTTTTGGTGGCCGGAGCTGAGCGGGGCTGCAACCACGACGGTGCTGCAACTAGCGCTCGTTGCCATGGCCGCCCGCAGCTGATTTGCGCTCCTCTTCATGGCCGCCCCAGCAAGTTTTTTGCTACAACCATGTTTTCTTTTGCTAGAACTAACCCATGTTTTTGCTACCACCACTCACCCCAAAATCTGCTCGCGTGGTGATTTTTCTTGGAACCGGCGAACCATTTTGCTACAATTGTTTTGAGTTTTTGTTATTACCGTTGTTTTGCGGATTTTTTGCTACATCCATCTCCATGACATTGCATGTTTCTTTCAGTCGATTTTTGCTACAACCATACTTTGATTTGCTGGAACCAAAGACAATTTTTGCTACAACCGTATATTCATTTTGCTGGAACCGAAGACAATTTTTGTACATACACCCACGGCGGCGACGGCTTTTCTTTGCTGCAACCGTCTCGGATTTTTGCTACTACCGGAGACGCCATTTGCTACTACCAGAGTCTTGCTGGAAGCATCAGGAGTTTTTGCTACCACTTCTAGTTTTTTTTTTTGCTGAACCAGCCTAAAAATTGCTACCACCGTCTTCGATTTTGCTAGAACCGGTATTTTTTTTATTCGCCGGCGGCAGTGAAGGCGGGTCGTGTTTTGCTTCGCCAGCGGCAAGCAGGGGCAGCGGTGGTCCAAACGAGGGCAACACGGGCCAGCGTGCAGGATCCCGCGCGGCGGCGGTGTTCCCTTTTTTTCCCGTGGGGTAGACGACGAAAGGGGATGCGGTGCGGGACAGATCTGACGGTTACGCACTTCCAAATCGAACGATGCTGGGTGGACCAGCCGAAACTTGTGCCGGTGCGCCGGCTCAAAGTACTGCCCATTTTTCTTCCATTATAGCGCATGGTCATGTGTGCTAGTATATAGTATAACATTGTGCTAGAGTTAGTATAAAGTTAAGACACTTATAAAAAAATATACAAGTAGAGGGTATCTGTTGATAGTCAAACAAGTACGGGGCGCCGTTTGATAAATTATCCACGCGTTCAGTTTGACTTCGATTAATTTGTGGGACACCTACCGAAAGTCCGTGTGCTTATCGCAGACTAGTAGGCTAGAGCACCGGCAAACACTACGCAGAATGGTGGAGGACCAAAGAATCAAAGTGGAGGTTCTCAAAGAGAGGAAAAAAAAAACAATCAAAGTGGAGCGAATTATTGGCCACACTGACCGTGAGTCCGTGACATTGCATCCCGCGATCTGGCTATCTGCTTTTGGTTTATTCATGCGTTGTGCAACGGTACAAGAGCTTTGATCGGTCCAATCTACTTATTCGTCGAATTATTGGCCACACTGACCGTGAGTCCGTGACATTGCATCCCGCGATCTGGCTATCTGCTTTTGGTTTATTCATGCGTTGTGCAACGGTACAAGAGCTTTGATCGGTCCAATCTACTTATTCGTCATGGCCTGTCGCCCTGTGCCTGTTGGCTGTTGCTCTCGTTCACTGTCCAGATTGATGCCTTCCCCACGACGAAATGTCCTAGATAAGCTTAATTATGCAGTGCAGGAGATTATTCCGTCAGATGTCCACATTTCCTTTTGAAACCTCCATTAGTACTGCAGTATTATAGTTCCTGTCCTGCCCTTGGGACTCACTGAACCTGACCACCGATGGTAGCTGAATATATACTAATTTGTTTGAGAGGAGTATTAATTAACTAAGTATGTACGTATGAGTGTAGGCGCACAAACTAGTTACGCAAAGCTGGTAAGTTGCAGCAAAGTACTGGAGTATGATCTATCAACTGTACCGTAATTATAAAATAGACAGGCGGCGAATAGTCGCATTTTCTTAGGAAAAGGTGGCGATTCCATCGGCGAAATATCTGGATGAGCTATGACGAGCGAGAGATAGACAAAGAGAGGAGCAGAAAGTCGTTCCAACATGTCGACATGGAGAACACGACGACTCGCTTGGGGTGGATCTCTCGATGAGATTCTGGCAGATGGGTCCAGGACTAATAATGCAGACCGGTGCGGAAGAGATAGGGTTTGGC
Source organism: Aegilops umbellulata (assembly GCA_032464435.1). Classification (NCBI taxonomy): domain Eukaryota; kingdom Viridiplantae; phylum Streptophyta; class Magnoliopsida; order Poales; family Poaceae; genus Aegilops; species Aegilops umbellulata. The sequence goes on along the minus strand of CP136055.1, from coordinate 309,058,314 downwards.
CACCGTGGGGTTGAGATGCTGACCCTTTGCTTCGATACCTTGGGATGAAAGGGAACAGCACCTAAAATGAAATTGACAGGCGCCGGTAAACAGCACCTAAAATGAAATTGACAGGCGCCGGTAAGTATGGAGCAGCGAATGGCTACTGAATTTATATATTGTGGTCTCTACAGGATCGAACAAATCACTGGGAGTTTGCTGCCGATGTGCGGCACCACCGGCGTGTCCTTTTAAATTTGAACAACATACAGTCCACAGCTGCACGTATACCATCATCGTTACGAATTGTATCTGCTTATACTACTCCCTCCGTCCAAAAATACTTGTTATTAAAATAAAAAAATGTATCTAAAATTAAAATACATCTAGATACATCCCCTTTTATTCATTTTGATGACAAGTATTTCCGGACAAAGAGAGTACATTTTGTAGGAAATATCAATACATTTTTTATTAGACTAATCCACAAGTAAATGAAAAGCATAACAAATACGGCATGCATGTGAGCGCGTACAATACAGATAAACGAAACGTCTATGTACAACATGTACTGTTAGCACATGCACGATTAAATGAGGGATGAACAGATCATACCCTCCGATTGGTCAGGCCAACGCGGCGGCAGCCTCGCCGGCGTCCGTGGCCTTCTTCTTGGTGGCGGCGTCTTCAACCATGGTGTCGATGCAGGGGAAGTAGTGGAAGCAGAGGAGGAAGGAGACGGGGATGGATCGGGAGCAGTCGCGTCGAGACGCTCCTCAAAAATCTTATTGTCGTTCTCCCGTGCAGGATCTCGAATGGCAGGGTTCTGGAGGCACCTGCTCTCCCGACCAACCGTGCGCGCGGTCGTCGAGATGGGATCGTCGGAAACAGCACGGAGTGAGGAACAGTAGATGACGGCTAGGGTTACGCAAGAGGGAGTGGGTGAACTGAACTAGGTCACTCCACTGGCCAACACCTTCTTATATAGGCCATCGAGCACGAAGTCGTAGGCCTGGGCTTAGGCCCACGACCGAGTCGACGCACTCCCGGAAAGGGAGTCGTCGTTCCCGGAGAAGGGTCACACACCCGTGAAGGGAGTCGACGTATCCCGGAAACGCAACCAGCCCACGGTCCAACCTCTCGAAGAGTGGCGCATCTATTAGAGACTCGTTAATTAATCCCAGACTAATTAACCGTTCTTGACTGGCAAAAATAAGCTTCGGCTCGTTGCCGCAACCCGCGGCGCGCGCGCGTCGATGAGGCAAGGCGGGTAGCGGCGGAGGAGGAGCGCGCACGTACCACTCATCTTCCCAAGCTCCCTATGGCAAGTGATAGGGCAGCCTTTATAAAGGGGTCTCAACTCTCCTCAACTAGCAAGGTGGTACTAAACTTCGCACCACCTACCATATACCTACATGGGCCTCAAGATTAACCAGGAATCGTTGTTCATATGGGCCCAAGGCCCATCTATGATTCGACGATCCCCACCAGATTTTGAGGCACATAAGTTTGTCAATTGTTCCAAACAATGTTTGATATACCCGAATTTTCAGTGAAGACTATTAAGTTGAACTTCCACCTAGAGCAACAAGATTAGACTTCTTCACAACGGAACAATGGACTATGCCTTAAATTGTCAGTTTGGCGTGCAGAACTTTCGCCCATTGTCAGCTGATACGTGGCTGCCAAAGGCTAAACCCCATGGGTGGAGCTTATTAGTCATACTCCTTACCTTCTCATGAGCTTCCTATAGATTACCCAATCTCATAGACCGTGATCAGCAGTTGGGCTCACATAGGTATGCTCCTTCAAAGAATGTTCTGTAGGATAGCATCTTGCTTACACAAGCTTTGGAACACATTAAGACAAAAGGTCAACCTGCCTTATAGATTACGAGAATATTGCATCTCCAATGGAGTGGGTTAGTAAGGATACTCTCCTGAGTTGACCGCTGGATTATTTTCACAGTTCCTAATGGGATCTCCGATCACATAGGTTGGGTTATCCCCCATGGCAACTTACGCGGGTCTCATGCCCATCTCCCTCAATGCACTTTCTATCATAATTCATGATAGCCCTTTCGTAAAAGGGTCTGCCAGATTTCTAGCAGTGTGAATATAATCCAGCGGTATCACTCCGGAGTATCTTGATTTTCTGACAGATTTTAATCTTCTTCTTATGTGTTTTGTGGATTTCATGTTATCCTTTGAACTCTTAGCCTTGGCAATCACTGTTTGATTGTCACAGTTTATAAGGACAGTCGGGACTGGTTTATCAACCACTGGCAAATCCATCAAAAACTCTCGAAGCCATTCTACTTCGACACATGATGTGTCTAATGTTGTAAGTTTTGCTTCCATAGTCGATCTTGTTAAGATCGTCTGCTTGCAAGACTTCCAGGAAACAACACCACCACCAAGTGTGAAGACATATCCACTTGTGGCTTTCATTTCATCATCATCAGATATTCAATTCAAATCACTATGCCCTCAAGTATCGCCGGGTAACCAGAATGGCGAGTTCCATAGTTCATAGTACCTTGCAAATAACGCATGACTCACTCAATAGCATGCCAGTGCCCAACAACCGGATTGGAAACAAACGGGCTCAGTTTGCACACAACAAATGATATGTCGAGCTGAGTAGCACAAGCTAGGTACATGAGTGAACCAAACACTTAAGAATATCTCGATTGATCTACAGGCATGCCTTCGAAGTTTCAGATCCGCACGCTAGGATCACATTGTGTTGCAGAAGGTTTGTAGTCTGAATATCCAAAAGCTCAAAATCTTCTCAACATAGTTGGATTGCAAAAGTGTAATTCCACCCTCAGCATATGCCAGTAGCTTGATATTCAAGATAATATCAGCCACACCCATGTCTTTCATCTCAAAGTTATGAGATTGAAAAGCCTTGACCTCCTCAATGACTTTGAGGTGGGTCCCAAATATCAGTATGTCATTGACATATAGACACAGTATAACTCCTTCGCCCCCACCATGCATAGCGGTAGTATACACATTTGTCAGCTTCATTAACAACAAAGCCATTAGATGTCAAAGTTGTATTAAACTTCTCGTGCCATTGCCTAGGTGCTTGTTTCAGGTCGTACGAAGATTTCACTAGCTTGCACACCGTTCTTTCCTGACCATTTACTACAAAGTCATCTGGCTGTTGCATGTAAATTTCCTCATCTAGCTCTCCATTAAGGAAAGCCATCTTAATGTCCATTTTATGAACGAGAAGACCATGCGAGACAGCCAAGGAGAGTAACACTCGAATGCTTGTTGGTCTAGCCACATGTGAGTAAGTACCAAAGAAATCTTCATCTTCTTTCTAGGTATAACCCTTGGCCACAAGCCTAGCATTGTACTTGTCAATAGTACCATCGGGCCTAAGCTTCCTTTTGAACACCCACTTACATATCAATGGTTAGCAACCATAAGGACGATAAGTGATTTCCCATGTCCCGTTTGCCAAGATGGAATCCCTCTTGCTATGGATTGCATCCTTCTAGTAGTCAGCATCCGGAGATGCATTATCTTCTGAATTGGAACTGGGAGTGTCATCATCCATGAGGTATACGAGGAAATCATCACCAAAGGACTTTGTAGTCCTCTGTCTCTTGCTCCTCATAGGAGCTTCCTCATCATCCTCCGTGAAACTTTCATCACTTTTGTGCTCATAATATTCCATCGGAATGGCAGGTTCAGGAGCCTCATCAGATTCCAGTCTAGAGGTGCTTTGCATATCTCTCATGGGAAAAATAACCTCAAACAATGTAGCATCTTTAGACTCCATGATCGTACCGACCTTCACATCATGTTCATCAGATTTCACCACCAGAAATCTATAGCCGGCACGATGTTGGGCATAGCCTAGAAAAACTCAGTCCACCGTCTTTGGTCCCAACTTACGCTTTTTGGTTGTCAGCACATTGACTTTTGCCAAACAACCCCAAGTGCGCAAGTAAGAGAGTGTAGTTCTTTTCTTTACCCATTTCTCATATGAAGTAGTCTCATTATCCTTAGTGAGAACTTTACTTAGGACATGACATCATGTCAATACAACCTTCCCCCACCATGCCTTGGATAAACCTGATGTATCTAACATGGCGTTTACCAAATCTGTTAGAGTACGATTTTTCTGGCTGGAAACCCCGTTTGACTAGGGTGAGTAGGGAGGCGTCCTCTCATGAATAATACCATGTCCCGCATAGAATAAATTGAACTCGTTAGAAAATTACTCTCCACCACGATCAAACCGAACTCGTTTTATTTTATTTTCAAATTGGTTCTCAACTTCTGCCGTATAGATTTTATAGTAGTGTACAGCCTCGTCCTTAGTATTTAACAAATACACATAGCAGAATCTAGTGGAATATTAACGTCGTGAAATATTTCTTTCTACCTTTAGTCAACATACCATTTATCTAGGTGTCTCTCCTTCACAAGCTTGTGAGGCTTACGAGGTTGCTTTGCTTGCACACATGAATACCATTTAGAGCCTTTGGATAAAGTGAAACTCAGGATTAAATCCATCTTAGCTAGCAGTGTCATACAACCAAAATTTATGTGACAAAGACGTGAATGCCAAACCTCAGATTTGTTCACATTAGAATGAATTTGGTTCATGACTTTATTACAGAAATCCTCGAGGGAAAGGTAGAAAAAACCACTACAATCATATCCTTTCCCAACAAACATTCCATATCAAGGTACGACTACTTTACTAGACTGAAATACTAACTTGAACCCTTCTTTACATAGAAGGAAGACATTAACGAGATTCTTCTTGATGGCGGGGATACATTGCACATTCTTCAGTTGCACAATATTTCCCAAAGTAAACTTCAGATCTACCATACCAACACCAAGAACAGAAGCATGTGAGCCATTCCCCATCAGGACGAAGCAATCTCGTGTGACCTGGTGGGAACGAAGTGTTGGAAATATGCCCTAGAGGCAATAATGAATTGGTTATTATCATATTTCATTATTCATGATAAATATTTATTATTCATGCTAGAATTGTATTGACCGGAAACTTAAATACATGTGTGAATACATAAATAAATACTAAGTCCCTAGTAAGCCTCTACTAGACTAGCTCGTTGATCAAAAGATGGTTAAGGTTTCCTAACCATAGACATGTGTTGTCACTTGATAACGGGATCATATCATTAGGAGAATGATGTGATGGACAAGACCCATCCATTAGCATAGCATATGATCGTTCAGTTTATTGCTACTGCTTTCTTAATGTCAAATACATATTCCTTCGACCATGAGATCATGCAACTCCTGAATACTGGAGGAATACTGAGGGAGTCCTGGATTAGGGGGTGTTCGGATAGCCGGACTATACCTTCTGCCGGACTCCAGGATTATGAAGATATAAAGTTGAAGACTTCGTCCCGTGTCCGGAAGGATCTTTTCTTGGCGTGGAAGGCAAGCTAGGTGTGCGGATATTCAAGATCTCCTACCAATGTAACCGACTCTGTGTAACCCTAACCCTATCTGGTGTCTATATAAACCGGAGGGTTGTAGTCCGTAGGACAACCATCATCATACACAATCATACCATAGGCTAGCTTCTAGGGTTTAGCCTCCTTGATCTCGTGGTAGATCTACTCTTGTACTACCCATATCATCAATATTAATCCAGCAGGAGTAGGGTTTTACCTCCATCGAGAGGGCCCGAACCTGGGTAAAATAAAGTGTCCCTTGTCTCCTGTTACCATCCGACCTTGACGCACAGTTCGGGACCCCCTACCCGAGATCCGCCGGTTTTGACACCGACATTGGTGCTTTCATTGAGAGTTCCTCTATGTCGTCGCTTTTAGGCCCGATGGCTCCTTTGATCATCAACAACGATGAGGTCCAGGGTGAGACTTTCCTCCCCGGACAGATCTTCGTCTTCGGCGGCTTCGCTCTGCGAGCCAATTCGCTTGGTCATCTGGAGCAGATCGAAAGCTACGCCCCTGGCCATCAAGTCAGGTTTGGAAGCTTAAACTACACGGCTGATATCCGCGGAGACTTAATCTTCGACGGGTTCGAGCCACAGCCAAGCGCGCCGCGCTACTGCGAGGGGCATGATATAGCTCTGCCTCCGAATAGCACCCTGGAGGCCGCACACGCTCCGGCCCCGATCTCTGATCCGGAGCCCGTTGCATTCTCTGAGGATGAACGGTTGGACGTCACCTCGGGGGCTGCGATCTCAAAGGCGATCGAGCCGAACGCCAGCCCCGTACTCCGCACGGCCCAGGACTCCAAGGAGTCGGACTCTTCTCCGAACTCCGAGCCTTCTGCGCCCCCGCCGATCGAATCTGATTGGGCGCCTGTAATGGAGTTCACCGCCGCGGACATCTTTCAGTGCTCACCTTTCGGTGATATCCTGAACTCTCTCAAGTTTCTCTCTTTATCAGGAGAGCCCAGGCCGGATTATGGTCTGCGAGGTTGGGATTCGGGCGACGAAGAAATTCAAAGCCCACCCACCACCCACTTAATAGCCACTGTCGACGATTTAACCGACATGCTCGACTTTCGGATCCGAAGACTTCGACGGTATGGACGACGAAGATGGAGACGAACAGGAACCAGCACCTATAAGGCGCTGGGCCACCACCACACCTAATGATGTATTCATGGTGGATACCCCTAAGGGAAACGACAACGAGGAAAAAGGGGACGAAAAAAGGGACAAACCCTCCGAAAAGCAATCAAAGCGGCGACGAAAACGCCGAGCCAAGCCCCGCCTCGATCAAGACCCAGCCATAGAGCAGGATGAGCCGGTAGACGACGAGCGCGCCTCAGAGCAACCGTCCGAACAGGGCAACTCGGACAGAGAGGACAGACAGCCCTCCCCCGGCCATAACAGAACTCCGGACGATCTCACACCGGATAAAACCACGGAGCAGAAGAATCTCCACGAAAGGCTCGTTGCTACAGCACGCAGCCTGAAGAAGCAGAAGCGGAAGCTAAAGACGGCGGAAGATGCACTCAGAATAAGATGGAGCAAGGTAATCAAGACCGCAGACAAATACGGCGGCAGCCACCGCACTAAAAGCTATCCAAAGAGAAAACTACTGCCCGAATTCGATCAAGAGGCCCTAGAGCCCTCGCATTCGAAAAATAAAAAAGCCACACGGTCGGATAGGCGACCACACGGCCACCACAAAACGGCAAACGGCGCCGCATTCAATACGGCATGCGACCCAATTAGAGACTCGCATCATGGCCCAGCCAGGTCCATTTACGGGCCAAGAAAGCAAGCTCTCGCAAGCAATGCAAAAAAGCCATCATCAGAATCCGGCACACCCAAATACAGGGGCGCCGCACACCCCCTATGTTTCACCGATGAGGTCCTGGAATATGAATTTCAAGAGGGATTCAAACCCGTCAACATAGAGGCGTACGATGGAACAACAGACCCCCGGAGTCTGGATCGAGGATTATATCCTCGACATACATATGGCTAGAGGAGACGATCTCCATGCCATCAAATATTTACCCCTTAAGCTTAAAGGGCCAGCCCGGCACTGGCTTAAAAGCCTTCCCGAAAACACAATTGGAAGTTGGGAAGAGCTCGAGGACGCTTTTCGAGCAAATTTTCAAGGAACCTACGTCCGCCCTCCGGACGCAGACGATCTCAGTCACATAACTCAACAGCCCAGAGAATCAGCGCGACAGTTCTGGAACAGATTCCTTACTAAAAAGAATCAGATAGTGGATTGTCCGGACGCCGAAGCCTTAGCAGCTTTCAGGCATAATGTCCGAGACGAATGGCTCGCCAGACACCTCGGCCAGGAAAAGCCAAGAACAATGGCCACACTCACAAGCCTCATGACCCGCTTTTTGCGCAAGAGAGGACAGCTGGCTGGCACGATGCAGCCCCAGTGACCCAAGTACATCCGAAATCAGGGATGGAAACGGAAAACCGCGACGAAATAAGGATCGTCGCCGAATCAAAGGAAAAAGTCCGAAGAGCGCGGCAGTCAATGCCGGATTCAAAAGCTCGCGGCAAAATAAAACAAAACCACCCCCTCGGCATAACAGGGATGATCCGTCCAGCTTAAATAGAATCCTGGGCAGAATATGCCAGATACATAGTACTCCTGGGAAGCCTGCCAATCACACCCATAGAGATTGTTGGGTTTTTAAACAATCCGGACAGCTTAACGCCGAACACAAGGGGCTCGACACACCAAGTGAAGAAGAGGACGAACCCCAAAGGCAGAATACCAGGAAACAAAAGAACTTCCCGCAAGAAGTCAAAACAGTGAACTTACTTCACGTCACAAAATGTATGGCACCCATAAAGGTACGTACAGTCAAACTTTCCCCTCAGGAGTCCCGCCACTGGTCACTAAAGCCAATCATTTTTTATCAGCTAGATTATTCTAGAAATATCAAAAACGCAGGCCGGACTGCCCTGATACTGGATCCAATAATCAAGGGATTCCAGTTTACCAATGTCCTTATGGACGGCGGAAGTGGACTAAACCTGATATATCAGGATACAATCCACCGCATGGGCATAAACCCAGCAAGAATCCGCCACAGCAAAACCTCCTTTCAAGGGGTAGCACCAGGCCCGGACACCCATTGTATGGGTTTTCTCTGGCTTGTGGTCATATTTGGCTCTCCCAATAACTTTCGTCGCGAAAGGCTGACCTTCCATGTAGTCCCGTTTTCAAGTCGCTATCAAGCACTAATGGGACGCGGAGCTTTCGCTCGCTTTAACGCAATACCGCATTACGCATCTCTCACACCTAAGATGCCCGGTCCAAGAGGCATCATCTCTTTAAAGGGAGCGCACTAAAATACGCCCCCTCCAAACGGAGGACTGCGCGGCCGCTTAAACAGCCGCACAATAAAGTGGCCTCGCCAGCCAAAAGACTTTTTTTTATAAGTCATCAAAGGCCACGGACCCGAACTCAACGAGTTTGGCACAAGTCCGTCATCAACGCAGGCTCGTAAACGCCATATACCCCCGTACCAGGGGCTATACACAGAGACAATAAAGCTCAGCTTAATATATTTTCTACTTTATATTTTGCTTATTATCTTTTTATTCCGCACAACTCATTTTCAATTCAGTTCCTCTCTTTTACAGATGAACGTCGTGCGGCGCCCGTCCAGGACACGGCACAGCGGAGACACAGGCGCAGACGTGCAGTAGGGACCCGTCTTAAGGTTTCTTTTTAGATTAAGACCCTGCGTAAACCTTTTTTACTGTCTTTTGCTGCTACACATCCCCTGGTTTTTTTTACTATAACCAAGGAGGAGGCTGGCGTTTTGGCATGTGGCCACGCCAGAATTTTTGCTCGTACCTGGACACTAGGGGCTCTTTTTTTTAAGTGTGTTGCCTCACCCGTACTGATAAAGACCGAGCACCTTAGGGAGTGTCCAGCGTCGCGAGTTTTGGCACTATATGCATCAGCTCTGAATCATGATTTTGGTCATATGTTGGGTTTCCCGGCTCCTGAGTTCGGCCACCTTACGTTCCGCTCTATCGGCTAAGGTAGCACCAGGAGAACTACTGCGATTGTGCCCCGGTTCGGCTGGGTGAGCACCTCAGTAGAGAAAGCCGAAAACCGACTGTCATGATGTAGCGCGAGACTGGTCGCCACTCGATGACTCATAGGGATTTATCGAATTCCTCTGCTTTGACGAAGGGCCGTTTTCCGGTCAGGCACGTACGCGCTCCGAACTCGGGTAAAGCACAGTCGCCACTAAAGGGCTACCTAAAGAGTCCCACTGTCAATCTCCTATGGCTAAGTGAAAGTGTTAAAGCATTATAGTCCGGTTGCCTAGCCCGCTGCGCTATCACCTCCTTTGTAGGACCAAGACGTTTGGTTAAGTGTGAAAATGCGTCTTCTGCGTGCACCCCCGCACTATGTGCGTGGGGGCTGAAGCCAATGACTGCATTCTTTCAGAATTTATATATTAAAACGGCCGCACAGGAGGTGTTTTTCATACTTGAAGGCACAAGTCTAAAAAATGCCACTACAATTTATCAAAATACTGTTTTATGATTACATATGCTATCATAACATAGCATCCTTCGAGCACCGCGTCTCTATTACGCGAGCGCCTTCGAGGACCTCCTCAAAATAGTGCTCGGCAGGTGTTCGACTTTTATCTGAATCCCGGGACGCAACAATGGTGGGCTCCATATATGCCCAGTATGTCTTGACACGGGCAAGAGCCAGCCGAGCTCCCTCTACGCACGCTGACCTCTTCATAGCATCGACACGTGGCACCACGTCCAGCAATTGCTGCACCAAGCTGAAATAGCTCTTCGGCTTCAATCTCCCCAGACACAGATGATCCATGACGTACTTCATGGCGAGTCCGGACAACCTATTCAGCTCGGCCCATTGGGCCAGGCGATCGTCCACTGCCAGCGGACGCTCTGGATTGACGAATTGCGACCAAAAGAGCTTCTCCACTTCATGATCCTTTTTATCTCAAAAGTGTTCGGTCGCATCAGTGGCACTAGCCGCCAAATCCAGATAGGTGTCCTCTATACTCCACAACCGGTCTAACGGGGCAAACTTCGGATCACAAAATTTTCTCCGCAGCGAGAAGGGCTTTCCATCCGCAATCTGTCCGGCTTGACGCAGCTCTTCCTTCGCCGCTCTCATTATAGAGCGGGCATCCCTGGCATCAGCAACAGCCTTCTCCAAGCTCGTTTGCTTCGCCCGATCTTCTTCTTCAAGAAGCTTGCAACGGTCAGTAGCGCTCTTTAACTTTACGGCCATATCAGCCATTTCATCCTTGCTTCGGCAATGGGCAGCCTGTTCGGCTTTCAGCTCTTCAAGGGCTTTTACGGCAGCCGCATCACTTTTTCTGGCTTGTTCCTTCGCTCGGGCGAGTTCGGCCCTAAGACCTTCCACGGCGGCCGCACCATCTGCATCAAGCATACACACGGTAAGATATTGACATAAAGCTCCTCTTACTGCCAATCGCCCAATCATTTTAAGTACCCTGAGCATCATCAAACCGCTTGTTAACAAGCACGATGTCGGGCTCTGCCTCATCAAGTTGTCGCTTCAGTTCGGCAAATTCTCGAGTCCGGCTTGACTCCAGACAATCAACCACCTACACATAACGGTGACACTTAAAGGACCTGGGATTAAGATCCTCTGCGCGCCGTACATCTTTACGACCCACAGAGTCTCAGGGGCTACTATCTACACAGGGCGCATTTTATTTATGCGCAATTAATTCAAATATACGTTATTTAAAACATACCTCAAGGCCTGCTACTAAACTCTTGACGGCCTCGTACAGCCCGCTTTCTGCGGATGAAATCTTTTCAATCACCATGCTCATTAACGCACGGTGCTCCTCTGAGATAGAGGCTTGCCCCAGCAGAGTGTTTAGCTCCTCCGACCGAACACCAGACGGTGCCGGACTCGTCCCATGGCCTTCCTCAAAGGCCGGACTCGGAGAACCTTGGGGGGCAGCACCATCCGCCCTTTGCGGATCCGGAGAAATCCCCCGCAATGACACTTCGGCGTCGCCCGCCTTGCTAGGCAATACAGAGAGGAGAGGCGTTTCGCTCTCCATCATCTCCGGAAGAAGATCCCCCGAGGATGAGTTCTGCTGAGAAGGGCTGAGGTCCGAACTACAAAATAAGGTTTCGGTTAAAACTTCTCAGATATAAATCAAGGATTTCTCTTAAAAGAAAAACTCTTCCTCTACTCACGGCTCGCTAGAGAGCCGGTCCTTTTTAGGGTTTAGTTCGGCCGAGGGGCTCCCCGGCGTTCAGTCCTCTGACAAGGATTCTTTCCCCCGCTTCGAGGCTACGGTCTCCGGGTCATCAGAGGCGGCCCTTTTCTTTCCCTTAGGAGAGTAATTATCGATTCCCCCCTTCGGGGGGGCCTCTTTCGAAGAGGCCACGGTTTCCTTGTCCTCCCCCTTATTTCCCTCCAAAGGTACTTCCTCCAGCATCCTGACTAGCACGGGATCCAGTCTGGTCTCGGGAAGGGGAGCCGGACACCTGATCAGCTTCGCCTTTGCTATCCACTCCTGCATAAAAGGAGGAGCACTGTTAAAAGCAAGTTAAATATGCGGATAGAAGGTCCGGTCGCGAGGTCACCTACTTGAGTATCCGGGCGATTGCGGCTTAAGCCAACATCCTCGGTCAGGTCCGGACTCACTTCTTGTGATCCGAAGAACAGTTTATACATCTCCATAGGCGTCGCGCCCATAAAATTCTGGAGAACTCGTGGTCCCTCCGGATTGAATTCCCACAAGCGAAGGGGGCGACGTTGGCCGGGCAGTGTCTGGCGAATCAGCATGACTTGTGTCACCTTGACCAGGTCGAATCTCCCTTCAAGAAATCCTTAATGCGGCCCTGCAGCAGAGGAACGTCTTTGGGCAGGCCCCGATCTAACCCCGTGTTAATACATGATGCTAACCGTGGTGGGGGACCCGAGCGAAAGGCCGGAGGCGCCACCCACGCGGTGCCCCGAGGAGCGGTGATGTAGAACCACTCCTGTTGCCATAAGCCGAGCTCCTCTTGAAAAGCGCCCTCGGGCAATGGAGCGTCGGCATTTCTTTTTATAACAGCGCCTCCGCACTCTGCGTGGCGCCCCTCGATTATCTTCGGTTCTACTTTGAAGGTCTTGAGCCACAATTCGAAGTGAGGGGTAACACGGAGGAACGCTTCGCACACAACTATGAATGAGGAGATATGGAGGATGGACTCCGGAGCTAGGTCGTGGAATTCCAGCCCATAATAAAACATCAGCCCCCTCACGAAGGGATCCGTTGGGAAGCCTAACCCCCGAAGGAAATGAGATATAAACACGACGCTCTCGCCAGGCTGAGGGCTGGGGATCACCTGTCCTTGAACAGGCAACCTGTGCGGAATCTCGCTGGTCAGGAACCTAGCTTCCCTCAACCTCGACACGTCCTCCTCTGTGACGGAGGAGGGCATCCATCGGCCTTGGAGGTCGGAGCCGGACATTATCGAAGATCCGGTGCGCTCGGAATCTGGAAGCCTAGGGTGCTGGAACTCGAGGCGACGAGCGAGCTTGTTTTGAGAATAGAAGCGGGGAACAGGGCCTTGGTCTCTTTATAAGAGGCAGAATATCAAGCGCCCTCCCCGTAACCGTCTTGGACTAGCCTTTAATTAAGGCAAGACGTGCTAACGGGCACGATTGGGTTACCCACGTCCGTATTAATGAGAATCCCGTTAAGGGGGGCACACGATCTCTGCTTCGACAAGACGTGCCAAGGAAACCGCCTCGCTATACGGGCTGAGGTGGAACGATGAAAACAACTTATAGAAGGCTTAGCCGCAGTGTTATGACGCACTGTGGGATACGTCAGCAGATTTGATTTGTGTTAATATTATTCTCTGTATGGCAATATGTGGAAACTTATTTTGCAGAGCCGGACACTATTATGTGGTGTTTATAATTTTCTTGAAGAACTTGGAGGAGGAACCCGCCTTGCAATGCCGAAGACAACCTGCGCGCCGGACTCGTCGTCATTGAAGCCTGGTTCAGGGGCTACTGAGGGAGTCCTGGATTAGGGGGTGTCCGGATAGCCGGACTATACCTTCAGCCAGACTCCAGGATTATGAAGATATAAAGTTGAAGACTTCGTCCCGTGTCCGGAAGGATCTTTTCTTGGCGTGGAAGGCAAGCTAGGTGTGCGGATATTCAAGATCTCCTACCAATGTAACCGACTCTGTGTAACCCTAACCCTATCCGGTGTCTATATAAACCGGAGGGTTGTAGTCCGTAGGACAACCATCATCATACACAATCATACCATAGGATAGCTTCTAGGGTTTAGCCTCCTTGATCTCGTGGTAGATCTACTCTTGCACTACCCATATCATCAATATTAATCCAGCAGGAGTAGGGTTTTACCTCCATCGAGAGGGCCCGAACCTGGGTAAAATAAAGTGTCCCTTGTCTCCTGTTACCATCCGACCTTGACGCACAGTTTGGGACCCCCTACCCGAGATCCGCCGGTTTTGACACCGACAAATACCTTATGTGCTATCAAACGTCACAACGTAACTCGGTGATCATAAAGATGCTCTAAAGGTATCTCCGAAGGTGTCTGTTGAGTTGGCGTAAATCGAGATTGGGATTTGTCATTCCGTATGACAGAGAGGTATCTCTGGGCCCTCTCGGTAATACAAAATCACAAGAAGCTTGCAAGCAAAGGGATTAAGGAGTTAGTTACAATATAATGTATTACAGTACGAGTAAAGAGACTTGTCAGTAACGAGATTGCACTAGGCATGGAGATACCAATGATCGAATCTCGGGCAAGTAACATATCGACAGACAAAGGGAACTACGTATGTTGTCATAAAGGTTCGACCGATAAAGATCTTTTTAGAATATGTAGGAACCAATATGGGCATCCAGGTCCCGCTATTGGTTATTGACCGGGTCTCGGTCATGTCTACATCATTCTCGAACCCGTAGGGTCCGCACGCTTAACATTCGTTGATGATATAGTAATATATGAGTTATGTATGTTGGTGACCGAATGTTGTTCGGAGTCCCGGATGAGATCACGGACATGACGATGAGCTCTAGAATGGTCCGTAGGTAAAGATTGATATATGGGATAATAGTGGTTAGTCTTCAGACGGGTTCCGAAATTCATCGGAAGGGGTTTCGGATGTTTCCCGAAATGTTCTAGTGCGAGAACACTTTATTTGGGCCAAGGGGTAAAGCCCACAGGGCTTTAGGAACGTGCAAAAGGAAGTTTTACAAAGGCCAGGGGCCAGACGCTAGGGACCCTGGAGTCCGAGAAGGACTCTTGCCTTGCGGGCTAAACCGACTTTGAGGAGGCTCTTTCTCGAGGAAACGACCCCAAGGCTCAACATATAAATAGAGGGGCATGGCTAGCACCTAGGACACATCAAGATTCACTAAGCCGTGTGCCGGCAACCCCGCCCCCTCTAGTTTATCCTCCATCATAATTTCCGTTGTGCTTGGCAAAGCCCTGCGGAGATTGTTCTTCATCACCACCATCACCACGTCGTCGTGCTGCCGGAACTCGTCTACTACTTCGCCTCCCTTCCTGGATCGAGAAGGCAAGGACATCATCGAGCTGAACGTGTGCTGAACGCGGAGGTGCCGTACGTTCGGTACTTGATCGGGACGGGTCGTTAAGGTGTATGACTACATCAACCGTGTTGATAAACGCTTCCGCTTAGCGATCTACAAGGGTATGTAGATGCTCTCCCCTTCTCGTAGCTATGCATCTCCATGGATAGATCTTGCGTGTGTGTAGATTTTTTTTCCATGCAACGTTCCCCAACACAAAGGCATATCAGCACACACATGAATATTGGCCCCAATGTCAACCCACCAATCGCTGGACTGACAAACTGAAAGTACGGTAAACAAACTACCATACCCAGTTTCCCCATCATTGTTGCTCAGAGTGACATTGACAGACTTGGAGTCATGTCCTGGCTTCTTGTACTTGTTTGCCCAATGTTCCTATGAACTACATGTAAAGCAGCCATCTCTCTTTTTGTCTTTCTTCTTACCCTTCTTCTTAAAGGTAGTATTTTGTTGGACAGTTTTTTCCCCTTGAACTTGTGCAAATTCTTCTGCACCACATTGGCTCTAGAAGAACTCTCTGCCCCTTTCACACGTGAGTCCTTTGCCCTTGAGTTCTACTCGACACTTAGATGATAGATGACATCCTCAATAGAGAATTCACGTCTCAAGTGCTTGAGAGAAGTAGAAAAGTTACTCTATCCAGGAGGGAGTTTTGCAGTAATGCAACCCGCGACAAACTTGTCCGGTAACTCACACTTCAGGAGCTCCAGCTCCTTAGCGATGCACTGTATCTCA
The DNA here is from genome assembly GCA_032464435.1 of Aegilops umbellulata. Lineage (NCBI taxonomy): Eukaryota > Viridiplantae > Streptophyta > Magnoliopsida > Poales > Poaceae > Aegilops > Aegilops umbellulata. Next base: position 309,042,479 of record CP136055.1, on the reverse strand, counting down.
TGAGTCTTGTCCAGTACAGAATGGTTGTCAACCATTTGTAATCATGGAACTGCTCCATAGCATACAGTTCACTTCCAACATCGGTTGCGCCGAACTTAACTTCGAGTGCATCCCGCAAGTTTTTGGCAACCCGCATATGAATATATGCGTCAACCAACTTGTCTCCAGTCACACTCAGAACTGCTTCCACAAAGATTGTGGTTTCCTCCCTAAATGCCTTCTCCTATTCAGGAGCAATCGTTCCTATGGGAGGCAGTGGCGAGGCTATGTGTAAGCTGTGGGGTCAGCCGACCCCACAGCTTTTTTGAAAAACAGCCTATAAACACTGTTCATTACTGTTTATCATGAAGAAAAAAATCATAAAAAATGCCGTTGACCCCACAGATTATTTTGGCTGGCACCGCCGCTGATGGGAGGCACACCACCAACCCAGAACACGTTCATTGTTGTGAGCCACAAGGTGATCCTTGTGTGCCAAAGCTTAAAATGCGTTTCGGTAAACTTTTCTAGTTTCAGAGTAACGGCAAAGCCTTGAATTGAAAAGTGCCTATAATGTAAATATCAAAACATTTTCGATTAGACTAATCCACGAGTAAATGAAAAGCATGGCAAATATGGTATGCATGTGAGCACGTACAATACACAGAAGCGAAGCATCTATATACACAACATGTACGGTTAGCACATGAATGGGTAAACAAGGGATGAACAGATCATACCCGCCGGTTGGTTGATGACCCACAAGTATAGGGGATCTATCATAGTCCTTTCGATAAGTAAGAGTGTCGAGCCCAACGGGAGCAAAAGGAAATGATAAGCGGTTTTCAGCAAGGTGTTTTCTGCAAGTACTGAAATAAGTGGTAACAGATAGTTTTGTGATAAGATAAATTGTAACAAGCAACAAGTAACAAAAGTAAATAAAGTGCAGCAAGGTGGCCCAATCATTTTTGTAGCAAAGGGCAAGCCTGGACAAACTAGTTTTCATCACGTTCATATGATTCGCGTTCGGTACTTTGATAATTTGATATGTGGGTGGACCGGTGCTTGGGTGTTGTTCTTACTTGAACAAGCATCCCACTTATGATTAACCTCTATTGCAAGCATCCGCAACTACAACAAAAGTATTAAGGTAAACCTAACCATAGCATGAAACATATGGATCCAAATCAGCCCCTTACGAAGCAACGCATAAACTAGGGTTTAAGCTTCTGTCACTCTAGCAACCCATCATCTACTTATTACTTCCCAATGCCTTCCTCTAGGCCCAAATAATGGTGAAGTGTTATGTAGTTGACGTTCACATAACACCACTAGAGGCTAGACAACATACATCTCATCAAAATATCGAACGAATACCAAATTCACATGACTACTAATAGCAAGACTTCTCCCATGTCCTCAGGAACAAACGTAACTACTCACAAAGCATATTCATGTTCATAATCAGAGGGGTAATAATATGCATAAAGGATCTGAACATATGATCTTCCACCAAATAAACCAACTAGCATCAACTACAAGGAGTAATCAACACTACTAGCAACCTACTAGTACCAATCCCAGACTTGGAGACAAGAATTGGATACAAGAGATGAACTAGGGTTTTGAGATGAGATGGTGCTGGTGAAGATGTTGATGGAGATTGCCCTCTCCCGATGAGAGGAGCGTTGGTGATGACGATGGCGATGATTTCCCCCTCCCGGAGGGAAGTGTCCCCGGCAGAACAGCTCTGCCGGAGCCCTAGATTGGTTCTGCCAAGGTTCCGCCCCGTGGCGGCGGAGTTTCGTCCCGAAAGGTTGCTTATGATTTTTTCCTCAACGAAAGACCTCATATAGCAGAAGATGGGCATCGGAGGGCCAACAGGGGGCCCATGAGGTAGAGGGGCGCGCCCAGGGGGGTAGGGCGCGCCCCCACCCTCATGGCCAGGTGGGGCCCCCTCTGGTGAACTTCTTCCGCTCAATATTTTTTATATATTCTGTAAATAACTTCCGTGGAGTTTCAGGACTTTTGGAGTTGCGCAGAATAGATCTCTAATATTTGCTCCTTTTCCAGCCCAGAATTCCAGCTGCCGGCATTCTCCCTCCTTATTTAAACCTTGTAAAATAAGAGAGAATAGGCATAAGTATTGTGACATAATGTGTAACAACCCATAATGGAATAAATATTGATATAAAAGCATGATGCAAAATGGACGTATCAACTCCCCCAAGCTTAGACCTCGCTTGTCCTCAAGCGAAAGCCGATAACGATAAATATGTCCCCATGTTTAGAGGAAGAGGTGTCGATAAAAATAAAATACGGACATGAAGGCATCATGATTATTTTCATAATAGCAACATATATGGATATTGTCATATGATTTCTTATGTTCAAGTAATAATCTATTCACAATGCAAAAGTATGAATCATAAACTTTATTGAAAACCAACAAACTATAATCCCAGTCATTGAAGCAATTGCAATTTATCATAACATCAGAAAGAGTCTATGTCAGAGCTTAATAGCAAGTCCACATACTCAACTATCATTTAGTCTTTCATAATTGCTAACACTCACGCGATACTTGTGGTTATGGAGTTTCAATCGGACACAGAGAAAGATAGGGGCTTATAGTTTCGCCTCCCAACCTTTTACCTCAAGGGTAATGTCAACAATAATAACTCATGCTCCCCTACATCCAATTAGATATATCTATCAGGATCTTTCCAACATATTGTGCTTGCCAAAGGATAAAATGTAAAAAGGAAAGGTGAAGATCACCATGACTCTTGCATAAGGTAAAAGATAATAGTAACAGAAAGGCCCTTCGCGGAGGGAAGCAGAGGTTGCCATGCGCTTTTATGGTTGAATGCACAAAATCTTAATGCGAAAGAACATCACTTTATATTGCCCCTTGTGATATGAACCTTTATTATGCAGTCCGTCGCTTTTATTTCTTCCACATCACAAGATCGTATAAAGCTTATTTCTCCCACACTAATAAGTCATACATATTTAGAGAGCAATTTTTATTGCTTTGCACCGATGACAACTTACTTGAAGGATCTTACTCAATCCATAGGTAGATATGGTGGACTCTCATGGCAAAACTGGTTTAAGGGTTTTGGAAGCACAAGTAGTATCTCTACTTGGTGCTGAGAATTTGGCTAGCATGAGGGGGAAAGGCAAGCTCAACATGTTGGATGATCCATGACAACATACTTTATCTCAGATATAAGAAAACATAACTCATTACGTTGTCTTCCTTGTCCAACATCAACTCTTTAGCATGTCATATTTTAATGAGTGCTCCCAATCATAAGAGATGTCAATGATAATATATTTATATGTGAAACCTCTCTTTCCTTATTACTTCCTATTAATTGCAACGATGACCAAAGCTATGTCTGCCAACTCCCAACAACTTTTAATCATCATACTCTTTCTATGTGAAGTCATTACTCTCAATAAGATCAATATGAACTTTTGTTTCTTTTTATTCTTTTTCTCTTTTCTTTTATCCACTCAAGATCATAGCAAGAAAATCAAGCCCTCGACTTAACACTAATCTTTATTATATATAGCTCACGGACTCGATTACATAGAGAGATCATAAAGCAAAACTCAAAACTAGATCATGCCATAAACTTTATTCTACTAGATCAAGATACTACTAATAGGATTAAACTAAGAAAAACGGTAAAGTTAGGAGTGTGATGGTGATACGATACCGGGGAACCTCCCCCAAGCTTGGCAGTTGCCAAGGGGAGTGCCCATACCCATGTGATTATATCTCCTTCTTTGTTGTTGGTGAAATATTCTTGGCGATGATGCCCCTCAGGATACGATTCTCCTCCTCAAGCTTATTGACTTGCTGCTTGAGGTCCATTATTTATTTACGAAGCTTTCCTGTAACTGCTAGGGCTCCTTGCACCCAAGGGTGTTGCATAGCTGCGGGAGAACAAGTGACACTCCCCTTCATATTTTTATAAGAAAGAAATCTAACATTGGAGGGGATAACCGAGTTTGGAATAGCTGAGCTCTGTAGTTCCCCCATCGTGAACCCAGCTCAGAAGCGAGAAGTGACTTCTTGATCCTCCATGGCATCTAGTCTCATCAAGTCAGCCTCCATCTCTTCCTTCGTTGCTGGCCCAAAGTGGTCAGCATCGCTGTTTGCCCTTGGTTCTGATGCCGGATGAGACACCCGGCTCTCCCCGACTGACTCTCGAGGAGACATCTTGCTCTAATTTGCAGCAGCAACAGCTTGAAACTAGAACAACGGAAATTTGCGTGATATGGGAGTCAAAACCTTCGGGAGAATATATAATGAATTTTTACCGACCAAAATACGTATCGTACAAGAAGACGGAGTCCGGAAGGCACACGAGGTGCCCACGAGGTAGGGGGCGCGCCCTCCACCCTCGTGGAGTCCTCGTGTCCTTCCCGGACTGCTACTTATTTTTCTATTTTTCTAAATATTCCAAAACGGAGAAATAATGCCTTAAAAATTGTTTTGGAGTCGGTTTACTTACCGTACCACATACCTATTCCTTTTCGGAGTCTGAAACGTTCTGGAAAGTGTCCCTTATGTATTCCTCCGGGGTTACAGTTTCAATAACATTGGTTTCAACATTTATGGGATTACCTGAGATATAATGTTTAATTCTTTGACCGTTCACCACCTTCGGATTTGTGCCTTCGAAGTTGTTGATTCTTATGGCACCAGAATGATAGACCTCCTCGATAATGTAGGGGCCTTCCCATTTAGAGAGAAGTTTTCCTGCAAAAAATCTTAAACGAGAGTTGTATACCAATACATAATCACCTACGTTAAACTCACGCTTCTGTATGCTTTTATCATGCCATCTTTTAACTTTTTCTTTAAACAACTTGGCATTTACATAAGCTTGGGTTCTCCATTCATCGAGTGAGCTAATATCAAATAACCTCTTCTCACCGGCAAGTTTGAAATCATAGTTGAGCTCTTTAATAGCCCAGTATGCCTTATGTTCTAGTTCAAGAGGTAAGTGACATGCTTTTCCATAAACCATTTTATACGGAGACATACCCATAGGATTTTTATATGCAGTTCTATAGGCCCATAGTGTATCATCAAGTTTCTTGGACCAATTCTTTCTAGACCTATTGACAGTCTTTTGCAAAATTAATTTGAGCTCTCTATTACTCAATTCTACTTAACCACTAGACTGTGGGTGATAAGGAGATGCAATTCTATGATTAACATCATACTTAGCAAGCATTTTATGGAAAGCACCATGAATAAAATGTGAACCACCATCAGTCATTAAATATCTAGGGACTCCAAACCTCAGAGAAATGACTTCTTTAAGCATTTTAATAGAGGTGTTATGATCAGCACTACTAGTTGGAATAGCTTCTACCCACTTAGTAACGTAATCAACAGCAACTAAAATATGTGTATATCCATTAGAGGCAGGAAAAGGTCCCATATAATCAAATCCCAAAACGTCAAACGGTTCAATAACAAGTGAATAATTCATAGGCATTTCTTGACGTCTACTAATATTACCAATTCTTTGACATTCATCACAAGATAAGTAAAACTTACGGGCATCCTTGAAGAGAGTGTGCCAATAAAAACCAGATTGCAATACCTTATGTGCAGTTCTATCTCCCACGTGGTGTCCTCCATAAGCTTCGGAGTGGCACTTGCGTAGGATCTGTTCCTGTTCATGCTCAGGTACACAACGTCTAATAACACCATCTACTCCTTCTTTATAAAGATGTGGGTCATCCCAAAAGTAATGCCTCAATTCATAGAAGAACTTTTTCTTTTGTTGGTATGTGAAACTAGGTGGTATAAATTTAGCAACAATATAATTAGCATAAACAGCATACCATGGAGTACTAGAGAAGTGATTATGACATTTAATTGCTCATCAAGAAAGCTATCATCAATAGGTAGTGGGTCATCAAGAACATTTTCTAACCTAGACAAGTTGTCTGCAACGGGGTTCTTAGCTCCCTTTCTATCAACAATATGCAAATCAAATTCTTGTAGCAAGATAACCCATCTAATAAGTCTAGGTTTAGCATCTTTCTTTTCCATCAGGTATTTAATAGCAGCATGATCAGTGTGAATAGTTACTTTAGAATCAACAATATAAGGTCTAAACTTATCACAAGCAAATACAACTGCTAAGAATTCCTTTTCAGCAGTAGCATAATTTCTTTGAGCATTGACTAAATTTTTACTAGCATAATGGATAACATTTAATTTCTTATTAACTCTTTGCCCTAGAACAGCACCTACAGCATAATCACTAGCATCACACATAATTTCAAAGGGTAAATTCCAATCAGGTGGCTGGACAATAGGTGCAGAAATCAATGCTTTCTTAAGTACTTCAAATGCTTCTACACAATCATCATCAAAGACAAATGGTATATCTTTTTGTAATAAATTAGTCAGAGGCCGAGAAATTTTTGAGAAGTCCTTAATGAACCTCCTATAAAATCCGACGTGACCAAGGAAACTTCTTATACCTTTGATGTCCTTGGGACATGGCATCTTCTCAATAGCATCAACCTTGGCTTTATCAACTTCAATACCTCTTTCAAAAACTTTATGCCCCAAGACAATACCTTCATTAACCATAAAGTGGCACTTTTCCCAATTCAAGACAAGATTAGTTTCTTCACATATCTGCAAAACTCGATCAAGACTGCTCAAGCAATCATCAAAAGAGGATCCATAGACGGAAAAATCGTCCATGAAAACCTCACATATCTTTTCACAAAAGTCAGAGAATATAGCCATCATGCATCTTTGAAAGGTAGCAGGTGCATTACATAAACCAAAAGGCATACGTCTATAAGCAAAAGTACCAAAAGGGCATGTAAAAGTGGTCTTTGATTGATCTTTAGCTGACACAGGTATTTGAGAGAAACCAAAATAACCATCTAGAAAGCAATGTGTATGTTTGCATAATCTTTCTAGCATCTGATCGATAAAAGGTAAGGGGTAATGATCTTTCTTAGTAGCCTTATTTAATTTGTGGAAATCAATTACCATCCTATAACCTATAATAATTCTTTGTGGAATCAATTCATCTTTATCATTAGGAACAACAGTAACACCTCCCTTCTTAGGGACACAATGGACAGGGCTTACCCACTGGCTATCAGCAACGGGATAGATTATACCTGCCTCAAGAAGCTTTAGTATTTCTTTTCTTACCACTTCTTTCATCTTAGGATTAAGCCTTCGTTGATGATCACGGACTGGTTTGGCATCTTCTTCTTATTTTATGTTGACATAGAGTGGGACTAATGCCCTTAAGATCATCAAGAGTGTATCCAGTAGCAGCACGGTGCTTCTTCAGAGTTTTCAATAACCTTTCTTCTTCATGCTCTGAAAGGTTAGCACTTATAATAACAGGATATATCTTCTTTTCATCAAGATAAGCATATTTAAGATTATCAGGCAACAGTTTAAGCTCGAACACGGGGTCACCCTTGGGTGGAGGAGGATCCCCTTAGATTTCAACAGGCAAATTGTGTTAAAAGGTTCTTGTTTAAAGAATACTTCATCTATTTCCCTTCTTTCATTCATAAACATATCATTTTCATGGTCTAGCAAATATTGTTCTAAAGGATCACTAGGAGGTACGGCAATAGAAGCAAGACCAATAATTTCATCCTTACTAGGTAATTCTTCTTCACGATGTTGTTTACTAAATTTAGAGAAATTAAACTCATGATACATATCACCCAAACCAATAGTAACAACATTCTTTTCGCAGTCTATTCTAGCATTGACAGTATTCAAGAAGGGTCCACCAAATATAATGGGACAAAAGCTGTCTTGTGGGGAACTGAGAACAAGAAAATCAGCAGGATATTTAGTTTTCCCACACAAGACTTCAACATCTCTAACAATTCCCATTGCTGATATAGTATCTCTATTGGCAAGTTTAATTGTAACATCAATACCTTCTATCTCAGCGGGTGCAATATCATGCATAATTTCTTCATACAAGTCATAAGGTATAACACTAGCACTAGCACCCATATCACATAAGCCATGATAAAAATGATCTCCTATTTTAACAGAAATAACAGGCACGCCTACCACAGGTCTATGTTTATCTTTAGCACAGGGTTTGGCAATTCTAGCAGTTTCACCGCAGAAATGAATAACATGCCCATCAATATTATCAGCCAAGAGATCTTTAACAATAGCAATATTAGGTTCAACTTTAACTTGGTCAGGAGGTGTATAAGTTCTAATATTACTTTTACGAACCACATTTGAAGCTTTAGCATGATCCTTTATTCTAACAGGGAAAGGTGGTTTCTCAACATAAGAAGTAGGAACAATAGGATCATTATAAGTGATAGTCTTTTCTTCAACTTTAATACGTGCAGCTACTTTTACTTCTATGGGAGGATGATATTTAAACCACTTATCCTTGGGGAGATCAACATAAGTAGCAAAAGATTCACAGAATGAAGCTACTATCTCAGAGTCGAGTCCATATTTAGTGCTAAATTTACGGAAAACATCGGTATCCAAAAAAGATTTAACACAGTCAAACTTAGGTGTCATACCTGACTCCTTACCTTCGTCGAGATCCCAATCTTCAGAGTTGCGTTTAATTCTATCCAATAAATTCCATTTGAATTCAATAGTCTTCGTCATAAAAGAGCCAGCACAAGAAGTATCGAGCATGGTGCGATTGTTATCAGAAAGCCGAGCATAAAAACTTTGAATAATTATTTCTCTTGGGAGCTCATGATTGGGGCATGAATATAACATTGATTTAAGCCTCCCCCAAGCTTGAGCGATGCTTTCTCCTTCGAGAGGCCAATATATATATATATATATATATATATATATATATATATATATATATATATATATATATATATATAATTGCGATCACGATGAACAAGATGCATAGGATAATACTTCCGATGAAATTCCAATTTCGATCGTTTATAGTTCCATGATCTCGTATCATCACATAGCCTATACCAGGTCAATGCATCTCCCTCCAAAGATAAAGGGAAGACCTTCTTCTTAACAACATCATCGGGTATACCTGCAAGCTTAAATAATCCACAAACTTCATCCACATAGAGTAGATGTTCATCAGGATGCTTTGTTCCATCTCCTGTAAAAGGATTATCAAGCAGTTTTTCTAAAATACCCGAAGGAACTTCAAAGGGAATAATTTCATTCTCAATAGGTTCAGTACGTTGAGGAGCAATTCTTCGCTCTACTGGTCGAGGTGAAGATACCCTAAACAAGCCCCTCAGAGGATTACTTTCCATAGTAACAAGTGACAGTAAATTTCAGCACACTATATAAATTTTTCCTTACCAAATTCCACCTACCAAAGGCGCTTCACTCCCTGGCAACGGCGCCAGAAAAGAGTCTTGATGACCCACAAGTATAGGGGATCTATCGTAGTCCTTTCGATAAGTAAGAGTGTCGAACCCAACGAGGAGCAGAAGGAAATGATAAGCGGTTTTGAGCAAGGTATTCTCTGCAAATACTGAAATAAGTGGTAACAGATAGTTTTGTGATAAGATAAATTGTAACAAGCAACAAGTAGCAAAAGTAAATAAAGTGCAGCAAGGTGGCCCAATCCTTTTTGTAGCAAAGGACAAGCCTGGACAAACTCTTATAATGAGAAAAGCGCTCCCGAGGACACATGGGAATATCGTCAAGCTAGTTTTCATCACGTTCATATGATTCGCGTTCGGTACTTTGATAATTTGATATGTGGGTGGACCAGTGCTTGGGTGCTGTTCTTACTTGAACAAGCATCCCACTTATGATTAACCTCTATTGCAAGCATCCGCAACTACAACAAAAGTATTAAGGTAAACCTAACCATAGCATGAAACATATGGATCCAAATCAGCCCCTTACGAAGCAACGCATAAACTAGGGTTTAAGCTTCTGTCACTCTAGCAACCCATCATCTACTTATTACTTCCCAATGCCTTCCTCTAGGCCCAAATAATGGTGAAGTGTTATGTAGTCGATGTTCACATAACACCACTAGAGGCTAGACAACATACATCTCATCAAAATATCGAACAAATACCAAATTCACATGACTACTAATAGCAAGACTTCTCCCATGTCCTCAGGAACAAACGTAACTACTCACAAAGCATATTCATGTTCATAATCAGAGGGGTAATAATATGCATAAAGGATCTGAACATATGATCTTCCACCAAATAAACCAACTAGCATCAACTACAAGGAGTAATCAACACTACTAGCAACCTACTATTACCAATCCCGGACTTGGAGACAAGAATTGGATACAAGAGATGAACTAGGGTTTTGAGATGAGATGGTGCTGGTGAAGATGTTGATGGAGATTGACCTCTCCCGATGAGAGGAGCTTTGGTGATGACGATGGCGATGATTTCCCCCTCCCGGAGGGAAGTGTCCTCGGCAGAATAGCTCTGCCGGAGCCCTAGATTGGTTCCGCCAAGGTTCCGCCTCGTGGCGGCGGAGTTTCGTCCCGAAAGGTTGCTTATGATTTTTTCCTCGACGAAAGACCTCATATAGCAGAAGATGGTCATCGAAGGGCCAACAGGGGGCCCACGAGGTAGAGGGGCGTGCCCAGGGGGGTAGGGCGCGCCCCCCACCCTCGTGGCCAGGTGGGGCCCCCTCTGGTGAACTTCTTCCGCTCAATATTTTTTATATATTCTGAAAATAAATTCCGTGGAGTTTTAGGACTTTTGGAGTTGCGCAGAATAGGTCTCTAATATTTGCTCCTTTTCCAGCCCAGAATTCCAGCTGTCGGCATTCTCCCTCCTTATGTAAACCTTGTAAAATATGAGAGAATAGACATAAGTATTGTGACATAATGTGTAGTAACAGCCCATAATGCAATAAATATCGATATAAAAGCATGATGCAAAATGGGCGTATCATTGGCCAGGCCAACGCAACGGTGGCAACAGTAGCCTTGGCACGTCCGTGGCCGTCCTCTTGGTGGAGGCGTCTTCGACCATGGTGTTGATGCAGGGTAAGTAGTGGAAGCAAATGAGGATGGAGACGGGGACGGATCGGGAGCAGTCGTGTCGAGACGCTCCCAAAAACCTTATGCCATTCTCCCGGGCATGATCTTGAATGGTAGGGTTCCAGAGGAACCTGCTCGCCCGACCAACTATGCACGCGGTCGTTGGAAGCATTACAAAGTGAGGAACAGTAGATGACGGCTAGGGTTACGAAAGAGGGAGTGAGTGAACTGAACTAGGTCATTCCACTAGCCAGTGCCTTCTTATATAGGCCATCGAGTACGAAGTCATGGGCTCGGGCTTAGGCCCACGACTGATTCGACACACTTCCGGGAATGCAACCAGCCCACAATAAGCTTCGACTCGGCTCATTCCCGCAACCCCTGGCTCACATGCATCATGACTAGTCGGGGCGGGTGGTGGAGGAGGAGCAGCACACATGTCCCACTCCTCTTGCCAAGCTCCCAATGGAAAGTGGTAGAGCAGCCCTTATAAAGAGTTCTCAAGTCTCCTTAACTAGCAAGGTGGTAATAAACTTCCCACCACCTTCCATATACCTATATTGGCCTCAAGATTAACCAGGATTTCATATGGCCCAAGGCCCATCTATGATTCAACACATTTTAAGTCAATAAAAACACCCTTTATCAGAAAACTCAGTGCAATTGCAGATGCTCACATCTACGACATACACTCATCTTTGATGGCCGCAGACCCTACGTTTATGAGAACCTTCGTGATACTACTAGAAGGCACCTTCGTAGTCCCGCTAAGGCACAACGCCCCAAAGCCTGAGACAATCCAACAAATGTGAGCACTGAATGCAAAGTCTTTGAATTAAACCCCGATGAACTAGTCCACCACAAAGAATTTGATCATCTGAGCTATACTTACTTTGCGTGTATACCATCATCCAAAGACATGATGGGTTGTGCAAGGGTGGTCACTAATTGTTCTCTGATAAGTTTGAACTCTACACGGTGAGCTATAAGCTAGACTACTCATAGCAAGGACTACTATTTTGTAGTGTGTAGTAATAGTATCATATGTTCGTATATTTTATGGTCTTGTTTATTATTTTCTTATAATACATAGTAACGCGTCATTTAATATGTACAGTATCATGATATATATTAAATTCTCTCTTTCTATATTAAATGGCATGTCAACTTAGCCATGCCCCATTGGCATTCAAGCTATCAATGGTTAACAGTTACCCATTCCCCGTGGGTAATTACTCTATTAGGAAATGGGCATGTGCTAGTTTTAGTTCCCACGGGGATGTTGGTGGGTCAAATATCTTACACAACGCGCAAGATGGGGATGGGGATGGGATAGCATTACCAATACCATTACGCGCCTAACATGTGAATGGCTTACATGTGGACCCTAAAATTGGTAGACCCCAGGTAATTTCTGGCCATACCCATCCGAATTTCCACCAAATCCCGCCCCTTTGGCCCAAAAAACACAAGAAATCGCTAACCCAGCAAACAAATATTGGTTATTGTGTTAAAATATTGTTTTTTCTACTTAATGCTACTAAAGGTTGTCATTGATTGCCTGTATGGGTTCCCCATGGGGATGAAAAACCTGACGGGGATGTGGATGGGAAGCTTTTTATCCACACGGACAGATATGGGATGGGGACGTGGACGAGCATGGGGTGTCTATTGTGGGGATGAGGATGAGAGTCGAACACCCATATGGGCAATCCCCATTACCAGCCAGATTGGCGTTCTATGCCTTTTAGATAAAAGGCTCAGCCCGAGGCTGGAGTATGCTCGAACCTAATCCGGCTTTGAATTAACAAAGCCATCAACCGGCCAGGATTACACGAGCAGAATACAAACAACATGGAAAAGAACAACAAGAGATGCCTGAAAGATACAAGAGGGCAGTCTGAACTTACAACACATCACAGAGCTAGTTACTAAAGATACTAAGATAGAGCACAACTAGCACAAACTGATGACCGCAACCCTCAAGCGTTGAGGACAAATAGGAGGAGCGCGGCTGGGACATATTGAAATGAGTGGATGGCATGAACATGGTTACACTCTAGACAGCTTGAGAACAACACCTCCCTCCACCGCCGAAGAGGGCCACCACCCTCTCGTCTTGGCTCGAAATACGTCGTACCATCGGACATGGGAGACGCTCACTGAGAGCTAGAGAGTGCCGATCCCTAGGTCCAGAGCAAACATAGGTCCTGACCTCCTTGATGAAGAAAGCACATCAAGCCAACCACACCATCTCGAGCCTGGAACGTTTGAAGGCTCCAGGAAAGCCGCCGAGCAACAATAGAGAGGCGGATAACAGGGCAGCGAGATGGCACTACACCTAGTACTGGCCAAAACCCCACCTTCAGCAACCCTTGCTTGAATCCACACTCCCCAGGAAACGCCTCCATGGAGGGAATGCCACACACGGCGCCGCTGCTGCCCAATCCGGCCAGATTTTGGGTTTACACACGGGAAGGAAATGGAGGTGGGAAGAAAGGGGCCACGACACCACCTCCAAGAAGGGAAAGTCGCCCAAGGCTGACGTTGCTGTCGGGTCAAACCACCCGGCCAGGGGTTCCCCCCATCCCGATTTGCACCACCAGCCCCAAACTCCACCGGATCCAGCGACTAGCCACAGGAAAACAAGCACAGAGGGGGGACACAAAGAAGGGGCGACAAACCTCCAGATCTATCGAGGAAGGATGCCTCCACGCTATAGATGCCAGGCGCCGAAGCCCCACCGCCGACGTAGTCGAGGATGCGGTTAGAGCCCGCCGCGGGCACCGTTCATGGTAAGAACGATGGCGCCGCGTTGGCAGGGGCCGCTGTCCCTTGGATCCAGATCCTCCGTGGCCGGAGCGATATGGGCCTCACTGCCACTGTCACCGGCGGCCGCGTGGGCTTGCCCAACGACCTCCTCGGGTGGCGACGAGGAGGGAGAAGAGGGGTGGGGGAGGCGGTACTCGGGAACCCTAGCCGCCGCCTGAGTCGCCCGAGTAGGCGACGCAGGGGCTGAGAGGGGAAGGGAGGAGCTTGAGCAGGCCAACTATCTTCTTGTCTTCTTTTTTGCAGAGCCGTGTGCTATGCCTAATACTTACTATGAGGTGAGGGATGGTGACGAAGAAAAAACCGTCTGATTTGAAAATTTCGGATTAACGATTCACTCTCCACCGCACGCCTTCGGCCCTCCTAGAATTCTCCCTCGCCCGCACTGGTAATGGCTGATGCGCCCGACAGTGGAGTTATAGCTGCTCCATGCATGATTTGGTAGGCTTCAACGAAGGAAGGCGACGTGGATCCCCTTTGTCCCTCCACTACCGGTGGACCATGCAGGGGAGTTCTTAAGCGGCCTAATGTTGACCTGCAAGGGCACATGTTATTGCATTTTGTGATAAGTAAGTGTCGAATCCCACATGGAGCGAATAGGAAGACACAACCAACCCCGCAACTACGTTGTCAACATAGCGCGTTTGCACCCAGGCCATAGCTTGGAAATAGTATATTCTATCGTTGCTAGGAAAGCTTGAATAAAAAGGTTTTACCAAAATACAAGTTAGAATGCATAAAATAAACTAAGTTAGAACATAAAGTAAAGAAGGGGGTTTTGTAACTGTAGGATAGAATAGAGAGAAAGGCAGTCTCACTGGTAATAGAGGGACATCTTAGCGGCAGCGGAATACTAGTACAAGTATACGTGCAGGTAATAACAAGATCACAAGAAAGGACGTCTCCCAACATAACGTGCAACGTGATTAAATACTAGATCATACCACAAAGACTAATTTTGCATACAAGATCATACCTCAACCTAGAGTCGGATCAATCACTCAAACATAGATGAATAGACACACAAAGAGGAATGATTCATTGATGTCATCAACATGTTCAATCTTACAAATTATAGGTGAGGATGGAGGTGGAGAGGGAGATGGACACGGACACACCGGCGTGCACGGCCAAGCCAGGACGGGAGCCCGGTGATGATGGTGATGATGGAGATGGTGACTCTGCCTCCTTGCTTGGTGTGGTGTTGGAGGGAGAGGTCTCCCCCAAGGGGGAGAGCCTCCTGGCAGGTGCCCAGAGTTGTGGTGGATGATGATGGCTGAAGACAGCGGCTAGGGTAGGAGGTGTTTATATAAGAGGCCTTCTCGGGTCTCCTCCATTGATGTGAATCCTCCTCCTCCATCCAAGGGCTCAAAATGAGCCATATCCTCTCCCAATCCCTTCATTAAGAGGCAAGGATCCGTGCGAACAATTGGGAACGAAATCAGCGAAGAATCATGTCTGGAAAGGCAACTTTTGGAGCTGTGTGCATGTCAAACGAGCGCCATAACGACCGCCCACGGTCGTTCGAAAGGGTGTCTTTGGTTTGTCCTCCTCCAGTAAAACGGCCGCCATTTCTTCATACGAATTTGGAATTTGGCATTCTTGGGATCTTTGGATTCATATGAACGACGTTGATCCATTTCTAATATTAGATATCGATTTGGAGAAGTTTGGAAAATTGAATTTTTTTTACCTTGGAAATGGCAGTCTGACCCCTGGCTGACTCCGTATTGAACCCATCCTTGGTCCTTTCATCATGCTTGGTCCTAGCTTGCTCCAAAACACCTATAGACACAAGAAAACAAGGAAAACTAATAAAAAATAAGTAAAACACTAAATGTGCAAGGACAACTATTTGGTTTAGTGGAACATGATATATAAAGAGAACATGGAACAAATGTGCTCTAAAAATGCGTAAACTATAGAGCCATCACCCAACAGTGTGTGACCTTGCAATCAGGAGCATTGTGCCCTGGAGAAGCCAAGGATTACATCGACTTCGGCTGGGGGAGGACCATGCTTGTCAATCGAGTAGGTGATTCTAGATTAGCTCTTGGGATTTTTGGTTGTTTTACTCTCTTTCAAACAGTAGACTTTTCAACCATTTTTGCTTGTGCTAGTGCTCCCAGAAATGAATGTCGGCGCGCAATGGCAAGGTCGCTGCCAACATGAGCTCGTGTGCCATACTGGATGGCCTTCATTGGGATTAGGGCGGCTCGATGGTGCGACAACTGGCTAACAATGGCTAAGTAGCGGCTACATATGTTGTGCGCGAGCCCAAAGTTCATCCCCATGCGCGTGGAAAATACCAACGTTGACACCATAGGGTGCCATGGGGCGAGTTCACCGCCGCTGACGTCTGACCCCGACAACCCACGACTTCGGGTAGTGAAGAAGATGATGGTTGTCGTGTGTGCGAGACATAACACAGAGGACAAGTGATGCTCCCTTTTCTTGGTTCGATGAGGGGCGAAGATACGCACAAATCCTACCTCTGGGTCTAAAGATTTTTACACGGGTTCGGCCGCTAGGAGGCCTAATGCCATGCGTTCTGCTTGGCTTTCTCACTGGATATGATGAACATGGTTTGCAAGTGTTGGTTTCTGTAGATGGGGCTTGCCAAGGCTAGGAAACTATGTTGGTGCAATTGGTGGGAACTAGATGGGAGCCCAAAACTATTAAGTGTCCAACCCTGATCTAGGTAGTTTGGGCCTCCATTTATAGTCATAAGGGGTTTCCACAGTAGCTACAAAGCAGTAAATAAGGTCGTTGTATAGCAGAGCACCTAACACAGTAAGTGTGAGAGGCACGTGATGATGGCCCTGTTTGGATACTCTAACTCAGTTAGAGGTTAGAGTTAGATTCAAACCCTGAACTAACCCTGAACTAACTCTAGCCAAAGAGGTGTTTGGATAGCAGGGTTACATCAAGCGCGGATACGGCGATGCGCCTTCACGGGTGGTGCGAGAGGAGGAAGGGAGAGGACGAGAAGTTTCGAGGAAGTGGGGAGGGATCTGCTGCGGGAAGAGTGAGAGAAAAAAGTGTTTTTAGTGGTCCGGAGAAGAACTAACCCAAATAAGCACCTCTTGGGTGGGTTAGATTGTTTGGATGAGTTGGATGCATCTAACCCTAACTAACCCTCCTGCTTGGATATTTTTTGGTTAGTTGGGTCCAAACTAACCCAAACTAACTCTAACCCATGGATCCAAACAGGGCCGATGAGACGCGTTGCCGGGAGCACGTCCCATTGGGGCAGCTTTGTTGACTTCAAGCCTGTCACTATTGTACGCCCTGCCAAGTGGCACCCATGCCGCATCAAGACATCGTGCATGCGACTTGCCTTCCAAGGGAAGGCGCACATGCAAAACATTGCACCTTGGGCTACGAATGGACGCAGCATGTCCAGGCTGTTGTAGGCCTAAGCAGTCCCATCGCCATGCCCGCCAACGACTGGTTGTTGGCGGGACCTCGGGCATCCATGGGAGGCAAGTGACGGGGCTGCCCCTTGGAAGTAGCTCCTCGACGGGTACATCTTGGCCTGGACGTCGTCGGTGGTGTCAAAGGGTTTTCGTCCCAAGTGTGATGGCCTTGATAGTGAGAGTCTTCACAATGATCTGGACCTCGGACTAGTTCCTTAACATGGATTGCATACCACTGCGTTGCCATGAAGCAGGACGGCGGTGCCGATTCCTTCTGGATGTTGTAGGTTGCTGATACGTTTCCAACGTATCTATAATTTATGAAGTATCCATGCCAAGTTTACAACATTTTTATATGGTTTTGGTATGATTTGATTGGAACTAACCCAGACTAACGTTGTTTTCAGCAGAACTACCGTGGTGTTGTTTTTTGTGCAGAAATAAAAGTTCTCAGAGTTGGGCGAAACTTTTTGACGATTGTTTTTGGAAGAAAAGAGAAATAATGGAGCAAAGAATGACCAGAGGGGGCCCCTGCTGCCCACAAGACACTAGGATGCGCCACCCCCTGGCGCGCCCTAGTGGGTGGTGGCCCCCCTGAGGCCCATCTTTGTGTGATTCCAACACTGAAAAAATCCTATATATTCAGAAACCCCCGAAAGTTAAGCTAGATCAGAAGTTTCGCCGCCGCAAGCCTCTGTAGCCATGAAAACCAATCTAGACCCTGTTCCGACACCCTGCCGGAGGGGGAAATTGTAATCGGTGGCCATCTTCATCATCCCGGTTGTGACCATGATGAGGAGGGAGTAGTCTACCCTCGGGGCTAAGGGTTTCTACCAGTAGCTATGTGTTTTATTTCTCTCTCTCTCTCTCTTGTGTTCTTGATTTGGCACGATCTTGATGTATCACGAGCTTTATTAATATACTTGGATCATATGGTGTTTTCCCCTCTCTATCTTGTTGTGATGAATTGTGTTTCCCCTTTGAGATTTTGTTATCATCGGATTGAATACTTTGTTGGATTTGAGAGCATTTGATGTATGTCTTGCTATGAATACCCGTGGTGACAATGGGGTATCATAATGATTCACTTAATATGTGTTTTGGCACTCAACTCGTGGATTCCCAATGTGACATTGGGGTAATCTATGCATAGGGGTTGATGCACATTCTCGTCCTTGTTTGTCTGGTAGAAATCTTGGGGCACTCTTTCAGGTTCTTTTTGTTGGATTGAGTATTATGAATCTAAAAATGTTTGATGCATATCGTATAATCGACTCAGGGATACTCGTGGTGACATTGGAGTATATAGGTGCCATTATAGTTGCTTCATTCGTATCATATGGTGTTATTTTAGTACGAACTCTTAGATAGATCGATCGGAAAGGATAAATTGGTGTTATTTTAGTACGAAATCTTGGATAGATCGATCGGAGAGGATAACTTTGAGGTGGTTTCGTACCCTACAAGCAATTTTGCCTTATGTTCTCCGCTAGATAAGAACTTTGGAGTGATTCTTCATCGCACGTTGAGGGATGGTTATATGATCCAATTATATTAGCATTGTTGAGAGATTGCACTAGCGAAGTACGGACCATAGGCCACATTTTCAAGCATTGCAATAACGTTTGTGCTCACTTTTGTTACTTGTTACCTTGCTATTTTTTATTGTTACTATTACAAAAATCAATATCTATTATCAATACTACACTTGTATCACCATCTATGTGCCGAACTAGTGCACTTATACAATTTACCATTGTATTAGGTGTGTTGGGGACACAAGAGATTTCTTGTTTTTGGTTAGAGGGTTGTTTAAGAGAGACCATCTTCATCCTACACCTCCCACGGATTGATAAACCTTAGGTCATCCACTTGAGGGAAATTGCTACTTTCCTACAAAACTCTGCGCTTGGAGGCCCAACACGAGTCTACAAGAATAAAGTTGCATAGTAGACATCAAGCTCTTTTCTGCCGCCATTTCAAGGGAGGTGAGTGCTTGAAGGTTTATCTTTAGATCTTGCAATCGAATCTTTTAGCTTCTTGTTTTATAACTAGTTTGGTTTATAAAAAGAAAAGTACAAGAAAAATGGAGTTGATGTGGCCTCATATTATTCGTCTTTATCACATCTTTCTTGAAAATGATGGATTGGAAAATTACCCTCAATTTATAGAAGAAGAATCCAATAAAATGTTTGGCATAGAATGTTTGAATGATGAGCATGATTGCAATGTTGTTAGTATGAATTCTATGATCCATGATGCTAATGATATGTAGAGCCATAAGTTTGGGGGTGTTATGTTGATGAAGATGATATTTTTAGTCCCCCAAGTTTTGATCAGAATATTTACTATGATGAAAGCATGCCTCCTATTTATGATGATTATATTGATGAAAGTGGATTTGGAGAGGTCATGACTTTATTTAATGATGATTCCATTATCTTGAAAGAGGTTTCAATTGATTATGCAAACAAAGTTCCTTACTATGATGATTATGGTGATGACATGTATGATATAAAGAATAATGATATCCATGAAACTTGTCATCATGATTTTAATGCTCAAATTGATTATGTCAATCAAGTATCTCATGATAGTTATTTTATTGAGTTTCCTCTCACTACTATTCATGAGAATAAATTTGCTTATGTGGAGAGTAATAATTTTTTTATGCATGTGGATCATGAAAAGAATGCTTTATGTGATAACTATATTGTTGAATTCATTCATGATGCTACTGAAAATTACTATGAGAGAGGAACATATTCTTTTACATATCTCAATAATATCAAGTTTCCTCTCTCTATGTTGAAAGTTTTGAAGTCATGCTTGTTTTGCCTTCCTATGCTAGTTGATTCTTGCTCCCATAATTTGTTTGCTCACAAAATCCCTATGCATAGGAAGTGGGTTA
Source organism: Aegilops umbellulata (assembly GCA_032464435.1). Classification (NCBI taxonomy): domain Eukaryota; kingdom Viridiplantae; phylum Streptophyta; class Magnoliopsida; order Poales; family Poaceae; genus Aegilops; species Aegilops umbellulata. Next base: position 309,022,302 of record CP136055.1, on the reverse strand, counting down.
AGCTTAAATGTGCTATTCATGTGCTTCATGATGCTCACATTATGTTTCAAATCTTATCTTTTATGTGAGCATCATTCAAATCATCATGCCTAGCTAAAAAGGCATTAAAGAAAAGCCCTTGTTGGGAGACAACCCAACACTTTTAGCTACTGTTTTTGTGTGCTCACATGATTAAGCTACTGTAGTAATCATGTTTTATAGCTTTTTTTGAATAAAGTGCCAAGAAAATTCTTTGGGATCGTGTGGATTATAGTTGGCTTCATTCTGTGCAAAAACAAAAACTTTTGCGCCCAGTAATATAATTGTTTAAATTCACTGGAACGTGATAACATTCTGAATTTTTTTACAGATGATTTATATACAAATTTCCTATGTTTTCTTAACTTTTCAGAATTGTTGGAGTAACAAAAGTATGGTAATTGTTCAGATCATTACAGTCTGTTCTGTTTTTTACACATTTTGTTTTCAATGCATAGTTTGTTTGTTTTGTAGCTTCTATGGCTTATATTGCTCAATATAAATTGTGGAAATGATAAGGTATAGTAGGCATTGTGTGAGAACAATTATGAATCTTTTCTTTGACAGTACCAAAGTGAATGATTTGTCTTTATCATACAAACCTATCTCACGAAGTTCCGCTAAGTTTTGTGTGATTGAAGTTTCCGAGTTTTGGGTGAGATATCGATATGAGGAGAGTAAGGAGTGACAAGACCCTAATCTTGGAGATGCCCAAGGCACCCAATGTAATATTCAAGGAATATCCAAGAAACTAAGCTTGGGGATGCCCCGGAAGGCATCCCCTCTTTCGTCTTCAACTTTATAGGTAACCTCACTTGGAGCTATTTTCATTCGTCACATGATATGTGCTTTACTTGGAGCATCATTTCCCTTTATTTGTATTTGCTTGCTGCTATTTGGAATAATGTTTTGTATCTTCAACTTTAATAAAAAATGTCAAGTATAGCCGTTACCATGATTTTTTTACAAGTCTATATGTTGCTGTTTTGAAAACAGAAAGTTTTCTATCCTTGTCTGAATTGTTAAAAAAATGTCAGGACGTGACAAAATCTTGAAATTTTTACATAGTAAGCTATGAGAAATTTTCTACAGTGTGGTAGTTTTTCAGAATTTTTGGAGCTAAAGAAGTATGAATATTCTTGCATCCTTTACAGACTGTCCTGTTTTGACAGATTGCGGTTATGTTTGCATTGTTTGTATATGTTTGATCGTTTAATGATTCTATTTGAGGATAGGAATATTAAATATGCATAGGCATTTAGTATGCAATGTTAAATAATAATTTTAGTGATTTGCTACAGTAGAGAATGATAAGGTTATTGCATTGATAATCACAATATTGATCATACAAGCAATTCATGAATGATTAGTATAAGGAAGAGAACTTTCACAGACAAATATATTATCTTCGACATCTTCTATGATTGTGAATACCCATTAATTATTTTCAAACTTGAGAAAACTAGTTGAAGTTGGACAAGTAAGACAACATAATGAGTTATGGTTGTGCATATTTGCATAGAAGTTATATTGTTATGGATCCTCCAACATATGGTGCTTGCTTAGGATCTTTTGCTAGCCAAAAACTCGTACTAAGTAGAGATGCTGCTTGTGCATCCAAAAACCCTTAAACCCAGTTTCTTGCCATGAGTGTCCACCATATCTACCTACGGATTGAATAAGATCCTTCGAGTAAGTTGTCATCGGTGCATAAAGCAATAAAAATTGCTCCTAGATATGTTTGATCTTTTATTGTAAGGGAAAATAAGTGTTGTACAAACTTGTGATGGAAAAGTAGTAAAAGCGGCGGACTACATAATAAAGATTCTATCATAAGGGGAAATATAATGTGACGTTCCTTTGCATTAAGAGATTATGCATCCAAAAATAAAAAGCGCATGACAACCTCTCATTCCCTCTGTGAAGGGCCTATCTTTTACTTTTCAGTATTTACTTTTATGCAAGAGTCAATAATATGCATTCTCATTTGAACCTCAATTATTCTCTAGTTGGCAAGCATCATGTGGTGGGGAAAGATCTAGGAAAATATGGCCAGTCAAATATATTTGATCATGATTTATTATTGTTGACAATTATCTCTTTAATAAATGAGTTCGGAGGTGAAACATTAAGCCCCTATCTTTCTCTGTGTTCGATGGATGCCATTTGTTCCAAAAATATGCTTTGAGTATTAGCAATCATAGAAGACTATATGATGATTGAGTATGTGGAGCTCTTACTTAGACTTTGTTGAATAAGTTGAATTGTAATTGTTTGGTGAATAAGAATATAGGTTGTTAAGTTTCAAGAGAAGGCATTGCTTGAACCGTCACAAGTGAATTGATTGCTAGTTTATCATGATGAATTTTATGAGAAAGAGTTGATGTTTGTGATGCTAGGGAAAGTGATTGAAATTACCATTGATCAAACTTACACACTATGCTAGCATTCACACTTCATAAATTATTTGTTTTACCATTTACCTACTCGAGGACGTGCAGGAATTAAGCTTGGGGTTGTTGATACGTCTCCAACGTATCTATAATTTATGAAGTATTTCATGCCATGTTTACAACAATTTTATATGGTTTTGGTATAATTTGAATGGAACTAAGCCGGACTGATGTTGTTTTCAGCAGAACTAACATGGTGTTGCTTTTTGTGCAGAAATAAAAGTTCTCGGAATTGGACGACACTTTTTGACGTTTTTTTGGAAGAAAAGAGAAATAATGGAGCAAAGAATCACCAGAGGGGGCCCTGCTGCCCACAAGACACCAGGGTGCGCCACCCCCCGGCACGCGTCGGTGGGTGGTGCCCCCCCTGAGGTCCATCTTCGCGTGATTCCAGCGCTGAAAAATCATATATATTCAAAAAAACTGAAAATTAACCTAGATCAGAAGTTCCGCCACTGCAAGCCTCTGTAGCCACGAAAAACCAATCTAGACCCTGTTCCTACACCCTGCCAGAGGGGGAAATGATCACCGGTGGCCATCTTCATCATCCCGGCGGCCACCATGATGAGGAGGGAGTAGTCCACCCTCGGGGCTGAGGCTTTGTACTAGTAGCTATGTGTTATCGCTCTCTCTCTCTCTCTCTCTCTCTCTCTCTCTCTCTCTCTCGTGTTCTTGATTTGACACGATCTTGATGTATCACGAGCTTTGTTAATATAGTTGGATCTTATGGTGTTTTCCCCTCTCTATCTTGTTTTGATGAATTGAGTTTTCCTTTGAGATTTCGTTATCATCAGATTGAATACTTTGTTGGATTTTGAGAGCACTTGATGTATGTCTTGCTATGAATACCTGTGGTGACAATGGGGTATCATATTGATTTACTTGATATGTGTTTTGGCACTCAACTCGAAGATTCCCTAGATGGAATTGGGGTAATCTGTGCATAGGGGTTGAAGCACGTTCTCGTCCTTGTTTCTCCAGTAGAAATCTTGGGGCACTCTCGGAGGTTCTTTGTGTTGGATTAAGTATTATGAATCTGAAATTGTTTGATGCATATCGTATAATCGACTCAGGGATACTCGTGGTGACACTGGAGTGTCTAGGTGACATTACAGTTGGTTGATGTGTATCATATGGTATTATTTTAGTACGAACTCTTAGATAGATCGATCAGAAAGGATAACTTGGTGTTATTTTAGTACGAACTCTTGGATAGATCGATCGGAAAGGATAACTTTGACGTGGTTTCGTACCCTACAAGCAATTTCGTCTTATGTTCTCCGCTAGATAAGAAATTTGGAGTGATTCTTCATCGCACGTTGCGGCATGGTTATATAATCCAATTATATTAGCATTCTTGAGAGATTGCACTAGCGAAAGTATGGACCCTAGGCCTCATTTTCAAGCATTGCAATACCGTTTGTGCTCACTTTTCTTACTTGTTACCTTGTTGTTTTTTATTATTACTATTACAAAAATCAATATCTACTATCAATACTACACTTGTATCATCATCTCTTCGCCGAACTAGTGCACCTATACAATTTGCCATTGTATTGGGTGTGTTCGGGACACAAGAGGCTTCTTGTATTTGGTTGCAGGGTTGTTTAAGAGAGACCATCTTCATCATATGCCTGCCACGGATTGATAAAGCTTAGGTCATCCACTTGAGAGAAAATTGCTACTGTCCTACCAAACTCTGCGCTTGAAGGCTCAATACGAGTCTACAAGAATAAATTTGCATAGTACACATAAGTTGTCGGGGCGCAACCATCCTCGAACTACCCATGGTAGTGAGACGACCACGCTAGCGATGATGATAGGCCTTCTTCGGCTAAGTTCTTGACAAAGATTTGCATGCCACCTCAGGAGGGGCACGGATTTGTAGTTCACAGGCAGCCATCCCGCGCACACCCATAGACGGGGCTGAGACGACGTGGGACCCCCAGTCTTCACGAGACCGACAATGGTAAACTAGATCTTGGCACTCGCGGCTAAGGTTGCTTTGCAATGATGCCGAAATGGCAAACAAAGCGCCTGTAATAGCCGGCCAAACCTAAGAAGCTGCGGACTTCTTTGACTGATTGCGGAGAGGACCAGTTGGCAATGTTCTTAATTTTGTGGGTTTCAGTGGCAACCCCATGCTGGCTGATATAGTATGGCCCAAATAGGATAACTGGGGTTGAGCGAAAGAGCACTTTGAGCGTTTGACTTGCCATTGATCCCTTCTTAACAACTCAAGCACTGATTGCAAGTGGATTGTGTGATCTTCAAGAAAGGCACTGTGGACTAAAATGTCGTCAAATAACACTAGGGCGCATTTGCGCAGAAGGGGTTTGTTTGAGAGTGGCGTTCTTGGCTCCCAAGAAGGTGGCTGGTGCTCCCGCGAGGCCGAAGGACATGACCTTGTACTCGTAGTGCCCTTCCAGAGTCTGGAAGACGAGTGCTCATGGAGGAGCAAGCCCTTGTGTTCACGTGACCGGCCAGTAAGTCGCAACCTAGGACGACGTCCGTGATGATGTTAGTTGACTTGGATACCTCGTACGAGTGGTGCAAGGGCTTTGGCATGGGATGATATGGTGGTGACGAGTGTCGTGGCAACGAGAATAGTGTGTCACTTGGAGGTAGCGTGATTGTGCTGCAGCTAGTTATTGTGTGTGTGGGTGGGGAGGAGGGTGCTCGACATCCGCAATCTGTTGGTGCGTCGGCGTATCTGCACGCACAACAATGGTGGTTGCGTATGGCACTGTGGCCACTCACTGGCAGTGCAAAGGAGGTTTTCCTTTGGTGTGAAGGCAGTGCCCATTGCACGAGAAGGTTCGTGGCACGAGCAGTAACGTCTACCGCTGGTGAATTTGGGGCACGTCAGTGGTTCCCACCGACATCTAGCATCGGCGCGGCAACTCCAATGATATGACGGATGCTACAATATAACTCGCGCTGGTGTGGAGTGGCAATGGCCAGATATGCACCGAGAGTCCGAGACATGGGCAGCCTCCCGACGAATGTGGCAGTGGTCTAGGGTGTGAACACACCCCACCAACCTATTATTGCCTTTGTGGCCTGGCGTGGAGTACCGGAGATATAAGATGTTGACTTAAACACCGATTCATGTTCGGATGAAAACTCTTTGCACTTACCATCATTGGTTGGGCTCTGCATTGACGAAATGGTATCTTTATCTTGTTATAAAGGTGTTTTCTATTTGTTCACGTATAAAGTACAAAAACATCTCATAGTTTATGAATGGAAGAAGTAATTAATAAAAGAAATTGGGTGCATCATATTGATGCAAAGGCCGGGGATTCAACCTCCTCTCCAAAATAAAAATACTTACTATGATACTCTCACGCAAGTCTAGTACCGAGTCAGGCACACGTGTCAGTTACACGGCCGGGGCGGGGGCGACGGGCGTGGTGCGAGGTGAGCGAGCGACGCGCCGACTTGACGTTGGCGCGGTGTGCTAGAGAAGTCGTCGATCTAATTGGAGCCACCACCACGAAGGATGTGATAACGATCGGCCCAATCATCCTCAAAAACCGAAATATGTCAGGATGTCACGATCGATCGACCATGCCGTAGCACGCCCGATGAGAAACTGCAGAATCCTTACCCTTGGCGGTCGGCGGCTCCGCCGTGTCGGACTCTCGGTTCCTTTTCTTTGTTTTTTGGCCTCGGGTGGTTGGGCTGCTCGTTGCCATGCGTCGCCGTTTCGTGTCCCGTCCGACTACCCGCGCGCGTCGGCACGGTCCAGACCCCTAACGTGGCATAGCAAACGCAGCGCCCCGCTGCATACGTGCCGCCGCGCCCATGTGTCGTGAACTCGAGGCGAGTGGGCAGACGCCTCTCGCGCACCCACGCGATGACCGATGGATGCTGCCATGCTGGGTATGTAGGTAGGACGTCACGAGTACTCGAGTCGAGTGCTATCCTTTATTAACGCAAAAAAAGAAAAAGAAAAACTCCAGTGGTAGTAGGTTGCCGCGCGCGCACTCTAGCCGCGACGGAGTCTCTGGGCGTTCTCCGGATTTGGCGCGGCGGCGCCGCTCCAATCTCGTTGGCTCAACGTGACGGGAGCCCACAGGTGTCCCGGAATTATGCGCAACCGCCGGCGTGCGCTTGTCTGTGCGTGCGAGATCTCGTTCCCATCCGAATCCGACCGAGACGGTGGGTGGGGCCGTCGGGCCAGTGGGCGGGGCCCACGGTTTCGGGGCCCGGGAGGAATCCCGGGCAGCTGCCCGCGGGCAGGCCATGCCCGTATAAAGCGAGGGGTATTCGCCGGGGCAACGCAGTTTGCCGCTCTCGGCACCTCCTCTCGCCCGGGCAGCTGCTTCCACCCCCCGCTTTCAGATTTCTAGGTACTACTAATCTCAACTTCTTTCGATTCTTCTGCTGCTTAGCACTGAATATCGTAGTGTTATTTTCACCTGTGTGTGCCCTAACATACAACTGATTACCACCAACCGTCCTCCTTCTTGAGCTGTTGATTACACGGCGTGGACACGGCAAAACTTGTTCTGTCTTTTTCGATTTGTTTCATGTCCTGATGAACGCTCAATCTATTTCTCGGGTTATTATTTGGAAATCGGAACGGATCATGTATTTACTCGCTCGTTAAAATCACCCTTAATGATGCCTATGCAGACACTCGACAGAAATGGCTTCCAACTATGTGGACACCACGGGGGAGGAGGGGAGGTTCCACACCCACGGCCACCACAGCAACAGCACCACTCCGACCGGCGAGGCGGCGTCGCCCAAGAATACGCGAAGGAGGTGGCCCGGGTCGGCGTCAGCGCCGTCCGGTGTAGGCCACGGGCCCGCTTCCAAATGCGTCTGCGCGCCGGCCACCCATGCCGGGTCCTTCAAGTGTCGCTTCCACCGCACCAACTCCCAGGGCCACGGCCACGGCCAGGGAAGCCGCCCTTCTTCGCCTCCTTCACCGGCCGCGGCCAACGCGGTGCCGCGGCACCCGGCCTCGCCGTCCTCGTCCTCCGGCACCGTCACGACTCAGTGACGCAGCCCAAGCATCGGCCTCGACAATCAAGAACGCTTAACAACGAAGAGGGAAGTAAAAATCATATACATGTCATAAAAAAGGGAGTTTATTTACTGCTTCCTGGATGTATTGTGTCGATTGGAGAACTCTTGTTTTCTCTCTCCCCCTCCCCACACCCACCCGTCTTTTGTTGGGATCTCCCTTGGATCGAATGGACTTTCCTCTCCATGAAAGGAAATTAGCCTGCTTGCCTGCTTCTCCCCACCCTTCATTTGAGATGGAGTCATATTGGTCAGAGTATGAGCTTGTGTGGTGCTCTCTTGTAATTACCTTTTCAGTTAAATCCATGCTTCTTGCCAGATTTAAGATCTTACTGAGCTCAAATTATCTTTCTTCACTAGGGACATGTTGGACAAGAGATTGTTCAACGGTTTGTGCTTCAAAGGAAAAAAACATGCTGGACAAGAGCATCTCTTAGTACGTACTCCCTCCGTTCCGAATTACTTGTCTTAGATTTGTCTAGATACAGAGATATCTAGCATTAAAATGAGTCTAAATACACCCGTATCTAGACAAATCGAAGACAAGTAATTCGGAACGGAGGGAGTACTACAGATTTGCTATTGCAACCAGATATCACAGGTACTTTGGTAGTATACATCACCGCTGAGATCTCAGATTTCTTGGATCGTGAAAAGCAGCAGTCACAGACACAGGTCTGATACTCCCTCATTAAACTAATATAAGAGCGTTTAGAATACTAAAGTAGTGATCTAAACGCTCTTATATTAGTTTATAGAGGGAGTACTATTTACCATGGTGCTTCCGCGTCTTTTGGTGGTTGCGTTCACTTCACTGCCAGCCCATTCTGGTGCTGTCTTGATTAAGCGTTTGTTTATATTATCATGTGAATGATTTGTCATCGCTGTATGATCATGTGGTACTGCCACAACATTCGGACGAACCTTACAAAGATTCGTCCAGGTTTAAATAAATTAGATCGATTTTGCTAATTTGTATACAATCAAGATCTTGTTTGACATGTAGACGATCAAGAAATAATTGTTTCTAAATTACTGCTAATCGTTACCGATCTAAACACGAGATTTGCATAAGTACTGTCAATATTCAACGTAACAACAATATCTAACTCGAGTAAGCGATCGACTCCACCGTATGCTATTTTCTCATTTTAATTCGTTTCCTGTACCTGCACCAATTTCCTCACCAGCACCCACGTTCTTCAGTTGGTGAGGTGAGTTAGTACCTGAACCAGAACGAATAATCTAGTAGTGACAACGATAAGATGGTTGGTATGCCATGGCCCGTAATCGCTCTCAGTTCTGTTCTTAGCCCTACAGTCATGTTTTTTTTTTCGCGAATACGCAAAAGGCTTACCTATCATTGTTTGATAGGTAGAAAAAGTAGCAACAGCAATTACAGAAACCTCTGACGAGCACGAACACGCAGCGCGGCGTGAGTCAGTAGGTACAACAGAAAGGGGTGTACGCATCCCCAAACCAGAGAAACTACTCCTCGGGCAAGATGTGGCAAAGTCCTAGGGCGCGTGCATGGGCCCAGCCGCGAGCTTCGAGATGGACGGCCGGGCGGCATCGAAGACGCAAGCGTTGCGTTGCTTCCAAATCTCCCAAGCGATGAGCAGGGCCAGAGTGGTGAAGCCGCGGCGCAGGCAGGCGGGGGTGGTGGTGGCCGAAGCAGCAAGCTAGTCGATGAAGGGGATGTCCGCGGGGGGATGGTCACCGTGAGCCGACACCAAGCGAGAGAGTCATGCCATACTTGCCTAGAGAACGGGCATCCCGAAAGGAGATGGGCCATGGTTTCCGGCGTCTGGTCACACAGGGAGCAAGCAGAACCGTGAGGGAGGCCGTGTCTGGCGAGGCGCACCGCCGTCCAGCACCGATCCCTGAGCGCGAGCCAGAAGAAGACCTTCAGACGGAGTAGCGCCCAAGGGCGCCACGTAAGCCGCCAGTGGGAGGCCTCGATGGAGCCAATGAACATAGCGTTGTAGCACGAGCTCGCGGTGTAGGCGCCGTTGGCAGTCCATCCCCACGTGAGCGAGTTAGGAGAGTCCAAGAGGGTAACCTGACGCAGCCGCTGCCAGAGGTGGACGTACTGGACCAGCGCCGCCGGCCCTAGAGAACCGGAGATGTCCCGCGCCCAGGAACGGTCTGCTAGGGCATCACGGACAAAAGGGATCTTGCGTCGTCGCCGCGGCACTTTGTCATAGATCAGCGGGGCAATCTCCACTATAGACCTGCCATTGACCCAGGAATCAACCCAAAAGCGGCATGAGCGGCCGTCTCCAAGGGCCCATGACGTGGAGGCACGGAAGATGGCCTGGACCTCAGAGCAGCTGGGCATGTGCAGGTGGTGCCATGGCGGGAAGGGTCTGTCGCCTGAAGCCAAAGCCACCGGGTCCGAAGCGCAACCCCAGCGCGCGGAAAGTCAGGGATGCCAAGCCCTCCGAGCAAAATGGGACGACTGACCGAGGGCCAGCTGACGAGACAGGGGCTGCCATTTGCCTCCTTGCGACCGCGCCAGAGGAAGGAGCGGACCAGGCGGTTGAGCTACTTCAGGATGGGCGGGGTTAGCCATCGACATCATGATGTGCAGCGGCATGGCACCCAGGACATGACGAGCAAGCACCAACCTCTCGCCCTTGGAGAGCAAGGTAGCCCACCAAGGCGACGACTTGCGCTCGAGCTTGTCGATGAAGGGTTGGAGCGCGGCGGAGGAAACCTTCCTGATAGAGAGTGGAAGGCCTAGATACTTGGTAGGGAAATCCATGATCGGTCAAGCGAGGCCGCGTAGGACGGCGACGCGATCCGGCAAGCACTGGATCGGAGAAGCAGAGCACTTTGCGATATTCATGTGGAGGCCTGAGGCGACGCGTAGACCCGAAGAAGCTCGCGGACCACGGCGAGGTCGTGCTCGTCCGGATGGCAGAATATGACGACATCATCAGCATAGAGGGACATGCTAGATGCCATGTGACGCGGGGTAAGGCGGAGGACGCCGTCGGTGATGGCCCGCTAGAGCAGCCGGTCCAGGACGTCGATGACCAGCACGAAGAGCATGGGGGAAACAGGGTCGCCCTGGCGAAGCCCCTTGCGGTGTGCAACAGGAGGCCCAGTGCAGCTGTTGAGAAGGACCCGCGTGCTTGTCGTGCCAAGGAGGATGGAGATCCACTCCCTCCAACGCACGCCAAAGCCCAAATGGCGCAGAATGTCGAGGAGGAAGAGCCAAGAAACCGAGTTGAACGTGCGGGCGATGTCGAACTTGAGCATGACACGAGACAGCTTGAGATTGTGAAGGCGGCGCGCTGTTTGTTGCACGAGGAGGAAGTTGTCGTGGATGCATCTGACGATGATGAAAGCACTTTGGTTCATCGAGATCATCTCGCCAAGGCGCGGGGCGAGGCGCGGGGAGAGAACCTTGGCCCCAAGCTTGGCAATGATGTGAATAAGGTTGATGCGGTGGTAATCTGTAGTACAAGCCGCATCAGGGCGCTTGGGGAGCAGCGTGACGAAGGCCTCGTTGAGCTTCTGGAAGCCACAACTGTTGAGAGAGTAGAGCTTGGCAAACATAGCACAGATGTCGTGCTTAATGATATCTCACGCATAGGAATTCCGTGGAGAATCCGTTCGGTCCGGGCGACTTGCCGGACGACAGCTATTTAACCGCGGCCCAAATCTCGTCCTCAGAGAACAGCACATCCAGCCCTTCCAGGTTGAATGAGCGTGGATCCAAACCATCAAGGTTGAGGGTGAAGGCGCGGGGGTCAGACGTGCCCAGCGCAGCCGCGAAGTGGTCGTAGACCGCCTCAGACATGGCCTCATGGTCCATAATCTCCTGGCCGTCCACATGCAACGACATGATCCTAGAATGCTGCTTCCGGTGCGTCGCTCGTACCCGAAGGAAGGAGGTGTTGGTCTCAGCAGCTTGCAGCCAAGAGCAGCAGACACGTTAACGCGCGATGGAGCGGTCGAGGGAAGCGAGCCCAAGGTATGCTGACTTGAGGCGGTGTCGAAACCAAGGCTCGGCAGGATGCGGGGGGGGGGGGGGACGTCATGCGCCGCATCGAGCCGCGCAATGAGCTCATGGGCGAACGACAGTTGCTGCGCGGCGTGACCAATGCAACGCACACTCCAGCTTTGCAAAGCCTTGGCAGTGGACTTGAGGCAGGGGGAAATGCGCCAGAAAGGATCCTCGTCGGCCGGGCCAGATTCCCAGGCATTGGCCACAGTCTGGTGGAAGCCTTCGATCTTCGGCCAAAACTTCTCGAAGTGAAACCTGTTGGGTCCCGGGACGTGCGGGGAGCAGTCAAGCAAGAGCGGCGCATGATGAGAAGTGGCGGAGGAAAGGCAGCGCAGGAAGCAGGAAGGGTGCTCCACAGCCCAGCTCGACATGCACATAACCCCGTCGATGCGCTCCAGGGTCGGCGAGTCACGCTCGCTCGACCATGTGTACCGTCACCCATGAAGTAGATGTCGTGAAGCTCCTCGCCAACGATAAAACGACAGAATGTACTCATAGCCCCACGGTGCAACCGATCATTTCTCTTGTCCGACGCCGTGGCAATGAGATTGAAGTCACCGCCAATAAGCCATGGGCCAGCACAGAGAGAGTGGGCGTCGTGAAGCTCGGCGAGGAAGGCCGGCTTGTCCTCGTGGCGGTGCGGCTTGTAGACACCGGTCAATGATAACCCACAAGTATAGGGGATCGCAATAGTTTTCGAGTGTAGAGTATTCGACCCAAATTTATAGATTCGACACAAGGGGAGCCAAATAATATTTGAAGGTATTAGCAGCTGAGTTGTCAATTGAACCACACCTGGAGATTAATTATCTGCAGCAACGTGATCAGTAGCAAAGTAATATGATAGTAGTGACAGCAACAATTGTAACGGTAACAGTGATAACAGTAATTTTGTAGCAAGTGCAACAGTAACGATAGGAGTAATAACTTAGTAGAAACAATATAAGATAAATTCGTAGGCATTGGATTGGTAATTTGTTGAATGGTATTCATCTTGAGACAGTCATAACCTAGGGCGATACGGCACTAGCTCCAGTTTATAAATATAATGTAGGCATGTATTCCATAAATAGTCATACGTGCTTATGAAAAGAACTTGCGTGACATCTTTTGTCCTACCCTCCCGTGGCAGCGGGGTCCATATTGGAAACTAAGCGATATTAAGGCCTTGTTTTAATAGAGAACCGGAACAAAGCATTAACACACGGTGAATACATGAACTCCTCAAACTACAGTCATCACCGGGAGTGGTCCCGACTATTGTCACTCTGGGGTTGCCGGATCATAACACGTAGTAGGTGACTATAACTTGCAAGATCGGATGTAGAACATGGATATAATGGTGATAACATAAATGGTTTAGATCTGAATTCATGGCACCCGGGCCCAAAGTGACAAGCATTAAGCAAGGCAAAGTCATAGCAACATCAATCTTAGAACATAATGGATACCAGGGAACAAGCCCTAACAAAACTAACTCGATTACATGATGAATCGCATCCAACTCCTCACCGACCAGTGAGCCTACGAAGGAATTACTCACTCCCGGTGGGGAGCATCATGGAATTGGAGATGGAGAAGGGTTGGTGATGACGAAGAACGAAGACCCCCCTCTTCGGAGCCCCAACGGACTCCAGATCTGGCCTCCCGATAAAGAACAGGAGGTGGCGGCGGCTCTGTCTCGTGGATCGCAATAATTCCGTCTCCCTGATTTTTTCTGGAAAAATAGGACTTTATAGCCCTGGTGGGTTGTGCCCACCCAGGTGCCCCCCGATGGCTCTTGGCTTCAGAAATTCTCTTTATTGATATAAAAAATCCTCACAAAGTTTTGTTCCATTCCGAGAACTTTTATTTCTGCACAAAAATAACACCATGGTAGTTCCACTGAAAACTGCGTCAGTCCGGGGTTAGTTCCATTCAAATCATGCAAAGTAGAGTCCAAAACAAGAGGAAAAGCGTTAGGAAAAATAGATATGTTAGAGACGTATCAACTCCTCCAAGCTTAAACCTTTGCTTGTCCTCAAGCAATTCAGTTGATAAACTGAAAGTGAAAAAGAAAAAAATTACGAACTCTTTTGCTCTTGTTTGTATAAATAAGCTTAAACAACACCTAGGTTTTCAGCCAACACTATAACTAACTGATACGTCTCCAACGTATCTATAATTTATGAAGTATTCATGCTATTATATTATCCATCTTAGATGTTTTATATGCATTTATATGCTATTTTATATGATTTTTGGGACTAACCTATTAACCTAGAGCCCAGTGCCAGTTTTTGTTTTCTCCTTGTTTTAAAGTATCGCAAAAAAGGAAAACCAAATGGAGTCCGATTGACCAGAAACTTGACGGAGCTTATTTTTGGACCAGAAGAAGGCCACGGAGTCAAAGAGTTGGGCCAGAAGAGTTCCGGGCTGCCCACGAGGGTGGGGGCGCGCCCACCCCCCTGGGCGCGCCTCCCTGCCTCGTGGACAGCCCGGAGACCCCCCTGACTTGTTCTCGGTGCCAACACCTCTCATATATACCCAAACTTCCAGAAAGAAACCTAGATCGGAAGTTCCGCCGTCACAGGCCTCTGTAGCCACGAGAAATCAATCTAGGCCCTCTCTGGCACCCTGGGCCATCATCACCAGAGGCCATGGAGGAGGATCCCTGAGGGGCCATCATCGCCATGAAGGCCAAGGACCAGAGGGAGAACCTCTCCCCATCTAGGGGGGAGGCCATGGAGGAGGAAGCACAAGGGGGAGAACCTCTCCTCCTCTCTCTTGGTGGCATCGGAGTGCCATTGAGAGCGGAATCATCGCCGCGGTGATCGTCTTCATCAACATCACCACCATCATCACCATCCTCATCTCTTTTACGCGGTCCACTCTCTCGCACCCCGCTGTAATTTCTACTTGAACATGGTGCTTTATGCCACATATTATGATCCAATGATGTGTTGCCATCCTATGATGTTTTGAGTAGATATCCTTTGTCTTTGGGTTGATTGATGATCTAGATTGGTATGAGTTGTATATTTTATTATTGGTGCTGTCCTATGGTGCTCTCCGTGTCGCGCAAGCGCGAGGGATTCCAGCTGTAGGGTGTTGCAATACGTTCATGATTCGCTTATAGTGGGTTGGTGAGTGACTGAAACACAAACCCGAGTAAGGGGGTTATTGCGTATGAAAATAAAGAGGACTTGACGCTTTAATGCTATGGTTGGGTTTTACCTTAATGATCTTTAGTAGTTGTGAATGCTTGCCAGAGTTCCAATCATAAGTGCATATGATCCAAGTAGAGAAAGTATGTTAGCTTATGCCTCTCCCTCGTATGAAATTACAATGACGACTACCGGTCTTGTTAACAATTGCCTAGGACAATTCCACACACCGACCCATCAATATTCCACACTTGCTATTTATAATATTTAGTAATATATTCTAACTTTATGATAACATCACCTACTTTTATATTTTATCTCTCCGATATCATACAAAGTTATCCTCTTCATACCTACAACGTAGTTTTATTTCTTGTTTCTAGTTGGAAGCAAATGTTTGGTGTACGTAGAGTCGTATCAGTGGCAGATAGAGCTTGAGAGAATATTGACCTTACCTTTAGGTCCTTGTGGGTTCAACACTCCATACTGATCACTTCCACCTTTGGAAATTGCTACGATGATTCCCTGCACTTGGGGATTATCAAGCTCTTTTCTGGCGCCGTTGCCGGAGAGCAATAGCGTGGGGTTTTAGGATAAAAATAATGTGCCAAGCTTTGGTTTTAGGATGATTAGATTGCTTGTTTACTATGTGCAGAACAAAAACAGAAACTTTGGTTGTAGCGTGTGATCTTACATTTTTTACTGGAAGGTCAAATGGGTTTGAAATTTTTTGCACATTACTTCTGTACAAAATTTTCAAAATCTCAAATTTATTTCATAATTTTTGGAGTTACATAAGTTTTCTAAACTTCTAGATTACTACACTGTCCTGTTTAAGACAGATTCTGTTTTTTATGCATTGCTTGTTTGTTTTGGTGAAACTATCGATTTCTATCAGTGGATTAAGCCATGGAAAATTTATATTACAGTAGCTATAATGCAAAAACAAAATATGAATTGGTTTGAAACAGTACCTAAAGATAGTGATTTGCTTTATTATACTAACGAATCTCACAAAGTTTTTGTTAAAGTTTTGTGTGGATGAAGTGTTCAAAGATCGAGGAGCTATCAATATGAGAAGAATAAAGAAAGTCAAGAGTTCAAGCTTGGGGAGGCCCGAGGCACCCCAAGTAAATATTTCAGAGGATACTCAAGCATCTAAGCTTGGGGATGCCCCGGTTGGCATCCCATCTTTCTTCTTCAACAATTATCGGTATACCTCGGTTTTTGTTTTGTTCACATGATTTGTGTCCTTTGTGTTTTTATTATTTTTTAAGAACCATGCTAGTATGAGATATCCCTTCATTGATTTATAGAATACTTCATGTGCTTCACTTATATCTTTTAAGTATGATCTTATAGAATTGCTCTTTGTGCTTCACTTAAATCTTTTGAGTATGGTTTTATAGAATGCTTCATGTGCTTCACTTATACATTTTGATCTTGGATATTGGTTAGTCTATATTATTTGTAGATGCTCCATAAACTTCACTTATATATTTTTGGAGTATGAATAATACTATCATCTAAAGTGGGTTTGGAAGAGTGTCAACTTTAGGAATTAGTGATCCCACTATTCCGAATAAGAAGAATTTTGCTTATGTGGAGAGTAGAAAATTTTCTATGCTTATAGATCATGAAAAGAATGCTTTATGTGATGGTTATATTGATAAATTAATTCATGATGCTATTGAAAATTATTATGAGGGAGGAATATATGCTTATAGGAGTTGTAATAATATCAAGTTTCCTCTTTATGTGCTTAAAGTTTTGAAGGTATACTTGTTTTGCCTTCCTATGCTAGTTGATTCTTGTTTCTATAAATTATGTGCTCACAAAATCCCTAGGCATAGGAAGTGGGTTAGATTCAAATATTCTAGTCATATTCTCCATGATGCTCTCTTTATGTTTCAATTCTTTTCTTTTATGTGAGCATCATTGAAATCATCATGCCTAGCTAAAAGGCACTAAAGAAAAGCGCTTGTTGGGAGACAACCCAATATTTACCCTTACTGTTTTTGTGTGTTTACATGATTACGCTAATGTAGTAATCATGCTTTATAGCTTTTGTTTCAATAAAGTGCCAAGTAAGACCTTTGGGAAGACTTGGGTGAAAGTTAATGTAATCTTGCTGTAAAAAACAGAAACTTTGCGCTCACGAGATTAGCTGTCATTTTCTATAGAAGAGTGCTTTTGAGTTGATTATTTTTGAAGATGATTAATAGACAAATTCCTCAGGTCCACCAATTTATTTCATAATTTTTGGAGTAGCAGAAGTATGGTTGCTGTTCAGATCATTACAGACTGTTCTGTTTCTGACAGATTCTGTTTTCATCGCATAGTTTGCTTGTTTTCTAGTTTTTATGGCTTATATTTCTAAATATAAATTATAGAAATGATATGGTACAGTAGGCATTGTTTGATATCAATTATGAACCTTGTCTTTGTCAATACCAAAGTGAATGGTTTACTCTTTATCATACTAACCTATCTCACGAAGTTCCGTTAAGTTTTGTGTGATTGAAGTTTTCAAGCTTTCGGTGAGATATCGATATGAGGAGAATAAGGAGTGGAAAGAACCTAGGCTTGTGGATGACCAAGGCACCCCAAGGTAATATTAAAGGAAGACTCAAGTGCCTAAGCTTGGGGATGCCCCGGAAGGCATCCCCTCTTTCGTCTTCAAAACTATCGGTATACCTTACTCGGAGCTATATTTTTATTCGTCACATGATATGTGTTTTTATTGGAGCGTATTTTCATTTTACTTGTTGTTTGAATAAAATCATTGGATCTGAAATCTTAAACAAAAAGGAATCCTCCCATGGCTAGTTAATTATTTGACTACTAAGTGTTCTTCACTTATATCTTTAGGAGTAGTTTGTCATTTACTCACGTGCTTCATGTATATCCTATGAGTGAATGGTTGAATGAATTGAATATCATAAATCTGAATTTATATATGTTTCATATGCTTATAACATGGGCAGTAATGACTTCACACATAATAAGTGTAGGTAGTAAACTTATTGAAAGTTAGCAAACGCAGAATTGGTCACTTGAACAATTCATGAAAGAATATTGAAGGAAGAGAGATTTCACATATAAATATACTATCCTAGACATCTTTTGCAATTGTGAGCACTCATTAAAATATGACATGCTGAAAGGTTGATGTTGGACAAGGAAGACAACTTAATGGGTTATGTTTTCTTATATCCGAAATAAAGTATATTGTCTTGGATCATCCAACATGTTGAGCTTGCCTTTCCCTCTCATGCTAGCCAAATTCTTTGCAGCAAGTAGAAATACTACTTGTGCTTCCAAACATCCCTTAAAACGAGTTTTTCCATGAGAGTCCACCATACCAACCTATGGATTGATTAAGATCCTTCAAGTAAGTTGTCATCGGTGCATGCAATAAAAATTGCCCTCTAAATATGTATGATCTATTAATGTGGAGAAAATAAGTTTTATACGATCTTGTGATGTGGAAGAAATAAAAGCGACAGACTACATAATAAAGGTCCATATCACAAGTGGCAATATAAAGTGACGTTCTTTTGCATTAAGATTTTGTGCATTCAACCATAAAAGCGCATGACAACCTGTGCTTCCCTCTGCGAAGGGCCTATCTTTTACTTTTATCCTCTACCTTATGCAAGAGTCATGGTGATCTTCACCTTTCCTTTTTACATTTTATCCTTTGGCAAGCACATTGTGTTGCAAAGATCCCGATATATATATCCAATTGGATGTAAGTTATCATGAACTATTATTGTTGACATTACCCTTGAGGTAAAAGGTTGGGAGGTGAATCTATAAGCCCCTATCTTTCTGTGTGTCCGATTAAAACTTCGAACCCATAAATATCACGTGAGTGTTAGCAATTGCGAAAGATTAAATGATAGTTGAGTATGTGGAGTTTGCCAAATCAAAGCTCTGACATAGACCCTTCCTGAAAATAAGATGAATTGCAATTGTTTGATGACTAAGAGCATTGTTTATTAGTTTTCAAGAAAGTTTATGATCTATACTTTAACATGTGAATAGTTTGTTACTTGATCATGAAAAGTTTTATGAGATGAGCTACTGTTATGACATATAATGATGCTAGAAAAGGTGATTGAAATTATCATTGATCAAACTTGTGCACCTGCTAGCATTCACACTTCATTAATTATTTCTTTTATCATTTACCTACTCGAGGATGAGCAGGAATTAAGCTTGGGGATGCTGATATGTCTCCAATGTATCTATAATTTATGAAGTATTCATGCTATTATATTATCCATCATAGATGTTTTGTATGCATTTATATGCTATTTTATATGGTTTTTGGGACTAACCTATTAACCTAGAGCCGAGTGCCAGTTTCTGTTTTCTCCTTGTTTTAGAGTATCGCAGAAAAGGAAAACCAAACGGAGTCCAATTGACCTGAAACTTGAATGGGCTTATTTTTGGACCGGAAGAAGGCCACAGAGTCAAAGAGTTGGGCCAGAAGAGTGCCGGGCTGCCCACGAGGGTGAGGGGCGCGCCCACCCCCTGGGCGCGCCTCCCTGCCTCGTGGACAGCCCGGAGACCCCCTGGCTTGTTCTCGACGCCAACACCTCTCATATATACCCAAACTTCCAGAAAGAAACCTAGATCGGAAGTTCCACCGCCGCAAGCCTCTATAGCCACGAGAAATCAATCTAGGTCCTCTCTGGCACCCTGCCGGAGGGGGCCATCATCACCGTACGCCATGGAGGAGGATCCCGGAGGGGCCATCATCGCCATGAAGGCCAAGGACCAGAGGGACAACGTCTCCCCATCTAGGGGGAGGTCATGGAGGAGGAAGCACAAGGGGGAGAACCTCTCCTCCTCTCTCTTGGTGGCACCGGAGTGCCATTGAGAGGGGAATTATCGCTGCGGTGATCGTCTTCATCAACATCACCACCATCATCACCATCCTCATCTCTTTTACGCAGTCCACTCTCCCGCACTCCGCTGTAATCCCTACTTGAACATGGTGCTTTATGCCACATATTATGATCCAATGATGTGTTGCCATCCTATGATGTTTTGAGTAGATATCCTTTGTCTTTGGGTTGATTGATGTTCTAGATTGGTATGAGTTGTATGTTTTATTATTGGTGCTATCCTATGGTGCTCTTCGTGTCGCGCAAGCGTGAGGGATTCCCGCTGTAGGGTGTTGCAATACGTTCATGATTCGCTTATAGTGGGTTGGTGAGTGACTGAAACACAAACCCGAGTAAGGGGGTTGTTGCGTATGGGAATAAAGAGGACTTGACGCTTTAATGCTATGGTTGGGTTTAACCTTAATGATCTTTAGTAGCTGCGGATGCTTGCTAGAGTTCCAATCATAAGTGCATATGATCCAAGTAGAGAAAGTATGTTAGCTTATGCCTCTTCGTATGAAATTGCAATGACGACTACCGGTGTTGTTAACAATTGCCTAGGAAAATTCCGCACACCGACCCATCATTATTCCACACTCGCTATTTATAATATTTAGTAATATATTCTAACTTTCTTATCACAACACCTACTTTTATATTTTAGCTCTCCGATATCATACAAAGTTATCCTCTTCATGGCTACAACGTAGTTTTATTTATCGTTTCTAGTTGGAAGCAAACGTTTGGTGTACGTAGAGTCGTATCAGTGGCAGATAGGGCTTGAGAGAATATTGATCTTACCTTTAGCTCCTTGTGGGTTCGACACTCCATACGGATCACTTCCACCTTTGGAAATTACTACGATGATTCCCTGCACTTGGGGACAAGTCAAGCTCATACCTGTTTCTCTCTGCCACGGCCAGTTCATCGAATATCATCATTATTGCCTTTCACTTGCACAAACAAACGATGTGAAAATAATAATTCTGCAAGAGTGTAGTGGACTAAGCTGGAATCTGCAAACATTTTATTCAACAGGAGAAGACCAGGTAAAATGGGCTCATTATTAAATCAACATTTATTCAAATGAGAGCCACTCAACATTTTCATCGTGGTCTTCTCCTCGGTACAACTCGAATAAAAAGAAAAGAAATTCAGAGAAACACACTGAAATATTTTTGGTTTTTCTCGAGCAAGCGAATAAAAGAGAAAAGCACAAACGAGAAAAACTATTTACACAGGGAAGCTCCCAACAAGCAAAATAAGAACAAGGAAATCTTTTTGGGTTTTATTTTTAATATTACAACAAAGCATGCATAGAAAGTAAACTAACTACAACTATTTTTTTGGTTTTTCTAAGTTTTTAAAATGCAAAAGAAGAAAGCAAGAAAATAGATTTAAACATGGATAATAAAATGAAAAAGTGTGAAAACCGACAACTAGAATGATATTTGTGAACATGAATGTAATGTCGGTGAGAAACACGTACTTCCCCAAGCTTAGGCTTTTGGCCTAACTTGGTAAGCAGTCAGTAGCCTGGATAGTAGTTGGCATGGTAGCTCACGGAGGCTCTCAGTGCGGATGCCTCGGCCTGCCGTGCTGCCTCCACCACCGCGTTGTGAGCTCGGGCCTCGCTATCAAGAACAAAATATCTTCCCTTGATGTGATAGTCAAAAAGAGCAGGCGCATGCAAATATGTGTGCACAACAGATGTTTGGTTAAACAACAAGTTATAAGTGAAATTATGAATGTTTTCTTTGAGGTCTTATGACTTTTCAAAGCATCAAAGTCTAAATATTATGTGGGTAGGATAGGGTCAAAGGGCAAAGGTGAAACACCCAGCCCTCGTGCTAAACATGTGGCATATATTCCACCATAGAAATAGCTACTATTAGCGTTATGCTGCAGTCTGCGTGCAACAACCTCTCCAAGATTATAACTCCTTTCACCGGTGAGAGCGCTGCGTATGAGGCTCAAGTCTGGAGCACAAAATATACTACAATCTTGCTTGCCTACTATACATTTCCCGTTAAATAATGCAAAGTACTGAATTGCGGGAAAATAAATGCTCTTTATTCTACCTTGTGTCACTCCCCTCGTCTCACCATAGCAAAGACTAGTCAAGAATGATTGGTACTCGGCCCTTGGCGGTTCGTCAAGCGAACCCCAGAATGGGAGTTTGCAGTGGTGAGCAAAGTTCTCTAATGAAATGGTAAATGGATTTTCATAAAGTTTAAATGACACCCTAGACTCACGGGGATGGAATTTAAATCCTTTGACAAAAGTTTCAGTGAGGGTGTGGTGTTGCTCGCACTTATCTGAAATGTAGGGACCGAGACCGGCATTGTGAACATATTGCTCAAATTCCTCCTTCCTACACGTACCATATAATCATCGCAAGGCCATAAGCATGTTTTGGTGGCGGCATCTCGTATGGAACTTTCACTTTGTTCAACATATGACTGAGGAACAGAGCTATCACTAGAAGATGCCCCCGAGGATCTCCTCCTCCAAGAGCTCCTTCCAAATAGGTTCATAATGTTCGCGTACAATTTTCTGAAAAATTTTAGGATGACAAAAAAATATCAATAAAACTTTATATAATTGATAGCAACTACTCATAAGGATACTTAGAGGCCATAGCAAGCATTCAAACTATTTAGAACTCTAAGAATTCAACATGCAAGCTCACCTACAACAGCACCAAGAGTAGCTAATTATTCAAAATATAAACCATTAAAACAAAAACTAATTGGACAAAAGGTGGAGTCACATACCAAGCAACAATCCCTCGAAACAGTTTCGGAAACGGAGCTTCGAGCAAAGAGATCGAAATCCGCGGGTTTGAGAGCAAGAACACGAGAGAGAGAGCAATGGGGAATTTTTTCTGGAGGTAGGTGATGATGTGGTGTGAAGGGATAAGTGAGGGGGCCCACGTGGGGACCACAACCCACCAGGGTGCGCCTGGGGGTCCTGGCGCGCCCAGGTTGGTTGTGCCACCCGGTGCACCTCCCTCTAATATTATTTGCACCAGAAATTCTTAAATATTCAAAAAAAAATGTATTAAATTTTCAGAGCATTCTGACAACTTTTATTTTTGGGACATTTTTTTATTGCACGGGAAATTCAGAAAATAGACAAAACATGGCATTTTATTTTATTTAGTAATGAAAACAGAAAACAAAAGACAGGGACAGAAGGTAGTGCTTACTAAATTCATCAACTTCATACCTCTAAAAAATGATCCATTAATAAGATTGATCAAGTCTTATTAACAACCACTTTCGATTAGCATGAAACCGAAGAAAATCACTAACCTCAACGGGAATGTGAATATCCCCAACAATAAGCATTTCATATTTCTTTTTGGCAGTAGGTAAAGGTATTTGAAAACTTCCAATAGTGATTGTCGGAGATTTTTCAATAACATTAATACCGTTCACTTGGAATTGTTTGTTCGGAAAGTGCACCGTATGCTCATTACCATTGATATGAAAAGTGACCTTGCTTTTATTGCAATCAATAACAGCCCCTGGAGTATTCAAGAAGGGTCTACCAAGGATAGTCGACATGTTGTCGTCCTCGGGCATCTCAAGTATAACAAAGTCAGTCAAAATAGTAACATTAGCAACAACAACGGGCACATCCTCACAATTACCGATAGGTATGTCAGTTGATTTGTCAGCCATTTGCAAAGATATTTCAGTAGGTGTGAGTTTATTCAAGTCTAGTCTTTTATATAAAGAGAAAGGCATGTAACACTAACACAAGCTCCTAAATCACATAAAACAGTTTTCACATAATTCTTTTTGATGGAGCAAGGTATAGTTGGTATTCCCGGATCTCCAAGTTTTTTAGGTACTCCATCTTTAAAACTATAATTAGCAAGCATAGTGGAGATTTCAGCTTCCGGTATTTTTGTCTTATTGGTGATGATGTCTTTCATATACTTTGCATAAGGAGGCATTTTAAGGATATCAGTCAAGCGAGTACGCAAAAAGACTGGCCTCAACATTTCAGCAAAGCGTTCAAATTCCTCGTCATCTTTCTTTTTATTTGACTTGGGTGGAAAAGGCGTAGGTTTTTGAACCCATGGTTCTCTTTCTTTACCGTGTTTTCTAGCAACAAAGCCTCTTTTATGATATCATGTATTCTTAGGTGGGGGTTACCAAGATCAACTGGAGGCTCTATCTCAACATTATTATCTAGTTCTTTTTCATTATTTGGTTGAGTATCTTCATGAACATCAGCATGATCTTTTTCATTATCACTAGTTGAATGTTCGTTACCAGACTGAGTTTCATCATCAGAGATAGAAACATCATTATCATTATCAGGAGGTTTTTCTATTTCATGTTCACTAGAGGCATGTAAAGTCCTATCATTTTTCTTTTTCTTCTTCTTTTTAGACGGACTAGGTGCAGTGGTGTTGTACCTTTGTGAATAATGTTCAATTCTTTTTGGGTGTCCCTCAGGATAAAGTGGTTCCTGAGTCATTTTACCTCCTCTAGTTGCAACTCTAACAGCAAAGTCATGTGTATTGTTATCCATTTCATCAAGCAATTCTCTTTGAGATTTAGCAACTTGTTCTAGCTAGGTTTGTACCATAGAAGCATGTATTCCAACACCTCTAACATCATTTGAGATTCTAAATAACATGTCACTCAAGCGAGCAATCATATCAAAACAGTATTTCAATTGTTTCATAACATTTGCATTGAAGTGATCTTGTTTTCTAATGTAGTTTCCAAACTCATAAAGGCATTGGCTAGGGTGCATATTGTGAGGATTGTCATTATCATTGAACTTCATTAGAGAATTTACCTCTACCACCTTTGGTGGTGGTGGTGTATTAAGCCCATGTATTTCTTCAATAGGAGGTAAAATTTTAACATCCTCGACTTTAATTCCTTTTCCCTTCATAGATTTCTTTGCCTCTTGCATATCTTTAGGACTAAGATATAATATGCCCTCTTCTTCGGAGTGGGCTTGGGTGGTGGTTCAGGAAGAGTCCAATCATCATAAATTATCAATATATTGATCAGTAATTCTTCAGCTTGACCAATAGTTCGTTCCCTGGAAACACAACCAGCACAACTATCTAGGAAGTCCCTAGAAGCATCGGTTAGTCCATTATAGAAGATATCAAGTATTTCATTTTTCTTAAGAGGATGATCAGGCAAAGCATTAAGTAATTGGCAAAGCCTCCCCAAGTTTGTGGGAGACTCTCTTCTTTAATTTGCACAAAGTTAAATATTTCATGTAAGGTAGCTTGTTTCTTATGAGCAGGAAAATATTTTTCATAGAAGTAATAAATCATATCTTGGGGACTATGCACACAATCAGGAGCAAGAGTATTGTACCAAGCTTTAGCATCACCCTTTAATGAGAGTGGAAATAATTTTAGGATATAGTAATAGCAAGTTTTCTCATCATGAGTAAAAAGGGTGGCTATGTCATTCAACTTAGTAAGATGTGCCACAACAGTTTCAGTTTCATAACCATGGAAAGGATTAGATTCAACCAAAGTAATTAACTCTGGGTCGACAGAGAATCCATAATCCTTATCATCAATAAAGATAGGTGAATTAGCAAACTTAGTATCATATTGCATTCTAGCATTCAGAGATTTTTCTTTATACTTGCATAATGATTTCTCTAGATCATCTCTATCCTTACAAGCAAGAATATCTCTAGTTGTCTCCTCATTCATAACATAACCTTCTGGTACCTTAGGCAATTCATATCTAGGAAGGCTAGTTCTAGCAGGTGTTTCAAGAGTATCAGTTTCAAGCTCATCATTAGATTCAACAACATCATGTTGTATTACTCTAGCAATTTGTTCATCAAGAAATTCACCAAGTGGCACATCATCATCATCAAGCAAGGTACTAGCATCATCATAAGAATCATTCATAGTTGTAACATCCCAAAATTCTAAATTTTGGAATGTTATAATAAATAGATAGAGTTGATTGATTGCTTGATTGTTGTGTGATTGATTGAGTGAAATTCAAAACTTTTTGAAAGTTAAATGAGAGGGAATAAAAGGACTTTCCCAAACTTTCATTTTTGCTTTATGATCTCTGTGAATTCAAATTCTTTTCACCACAAAACCCTGGAGAGAAGATGACATGACTTCTTCCATTTATTTAAATGACAAGGGGTGTTGAAAATATTTGAATTTCATTTGAAAACATTTCCAACTCCGAAACTTTATGCAACTCAATGATTTTCACGAGAGAAGATAAAATGACTTCTTCAAAACATATGAAATATGAGTCGGGAGTTTCAAAGGATCAAATTCAAAGTCCTTTTCGGAATTATTTTTCAATTTGGAGTTATTTGGATTTTATTCAAATTATTTTTCTCCAAAAATAAAATATATGGAAAATAGGGTAACATGATTCCCTACATCAAAAAATTGGAGAGAAATAAATTTAAATTAATTTTTGGTATTTTTAAAATGATTTTTACTGGATTTTACTAGAGCAGAAGAACTCTTTGTTTTATTTGATTTTGTGCGGATTTTATTTGGCATTATAAAAATGTTCACGTTGTAGATAATGTTTTTCTGAAAATTTTGATATATAATATGCCTATATAATATTAGTATTTATTTTGTTTTTATGATCTTTGTTTGGTTGCATTTAAAAAAATGTTTTAGAAAAAAAAACTTCTAGACCAAGCCAACTGGGCCGAAGCCCAGCCAGCCGGCACAGACCACGCGCTCGCCTCCCCCGACCTCGAGCGGGAGACCGCCGCAGCCACGACGCCGCCGCCGCCGTGTCCGTCACGGACACCGCGCCTCGCCGCCTCTACCCTTGCCCCTCCTCCACGCCTTCCGAGGCCTCCCCTCCCCTTAAATAGTGCGGCCCCGGGCCCCTTCTCTCTGCTCGCCGTCACCGCCTCCCGATCCGCATCCCGCCGCCGCGCTTTGCCGCCACTGCCTCGCCGCTTTGCCCCGCCGCTGCCCGCATCACCGCACCACCGCGTCGCCGCAGCCGCTGCAGCGCTGCTGCCCCGCGCCACGCCGCCGTCGCCCGCGCTGCGCAAGCCGCAACCGCCCCGACGCCCGCGCCGGAGTTCACCGCCGGCCGGATCCGCCGCCCATGGTTTTTCATCGGAAACCGCCCCGAGTCGGTAAAACCCATAAAACCCCTCCGGTTTTATTTTTATTAATTTCGGTCTTATACTTTAAGCCGGTTTTGTATTTCAGTTAGGTTAAATAGTGGACGTTTGTCTGTTAGTATTCGGTAGCGAACGATTTCGTTCTGTAGGGCTCTGTAGCGAACGTTCGTTCGATAGGATTTTCCTTTTTATTTTAATTTCCGGCCAGGGACCTATTCGTGATAATTTTCTTCACAGATTAGTCCCTGTACTTCAAACGACCACATCTTTTTACCCATTTATCCAAATTCAACGAAACCAACGCTCACGTCTTCGTTATGATCTCCTCTATCCATTAAAACAACTTAAACATGTTTTTGAGAATTTAAAATTTGAATTCAAACAGATTTGTATTCAAACTTTGTTTGATCATAACTTGAGTTTCGTAGCTCCGTTTGAGTTGATTCTTTTTGCAAATTAAAGCTCTTAACCTAAACTTTCTGATAAGGCCAAATTCACACAATTTCGGTACTGTTAGAAATTGTTTTATGTTGCAAGAGTTATTTGCTTGGTTTTGAAGCTTTCCGAATTGTTTTGCTCGTTCTTACCGATCTTTTGAGTGATTGCTTATGTGTGGTTACTATTGCTTGCTTACGATAGATTGACTGAAGTGTGATGAGTAGATCTATCAAGAGTTTTGAGTGCGAATCATCTTCATCAACATTGCAGGCAAGTTCACACTTTGATCATAACCCTTTTCATACCCAATTTTTATGCATTAGTTTCAACCCTCAAACATTGCATGAGTAGGATTGATAACTTGTGGGTATTGGGAAGTAGTTGATGAGGTAGGAACCTATTGCCCTGCATTCAACCCTTGGGAGTTACTATTACGCTATGCTTATATTGCCATGCTATGCTCGTAGACGTGGATTGGGTTTTTGAGAGTATCCATGACAGATGTGAGATTGTTAATTAACGGTTTACTTAAGGTGGCAACTTAAACACACATCTGGGTGCATTGAGCCACCTGGGTATTCCAGGATTGCCTGTCTAGGCACCTGGGTAGACCAGGATTGCCTGTTTTTTTATGGACCGCCACCCAGGCTCAAAGGGATCATGAGATTATTCATACTAGAAACTTCCGTGTGCAGCCACAAGCTACTATGGGCTCTAGCATAGTTGACTAAGTCATGCGAACTCTTACAGTGGTAGACTAGCAGATGTAGGGGATCTAGGTGGTATGGTCTACCCGATCGTAAGGTGCTAGCGTTTCTGAAAGACTATCACTACTAGGGAAAACCTTATACACAAAACTTTAGCAGTAGCGAGGGTCAAAAAAGCACGCTGGTGCTAAGTAGCAGTAGCGAGCCTGCGAAAACCGCCCTACAGATAAAGTTCTAGCAGTAGCGCGTGTTCCTCCAAACACGTTACTACTAAAATTCCCACGGCTTAGCCGATAGGCTACACATAGTAGTAGCGACCTATAACGAACCGTGCCACCGCTACTTTCTTTGTAGCAGCGCATTTTAGTCTAAACTCACTACTGATAGAGGATATAAAATTAAATGGAAAGCAGATAGAAAGGTAATTGAAAATGAAAGAAATAGAATAAGGTGAAAGGAAAAACATGTGAAGAAAACTAAATTAAAAAGGGAAAAAAAGAGAATGGTGTACCAGTAGCGTGTATTCCAGAACACGCTGTAGCTAACGTAGCAGTAGCGCCCTTTATGGAACGCGCTACTGCTACTTCTGACTTAACAGTAGATGTTCGTCCTTCCCTACGGCCACTTCATCCCCCAAATCCAACTCCACTCTCGCCGCCGCCGTCGCCCCTCGGCCGCCGCGCGCTCTCCGCACCACCCTCTACGCCGCCCCCGACCCCAGATTCAACGCCGCCCCGGACGTCGCCCCCGACCCCGACCTCAACGCCGCACCGGACGCCGCCCCCGCCCCCCGACCTCAACGCCGCCCCGGAGCCCCGACCACGACCCCGACGCCGCCTGCCCCTTCCTCGTCGCAGGCACCCAAGGTGAGCACGCCTGCTCCTCCCTCTCCCCTACCTCTGCCTAGGGTTTCTACCTCCATCAAATTAGTTAGGGTGGAAACGAATCGGATGCTGCTCAAATGAGTTAGGGTTCATGTAAGGGTGGAAACGAATCAAATTTCTAAGATGAATCATAAAACGAGTAAAATTTGACCACTTATTTCACTTTATAGTTGGATAATTGGAATATCCGCTACCACTTTCCACCCCTATAGGTTCATCAAATTAGATGGTAATTAGGGCAGTAGTTCTTAGGTACTAATTAGTTAGTAAGAACTAGGTACTAATTAGGTACTAGAATATTTTTATTTATAGTAAGTTTATTTTTAGTAAGAACTAGTTGAATTAATAGAACTAGTTAGTAAGAACTTGTTGCTATTTTTTTAGTTAAAGCAATTTTCCCGCATCGACGTGGACGATGCCTATCCCGCATCCTTGTCGTCGAGTCGGCGGAGGACGACACCTGCTTGACCAGACGGGCCATGTTTGGGATTGGGCTCCGTCGGGGTGGTACTGGGAGGCGCTACCTACCGGGGGCGTAGGTTGGTGAGGAGCCAGCCTGTCGTTGACCCAACCTTCTTTGGTGGCGGCCGCGTGGGCCAGTGACGGTCCAGAGGCTCGAGGACTCCGCGGAGTTGGTGCGTCACCGTGTCAGTGAGGAGGACGCGCACGTCCGTCGCTACTTGTTTGCGTTGGAGCACAAGTTCTCCAATACCTGGCAGGTTCTCCAGGGATCTCACTGGAGCTATGATCCCGTCATGGTTCCTTCTCTGTGGGTGTCCACCGCCCGCGCCGATACCCGTCGTGTGCTAGGGTTTTAGTTGTACTAGTGATGTTATATGTATGACACTATTCGGGATGTATTAGTGATAATATTCGACGATGTACGGACGCATGAGATGATTTACTTTAGCTTATTGAATGCATGCTAATTTGAGTATTATAAGATATTTTGAAATGTATATCTTGTGTTGCTCAATATCCAAGTGGCCGGTCATGTTTGCAGGTTACACCTCCGAGTGGCCTATGTTTTGCCAGAGTGTTCATTCATTTCCGTTCCGGCAAATTTCAGGCGCTCGATATATCCTATTTTAGCAAAGGTCATGCCGGATTTTTCCGTGAATTTTGGCATGACTTTTGCCAGAATATGTAGGAAATATCGAGTGCCTCGGATTTGTGTGTTGAGTATCCTGGTAGTTGTCTTCTATCGATTTTCAATTAATGTTTTAACTATGAACATAGGAAATGTCTGACGACAAAAAGGATTTCGGTATTTGCAAATACTGCGAAGACGAGCGCGGCCTGTGCGACGGAATCTTCCTAGATGATGATAGGCGCTTCAGCATCAAGCTGGACGAGAACTTCGAAGTGGATACAGTAAGTCACAACGACAAGTATTTTTTCGTAATTAAGCATGACATCGGCTTCATTTGCTTCAACTTATATTTTTTTACTATTCTACTAGCGTATCCCCTGCCATGCAAGAGTTTTTGTATTGGATAAGATAGGTTTCAGTCATACTATGGAGGTAAAGAAAGTTTATTTGAAGACCGAGCATGGTTATATTTTCCACGCAAAATTATACAATTCAGACGACTACACCTATTTTGGATGCAAAACATGGCGAACACTATGCAAGACTTATGCATTTCAGCCTGATATGGTTATCACCTTTGATATTCGTCCGGAAGATGATATTGAAGGTAATACCGACATCTGGGTCGATGTGCAGACGCCTCCAGTTACACCAAAATGTAAGCTTCTCAACCTTATTTATGTCTTTGATATTGTTTATTCAAAATAGTTGACAACTAATTTGTATTGTTAGCTTATTTCGGTGCAAGCAAACATGTCCAGCGCTTGGTAGACAGGACCTACTACTGTCCCGGGGCTGAACTAAACTGCGAGGAGCTAAATTATTATGTTTCATGGCTTGAGGATCTTGATACTGTCAAGACAAATTTTCTTCCTGGACTTAGAAATCTTAGTACTGAAAACGTGCGACCAATAGTGTTCGTCATGAACTACGGTCACATCTATTTAGGAAGGATGGTAAGATTTTTACTATTTGTCCTCAGTGCATCTTTTCCATACATTATTTGTGAAGCTAAACTTCATTGCTAAGTATGTGACCATACGATGTTCTTCAACAGGGACTCCCGATGAATGTTGTGCCTTATGGGATCGAGACTAAAGGTACCATGAGTATTATTAGCTTACGGCCAAGATATCCTACATGTTACTTTAGTGCATTCAAGATCAGCGATGAATGCTTAACAGTGCAAGACTGGACCAGATATGTGATGGGGGAGCGCAGACAAGTACTAGGGGGCAGCAAACAGATGTGCTACCCAAAATTAGGAGACAGGTTCATCTGCATGCTCCAACTTGATCTAGGAGGAGAGCTACACATGTTTTATGTTGTTTTACCTAAGAGAGAGCAGCAGGAGTGATTAGCTAGAAATGAGTTTGAGGATGATGATGTGCTACACTATTACTATGATGATAAAATAGCTAGTGTTGGTGGTAATGACTGATGATTATTATTAGCTAGTGTTAGTGGTGATTAAATAAATATTGTTGGTGGTAATGATTATGATGATGATTAAATAGCTTGTGCTGGCGGATTAGATTCAAGTGGAGGCAACATGTGGTGCACATCGAAAGAACTACTAGTCCAAACTAGATCAAGTTTGGATTAGTAGTATACTTTTGACATGCACCACATATTGCCTCCACTTGAACCTAATCCACCTTCATTTGACACACTGTTATGGACATAATGATGTAAACCTCATAACTGGTATTGTACCAATATTTGTACGATGGCGCATAAATACACTAAAAAACAATACTATTAGCGATGGAGAGAAAACACGCTGCCAGTAGTTACATTAGCAGCAGCGTGGGAGTGAACAAGCGCTGCAGCTATTTGTCCTAGCAGTAGCGCGTGCGGCACGCGTTACTATTAAGCAATAGCTGTAGCGCCTTATTAGTAGCGCTCCTACCCGCGCTACTAGTGAGCACAAAACCCGCGCTGCTGCTAGGGTTTTCCCTAGTAGTGTATGTCTCGGTCATCCGTTTCTGAAACACCATGTAGTGCGAGAAATCCAACGGAGGAGATCGAGTCTTGTGGGGAAAAGTGCACAAACCTCTGCAGAGTGTACAGACTAATCATGATTAGCCGTGTCCCCGGTTATGGACAATCTTGAGTATCTAGTTCTTGGATTATCATGTTGATATCATCACGTTACTTAAATAATTTGTTGGGTTTTAATGATGATGCTTAATTGGGATTGAGAATACTATCAACCATTCTCAATGTTTAACAACCACCATGATAGTTAAATAAAATTTATTCCTTTGCAGTAGGGAAAAATTGGCTTTTCACAAAAACCATATAACCATAGAGCTTTTCCAGCAGCCATATATGCATGTAGTGATAGCCATTATTCATCATTGCTCTACAGTGTGAATTTGCAAGTACATTCAATGTACTGACCCTTTGTGGCTGCAATGTCTCATGTTGCAGGATTATCTTACGATGAGTAAGTGATACGGTAGGTGTCGTGGATTTGTCACGGCAGATGTCCTTATTGTCAGGACTTAGTCGCGAGGCCAACGCATCTATGTGGTAGCTTGAGAGGGGTTGAGTGGGACGAGAGACGCAGGGCGGATCAACACGCAAGACAAGGATTTAGACAGCTTCGGGCCCCGGGAAACATCATCCGGTAATAACCCTACATGCTATTTGAGGCTAGGTCTCATTATCATCCCGAGGGAGACGCCGTAAACCGGCTCTTTGTGTCTAGCCCTAGAGATTATTGATTGCTTGTAGCTTGTAGCTTCTAACTTGTAACCTGTCCTTCTTTGGGGAGCCCCGCCCCTCCTTATATATGTTGAAGGGGCGGTTTACATGTGGAGTCCTATTGGGATTAGGACTAGCCTTTCTCTAATACAAACCGGATACAAGTCCTGGCTTTAACTCCTTGTAAGGCAAATATTCCTTTCCTCTTGAACCGGATACAAGTCCTGGCTTTAACGGGTGATTTGTGGGCCGGTTCAAGAGGAAAGGAATATTTGCCTTACAAGGAGTTAAAGCCAGGACTTGTATCCGGTTTGTATTAGAGAAAGGCTAGTCCTAATCCCAATAGGACTCCACATGTAAACCGCCCCTTCAACATATATAAGGAGGGGCGGGGCTCCCCAAAGAGGGACAGGTTACAAGTTAGAAGCTACAAGCTACAAGCAATCAATAATCTCTAGGGCTAGACACAAAGAGCCGGTTTACGGCGTCTCCCTCGGGATGATAATGAGACCTAGCCTCAAACAGCATGTAGGGTTATTACCGGATGATGTTTCCCGGGGCCCGAAGCTGTCTAAATCCTTGTCTTGCGTGTTGATCCGCCCTGCGTCTCTCGTCCCACTCAACCCCTCTCAAGCTACCACATAGATGCGTTGGCGTCGCGACTAAGTCCTGACAATAAGGACATCTGCCGTGACAAATCCACGACAGTTGGCGCCCACCGTGGGGCCTGCGCACGGTGGTGTTGAGTTCTTGGAGGGATCTTTTTCAGGGTTACGAGAAGCTCGTGATTATTCGAATAAAGGAAAGATCTGGATCAGCTTCAAGTTCATCAGTTTAGATTTATAATCTATGAGATTGGAGTTTAAGAAGAATTTGGGTTATTCGCGTCTGTCGCCGTCATCTGTTGATCCGTCGAAACTGACAGATGTCAAATACCAAAGAAAGCAAGGACGGCCGATTTCTGCAGCACCTAGCATTGGTTGGATATGTAAAGCGCTAAAGCCAAGGAGGACCGTTCCGATGAAGAAATCAGCAAAATCGTCGAAGTTGATGAGACCGCAGTCTAATCCAAACCGGATTGATTTATCGGGACGCTGTCGCGCGTCACTGTTATTACGAGGCGGTCTGTTGCTACCAGTACTACTTCCGGGTCGTACTACTACACGTCATCACGCTTAAGGACAAGAGGATCTGTGCTTCTCACGTGGATAATCGATGAGATTGGAGTTCAGCTAGCACTGCCATGTACATGTACGTGAAGCCAGCAAATCAGTCAGCCAGGACTCGGCCATTGACCACACCCACACCCTCGCTTCAAGCCGGCCTCCGCCACCGTTCCGACCCCAAGCCGGCAGATCAATCTATGGGTCATCCTAATGCATCAGGTCAATTATTCATTACAACTGAGGCGTTATATTACGGGCACGGAGCACGCGCTAGCAATATTCTGCATCGGCGTTTCGTCCGTGTCATACCACCCGATGAATGAGCATGCGCAAGTCGCCGTCCCTGTGGTCCGGTTTACATCAGCTTACCGGGACCGCGCCCGCAATTAACTCGCCCGTCCGTGCGGTTTACCGCACTTGCGATTGACTCGCCCGTCTATGCCGGCTTACAGCATCGTAACCGACTCTCGCGATCGCACCGGTTTACAACACCGTGGCCGTCTCCCGCGACCGCGCTAGTTTGCGGCGCGGAGGACTACTTGCTCCGCACCGGTTTACAATGCCGCGACCGGTTCATCTGTCTGTTCGCATGGCTGACTTGCCATGATTGATTTCAGTTTCACTGTGGTGATCGTGAACTCCGCGGTGGATATTTTCTGGCTAACATATCAGGTGAAATCCATCCATTATATTTTCATAATATGTATTGCTTTCTTTAAAAAGAGCAAATACTCTAGCTTATAAGTTTTCCAAACGCAAGACAAATTGTCTGTTGCAAAAAGGGGATTATTATATCACTGAGCTAGTGGGTAATCCGTGCCGGTTTATATCGCGATCCAGATCGCGTCAACTCGTCAGGACCATGCGAATTACCCAATAGCGCATGCACAGGCTGCCATCCCCCGCAGTCCGGTCTACATCAACATACCGGGCCGCACCTGTCTGCGCGAGCCATTTATTGAGTATGAACAAGTCACAGCTTGGGTAGCCCGGTTTTCTTTCAAATTGGAGGCAAATTATCATCAACCGCCGTCTGCACTGGAGGGATCAATGGGCAGGCGCACAAATCACCGCCGCCACAGTTTGGTTAACTTCAAATCACCCGTTGGAAGGAACCATTGGCCGAGTTGCTGACACGGTTCATACGGGATCATTTACAACCCGCCGCAGTCACCTCAACCTTCTGTGGATTCACATCGTGCTATCAACACCAATGATATACAAGTTATGCCGGTTTATATCACGGTCAAATATGGAGAATCTCAAGCCAACTCCTCGAGTCACCTTGAGACTTGGGGGCTACGATGATACGACGCAGCAAGTCTTGCAAGTTTCAGCCAGTTTAAGAACCCGAGGACGATGGAGGGAAAGATAACCCGATCCCGGAGGCTACTGTTATGTTGATGAAAATTTAAAGGCCGTCAGAAAATTGCCGGCTTAGGAAGTATATGACAGTTACAAAATCCCGACTCAATGAAGAAGTTTCGGATCATCAGAAAGGATTCCGGTTTGAAACCTGGCTGAAGGGAAGTCAGTATCACTGAAGCTCTCAAATATCCGGTTTACAATCCGGTTCAAGAGAAATCTATTCTCCCACAAAGTTCTGAAGCGCTCAGATCCGGTTTAACAATGTCCGGTTCAAAAAGGAATTAACTTCTCGCAAGTTCGAGTTTAAAGGCCGTCAGAAAATTTCCGGCTGAAAATGAAGATTCCGGTTTAAAATCCGGTTCAAGGGGAAGATGTCTCCCACAGCTTTGAAGCTTTCAATATCCGGTTCAAGATCCCGGTTCAAGAAGAATTTACCTCTTGCAAAAAAGTTAAAAATTACCGAAGAGGACCTGCTGCCATGATGCGCGGTTCAAACATGGGTGTCCGACCTTATTGGCTTGACATATTATTTATCACATGGGGGCTCCTGCTTTGTAAAGCGGGGTATCTATTCTTTATATCATGCGTGGTTACACGGAGTGGATTCGCTTTAGGGCAACCTCCGGTTTACCCCTTGAGGTCGCTTCACAGAAGAGCAACAAAGTCAGTTGGGGACCTAGTCGACTTGAACCGTAGCTACACCTCCCGGGAGCTTGGTCATGTCTTGACGACGGTAATGCCTTCTGGCTGGCACATTTGCCACTAAGTCAGTTGGGGACCTAATCGACTTGAACCGTAGTTACACCTTATGGGAGCTCGGTCATGTCTTGATGATGGTAATGCCTTCTGATTGGCTTTTAAACAGCCAATAAGTCATTTGGGGGCTTGGTCGTGTCCGAACCAATGCAATGCCACTTGATCGGCCCTAGGCCACTGAGTCACTTGGGGGCTTGGTCGAATCCGAACCAATGCAATGCCACTTGGCCGGCGTAACGCCACGCGTCATTTTGGGGTCCTGGCTGACTGGCACCATTGCTACGCCTTCGGGGGGCTTGGTTGCGTCTGACCATGGTAATTCCATCTGACCAAGCTCAGTAGAGCTCTTCTTTTGCAAAAAATTGTTGCCATTGTTTTTGCTTTAATAGCCTTTCTTGAGAAGTTGCTATTTTATTTGCGTTTTTTAAACCGACAGTATTTTGTATCGGTTTAAACAGCTAAATTGGCGGAACACGGTCCATTTTTAGACCGGAGATTATCTGCCCGGTTTGATTTTCTGTTACCATCCTATTATGGGGTAAACCGGTGTTTATCAACCCGGCTCGGCTTTCAACTACAAGTTGTGAGTGCATGATCAAATTATAATCCGGAGATTATCTGCCCGGTTTAATTTTCTGTTACCATCCTATTATGGAGTAAACCGGTGTTTATCAACCCGGCTCGGTTTTCAACTACAAGTTGTGAGTGCATGATCAAATTATAATCCGGAGATTATCAGCCCGGTCTGGTTTGACTGCAAGTCACCAGTATATATATGGTTAATCCGGTGTTTATCACAACCCGGTATGGTTTTATCATAAATCGGCGCAATATGGAAGGAGTTATCATTATTCAAGATTGGGGTTATCACTCTTACTACAAAAAGTTGGTAAACCAACGATGTGATTCAATGTCACAGGTATGATATATTTCATATTTTTAAGTGCAGCCCTGGTTATAAACCCAGGTTATATGTTGAGCATTATGACCCGTCCGGCGGTAAACCGCCAGGACACTTTAAACTTGTTGTATGCAGAAACAGGTTGAATAAAGCATGATTATAAATTATCCGGTGTTTGTTAAACCGGCCTGGCTTTAAGACAATAAGTCGCCAGTATGATGATAAATTGTCGAGTGTTTATTAAACCGGTCTGGCTTTGGGCTATAAGCCGCCAGTATATATTTGGATTGCGTCATTGGAATCATGCGCTTATAAGTTATTCGATTATATTATTCAAATAGCCAAACTTGGCTAAATTTTCATTATGATATTGGATGGATAAGGTTTTCATACCAGATTATATTATCTTGAATAGCCATCATGGCTGGATTTTTATTATGGTTATCAATAACCAGTATTATAATTAAGGTTTTTAAAGTCGCTTTAGCGCAATGGCTATCATATTATCAATGGATATGATTTATTCTACAATTGAAGGAATAGTCCCGAGTCGCTACAGGCTTACAACCCGGCACTTGGGGGCTACATTATTCAAAATTGAGATTACATCAAATATGCAAGTCTCATGTTGCTGCAAGCATGCACCATGACACTTGGGGGCTAATGCAAGGCCATTTTTGCTCATCTTATTGAAGACCCAACTCATCACATTGTAATGAGCTGGCCCTTGGGGGCTACCAATTGCTCCTGTCAACTATTCAAGGTACAAAGCTTTTTATCTATTATATTGAAGGGTCTACTGCTCAGTTGGTAAAGCACAAGGCTCTTAACCTTGTGGACGTCGATTCAAGCCCCATGATGAGGGGTTACATCATATGATGTTATTTTCATAGAAGTTTATATCAAAGTCCCAGCTCAATATTATCTTACTGAGCCGGCCCTTGGGGGCTACACATTGCTGTTCAAAGTTTACAAGATTATACTTACAAAGTCCCTGCTGATAATTACATAATGACCGTGCCCTTGGGGGCTACATTGGTTGAAATTTTAGGGGCATCATTCAATTACAAGTCCCAAGTTGCTGCAAGCATGACAACCCGGCACTTGGGGGCTACAAGTATTATATTATTATCGAAGAAATATTTTCAAATTCTCTATTTGAGCAAACTAGATTGACCCGGTGTCATCAATAATCATAAACCGATGTTAGCAACAATCATGAACCGGTGTCTGCAACAATCATAATCTGGGGTCATCAGTTTTTATAACCCGGCCATTTGGTAATGTTAAACCGGCAAGTTTTCAAGACCGGGATCATCTTCAAACCGGCTGAATATCAGATGAATATTTCAAGACCAATATTTCTTAAACCGGCGTTTTGGAAGCCGACTCAAGTGGATTATTTCTTTACAATATTTTTCTGTGAGAAACCAATGTCAGCAAATTGAGTATGACGCTGGCTTATTGACCTGGATTTTCTAGAAGGAGGAAATGACAAGGACTTAAGGATGATCAGGTGCCGGTTTACAAGAATTCTTAACCCGGAGTATAACCTGTCAAATTTGTTCTTATGTTTATTTGCAGCATAAGTTTACCATGGATAAATCCAAGCTAAACTTGGGGGCTAATGTCGGGGATATACCCCGCGGTGTAAACCGGCCGGAAGTTAACCCGGCCGGACTTGGCGATATTCGTGTGGTGACCCGCCCAGACCTGGCGGTTTACCAGCAACCCGTCGGGACGTTGTAACTCACTGGTAACCCGACGGACGGGTCAGAGGAGCGACAAGACCCGGTGGCCCGTCTGGCGGTTCATGAAGGCCGGTTCAACTATTGTGGGCCGGTTCAAGAGGAAAGGAATATTTGCCTTACAAGGAGTTAAAGCCAGGACTTGTATCCGGTTTGTATTAGAGAAAGGCTAGTCCTAATCCCAATAGGACTCCACATGTAAACCGCCCCTTCAACATATATAAGGAGGGGCGGGGCTCCCCAAAGAGGGACAGGTTACAAGTTAGAAGCTACAAGCTACAAGCAATCAATAATCTCTAGGGCTAGACACAAAGAGCCGGTTTACGGCGTCTCCCTCGGGATGATAATGAGACCTAGCCTCAAACAGCATGTAGGGTTATTACCGGATGATGTTTCCCGGGGCCCGAAGCTGTCTAAATCCTTGTCTTGCGTGTTGATCCGCCCTGCGTCTCTCGTCCCACTCAACCCCTCTCAAGCTACCACATAGATGCGTTGGCCTCGCGACTAAGTCCTGACAATAAGGACATCTGCCGTGACAAATCCACGACAGTAGGGTTACGATTTCTACACTCAACTTTACCATTGGTGTTGATGGGAATCCACAACCTTGTTGCTTCCGCTATATTTGGATTGAGGTAATAGTTTTTACGTTATTTTATACATGTGATTTACCTCTGTTATAAATCCTCGAGTACTGTGTGTGTCAGCATACCGATCCAGGGATGACACTTAAGCACAGAGACTTGACCGTCTGAGGTCGGGTCGCTACAAGATGGTGTCAGAGCACATGTTGACTGTAGGATGTGACCCCTAGAAACTGGCAAGCCCATAGGAAGGATTTTCTCTAAAACTTTCTTTTTCAAAAAGATCTTTTACCTCCCTTCTCTTCTGAGCTTATTCAAATATTCCCTTTTTAGTGAGACTATACGCCTTTCCCCTTTTTGACCACTTGAAGATTCGACTGATGAGACCACTCCAAGAAGTATAAGATATCGGACAACTAAGACCATTTGGAATGAAGAGGATTTTACCATACATTATGAATATGGAAACTACAATTGCTGAAGACTCTGGAGACTAGGAGAATTTGAATGCTCTGAAGAATTCCCAGATTTCTATGACCTAGGAAGGCTACCCTTATGGAACTTGGCAGACTATGGAAGTTGTCAATACCCAAGAACAAGGTGTATCGGAGAAAGACCGGAGCATGGAGAGTTAAAAAA
Organism: Aegilops umbellulata; assembly: GCA_032464435.1. Lineage (NCBI taxonomy): Eukaryota > Viridiplantae > Streptophyta > Magnoliopsida > Poales > Poaceae > Aegilops > Aegilops umbellulata. The sequence goes on along the minus strand of CP136055.1, from coordinate 308,982,602 downwards.
ACTCAAAGATCTGTCAAGGAAAGCCCTAAGGTAGGAGATATCAACTATGGAGAGATAGCTCATGGAAATGACAAGAGCAAAAACACGACTATCCATGATGTTATCGCCCACTTATGCTATTGTCACCGTGCTGAGTTAAGCATGCATATGCATGGAAGGATTGGATGGTAGAAGGCTGATGGAGCATCTATCAGCAAGATGAAGTTTGAACCTTAGCTGGTGTATCGCCAGGATCTGGAGTGTTACATCAAGAAGTTAAGATGGACCTGCAGGAAGCAGTATTTGATATGGAAGCGTTTCATGAAGAACTCAGGACTCAGAAGCTGAGAGTAGCCAAGCTAGAGGAGCAAAACCTTGAGACATCAAAGTTTTCGTCAGGAACTGAAGGACAGTAGGACCGTGGTTCATACCAAGGATGTTGAAACCCAGAAGTTTGGAACGCAACTTCAGAATATTAAAGGACGCAACGAGAGACTTCGCGTCAACAGAGATGATCTGACAAAAGAATTTGAGAAGGACAAACATGAATCGGAAGAAGCCTTCGGAGACATGAGCAAGACTTGAAGAGTTTGGCGACTTTGACGATTTATTGACCTTAGAAGACCAAACCCCTGTTATATACCTACGTTAGATGCGACGATTGTGAGCTGTCATTTGTTTGTTGTTTTTCCGATAGCCACAATAAAATCTATCTTTTCAAAACTTTGTTTGTATTGTGTGCATCCCTCTCAATCTCTCTTATGTCACCCAATACCCATGGACCCAATAGAGGATGAATGGAGATGAGCTTGCATTTTCTGGACCGATGAGTCAATTGGAGACAGACCGATGGATTCATAACATGGAAGATCATATGGAGAAAAACACTATAGTCGGAAAGGATATGACCCAGGATGCTCTTTAGTGCTTTGAAAGAGGTGCTGCAACTTGGTGGAGGATGTACCAAACCATCAATGGATGGCAAAGAGTAACCACTTGGGAAGAATTTAAGTTGACTCTGCAAAGATCTCGTCTTGTGTCCCAGAAGTTGAGGCCTTATGGAAAGGATATGAAGAAACCTTGTGCATACAAGCTTTGTGGAGAAATAGGACACAACCATAAAGAAAACAAGGACGAATACCCTCATAAGCGGAGGATTACCAAAGGAGTTAGCCGAGGATCTCAGGGAACTTCGGTTGGAGATTGTTTCCAAAAGGTTTTGTTTCAGCAATGGAAGTTTAGTCTACATGGTTGAGAAAGATCCGTGAAGCTCAGAAGGATGACATAGAGATTGCTGAGGTAAAAGAGAGGATTGAGCAAAGGAGAGGCCAAAGGTTTTCGTAAGGATGAGCACGACACCTTATGGTTCGAGGACCGTGTATATGTGCCCAATAATGCAAAGATCAGGAATTTAATACTTCAGGAGGCTCATGACTAACCATACTCGATTCGCCCTGGAAACACCAAGATGTATTTGGAATTGAAGGAGTGTTTCTGGTGGACTGGTAAGAAGAACGATATTGCAGAGTATGTAGTCGTAAGTGATGTATGCCAGAGAAAGTAAAAGCAGAGCATCAGAAGCCAGCAGGAGTACTGCAGCCTATGACGATACCCGAATGGAAGTGGGATAAGTTGGCATGGATTTCATTACCGAATTTCCTAGAACCCGATCGGGATATGATTCTATCTGGGTAGTAGTTGATTCGCTTGACCAAAGTGGCTCACTTTATCCCAGTAAAAACCACCTATACAAGTGAGAAGTTGGCCAAGATATATTTGACCAGGATCGTATGTCTGCATGGAGTTCCGAGGACCATCGTATCAGACAGAGGAACATAGTTTACCTCAAAGTTTTGGAATCAGCAGCACCAGACTTTGGGTACTAGGCTAGAGTTCAGTACAGCCTTTCATCCGCAGACAGATGGATAGACCGAGAGAGTCAATCAGATTCTGGAGGACATGTTGAGAACGTGTACGCTAGATTATGGATCTAGTAGGGATGATAATCTACCTTATGTGGAGTTCTCATACAACAACCGTTACCAAGCCAGTTTGAAGATGGCCCCTTTTGAAGCTTTGTATGGGAGAAGGAGCCAGACACCGTTGATGTGGGATGAAGTTGGAGACCGTCAGCTGTTTGGACCAAAGTTGATCAAAGAGTCATAAGAGAATGTTAAGTTGATTCGAGATAGACTGAAGGTAGCTCAGTCCAGGCAGAAGAGTTATGCAGACTCAAAAACGCAAGGAGGTAGTCGATGAAATTGGAGATAGAGCATGTCTCCGTGTGTCCCCTCTACGAGGAGTTAAACGATTTGGAGTTAAGGGAAAGTTAGCCCCGATATTTGTAGGACCATACCGAGTTTTGGAGCGTATGGGAGAAGTGGCCAACAAGTTGGAGTCACCTGAAGGACTGTCAGGAGTTCATGATGTGTTTCACGTTTCCCAGTTGAAGAAGTGCCATGCAGAGATGGCCAATATTCCCCTGTAAGGACGCTTGACCCTGGAAAGGATAATGATGTTCCACGAAGTGGAGTATGGATTTCATAAGTATAAGTTTTATCTCGGTATGTGGGAATATTCCACGAGGATGAAGAGATGAATTACTATTGGATATAAAGGAGGTATGATGTTGGAAATATGGAGCAATTGTAACTCCATGATGAGTCTGAGTATCACATCTCAGGTTGGTACAAATAGAAGGAAGGAAGACAATACAATTGGATGGATTTAAGTATGCTATGAAGTTGGATGTTGGATTAAAGATCAGTTGCCCAGAGGATGAGTTCAAGGTTTACAAGTGATGAGATGGGCCATAACCCACAGGCCCCAGGACCTGCCAAGAAGCAAGCACACTCTTGCTGAAGGAAAAACCCTGGAAGAAGTTACGATTTTATCGATAAGACGATCTTGTAGGAGTAACGCAAAACCTGAGAGTTGTGAAGGAACGATAGATGTCCGTCTGGCTTGCAGAATCTATGGATATATCCGAACTTGGTTCGTCGACAAGAGAATTTCTGCAATGCTTGTGAGGATGACCGAGTGTTAGAATGCGAGATTCGCTAAACCGTATACAAGGTAATGATTTGGGTGCGGGATGGATTGATGACCATACCGACTTACTCTTATTATTCGCCTTGCTATATGGGATGGTAAATCTGAGTGACTTACCTGTAGTAGAGTGACAACGACCAAAACCTTGTTTAAACCTTAGAATGGTATAAGAATTTTTCCCCTTGTACAAGGCAGCTTTTGCCAACCGTAGGTTATACGGTGAGGATCAACCCAGACCCATTTCCTGCAGGAGAAACCATAAATCGATGACCACCATGAGATATCGATGGTTGTTTAGAATTGGCGCCAGACCCTTCAGCTAAGAAGACCCAGTCTCGGAATAACCTTACCAAGATGAAAGGATAGAAGAATTGAGGAAAAGGTTATGCCACTACCGGGGAAGGAATTATCCTTACGATCTGAGAAGACCGACACTGTCGAGAATAAGGATGGAGTATATGAGTTTTGATGGAACCGTAACCATGCTTCTAAGGGTGGTAGCACCCAGGCCCCCTGTGATGATCGATGGATTCAAGAAGACCCACAAACCCTAACCTATTTCTTGCTAGCCTCTCCGAATCTCGAGGACGAGATTCATTTTAAGGGTGGTAGGTTTGTAACATCCCAAAATTCTAAATTTTGGAATGTTATAATAAATAGATAGAGTTAATTGATTGCTTGATTGTTGTGTGATTGATTGAGTGAAATTCAAAATTTTTGAAAGTTAAATGAGAGGGAATAAACTTTTCACCACAAAACCCTGGAGAGGAGATGACATGACTTCTTCCATTTATTTAAATGACAAGGGGTGTTGAAAATATTTGAATTAACATTTCCAACTCTGAAACTTTATGCAACTCAATGATTTTCACGAGAGAAGATAAAATGACTTCTTCAAAACATATGAAATATGAGTTGGGAGTTTCAAAGGATCAAATTCAAAGTCCTTTTCGGAATTATTTTTCAATTTGGAGTTATTTGGATTTGATTCAAATTATTTTTCTCCAAAAATAAAATATATGGAAAATAGGGTAACATGATTCCCTACATCAGAAAATTGGAGAGAAATAAATTTGAATTAATTTTGGTATTTTTAAAATGATTTTTTCTAGATTTTACTAGAGCAGAAGCACTCTTTGTTTTATTTGATTTTGTACGGATTTTATTTGGCATCATAAAAATGTTCACGTTGTAGATAATGTTTTTCTGAAAATTTCGATATATAATATGCCTATATAATATTAGTATTTATTTTGTTTTTATGATCTTTGTTTGTTTGCGTTTAAAAAAATGTTTTAGAAAAAAAACTTCTGGACCAAGCCAACTGGGCCGAAGCCCAGCCAGCCGGCCCAGCCCACGCGCTCGCCTCCCCCGACCTCGAGCGGGAGACCGCCGCAGCCACGCCGCCGCCGCCGTGTCCGTCGCGGACACCGCGCCCCGCCGCCTCTACCCTTGCCCCTCCTCCACGCCTTCCGAGGCCTCCCGTCCCCTTAAATAGCGCGGCCCCGGGCCCCTTCTCTCTGCTCGCCGTCGCCGCCTCCCGATCCACATCCCGCCGCCGCGCTTTGCCGCCACTGCCTCGCCGCTTTGCCCCGCCGCTGCCCGCATCACCGCACCACCGCGTCGCCACTGCCGCGCCGCCGCTGCAGCGCTGCTGCCCCGCGCCACGCCGCCGTCGCCCGTGCTGCGCAAGCCGCCGCCGCCCCGACGCCCGCACCGGAGTTCGCCGCCGGCCAGATCCGCTGCCCCTGGTTTTTCGTCGGAAACCGCCCCGAGCCGGTAAAACCGATAAAACCCTCCGGTTTTATTTTTATTAATTTCGGTCTTATACTTTAAGCCAGTTTTATATTTCAGTTAGGTTAAATAGTGGACGTTCGTCCGTTAGTATTCGGTAGCGAACGATTTCGTTCCGTAGGGCTCTGTAGCAAAGGTTCGTTCGATAGGATTTTTCTTTTTATTTTAATTTCCGGCCAGGGACCTATTCGTGATAATTTTCTTCACAGATTAGTCCCTATACTTCAAACGACCACATCCTTTTACTCGTTTATCCAAATTCAACGAAACCAATGCTCACGTCTTCGTTATGATCTCCTCTATCCAGTAAAACAACTTAAACGTGTTTTTGAAAATTTAGAGTTTGAATTCAAACAGATTTGTATTCAAACTTCGTTTGATCATAACTTGAGTTTCGTAGCTCCGTTTGAGTTGATTCTTTTTGCAAATTAAAGCTCTTGACCTAAACTTTCTGATAAGGCCAAATTCACACAATTTTGGTACTGTTAGAAATTGTTTTATGTTGCAAGAGTTATTTGCTTGGTTTTGAAGCTTTCCGAATTGTTTTGCTCGTTCTTCCCGATCTTTTGAGTGATTGCTTATGTGTGGTTACTATTTCTTGCTTACGATAGATTGACCGGAGTGTGATGAGTAGATCTATCAAGAGTTTTGAGTGCGAATTATCTTCATCAACAATGCAGGCAAGTTCACACTTTGATCATAACCCTTTTCATACCCAGTTTTTATGCATTAGTTTCAACCCTCAAACATTGCATGAGTAGGATTGATAACTTGTGGGTATTGGGAAGTAGTTGATGAGGTAGGAACCTATTGTCCTGCATTCAACCCTTGGGAGTTACTATTACGCTATGCTTATATTGCCATGCTATGCTCGTAGACGTGGATTGGGTTTTTGAGAGTATCCATGACAGATGTGAGATTGTTAATTAACGGTTTACTTAAGGTGGCAACTTAAACACACATCTGGGTGGATTGAGCCACCTGGGTATTCCAGGATTGCCTGTCTAGGCACCTGGGTAGACCAGGATTGCCTGTTTTGTTTTTATGGACCGCCACCCAAGCTCAAAGGGATCATGAGATTATTCATACTAGAAACTTCCATGTGCAGCCACAAGCTACTATGGGCTCTAGCATAGTTGACTAAGTCGTGCGAACTCTTAAAGTGGTAGACTAGCAGATGTAGGGGATGTAGGTGGCACGGTTTACCCGATCGTAAGGTGCTAGCGCTTCTGAAAGACTATGTCTCGGTCATCCGTTTCTCAAACACCATGTAGTGCAAGAAATCCAATGGAGGAGATCGAGTCTTGTGGGGAAAAGTGCACAAATCTCTGTAGAGTGTACAAACTGTAGGATCGGAAGTATGTCTAGAGGGGGGGGTGATTAGACTACTTGACCAAATAAAAATCTAGCCTTTTCCCAATTTTAGTTCTTGGCAGATTTTAGCTATCTTAGCACAAGTCAAGGAATCTCCACACAATTCAAGCGAGCATGCAAAAGAGTATATGAGCAGCGAAAAGTAAAGCATGCAACTTGCAAGAATGTAAAGGGAACGGTTTGGAGGATTCAAACGCAATTGGAGACACGGATGTTTTTGGCGTGGTTCCGATAGGTGGTGCTATCGTACATCCACGTTGATGGAGACTTCAACCCACGGAGGGAAACGGTTGCGCGAGTCCATGGAGGGCTCCACCCACGAAGGGTCCACGAAGAAGCAACATTGTCTATTCCATGACGGCCATCGCCCACGAAGGACTTGCCTCACTAGCGGTAGATCTTCACGAAGTAGGCGATCTCCTTGCCCTTACAAACTCCTTGGTTCAACTCCACAATCTTGTCGGAGGCTCTCAAGTGACACCTAGACAATCTAGGAGACACCACCCTCCAAGAAGTAACAAATGGTGTGTTGACGATGAACTCCTTGCTCTTGTGCTTCAAATGATAGTCTCCCCAATACTCAACTCTCTCTCACAGGATTTGGATTTGGTGGAAAGAAGATTTGAGTGGAAAGCAACTTGGGGAAGGCTAGAGATCAAGATTCATATGGTAGGAATGGAATATCTTGACCTCAACACAAGTGTAGGTGGTTCTCTCTCAGAAAATGAGTATTCGAAGTGTAGATTGTTCTGTTGGCTTTCTCCATGAATGAAGAGTGGGCGGATGGGTATATATAGCTGATACGTCTCCAACGTATCTATAATTTTTGATTGCTCCATGCTACTTTATCTACTGTTTTGGACTATATTGGGCTTTATTTTCCACTTTTATATTATTTTTGGGACTAACCTATTAACCGGAGGCCCAGCCCAGAATTGCTGTTTGTTTTGCCTATTTCAGTATTTCGAGGAAACAGAATATCAAACGGAGTCCAGACGGAATGAAACCTTTGGGAACGTGATCTTCTCACCAAACGTGATCCAGGATACTTGGACCCTACTCCAAGAAGTTTCCAGGGAGGTCACGAGGGTGGAGGGCGCGCCCCCCTGGGCGCGCCCCCTGCCTCGTGGGCCCCTCGGAGCTCCACCGACGTGCTCCTTCCTCCTATATATACCTACGTACCCCCATTAGACCAGAGACGGAGCCAAAAACCTAATCCCATCGTCGCAACTTCCTGTATCCAAGAGATCCCATCTTGGGGTCTGTTCCGGAGCTCTGCCGGAGAGGGCATCCATCACGGAGGGCTTCTACATCAACACCATAGCCCTTCCGATGAAGTGTGAGTAGTTTACTTCAGACCTTCGGGTCCATAGCTAGTAGCTAGATGGCTTCTTCTCTCTTTTTGGATCTCAATACAATGTTCTCCCCCTCTCTCATGGAGATCTATTCGATGTAATCTTCTTTTTGCGATGTGTTTGTTGAGACCGATGAATTGTGGGTTTATGATCCAACTTATCTATGAATAATATTTGAATCTTCTCTGAATTCTTTTATGTATGATTGAGTTATCTTTGCAAGTCTCTTCGAATTATCCGTTTGGTTTGGCCAACTAGATTGGTAGTTCTTGCAATGGGAGAAGTGCTTAGCTTTGGGTTCAATCTTGCGGTGCCCTTACTCAGTGACAGAAAGAGTTGCAAGGCACGTATTGTATTGTTGCCATCGAGGATAACAAGATGGGGTATTTATCATATTGCATGAATTTATTCCTCTACATCATGTCATCTTGCTTAAGGCGTTACTCTGTTTTTAACTTAATACTCTACATGCATGCTGGATAGCGGTCGATGAGTGGAGTAATAGTAGTAGATGCAGGTAGGAGTCGGTCTACTTGTCACGGACGTGATGCCTATATACATGATCATACCTAGATAACCTCATAACTATGCTCAATTCTATCAATTGCTCAACAGTAATTTGTTCACCCACCGTAGAATATCTATGCTCTTGAGAGAAGCCACTAGTGAAACCTATGGCCCCCGGGTCCATTCTCATCATATCAATCTCCATTACTTTATTTTACTTGTTTTGCTTTTACTTTTCACTTTGCATCTTTATACCAAAAATACCAAAAATATTATCTCTATCAGATCCCACTCTCGTAAGTGACCGTGAAGGGATTGTCAACCCCTAAGCGTTGGTTGCGAGTTGCTACCATTTTGTGCAGGTACGAGGGACTTGCGCGTGACCTCCTACTGGATTGATACCTTGGTCCTCAAAAACTGAGGGAAATACTTACGCTACTGTGCTGCATCACTCCCTCCTCTTCGGGGGAAAACCAACGCTATCTCAAGACGTAGCAAGAAGGATTTCTGGGGAGGCCTACGCAAAAGTCAACATACCAAGTACCCATCACAATATCTATCTCTCGCATTACATTATTTGCCATTTGCCTCTCGTTTTCCTCTCCCCCACTTCACCCTTGCCATTTTATTTGCCCTCTCTTTCCCTTTGCCTCTTGTTTGCTCGTGTGTTAGTTTGCTTGCTTGTTCGTCACGATGGCCTTACCTAATTTTGGTGATCTTCACCTTAAAAGGCTAGAAGATATTGAAAACAATGTCACGAAGTTTATGGTCTTGCAATTTGAGCATAATAATTTCTTTAGAAACGAGCTTAAGGAACAAAAGAGTTTTATGAGTTATATGAATAAAGAGCTTCATGATATGTCCAAAGAATTTGATGGTGTAAGAGCCCAAATTGCTCATCTTGAAAAAATGACCGCTGAAATTTCGGATATGCAAGCCACCTTAGTCAATAAGATGGCCGCTAAACCGAATAACTATGAGAATCAAGATGAAGATCTAAAAGTTATTGATGTGTCCCCTATTAAATCTTTGTTTTGCAATATGAATCTTGATGAATCTGATTATGATCTTCCCTTACCTAGAAGGCGTTCTAAGAATTCTGAGTTTTTAGATCCTGATGATGAAATTGATAAAAAAGGGATTGAAAGAAATAAAAATCTAGATATTGCTAAACCCACTATTTTGGATCTCAAGGAATTTAACTATGAAAATTGCTCTTTAATTGATTGTATTTCCTTGTTGCAATCCGTGTTAAATTCTCCTCATGCTTATAGTCGAAATAAGGCCTTTACCGAACACATTGTTGACGCCTTAATGAAATCTTATGAAGAAAAGCTTGAGTTGAAAGTTTCTATCCCTAGAAAACTCCATGATGAGTGGGAACCTACAATTAAGATTAAAATTAAAAATTATGAGTTTCATGCTTTGTGTGATTTGGGTGCTAGTGTCTCTACTATCCCCAAAGCTTTGTGTGATTTGCTAGATTTCCGTGACTTTGATGATTGCTCTCTAAACTTGCATCTTGAGGATTCCACTATTAAAAAGCCTATGGGAAGAATTAATGATGTTCTTATTGTTGCAAATAGGAATTATGTGCCCGTAGATTTTATCGTTCTTGATATAGATTGCAATCCTTCATGTCCTATTATTCTTGGTAGACCTTTCCTTAGAACGATTGGTGCAATTATTGATATGAAGGAAGGGAATATTAAATTCCAATTCCCTTAAAGAAGGGCATGGAACACTTACCTAGAAAGAAAATAAAATTACCATATGAATCTATCATGAGAGCCACTTATGGATTGCCTACCAAAGATGGCAATACCTAGATCTATCCTTGCTTTTATGCCTAGCTAGGGGCGTTAAACGATAGCGCTTGTTGGGAGTCAACCCAATTTTATTTTGTGTTTTTTGTTTTTGGTTCTGTTTAGGAATAAATAATCCATCTAGATTCTGTTTAGATGTGGTTTTATCTTTTAATTAGTGTTTGTGCCAAGTTAAACCTATTAGATCTTCTTGGAAGATAGTTATTTGATCTTGCTGTAATTTCCAGAATCTTTGCGCTCAGTGCCCGAATTGTTAAAAATCACCAGAACGTGATAAAATAGTGATTCCAATTGCTTCTGATCAATAAACAAATTGCACAGGTCTTCTAATTTTGGTAGAATTGTTCGGGTTCCATAAGTTTGCGTTAGTAACAGATTACTACAGACTGTTCTGTTTTTGACAGATTCTGTTTTGCGTGCGTTGTTTGCTTATTTTGATGAATCTATGGCTAGTAAAATAGTTTATAAACCATAGATAAGTTGGAATACAGTAGGTTTAACAACAATACAAATAAAAAATGAGATCACTACAGTACCTTAAAGTAGTCTTTTGTTTTCTTTCTCTAACGGAGCTCACGAGATTTCTATTGAGTTTTGTGTTGTGAACTTTTCAAGTTTTGGGTAAATTCTTTTGATGGATTATGGAACAAGGAATGGCAAGAGCCTAAGCTTGGGGATTCCCATGGCACCCCCAATATAATCCAAGGACACCAAAAAGTCAAAGCTTGGGGATGCCCCGTAAGGCATCCCCTCTTTCGTCCACTTCCATCGGTAATTTACTTGGAGCTATATTTTTATTCACCACATGATATGTGTTTTGCTTGGAGCGTCTTGTATTATTTGTGTCTTTGCTTGTTAGTCTACCACAATCATCCTTGCTGTACACACCTTTTGAGAGAGCCATGCATGAATTGAAATTTGTTAGAATACTCTATGTGCTTCACTTATATCTTTTGAGCTTGATAGTTTACTCTATGTGCTTCACTTATATCTTTTTGAGCGTGATACTTTTTGCTCTAGTGCTTCACTTAGATCTTTTAGAGCATGGTGGTGGATTGTTTTAAAGAAACTTGATATCTCATGCTTCACTTAGATTATTTTGAGAGTCATTAATAGCATGGTAATTTGCTTAATGTTAATATACTTGGTATTCAAGATATGTGAAACTTTCTTTTTAGTGGGTTGAATACTAAGATAAGTTTGATGCTTGATAATTGTTTTGAGATATGGAGGTGATAATATCATAGTCGTGCTAGTTGAGTAGTTGTGAATTTGAGAAATACTTGTGTTGAAGTTAGCAAGTCCCGTAGCATGCACGTATGGTTAAAGTTGTGTAACAAATTTGAAGCATGAAGTGTACCTGGCTTGTGCATCCTTATGAGTGGCGGTCGGGGACGAGCGATGGTCTTTTCCTACCAATCTATCCCCCTAGGAGCATGCGTGTAGTACTTGATTTTTGATTACTTCTAAATTTTTGCAATAAGTATATGAGCTCTTTTGACTAATGTTGAGTCCATGGATTATACGCACTTTTACCTTTCCGCCATTTGCTAGCCTCTTCGGTACCGTGCATTGCCCTTTCTCACATTGAGAGTTGGTGCAAACTTCACCGGTGCATCCAAACCCCGTGATATGATACGCTCTTTCACACATAAACCTCCCTATATCTTCCTCAAAACAGCCACCATACCTACCTATCATGGCATTTCCATAGCCATTCCGAGATATATTGCCATGCAACTTCCACCACCACCATCATCATCATGACATGCTTTACTTTTGTCATATTGCCATTGCATGATCTTGTAGTTGACATCGTATTTGTGGCAAAGCCACCATGCATTATTTTTCATACATGTCACTCTTGATTCATTGCACCATCCCGGTACACCGCCGGAGGCATTCATAATAGAGTCATATCTTGTTCTAGTATCGAGTTGTAATCATTATGTTGTAACCAATAGGAGTGTGATGATCATCATTATTAGAGCATTGCCCAATCAAAAAGAGATAGAGAGAGAGAGAGAAAGGCCAAAAAGAAAAAAAGAAAGAAAGTCCCCAAAAAAAGAGAAAATAAAAAGGGCAATGCTACTATCTCTTTTTCCACACTTGTGCTTCAAAGTAGCACCTTGTTCTTCATGTAGTGAGTCTTATATACTGTGCTTCAAAGTAGCACCATGATTTTCATATAGTGAGTCTCATAAGTTGTCTTGTTCATACTGGTGGAAATTTTTCATTATAGAACTTGTCTTGTATATTCCAACGATGGGCTTCCTCAAAATGCCCTAGGTCTTCATGAGCAAGCAAGTTGGATGCACACCCACTAGTTTTCTTTTGTTGAGCATTCTTAGCTCTAGTGCATCCGTTGCATGGCAATCCCTACTCCTTGCATTAACATCAATTGATGGGCATCTCCATAGCTCATTGATTAGCCTCGTTGATGTGAGACTTTCTCCTTTTTTGTCTTCTCCACACAATCCCCATCATCATATTCTATACCACCCATAGTGCTATGTCCATGGCTCGCGCTCATGTATTGCGTGAAGGTTGAAAAAGTTTGAGATTATTTGAGTATGAAACAATTGCTTGGCTTGTCATCGGGGGTATAGAAGTTGGGAACATCTTTGTGTGACGAAAATGAAGCATAGCCTAACTATATGATTTTGTAGGGATGAACTTCCTTTGGCCATGTTATTTTGAGATGACATAATTGTTTGATTAGTATGCTTGAAGTATTATCATTTTTATGTCAATATGAACTTTTGTCTTGAACCTTTCGGATCTGAATATTCATACCATGATTAAGAAGATTTACATTGAAATTATGCCAAAGTATCACTCCGCATCAAAAATTCTCTTTTTATCATTTACCTACTCGAGGATGAGCAGGAATTAAGCTTGGGGATGCCTGATACGTCTCCAACATATCTATAATTTTTGATTGCTCCATGCTACTTTATCTACTGTTTTGGACTATATTGGGCTTTATTTTCCACTTTTATATTATTTTTGGGACTAACCTATTAACCGGAGGCCCAGCCCAGAATTGCTGTTTTTTTGCCTATTTCAGTATTTCGAGGAAACAGAATATCAAACAGAGTCCAAACGGAATGAAACCTTCGGGAACGTGATCTTCTCACCAAATGTGATCCAGGAGACTTGGACCCTACTCCAAGAAGTTTCCAGGGAGGTCACGAGGGTGGAGGGCGCGTCCCCCTAGGCGCGCCCCCTACCTCGTGGCCCCCTCGGAGCTCCACCGACGTGATCCTTCCTCCTATATATACCTACGTACCCCCATTAGACCAGAGACGGAGCCAAAAACCTAATCCCACCGCCGCAACTTCCTGCATCCATGAGATCCCATCTTGGGGCCTGTTCCGGAGCTCCGCCGGAGAGGGCATCCATCACGGAGGGCTTCTACATCAACACCATAGCCCTTCCGATGAAGTGTGAGTAGTTTACTTCAGACCTTCGGGTCCATAGCTAGTAGCTAGATGGCTTCTTCTCTCTTTTTGGATCTCAATACAATGTTCTCCCCCTCTCTCGTGGAAATCTATTCGATGTAATCTTATTTTTGCGGTGTGTTTGTTGAGACCGATGAATTGTGGGTTTATGATCCAACTTATCTATGAATAATATTTGAATCTTCTCTAAATTCTTTTATGTATGATTGAGTTATCTTTGCAAGTCTCTTCGAATTATCCGTTTGGTTTGGCCAACTAGATTGGTAGTTCTTGCAATGGGAGAAGTGCTTAGCTTTGGGTTCAATCTTGCGGTGTCCTTACTCAGTGACAGAAAGAGTTGCAGTGCACATATTGTATTGTTGCCATCGAGGATAACAAGATGGGGTATTTATCATATTGCATGAATTTATTCCTCTACATTATGTCATCTTGCTTAAGGCGTTACTCTGTTTTTAACTTAATACTCTAGATGCATGCTAGATAGCGGTCGATGAGTGGAGTAATAGTAGTAGATGCAGGCAGGAGTCGGTCTACTTGTCACGGACGTGATGCCTATATACATGATCATACCTAGATAACCTCATAACTATGCTCAATTCTATCAATTGCTCAATAGTAATTTGTTCACCCACCGTAGAATATCCATGCTCTTGAGAGAAGCCACTAGTGAAACCTATGGCCCCTGGGTCTATTCTCATCAAATCAATCTCCATTAATTTACTTTACTTGTTTTGCTTTTACTTTTCATTTTGCATCTTTATACCAAAAATACCAAAAATATTATCTCTATCAGATCTCACTCTCGTAAGTGACCGTGAAGGGATTGACATCCCCTAAGCGTTGGTTGCGAATTGCTACCGTTTTGTGCAGGTACGAGGAACTTGCGCGTGACCTCCTACTGGATTGATACCTTGGTTCTCAAAAACTAAGGGAAATACTTACGCTACTGTGCTGCATCACCCCCTCCTCTTCGGGGAAAACCAACGCTAGCTCGAGATGTAGCAATAGCCTTCACACAAAATCTAACCGTTACACACAATCTGCCAAACTCGGTGGGACCGAATAGTTAAACTCGGTCGGACCGATTTAGCAAACCTAGTGACCGTTAGGATTTTTGGTGGGACTGAGATGCAACTCGGTAGGACCGATATTGTTAGGGTTCGGGCATAACGTAATCTCGGTGTGGCCGATTACACAAACTCGGTGGGACTGATTTTGGTAATAAGCTAACTAGAGAGTTGGCCAGGTAAACTCAGTGGGACCGGTTCGCTCTTTTCGGTTAGACCGAAATGTTACGAAAGGGAAACAGAGAGTTTACGTTGCAATCTCGGTGGGAACGATCGCTCACTTCGGTTAGACCGAAACGTTATGAAGGGAAACAGAGAAATTGCAATCCCATCTCGGTGAGACCGAGATCCCTATCGGTGAAACCGAATTTCTAGGGTTTGTGGCAGTGGCTATGACATGTGAAACTCGGTGGCGCCGGATAGAAAGAATCGGTGTGGCCGAGTTTGACTTTTGGATTAGGTCATATGTGGATGTGGGAAGGTAGTTGAGGATTTTGGAGCATATCACTAAGCACATGAAGCAAGAGGCTCATTAAACAACACCTCATCCCTCCTTGATAGTATTGGCTTTTCCTATAGACTCAGTGTGATCTTGGATCACTAAAATATAAAATGTAGAGTCTTGATCTTGAAGCTTGAGCAAATCTTTTGTCCTTATAATTTTAAGGGATCCACTTTCCTCATCCATGCCATGCCATCCATGGAGCTTTTCCTGAAATATTAATCTTGGAATAATGTTAGCTCAATGAGCTATATGTTATTCGAAATTACCAAAACCACCCAGGGATAGTTGCACTTTCAATCTCCCCCTTTTTGGTAATTGATGACAACATATAGATCAAAGCTTCGACAAATGATAATAAGAGTGAAAGATATTGTCGTTTTGAGAAGTATGTGATAAGCAAGAGCTCCCCCTAAATTTGTGCATATTTTAAGATTTGCTTTGGACTGCAAATGCACAATGAGTTAGGATCATGGGTTACTCTTCCATGTCACATACATCTTGGTGGAGCGCTCAAAATGATAAGAATAAAAATACATGCACTCATCACCAAGCAAAGTGAATGATCAAAATAAGGATAAACTGATAGTAACATCCAACAAGCATTAAGTGTAACTTATGATCAAACACATGATCATCAATGTCTCACAGATAAAAGCATAGTATCTCAAGCACTCAAAAGCAAATAAAGTTCAACCAAGAAGACAAGACAGAACAAATGCAAACTCTCTCTCTCAAAGCCTATGATCTATACATTTTTCTCCCCCTTTGGCAACTAGTTACCAAAAAGTTCATAGAAAATGCATAGCACTAAAAACGACTCTCGGTCTTGGTCTTCAGGTGGTGGAGTCCAGATGACGCCAAGGACGAAAGCTTCAGTTGAAGTAGTTGGAGCTGCTGGGGTAGGAGTTGGAGCTGGTGGAACTGAGGCTGTAGCTGGTGCAGAAGTAGTAGCTCTAGTGTCAGGAACTGGCACTGGAGATGATCTCTGAGCTCTAGGCACTCTGGCAAATGCATTAGTTGTGGTCTTGCCCTTCCTCTCCTGCATATCATCCTGTAGTTGCTCCACAGCAGACTAAATCTCAGTTACTTTCACATCTAGGTCATAGAACTTTTGTTCCATGATTCTTTCCAGGCTCTCTTGGTTTCGAGTCAGGGTGGCCAGTCCTTTCTCAATTTCCAGAGTTGATGCTATCAGGTAACCGAGCTGCTCCTGCTTGTTCTTCAAAAAGTACTCAGATGCCTCCTCTTGAGTTGGCATCCTGGCAGCTTTCTCCATCTTTGCCTTCTCCTTCTTTGCTTGAGCTTGAGCAGATGATGGTTCATTCTCATTCATCACAACTTGATTGTCCTCAAAATCTAGATGGATGGGCAGGTGTTCCTTATCCAACGGATATGTGCCTGTGCACATCTTTGTGTTAATCAATTCCTGAATTTGTGGGGCATATCCACAGCTCCTCTTTTGATCAGCTGCTGTCCTCTTGATGGTCTCAACTATGAGGCTCATTACCTTGAACTTCTGTGGCACATCAAATATGTGAAGCAAATTTATTGCATGGGCTCTGATCATTTTGTGATCACCTGACTTGGGCAAGAGAGTGTGCCTTAGAATCCAGTTGATTGTAGGCAGCCCTGACAGAAGGAAGTGAACTGACCCAAACTTGAAAGTTTCAAGAGCTTTGTCTGGGATCTCCTTGTACATGTTTGACATGGAATTATGATCCATCTTCTTCTTGGCATAGACATCCAAGTCATCTTCTTGCTCTTCGGGGGCATTGATCAACTGAGCCCATTCTGCAACTGTAGACTGATATCTAGTGCCTTCAGTCATCCATACTATCCTGCCATCTAGATAGAAATGTGATGTGGAGTAGAATTGCATTATGAGCTCCTCATTCCACTTTGTGAGCTTCTGCCAAACAAAGTCTGCAACTCCACAAGCTTTGAAGCTGTCAAGCACTCCAGGATAGTGTTCTTCATTCTCCTTGATATACTCCCAGTCAACCCATCTCATGTCACACACTATGGGTTTCTTGTCCAGCAACACTGTCTCATAGAAGTCTTGTTGTTCCTTGGTGTGGAATCTGTAATCAACAACAGTCCTTCTCCTTGAAGCATATGGATCTGCCTCTCTCCATTTCCTCAGCCCTGAATCTCTCCTGATTTTCATGTCCTCAGCCACAGGATGAGCATCGTTGTGGTCTGGAATCTTGGGCTTGGTCTTCCTTAGGACTTGTCCTTCTTCTTCTTCTTCAGCAGCAACATCAGGCACTGGGGCCTTGTTCTTCTCAGCAGCAGATATGTTCCTAGTGTTCCTCTTAGGTGCACTCTTGGGCTTGGAGGCAGCTTTGGGTGCTTCTTTGGGCTTTGATGATGCAACCCCTGACCTTATGGCATCACCCATAAGCTTTTGTGCCTTGGGTGCTGGTGCAGCAACCTCTTCTTCCTCTTCTTATCCCTCAGAGTCTCTCCTCATGGAGGGTTTGCCAAGAACTCTAGCAGTAGTGGTTCTGACTTTCTTTTTCTTCTTGTCTTGGCCACCTGCTTCTTCTTCAGACTCCATGGTAAATTTCAAGGTTTCTCCAGTGGCAACCTTCCTAGGCTTGGAAGTAGGAACTCTCCTTGCAGGTGCCTTCTTATGCATACCTGGTTTTGTGGCTGCAGCTGAGCCATATTCTTTCTTGAGCACCTTCTTATTAGAAGTGGCTTCCTCTTCTCCCACATAATCTTCATCCTCAGGTTCAGAAGTTCTCTTCTTGCTTGCTCTAGTGGCAGCCTTGGGCAAGTTGCTTGGGGTGCTTCTGCTACCCTCATCAGAGCTACTAGAGGGACTAGTGCCCTCACTCATGTGAACCTGCTCCTCTAATTTGTTCTGGCTGTCACTCTGATCAGACATGTTGCAAACTCCGACTGCAGACCCTGTGAATAGATTGTAGATGAGATAGAGTGGATGAGCATCACAAAATGCAGAGATTTTTGCAAAAGAATGAGTCAAAAACTTAGTTTTAGTTTTCCACAGAAAGCATTTCGGATCAACTGATTTGCAAACTCGGTGATACTGAAGCAGATTTTGGAACCAAAACTAGTGAACTCGGTCAGACCGAGTCACAGTTCGGTGGCACCGAGACTGCTAGGGTTTCACAAAGTCCTGAACTCGGTCACACCGATTTGCAATTCTCGGTTAGACCGAGAACCACATGTGCAATGGCCGTGGCCGAATCGGTGGAACCGAGTTCCGCAACCCGGTGGGTCCAAGATGGTTTCGGCGGAAACCTAAACCTAAAATTTCAAATCGCATATATTCTAAGGATTGTTTTGACTGGATAGAAGTGTTTCAATTGTAGCAAGAATCATAATGAACACAATGTGCTAGGAATCAGACGGGGATAGCACTGTGATCGAGTCCATACCCTAGTTTGGCGGTGAACTCGCTACGGCGGCAACGGCGGAAACAAAATCCGTTGACGGCGGCGGAGACCAGCGACAGGAGGCGGCTGGCAATGAGGAGGACAATCCGAAGACCCAGTAGGCAGAGCGAGCTATGCGTTGGCGAAGAGGTTTCGGAGAAATTTCCAAAATTTTGCCCGTGAGTATATATAGCCCAACCCTGTCGGTGTGACCGAGTGGAACAACTCGGTGGCACTGAGATGCATAACTGTTGACAGTTATAGCAACTCGGTGTGACCGAAAAGTTCAAGTCAGTTGCACCGAGGTGAAAACCTAGATCGACTTAGTGATCTCGGTATGACCAAAATGGAGGAATCGGTCAGACCGAAAAGCACAAAGAAGTTTTGGAAGTTTAAGTCTACGACAAATCGGGAACTCCGAGTGCTCCTCACACGGAGTGGTTTGAATCTGACTTGATCAAATTTTGTGATGTAGCATGAATAGAGTTTGAGACGAGAAAAGCATAGATAGATAGAGAGGGTTCTTAGGCATTCTTGTCCATGCACTTGGCAAAAGAAAATAAAACCAATCAATCAAAACAACAAGTGGATGTCCTCGAATGAGTAAAATATGCTATCAACATGCTCACACAATAAAATGGCAATTGAAATATGTGGCAAAGCCACAACCAATTCTAGCATCTATCAAGCAATTGGCGATGAATAGGTCATCTATATATGAGTATATTGACTTAGGAGTCAAATGAGAACATTTGATCGTAGGTCATACTCATCGTTTAAGCACAAGTGGGGTTACCACTTTTACATAAAGCATTGTTGTGTTAACACCATTAGAATTGCTTTAGCTCAATTCTTAGAGTAAAGCTCCCCCTAGATGTGATATCCCCCCTAAGAGGGATGAACTAACCTTGGGTTTTGTCGATGATGACTTCATGTAGATGTTGAAGATGTGGATGCTCAATGTCGATGTAGATCATTTGGAGCTATCCATTGGAGTGAGTTGCACTTTCAATACCTACATGGGTTAGTCCCACAAGGAACAAACAAGGATATCCATAGACATAGAGTGATGCACACACAAGATGATGTCTATGAAAGCTTTTAGATTACCTTGTCCCTTGTCTTACCAACAAGAGGGTTTGTGACTCCTTGAACTAGTGCAAGATGTGGAAGTTGATTGCACTTGTTCTTGCCAAGATGATGAGAGTGAAGTATGTTGGCGGAGTCACCCTCAACAACTCTCTAGTTCTTCTTCTTTTGGATCCACATCATCTTGATGGGAATCCTTGGTGTTGTAGTTGTACTTGATGAAGTGGAACTTGAAGTAGTCTTGGGAATCCACTTGACCAAGGTCTTAGGAGCTTCTTAAAATGCATCAATTTCCTCTTGAAGTTTGTCCTTGCCTTTTTGCTTGTAGTCTTGTGGTGGAAGATCATCTTGAGCTTGTGTCCCTTTGAAAGAAGTGGGATCATACTTCTCTTGTTGAGGAACAAACTTTGTCTTGGGGTATTGATCTTCTTCCCACTCAACTCCATTGGCATTGAACTTTCGTTCAAAACTAACACCTTGATTCTTCCAGTGCCTTCCTTGCTTGCGTACAATTTCCTCAAATTGCTAACTTCCGGCAAGGCTCTTGTAAACTCATTTCTCTATAATTCCCTTCAATACGCTATTTTCTTGCTCAAGTGTAACTTGGCTAAGAGAATCATTAGTGGAATCAAGAGAACTACTAGAAGCAAGAATATTAGATTTAGCATGATCATTGTTACTACTAGAGGAAGAATCTTTCTTGTTCTTGTTACTAGACTTGACTTGAGGCATGTAAGTGGATAAAAGTAAACGCTTGGCAATGTAAGAAGAACTTTTCTTACGAAGATCATCATTGATTGCTTTTAAGAACTCATGTTCTTGCTCAAGGTTGATTTTCAAAGCGTAATTTCTCATGCGCCCTTAAAAGTTCTCGATGATCTCCTAAGATAGTTTCATGAGCTAACTTAAGAGTGTTTAGTTCTTTAGTTAGAGACTCAATCTTCTCCTTATCATTGTCATTCGTTTAATCTTGATTAGCATGATTAATTGACGTTTCATCATAGTATTCATCACTAGAGTTGTCAACAAGTAAATCATCATCACCTAACAAGTCATCTTCATCACTATTGAAATCAACATACTCAGGATGTTATACCTTTGGGCCTTTAGCCATGAAGCATGTTCCAACTCCTTCATTTGGTGAGTCAAATATGTCGTAGGAGTTGGTTGACACAAGTGCTAGACCAGCAACACCTTCATCTTGAGTATATTCGGAATCGGAGTGATAGCTTCTCTCGGAGTGGTTGTCGGAGTCGAAGCCGGATACCCATTCACCAACATGAACTTGATGTCTTCGTTTTGTGTAGCTCCTTGATGACTTGTCCTTTCTTTCCGAATCCTTGCTTCTCCATGAGTATCTTCGTTCATAACGATCATCTCTACTCCTTCTTTCTCTAGATGGTGATTCTTGTCTTCTACTTATTCTCTTGGGAGAATCTTCTCTTCTCTTGTAGGGAGCCGTACACTCATTGGAATAGTGTCCGGCCTTCCACAATTGTAGCAGTTTCGCTCTCGACTAGAAGATCTTTTGTCATTGTAGGACCTTGACTTGGAGCTTCTATCTTTGCTTCTACTCTTGTAGAACTTGTTGAAGTTCTTCACCATTAAGCTCAATTCTTCATTGAAGGTTTGTTTCTCACTTGATGATATGGGGGCTTCACATGAGGCTTTGTAAGGACCACTTGATTTGTTGTGAAGTTCCTCTTTATCCTTGAGTGACATCTCATGAGCAACAATTCTTCCAATGACTTCCGTTGGCTTGAGATCTTTGTAATTGGGCATCATTTGGATCAATGTGCACACAGTATCATATTTTCCATCCAAGGCTCTTAGGATCTTCTTGATGATGAATATATCGGTCATCTCTTCACTCCCTAAGCCGGCAATCTCATTTGTGATAAGAGCAAGCCTAGAGTACATTTCAGTGACACCTTCACCATCCTTCATTTTGAACTTGTCAAGTTGACTTTGAAGCACATCCAATTTGGATTCCTTGACGGAGTCGGTACCATCGTGCATATCAACCAAAGTATCCCAAATTTCCTTTGCATTCTCAAGACGGCTGATTTTGTTGAATTCTTCGGGGCACAATCCGTTGAAGAGTATTGTATTGCAGCATCTTCAACTCTTCCGCGGTAGCTTCAGGGTTTGGTTCTTTCCCATCAAAGAAGTCACCTTGCAAGCCAACACACACGATAGCCCAAACGGCGGGGTTATGTCCAAGAATATGCATTTTCATCTTATGCTTCCAACTAGCAAAATTAGTACCATCAAAGTAAGGACCTATATGGTGGTAATTTCCCTCGCTAGACGCCATACTCTCCTAGGTTGTGAAACCAAGGCTATGACCACCAAAAGCTATGGAAACCAAAGCAAATGGAGACCAAAGCTCTGATACCACTAGTAGGATCGGAAGTATGTCTAGAGGGGGGTGATTAGACTACTTGACCAAATAAAAATCTAGCCTTTTCCCAATTTTAGTTCTTGGCAGATTTTAGCTATCTTAGCACAAGTCAAGGAATCTCCACACAATTCAAGCAAGCATGCAAAAGAGTATATGAGCAGCGAAAAGTAAAGCATGCAACTTGCAAGAATGTAAAGGGAAGGGTTTGGAGGATTCAAACGCAATTGGAGACACGGATGTTTTTGGCGTGGTTCCGATAGGTGGTGCTATCGTACATCCACGTTGATGGAGATTTCAACCCACGGAGGGAAACGGTTGCGCGAGTCCACGGAGGGCTCCACCCACGAAGGGTCCACGAAGAAGCAACATTGTCTATTCCATGACGGCCATCGCCCACGAAGGACTTGCCTCACTAGCGGTAGATCTTCACGAAGTAGGCGATCTCCTTGCCCTTACAAACTCCTTGGTTCAACTCCACAATCTTGTCGGAGGCTCTCAAGTGACACCTAGCCAATCTAGGAGACACCACCCTCCAAGAAGTAACAAATGGTGTGTTGACGATGAACTCCTTGCTCTTGTGCTTCAAATGATAGTCTCCCCAATACTCAACTCTCTCTCACAGGATTTGGATTTGGTGGAAAGAAGATTTGAGTGGAAAGCAACTTGGGGAAGGCTAGAGATCAAGATTCATATGGTAGGAATGGAATATCTTGACCTCAACACAAGTGTAGGTGGTTCTCTCTCAGAACATGAGTATTGGAAGTGTAGATGTGTTCTGATGGCTTTCTCCATGAATGAAGAGTGGGTGGATGGGTATATATAGCCTCCACACAAAATCTAACCGTTACACACAATCTGCCAAACTCGGTGGGACCGAATAGTTAAACTCGGTCGGACCGATTTAGCAAACCTATTGACCGTTAGGATTTTCGGTGGGACTGAGATGCAACTCGGTAGGACCGATATGGTTAGGGTTCGGGCATAACGTAATCTCGGTGTGGCCGATTACACAAACTTGGTGGGACCGACTTTGGTAATAAGCTAACTAGAGAGTTGGTCAGGTAAACTCGGTGGGACCGGTTCGCTCTTTTCGGTGAGACCGAAATGTTACGAAAGGGAAACAGAGAGTTTACACTGCAATCTTGGTGGGACCGATCGCTCACTTCGGTTAGACCGAAACGTTACAAAGGGAAACAGAGAAATTGTAATCCCATCTCGGTGAGACCGAGATCCCTATCGGTGAAACCGAATTTCTAGGGTTTGTGGTAGTGGCTATGACATGTGAAACTCGGTGGCGCCGGATAGAAAGAATCAGTGAGGCCGAGTTTGACTTTTGGATTAGGTCATATGTGGATGTGGGAAGGTAGTTGAGGATTTTGGAGCATATCACTAAGCACATGAAGCAAGAGGCTCATTAAACAACACCTCATCCCTCCTTGATAGTATCGGCTTTTCCTATAGACTCAATGTGATCTTGGATCACTAAAATATAAAATGTAGAGTCTTGATCTTGAAGCTTGAGCCAATCTTTTGTCCTTATAATTTTGAGGGATCCACTTTCCTCATCCATGCCATGCCATCCATTGAGCTTTTCCTAAAATATTAATCTTGGAATAATGTTAGCTCAATGAGCTATATGTTGTTAGGAATTACCAAAACCACCCAGGCATAGTTGCACTTTCACAAACTAATCATGATTAGCCGTGTCCCCGGTTATGGACAATCTTGAGTATCTAGTTCTTGGATCATCATGTTGATCTCATCACGTTACTTAAATAATTTGTTGGGTTTTAATGATGATGCTTAATTGGGATTGAGAATGCTGTCAACCATTCTCAATGTTTAACAACCACCATGATAGTTAAATAAAATTTATTCCTTTGCAGTAGGGAAAAATTGGCTTTTCGCAAAAACCATATAACCATAGAGCTTTTCCACCAGCCATATATGCATGTAGTGATAGCCATTATTCATCATTGCTCTACAGTGTGAATTTGCCAGTACATTCAATGTACTGAACCTTTGTGGCTGCAACGTCTCATGTTGCAGGATTATCTTACGACGAGTAAGTGATACGATAGGGTTACGATTTCTACACTCAACTTTGCCGTTGGTGTTGATGGGAATCCACAACCTTGTTGCTTCCGCTATATTTGGATTGAGGTAATAGTTTTTACATTATTTTATACATGTGATTTACCTCTGTTATAAATCCTCGAGTACTGTGTGTGTCAGCATACCGATCCAGGGATGACACTTAAGCACAGAGACTTGACCGTCTGAGGTCGGGTCGCTACAATAGTAGGAGTAGCATCATCAATAACTTGCGACATATCAGGATTAATAGCATGTGGTGTGATGACCCACAAGTATAGGGGATCAATTGTAGCTCTTTTCGATAAGTAAGAGTGTCGAACCCAACGAGGAGCAAAAGGAAATGACAAGTGGTTTTCAGCAAGGTAATGTGTGCAAGTGCTAAATTGTAAGTAGCGGAGTAGTTTGATAGCAAGATAATTTGTAACGATCAAGTAACGATAGTAGTAACAAAAGTACAGCAAGGTAGCCCAATCCTTTTGAGGCAAAGGACAGGCCAAAATGATCTCTTATGATAAGCAAAGCGTTCTTGAGGGTACACGGGAATTTCATCTAGTCACTTTCATCATGTTGGTTTGATTTGTGTTCGCTACTTTGATAATTTGATATGTGGGTGGACCGGCGCTTAGGTGATGTTCTTACTTGAACAAACCTCCTACTTATGATTAACCCTCCTGCAAGCATCCGCAACTACGAGAAAAGTATTAACCCTCCCTGGGAACGGCGCCAGAAAAAAGTCTTGTAACCCACAAGTATAGGGGATCGCAACAGTTTTCGAGGGTAGAGTATTCAACCCAAATTTATAGATTCGACACAAGGGGAGCCAAAGAATATTTGAAGGTATTAGCATCTGAGTTGTCAATTCAACCACACCTAGAGACTGCAGCAACGTGATCAGTAGCAAAGTAATATGATAGTAGTGACAACGGCAATGGTAACGGTAACAGTGATAGCAGTAATTTTGTAGCAAGTGCAATAGTAACGATAACAATAGTAACTTAGCAGAAACAATATAAGATAAATTCGTAGGCATTGGATCGGTAATTTGTGGATGATATTCATCATGAGACAGTCATAACCTAGGGCGATGTGGCACTAGCTCCAGTTCATAAATATAATCTAGGCATGTATTCCGTAAATAGTCATACGTGCTTATGGAAAGAACTTGCATGACATCTTTTGTCCTACCCTCCCGTGGCAGGGGGGTCCATATTGGAAACTAAGGGATATTAAGGCCTCCTTTTAATAGAGAACCAGAACAAAGCATTAACACATGATGAATACATGAACTCCTCAAACTACGGTCATCACCGGGAGTGGTCCCGACTATTGTCACTCCGGGGTTGCCAGATCGAAACACGTAGTAGGTGACTATAACTTGCAAGATCGGATCTAGAACATGGATATAATGGTGATAACATAAACGGTTCAGATCTGAATTCATGGCACCCGGGCCCAAAGTTACAAGCATTAAGCATGGCAAAGTCATAGCAACATCAATCTCAGAACATAATGGATACTAGGGATCAAGCCCTAACAAAACTAACTCTATTACATGATGAATCTCATCCAACTCCTCACTGACCAGCGAGCCTACGAAGGAATTACTCACTCCCGGTGGGAGCATCATGGAATTGGCGATGGAGAAGGGTTGGTGATGACGAAGAACAAAGATCCCCCTCTCTGGAGCCCCAAACGTACTCCAGATCTGGCCTCCCAATGAAGAATAGGAGGTGACGGCGGCTCTGTCTCGTGGATCGTGATAATTCTTTCTCCCTGATTTTTCTGGAAAAATAGGATTTTATAGCATCGGTGTCAGGGTCTGCCGGGCCACCAGGTGAGGACAACCCACCTGGGCGCGCCCTGGTGGGTTGTGCCCACCCAGGTGCCCCCCCTCCGATGGCTCTTGGCTCTAGAAATTCTCTTTATTGACATAAAAAAATCCTCGCAAAGTTTCGTTCCATTCCGAGAACTTTTATTTCTGCACAAAAATAACACCATGGTAGTTCTGTTGAAAACAGCGTCAGTCCGGGGTTAGTTTCATTCAAATCATGCAAATTAGAGTCCAAAACAAGAGGAAAAGCGTTAGGAAAAGTAGATACGTTGGAGACGTATCAGTCAGCCACCAATGCCCCTCGCGCCCGGGCACCATGGCGAGGGTGGTCACGTGGTAGAGGCCAATGTCTCCAAGCCAGAATGATGCCACCGCGTGTCCCATCAGCGGGGAGGACGAAGAAGTCCTGAAAAGTCGTCCCACACGTCTTGGCAACCACGGCAGGGGAAACAACAACAAGCTTGGACTCCTAGAGACAAACAACACTCGGGGAGACCGAGGCGATCATGGAAAGAACGACAATGCGTCTGGCCAGGCAATTAAGGCTGCGCATGTTCCAGAACACAATCTTAAGATTTTGATTCATAACAATAGTGGGGGGTTCCTAACCGGTGGGGCGGGGGACACGGACTCAGGCCATGATGAGGCGCGATCCAGAGACACCTAGTCCGCCGCAGCAGTCGGTATCTTCCATCCGTAGAAGTCAGTTAGGGCCTGAATGGTCTCTGCGGCGAGCGGCCGGTCGAATGGGCGAGCATATTGCTGCAGAACGCTGTCTGAAAGCGGTTGATCGTCTGAAAGCAGCCCAAGCCGCTTGAGGAGCACGCGCTTGGCCCTGTGCTCAGAGTTGAGGCCACGGTCGGTCAAGGCGATCCTGTTACTGCAGTGTGGCGTGAAGTTAGGCGGTAAGTCGTTGTGCCAGCGCCTAGACTGAGGGGAGGGAGAAGGCAACAGTGGGTTAGAGGTCTGCAGCAAAGGGAGCAGCAAGCCGCCAGATCAGCGGGGGTCGAAGGGTTGGCATGCATCGGTGGGACGAGCCCATGCAGCAGCCCCGCAGGATCAGGCGAGCAGGTGGGGGTATCGCAGGGATCCGCGCCCGAAGTGGCCCAAGTCCCACGGTTGTCTCCATGCAGGGGCGCGGGGGTGGATTCTCCCATAGCATTGGTGGAGAGGGGGGCATGCAGCGAATCAAGAGCACATGCAGAGTCCAATGCCAAAAGGGGCAAAGTGGGCTCTGCTGTCAGGAGGTCAGACGCGCATGGATCAGTGCCCAGGTCGGACCCGTCGTCGGGCGCGCAATGGGCTAGGGAGACAGGAGTGTCAGGATCGGGTGAAGAGCCTACCCGGGGGGGCAGAGTGGCCCCCTCGATGGAAGAATCTGGAGTGCGCTCCGTGCGAACTGGAGGGGGACAGTTGTCCAGGAGCGGAGTGGCGCGCTCCTTCGGACTGTGTGGTGCAGAGGAGCGAAAGGATAGAGGGGAATCATGGTTGGGAACTTGGGATCCGTGCGGGGCGTGTTGGTCGAAGCAACGGTTGGTCGAAGGACCAATGGCAGGATAGGTTGCGGCAGGGTCACGCAGGCAGAAGAGTCCAAAACGGTCGCAGGCACTTTATCCGTGGCAGGAAAAGCGATTTGGTGGGCCATGCGACCGGACGGACAGACAGGGGCATCCGAGGGGTGGGGGCAAAGCACGCCGGACTAGACGCGGGCGGGGGGGGCACCTCGTCGCCGCCGCACATCGGTGGCGTCGCCCGGCATGGGACGGGCACCAGTAGCGCCGCAGTTCCCGCCCGACTCGGGAACTGATGCCGCCTTGGACAAGGCTCTGGCAAAGGCAAGGACTCGTCACCTCCAGGAGCAGCATCGCCATGGTCAGCCTAAGGAGGGGGACAGCCGCCGGAAGTCCGCGGTCTCAGTGGCGAAGATACTCACCGGGCGGCGGAGGGCACGCAGCGCGAAACGCTCAGCCACCAGGGGGTTCGCATCAGGGAGCACCGCATCCGGCTCCGGGAGGAAGAGCTCAGAGTGTCGCGGGATCGCATCGGGGTTGTTGGTCCATGCCGATAGCCTGACCGCAGAGCGGTCGGAGCAATCTCGGATCTCCGGAGCCAGGTGCTCAATCTCACATAATGGAGAAAGCAGCATTTCCGTGGAGGAGAGATGCCAGGCATGGTCCGGGATGCCAGTCATTTTGATGTCCACGCGAAAGAGAAGATCCATGGGCTCCGCACCAACAAGACTGCTCCAGGGGTGGAGGATGAGCCAGAATGGCGGGAAGCGCGCGTTTCCGGCAGCAACGCGGGCATGAGCGGCAGGGTCAGAGAACCTGAGGAGGAACGGCTCGGGCTGGTGGCGATGGACAGAGAGGATGTTCGGCGAGAGGTGGAAGCGCTCCCGACGCGCGGCGGCGACCTTGGTGCGGGAGATCCTAGAACGGTTGCCAGCCAGGGTGGCAACCAGCGAGAGCTGCTGTAGCTCCAGCTCCGCCACAAAAACCTCAACGGAGCACGACAGAAAGCAGAGCGAGGTCACAGAGCGGCGAGAGGGGTGGACAGACAGCGGCGCGGACGATCCCAAGGCCACCGGGGAGGCGGCCGCGGAGCTGGACCACACCAGGGTGGCGGAAGGGGTGCGGGACCTCGCCGGAGAAGCAAAACAAGGCGCGGAGGCGAGAGACGCGGGGGAGACACTGCCCGACCCAGAGGACGCGGGCCGGAAGGATCCCGCCACGCTGGACCCAGAGTGCGCACAGGGCTTGGAGGGAGCGTTGAGGTGGGGGAGGCCTAGGCGCACGCTTCGCCGGCGGGGAGGGGTGGTAGGGGGGTTGGTGCAGTTCCGGCGGAGGTGTCCGTACAACCGGCAACGAGAGCACCGAATATCGCAGCGGCACTTGATGCGCGTGTGCTCCATGCTGAATCAGCGCGGGCACTCCTCCGCGGGGGCAGGCTGAGTAGGACAGGGGCGGCGCGCGTCGTCAGGCCGGTGAGCACGGCAAGAACGGGGGCGCTTGCGGCCGCGAACCATCTCCCAGGGGGCTCGTGGCTGCGGAGATGGCGCACAGGGGACCCGGTGGATCTCCGAGGACGGGATAAGCCGAGCGGTCGACGAGGCCGGGGCCGCAGGGCTAGCGGGGCGGGGAGGCGCGGAGCAGAGCACCTGGCGGTAGGACGGTGGCGGCGAGGCGACGCGCATGCCAGACAAGCTCAGTGGCGAGAGGCTGACCTCGAGCCAGCGTCGCTCACGAGGTCGACCGGGGGTGGGGGAGCAGGCCATGGCCCTAGGCCCAGGCTGGGTGAGATCTGTGGATGACGGGGCCGGAGTGGTCGCCGTCGGTTGGCTAGACGCCGGGGCCGGCGGCGCGGGCTAGGCGAGGAGAGCCCCCTACAGTCATGTTGTGTCAATGTAGGTACAGCGGTGTATTTATGCAATTTTTACAAATATATTTTGTACATTAGGTATTCCAAAACTATAATTCTAGGACGACTTTAGCTGGCAAACGTTCGACAAGGAGGGTGGCATATGTGAACAATTTTGTGGCAGTTATAGTTGTGAGGAAGTGGCGAGGTGTGTCATTTTCTTCATGCGACATGGCAGTTTCTTGGTGAGGAGGCAATTTTCATTTAAAAATTGTCATCATTTCATCTCGCATAACAACTAAAACCGCCAGCAAATAACGTTCGCTTGCCACCCCCTCCCAGCTGACTTTGCCCGGTAATTCTAAAACTATTATACGGAGCGATATGACCGTTGTCTTAATTTAGCACGCATATATAGATCAATATCAATTTAAGCATATATATTTAAATAGCCGCATGAGATGCAAGCTATGGACGGCAGATTGGTGCGAGGGATGGCTGGCAGCGGGGCGGTCTCACATCACGTATAGCTATTAAGATCGTGAAAAAATGATGGCGACCACACATATGTGACTTCGATGGTGCTGCTATTCAAGCATGGTCTCAACCTTTGTGGTGAAAGTCTAGGTCCGAACCAAGTTGGTTAGAGCATCTACACCAGGACTTGACAAATTCGCTCCCCTATACGCCCGCTGGCCTCTCATATATCGCGCCCCACATCCACATACCTTAGATACCGATCCTCAAATCCATGCAATCCATGCACGTCGATCATACGATACAAATTATCCAAATTCAACCGTTCAAAACAAAGTAAAGCAAATCATAATTTAATAAACCGGACATGCCAAAATGAAATCAATGTCCAAGCATGATGGATGGCTTCGGGTCACTGGCCAAGCATGATGGATGGCTTCGGATCATTGGTCGGACGGCTGCTCCGAGCGGAATGCGTCCTGCTCGTCCTGCTCCACCTCCATCCAGGCCTCATGATTCGTTGTCACTGTCGTACTCCCTACGGTCGTTGATAGAGGGTTTCGTCCGCCAACATGATCTTCGCATCCTCTGCGTCCCGTGCGAGTTACAACCTCTCCTTCTCAAGCTCTATCTGGCCAAATGTCTTGGCCTTCTCGAGTTCCCATTTGACCGCCGCCTCCTGCTTCTCCAACTCGATATTCTCCCTGTCAATTTCGAGTTTCTTCTCTGCCTTCTTTCGGTCCCACTTCATCATCTCCTTTTGCGCATCCAACATGAGCTTGTACCTCTCCGCAGACGCTTGGCGAAGCCCTCTAGGAGTTCCACCATAACTCCACCACCAAGCCGTTGTGTTGCTGGCCTAGATCCCATCTACCTCTTCCTCTTTCTTGCTGGATCAAGAAGAAAGAAACGTCGTCGAGCCATACGTGTGCATATCTCGGAGGTGCCGTTCCCGCGGTGCTTGATCGGATTGGATCGCGAATAAAGTACGACTATACCAATCATGTTCGCTAGAACATTTCCGTTCTCGGTCTACAAGGGTATGTAGACTCTCTCCCACTCATTGCTAGCATCTAGTAGATTAGATCTTGGGTGAATTCGTCATCTTGTAGGAATTTGTTTTGTTTTCCATGCAACGATTCCCATCACCGAGCTCATGCCCTCTCGGCTGCAAGGCTGTTCTGGCGCGCGCACGTTGTCCATTTAGTCGTGCGGTGTCCAGGCGTGCTCTGTGCGTGCTCTCACAATGCACGCGATCTGTTCGACAAAACGTCTGAAGTACAAAGGAAAAATCTCATAAGCGTGTTGGGTGCAAATACAGTTAGAGGTTTGAAATGAACACGCCCAGTCACTCTATGAAGAAAGTGTAGTGACCAATGATAAGATGATTGGTATACCATGGCCTGTATAGGATCCGGATGTCTCTTCTTTTTAGCAAGCCCAAATTAGTTAATAGGTCCCCACACTCTTGCACGCGCTTTCTTCAGGTAATGATGACCTCAAACATGTACAGTCTACACAAGGTCACCACAATATGGCGGAGATTGCGCCCAAATCTGGATGGGCCAAACAGAAGCAAATAGGTCGTAGGATGTTTTTTCAAAGCCCGAGAATAGATGTATAGTGTACAAAGTTTCATTAGCCGGGTGGGCTATGACCCATTCGGCCTTGTTATAACTCCACCAGTGGGTCATTGATCAGGGCGTGGCTATGTGCTGCCCCGGGGTTCCTATATGGCGCGTAGGTCGTCGCGTAACATCATAGCGCGTACCTCCCCTGCGCCGTTCCTTCCGTTATCGGGCCGGCCCAGTTCTCTTCCCTTTCTCTGGTTCTGCTGGTTTTGGGAAGGTTCTAGAACCTTCCTAGAACCGGTTTTTCTTTGTTTTTCTGTTATTTTTTTTATTTCATTTTCATTTTTTCTTTCGCTTTTTCCTATTTTCTTCTTCTTCTTCTTCACTTTTTGACTAATTTTGGCATTTTTTATTTTGAATTCGTTAACAGCTTTTTTTGTTCATCGAATTCAAAAAATGTTCAACCACGCAAAAAAAAATGTTCAACAATCCAAAAAATGTTCATCCTATTCAAATTTTTGTTCATTAGATTTAAAAAATGTTCATAAAAATTTAAAAGTTGTTCATAAACTAAAAAAATGTTCATCGGTTTCTTTATTTTCATTGAATTTTTTGTTCATCAGATTCAAAAAATGTTCATTACATTCAAAATTTGTTCACTGAATTAAAAATGTGTTCATAAATTTTTCAAAATAATGTTCATCGAATGCAAATTTTGCTCATAATTTTTTCCAAAAAAATTCTCTAACACAAATTTTGTTCTTCAAATTAAAAAAATGTTCATCAAATGCCAAATTTGTTCATCGATGTTCAAAATATGTTCGTCAAATTCAAAAAACAAACTTCATTCCTTTGGAATCATGAACATTTTTTACAAGTACGTGAACATTTTTTTCGAATTCACGAATTTTTTTTGAACCATGAACATTATCTTAAATTCAAGACAATTTTTTGTAATCATGAATATTTTTGGCAAATTCGTGAACATTTCGCGAATGCATGAACTTTCTTTGAAATCATGAACATTTTTTAGATTCATGAACATTATTTCCATTTGTGAACATTTTTTGCAAATTCGTGAACATTTCGCGAATGCATGAACTTTTTTTGAAATTATGAACATTTTTTTAAATTCGTGAATATTTTTTAAATTTGTGAACATTTTTTTACAAATTCATGAACATTTTTTGAATTCCCGAGCATATTTTTGAAACAATATTTATTTTTTAGAAATCATGATTGTTTTTTTAAAATAGCAACTTTTAATGAAATTTAGAAGATCTTTGATATCCTGAATTATTGAAAAAAAGAAGAAAAAACGAAAAGCAAAAGACGAAAAAAAAACAGGCGGAGTGCCGGCCGCACATGGGAGTTCCCAGCGCGTGGCGCGCCATATAGGAATTCCCGTGCCGCCCGCACGAGTCCTACCAGGGCTCGCCTGCAGGGAGCAAGTATTGGACCGCCCAATAGCCACGGTGTCATGTCGCCATTTTTTCTTCCGTCTTTTATTCGCTATTTTGTTTCTATTTATTTGATTTATTTTTAAAATTCTATTTATATATCAGAATATTTAAAGTATATGTATGGTACAAAAACCATTTGTTTGAAAAATGCTAGTCTTGCATTTGAAAAATGTGAAACATGTATATAAAATTTGTTTTTGATGTATACTTAAAATGTAGAATATGAATCAAAAAATACAAAATATTAATTATGTGTCTGAAAAATGTTAATCCTGTGTACGAAAAATATTTTCATAATGTAAAAAAAGGTTTCGTCCCATTAATAAATGTACATCACATTTGATGGAAATATTTAACGCTAAAAAATCGTGAAACTTAAAAAACTATTTTATAAAAATGTAAAGAAATGTTAGCATTGGTTAGAAAAATATTTACTTCCATTAAAAATGTATCATGGCACTTAATAAATATTTGTATGTTTCCCAAAAATGTCCGTGAAAATTTATAAAATGTTTATACAATATAAATAAAATTTTGGTGTATTTGGAAAAAACCTTTATTGTCATTTGAAAATTCACAGCATATATTTAGAAAGCAATGTATTCAAAAAGGTGTTCAATCATGTATTAAAAAATGTATGCCATGTATATTTGAAAAATGTCCAACGTGTATCGAAAAAGTATTTCATGCATGCCCTAAAAATGTACATTTTGTACCGAGAGAAAGTATACATGTGTTCAAAAGAAAGAAACCCGATAAAAAGCCAACAAAGAAACGAAAAGGAACCGAAGGAAACAAAAAAGAAACAAAAATTCAAAAGCGAAGAAAGAATACAATGAAAAAAAATCATAGTAAAAAGATAGAAATGACCCAAAGAAAACCGATGAAAAATCAAAGGAAAAGGAAAAGAGCGCGACAATTATGAGGAGCAGCGACCGGGCAAATTAAATTGGCCAGCCCACTATGGTCGCCTGCATGCGATTTTTATTATGAGTCGGTACGGTCGACACATAGCTGTCGGGCACTGATCATATGACTTCTCCAGTTGACCACCATGCTCTCTCGTGTGTCATCACAGAGGAATGCACGAGATTTGCAGTTTCTCAACATCGATCAGAAGGGTCACAAGGATTACTCCCTCCGTAAACTAATATAATAACATTTAGATTACTACTTTAATAATCTAAACGCTCTTACATTAATTTACAGAGAACCCTAAAAAAAGTTTACAGAGGGAGTACAACAAAGTGCTACAATGACGACTGTGCTTCCCACGTCCAACACTTGCAGCTCGCATCGATGATTGCACCCACACGTTCTGTCAAAGCGCGATACGACTTACTGAGTGGAGCAAGAAATTTTTCTCTGAGGCCAAGATCCAACTTCATGTGGCTCACCTTGTGATCCTCCATTTGGATATTGCGCAGGAGAGTAGGACCCTTTCCCCGGCGGAACGGGACCTACGTGCTAGACTCAAGCGAAGAGTGGTTAGCTTGGCGGTCCTTGAGCGGGCTCGAAAACACCAATGTGCTAGGTTGATAAATATGAGGGAGGGTGATGCCAACACCAAATTCTTCTACCGTCGCACCAATGCACGTAGGCGAAAAAGCCACATTCACCGGTTAAAGCATGCACAGGGTTGGGTGACCGAGCACAAGGAAAAGGAGAAGATCATCCACAACCACTTCTCCAAGGTCATGGGTCGGGCAAGCACGAGCAACAACGACTTCAACTGGGAGGAATTGGGCATCGAGAGTCATGCTTTGCAAGACCTCGACTCCGCCATCACCGAGGAGGAGGTTTGGGAGGCTATAAAGGAGATGCCAAACGATAAGGCGCCGGGTCCGGATGGATTCACGTGGACGTTCTTCAAGAAGTGCTGGGGAATCATCAAGATTTCGATCATGAGGGTCATCCAATGCTTCGATTCATTGCACACCTCCAACCTTCAGTGGCTAAATTCTGCCAATGTGGTTCTACTGCCGAAAAAGGATGGCGCGGAAGAGATCTCTGATTATAGACCCATTAGTCTCATCCACGCCGTCACTAAAATCATTGCCAAGATTATCTCACTTCGACTTGCCCCCCACATGGATGATCTTGTTTCCAACGCCTAGAGTCCATTCATCAAAAGGCGAAGTATCCACGACAACTTCATGTATGTTCGGAATTTCGCCCGACGTCTACACAAATGCAAAACGCCCGCTCTCCTCTTCAAGCTTGATCTAAAGAAGGCATTCGACTTAGTCAAGTGGGGATACTGCCTTGAGCTTCTCCAACGGTTGGGATTCCCCCCAAAATTTCGGGCTTGGATTGCCGCGTTGTTATCATCTTCATCATCCCGGATTATGTTAAATGGGTTGCTCGGCCCACCAGTCAAGCATGGTCGCGGATTCTGTCAGGGGGACCCCATTTCCCCCCTCCTCTTCATCCTTGCGATGGACCCCTTGCATAAGATCCTTGACTTGGCGACGAGGAAAGGGCTCCTCCACAAGATCCGTGGTCGTGGGTCCATGGTGCGTACCTCCCTCTATGCGCGATGCGGTGGTCTTTGTGGCTCCCATCAAACGGGACATCGACAATATCACCTCTATCCTGAGAGGCTTTGGGGATGTGACGGGCCTTTGCTCCAACTTCCAAAAAAGATCGGTTGTGCCTATTCGTTGCAACCACCTTGACCTTGAGCAAATCCTTCAGAGAATGCCGGCAACACAGGCCACTTTTCCGATCAAATACCTAGGCCTCCCACTTTCAGTTTGGCAACTTCAGAAGATGGATTTCCAATACCTTGAGGATAAGGCGGCCGGAAAATTGGTTTCCTGGGAGGGCCAAAACATCACTTCCATCGGTTGTACGACTCTTGTTAGGTCGGTCATCTCCTCCCAAGCGGTGTTCTCCATCACGCCCCTCGTCGTGCCTCAGGGCTCCCTCGATAGCCTTAACAAAATCGAGAGGGCTTTCCTTTGGTCTGGTGCGGACAAGACAACGGGAGCCAAATGTAAGGTCAACTGGAAGGTGGTTTGTAGACCAAAAGAATACGGTGGCCTGGGGCTGCTCAACACTGACAAATTCGTGCGTGCTTTGCGGCTTCGGTGGTTGTGGTATGAATGGAACGAACCCCGCAAATTATGGGTTGGCCTAGGAAACCCCTGCACCGTCGAGGACTTCGAGTTTTTCTATGCTTCTACGACTATCACAGTGGGAGATGGTGTAACGCCCTCGATGCGGCTATATCTCCCACGTGTCGAAGCACGACTTAGAGGCATAACCACATTGAAAGCAATGTCGCAAGTGAGGTAATCTTCACACAACCCATGTAATACATAAGGGAAAGAGAAACATAGTTGGCTTACAATCGCCACTACACACAAATACATGAATAAAACATTACATCATACAGTTACAATCAGGGCCCGGCTACGGAGCCAAAATAAAAGAAGAAACCCCAAAAGCGACAAAGGTCCACGATCGACCCCAACTGGGCTCCACTACTGATCGACTAGAACGAAACAACATAAAGGACAAGATCTTCAACGAGCTCCTCCTTGAGCTCGGGTGCGTCACCTGCACGGTCTCATCGGCACCTGCAAACTGGTTTTGGAAGTATCTGTGAGTCACGGGGACTCAGCAATCTCACACCCGCGAGATCAAGACTATTTAAGCTTAAAGGTAGGACAGGGTAGTGAGGTGGAGCTGCAGCAAGCGACTAGCATATATGGTGGCTAACATACGCAAATGAGAGCGAGAAGAGAAGGCAAAAGCACGATCGAACAACTATGATCAATAAGTGATCCTCAACTACTTACGTCAAGCATAACTCCAACAACCGTGTTCACTTCCCGGACCCCGCCGAGAAGAGACCATCACGGTTACACACGCGGTTGGTGTATTTTTAATTAAGATCAACTTCGGGTTTTCTACAACCGGACATTAACAAATTCCCCTCTGCCACATAACCGCGGGCACGGCTTTCGAAAGTTCAAACCCTGCAGGGGTGTCCCAACTTAGCCCATGATAAGCTCTCGCGATCAACGAAGGATATTTCTTCTCCCCGGGAAGACCCGATCAGTCTCGGAATCCCGGCTACAAGACATTTCGACAGCAATAAAACAAGTCCAGCAAAGACGCCCAATGCGCCGACATCCTGATAGGAGCTGCACATATCTCGTTCTCAGGGCAA
Organism: Aegilops umbellulata; assembly: GCA_032464435.1. Classification (NCBI taxonomy): domain Eukaryota; kingdom Viridiplantae; phylum Streptophyta; class Magnoliopsida; order Poales; family Poaceae; genus Aegilops; species Aegilops umbellulata. Next base: position 308,945,807 of record CP136055.1, on the reverse strand, counting down.
CACCGGATGAGACAGGCTACGAGTAAAACCAGGCCTTGAGTTTCCACGAGGGGGCCCCGCAGGCAGCTCAGTTCGGACCAACACTTAGACAAGCATTGGCCCGGGGGGGCTAAATAAAGATGACCCTCGGGTTGATCAGACCCAAGGGAAAGGGGTAGGTGGTAGGCAAATGGTAAAACCAAGGTTGGGCCTTGCCGGAAGAGTCTTATTCAAAGCGAACTGTCAAGGGGGTCCCATAAATCACCCGACCGCGTTAGGGACGCAAAAATCCGGGAACATAACTGTTGGGTAACGTAGTAATTTCAAAAAATTCCTACGCACACGCAAGATCATGGTGATGCATAGCAATGATAGGGGAGAGTGTTGTCTACGTACCCTCGTAGAACGAAGCGGAAGCGTTGACGCAACATAGAGGAAGTAGTCGTACGTCTTCCCGGTTCGACCGATCCAAGCACCGTTACTCCGGCACCTCCGAGTTCTTAGCACACGTTCAGCTCGATGATGCTCCCCGGGCTCCGATCCAGCAAAGCTTCAGGGAGGAGTTTCGTCAGCACGACGGCGTGGTGACGATCTTGATGTACTACCGATGCAGGGCTTCCCCTAAGCACCGCAACGATATGACCGAGGTGGAATATAGTGGAGGGGGGCACCGCACACGGCTAAGGAACAATCACGAAGATCAACTTCTGTATCTATGGGGTGCCCCTGCCCCCGTATATAAAGGAGTGGAGGAGGGGGAGGGCCGGCCCTCTCTATGGCGTGCCCTAGGGGAGTCCTACTCCCACCGGGAGTAGGATTCCCCTTTTCCTAGTAGAACTAGTAACCCTTCCATGTAGTAGGAGTAGGAGAGAAGGAAAGGGAAGAGGGAAGGAGAAGGAAGGAAGGGGGCGCCCCCCCTCCCTAGTCCAATTCGGACTAGTCCAAGGGGAGGGGTGCGGCCACCCTTTTAGCCCTTTCTCTCCTTTCCCGTATGGCCCAATGAGGCCCAATACGAATTCCCGTAACTCTCCGGTACTCCGAAAAATATCCGAATCACGCGGAACCTTTCCGAACTCCGAATATAGTCGTCCAATATATCGATCTTTACGTCTCGACCATTTCGAGAATCCTCGTCACGTCCCCGATCTCATCCGGGACTCCGAACTCCTTCGGTACATCAAAACTCATAAACTCATAATATAACTGTCATCGAAACCTTAAGCGTGCGGACCCTACGGTTCGAGAACAATGTAGACATGACCGAGACACATCTCCGGTCAATAACCAATAGGGGACCTGGATGCCCATATTGGCTCCTACATATTCTACGAAGATCTTTATCGGTCAGACCGCATAACAACATACGTTGTTCCCTTTGTCATCGGTATGTTACTTGCCCGAGATTCGATCGTCGGTATCCAATACCTAGTTCAATCTCGTTACCGGCAAGTCTCTTTACTCGTTCCGTAATACATCATCCCGCAACTAACTCATTAGTTGCAATGCTTGCAAGGCTTAAGTGATGTGCATTACCGAGAGGGCCCAGAGATACCTCTCCGACAATCGGAGTGACAAATCCTAATCTCGAAATACGTCAACCCAACATTTACCTTTGGAGACACCTGTAGAGCACCTTTATAATCACCCAGTTACGTTGTGACGTTTGGTAGCACACAAAGTGTTCCTCCGGTAAACGGGAGTTGCATAATCTCATAGTCATAGGAACATGTATAAGTCATGAAGAAAGCAATAGCAACAAACTAAACGATCAAGTGCTAAGCTAACAAAATGGGTCAAGTCAATCAGATCATTCACCTAATGATGTGATCCCATTAATCAAATAACAACTCCTTGTCTATGGTTAGGAAACATAACCATCTTTGATTAATGAGCTAGTCAAGTAGAGGCATACTAGTGACACTCTGTTTGTCTATGTATTCACACATGTATCATGTTTCCGGTTAATACAATTCTAGCATGAATAATAAACATTTATCATGAAATAAGGAAATAAATAATAACTTTATTATTGCCTCTAGGGCATATTTCCTTCAGTCTCCCACTTGCACTAGAGTCAATAATCTAGATCACATCACCATGTGATTAACATCGATAGTTCACATCATCATGTGATTAACACCCACAGTTCACATCGCCATGTGACCAACACCCAAAGGGTTTACTAGATTCAGTAATCTAGTTCACATCGCTATGTGATTAACACCCAAAGGATACTAAGGTGTGATCATGTTTTGCTTGTGAGAGAATCTTAGTCAACGGGTCTTTCACATTCAGATCCGTTATGTATTTTGCAATTTTCTATGTCTACAATGCTCTGCACGGAGCTACTCTAGCTAATTGCTCCCACTTTCAATATGTATCTAGATCGAGATTTAGAGTCATCTAGATTAGTGTCAAAACTTGCATCGACGTAACCTTTTACGACGAACCTTTTTGTCACGTCCATAATCGAGAAACATATCCTTATTTCACTAAGGATAATTTTGACCGCTGTCCAGTGATCTACTCCTAGATCACTATTGTACTCCCTTGCTAAACTCAGTGTAGGGTATACAATAGATCTGGTATACAGCATGGCATACTTTGTAGAACCTATGGCTGGGCATAGGACATGACTTTCATTCTCTTTCTATCTTCTGCCGTGGTCAGGCTTTGAGTCTTACTCAATTTCACACCTTGTAACACAGACAAGAACTCTTTCTTTGACTGTTCCATTTTGAACTACTTCAAAAACTTGTCAAGGTATGTACTCATTGAAAAAACTTATCAAACGTGTTGATCTATCTCTATAGATCTTGATGCTCAATATGTAAGCAGCTTTACCGAGGTCTTTCTTTGAAAAACTCCTTTCAAACACTCCTTTATGCTTTGCAGAATAATTCTACATTATTTCTGATCAACAATATGTCATTCACATATACTTATCAGAAATGTTGTAGTGCTCCCACTCACTTTCTTGTAAATACAGGCTTCACCGCAAGTCTGTATAAAACTATATGCTTTGATCAACTTATCAAAGCGTGTATTCCAACTCCGAGATGCTTGCACCAGTCCATAGATGGATCGCTGGAGCTTGCATATTTTGTTAGCACCTTTAGGATTGACAAAACCTTCTGGTTGCATCATATACAACTCTTCTTTAATAAATCCATTAAGGAATGCAGTTTTGTTTATCCATTTGCCAGATTTCATAAAATGCGGCAATTGCTAACATGATTCGGACAAACTTAAGCATAGATACGAGTGAGAAACTCTCATCGTAGTCAACACTTTGAACTTGTCGAAAACCTTTTGCGACAATTCTAGCTTTGTAGATAGTAACACTACTATCAGCGTCCGTCTTCCTCTTGAAGATCCATTTATTCTTAATTGCTTGCCGATCATCGGGCAAGTCAACCAAAGTCCAAACTTTCTTCTCATACATGGATCATATCTCAGATTTCATGGCCTCAAGCCATTTCGCGGAATCTGGGCTCATCATCGCTTCCTCATAGTTCGCAAGTTCGTCATGGTCTAGTAACATGACTTCCAGAACAGGATTACCGTACCACTCTGGTGCGGATCTCACTCTGGTTTACCTACGAGATTCGGTAGTTACTTGATCTGAAGTTACATGATCATCATCATTAGCTTCCTCACTAATTGGTGTAGTAGTCACAAGAACAGATTTCTGTGATGAACTACTTTCCAATAAGGGAGAAGGTACAATTACCTTATCAAGTTTTCTACTTTCCTCCCACTCACTTCTTTCGAGAGAAACTTCTTCTCTAGAAAGTATCCATTCTCAGCAACTAATGTCTTGCCTTCGGATCTGTGATAGAAGGTGTACCCAACTGTCTCCTTTGGGTATCCTATGAAGACACATTTCTCCGATTTGGGTTTGAGCTTATCATGATGAAACTTTTTCTTATAAGCATCACAACCCCAAACTTTAAGAAACGACAACTTTGGTTTCTTGCCAAACCATAGTTCATATTGTGTCGTCTCAACGGACTTAGATGGTGCCCTTTTTAATGTGAATGCAGCTGTCTTTAATGCATGACCCCAACACGATAGTGTTAAATCGGTAAGAAACATCATAGATTGTACTATATCCAATAAAGTACGGTTATGACGTTCGGACACACCATTATGCTGTGGTGTTCCAGGTGGCATGAATTTGTGAAACTATTCCACATTGTTTTAATTGAAGACCAAACTCGTAACTCAAATATTTTCCTCCATGATCAGATCGCAGAAACTTTATTTTCTTGTTACGATGATTTTCAACTTCACTATGAAATTCTTTGAACTTTTCAAATGTTTCAGACTTATGTTTAATTAAGTAGATATACCCATATCTGCTTAACTCATTTGTGAAGGTCAGAAAATAACGATACCCGCAGCGAGTCTTAACACTTATCGGATCGCATACATCAGTATGTATTATTTCCAATAAATCAGTTGCTCGCTCCACTGTTCCGGAGAACAGAGTCTTAGTCATCTTGCCCATGAGGCATGGTTCGCAAGCATCAAGTGATTCATAATCGAGTGATTCCAAAAGTCCATCAGCATGGAGTTTCTTCATGCGCTTTACACCAATATGACCTAAACGGCGGTGCCACAAATAATTTGCACTATCATTATTAACTTTGCATCTTTTGGCTTCAATATTATGAATATGTGTATCACTACGATCGAGATCCAACGAACTATTTTCATTGGGTGTATGACCATCGAAGGTTCTATTCATGTAAGCAGACCAACAATTGTTCTCTAACTTAAATGAATAACCGTATTGCAATAAACATGATCAAATCATATTTATGCTCAACGCAAACACCAAATAACACTTATTTAAGTTCAACACTAATCCTGAAAGTATAGTGAGTGTGCGATGATGATCATATCAATCTTGGAACTACTTCCAACACACATCATCACTTCACCCTTAACTAGTCTCTGTTTATTCTGCAACTCCCATTTCAAGTTACTAATCTTAGCAACTGAACTAGTACCAAATACTGAGGGGTTGCTATGAACACTAGTAAAGTACACATCAATAACATGTATATCAAATATACCTTTGTTTACTTTGCCATCCTTTCTTATCCACCAAATACTTGGGGTAGTTCCGCTTCCAGTGACCGGTCCCTTTGCAGTAGAAGCACTTAGTCTCAGGCTTAGGACCAGACTTGGGTTTCTTCACTTGAGCAGCAACTTGCTTGCCGTTCTTCTTGAAGTTCCCTTTCTGCCCTTTGCCCTTTTTCTTGAAACTAGTGATCTTGTCAACCATCAACACTTGATGTTTTTCTTTGATTTCTACCTTCGCCGATTTTAGCATCGCGAAGAGCTTGGGAATAGTTTCCGTTATCCCTTGCATATTATAGTTCATCACGAAGTTCTACTAACTTGGTGATGGTGACTAGAGAATTCTGTCAATCACTATCTTATCTGGAAGATTAACTCCCACTTGATTCAAGCGATTGTAGTACTCAGACAATCTGAGCACATGCTCACTAGTTGAGCGATTCTCCTCCATCTTTTAGCTATAGAACTTGTTGGAGACTTCATATCTCTCAACTTAGGTATTTGCTTGAAATATTAACTTCAACTCCTGGAACATCTCATATGGTCCATGACGTTCAAAACGTCTTTGAAGTCCCGATTCTAAGCCGTTAAGCATGGTGCACTAAACTATCAAGTAGTCATCATATTGAGCTAGCCAAACGTTCATAACGTCTGCATCTGCTCCTGCAATAGGTCCGTCACCTAGCGGTGCATCAAGGACATAATTCTTCTGTGCAGCAATGAGGATAAACCTCAGATCACGGATCCAATCCGCACCATTGCTACTAACATTTTTCAACACAATTTTCTCTAGGAACATATCAAAATAAACATATGAAAGCAACAACGCGAGCTATTGATCTACAACATAGATATGCTAATACTACCAGGACTATGTTCATGATAAATTTAAGTTCAATTAATCATATTACTTAAGAACTCCCACTTAGATAGACATCCCTCTAATCTTCTAAGTGATCACGTGATCCAAATCAAACTAAACCATAACCGATCATCACATGAAATGGATTAGTCTTCAATGGTGAACATCATTATGTTGATCATATCTACTATACGATTCACGCTCGACCTTTCGGTCTTCGTGTTCCGAGGCCATATCTGCATATGCTAGGCTCGTCAAGTATAACCCGAGTATTCTGCGTGTGCAAAACTGGCTTGCACCCGTTGTAGATGGACGTAGAGCTTATCACACCCGATCATCACGTGGTGTCTGGGCACGACGAACTTTGGCAACGGTGCATACTCAGGGAGAACACTTCTTGATAATTAGTGAGAGATCATCTTATAATGCTACCGTCAATCAAAGCAAGATAAGATGCATAAAAGGATAAACATCACATGCAATCAATATAAGTGATATGATATGGCCATCATCATCTTGTGCTTGTGATCTCCATCTCCGAAGCACCGTCATGATCACCATCGTCACCGGCGGGACACCTTGATCTCCATCGTAGCATCGTTGTCGTCTCGCCAATCTTATGCTTCTACGACTATCGCTACCGCTTAGTGATAAAGTAAAGCATTACAGGGCGATTGCATTGCATACAATAAAGCGACAACCATATGGCTCCTGCCAGTTGCCGATAACTTAGTTACAAAACATGATCATCTCATACAATAAAATTTAGCATCATGTCTTGACCATATCACATTACAACATGCCCTGCAAAAACAAGTTAGACGTCCTCTACTTTGTTTGTTGCAAGTTTTACGTGGCTGCTACGGGCTTAAGAAAGAACCAATCTCACCTACGCATCAAAACCACAACGATAGTTTGTCAAGTTGATGCCGTTTTAACCTTCGCAAGGACCGGGCGTAGCCACACTCGGTTCAACTAAAGTTGGAGAAACTGACACCCGCCAGCCACCTGTGTGCAAAGCACGGCGGTAGAACCAGTCTCGCGTAAGCGTACGCGTAATGTCGGTCCGGGCCGTTTCATCCAACAAACCGCCGAACCAAAGTATGACATGCTGGTAGGCAGTATGACTTATATCGCCCACAACTCACTTGTGTTCTACTCGTGCATAACATCAAACCATAAAAACCTAGGCTCGGATGCCACTGTTGGGTAACGTAGTAATTTCAAAAAAATTCCTACGCACACGCAAGATCATGGTGATGCATAGCAACGAGAGGGGAGAGTGTTGTCTATGTACCCTCGTAGACCGAAGCGGAAGCGTTGACGCAACGTAGAGGAAGTAGTCGTACGTCTTCCCGGTTCGACCGATCCAAGCACCGTTACTCCGGCACCTCCGAGTTCTTAGCACACGTTCAGCTCGATGATGCTCCCCGGGCTCCGATCCAGCAAAGCTTCGGGGAGGAGTTTCGTCAGCACGACAGCGTGGTGACGATCTTGATGTACTACCGATGCAGGGCTTCGCCTAAGCACCGCAACGATATGACCGAGGTGGAATATAGTGGAGGGGGGCACTGCACACGGCTAAGGAACGATCACGAAGATCAACTTCTGTATCTATGGGGTGCCCCTGCCCCCGTATATAAAGGAGTGGAGGAGGGGGAGGGCCGGCCCTCTCTATGGCGCGCCCTAGGGGAGTCCTACTCCCACCGGGAGTAGGATTCCCCTTTTCCTAGTAGAACTAGGAACCCTTCCATGTAGTAGGAGTAGGAGAGAAGGAAAGGGAAGAGGGAAGGAGAAGGAAGGAAGGGGGCGCCCCCCCCCTCCCTAGTCCAATTCGGACTAGTCCAAGGGGAGGGGTGCGGCCACCCTTTTAGCCCTTTCTCTCCTTTCCCATATGGCCCAATGAGGCCCAATACGAATTCCCGTAACTCTCCGGTACTCCGAAAAATACCCGAATCACCCGGAACCTTTCCGAACTCTGAATATAGTCGTCCAATATATCGATCTTTACGTCTCGACCATTTCGAGACTCCTCGTCACGTCCCCGATCTCATCCGGGACTCTGAACTCCTTCGGTACATCAAAACTCATAAACTCATAATATAACTGTCATCGAAACCTTAAGCGTGCGGACCCTACGGTTCGAGAACAATGTAGACATGACCAAGACACATCTCCGGTCAATAACCAATAGCGGGACCTGGATGCCCATATTGGCTCCTACATATTCTACGAAGATCTTTATCGGTCAGACCGCATAACAACATACGTTGTTCCCTTTGTCATCGGTATGTTACTTGCCCGAGATTCGATCGTCGGTATCCAATACCTAGTTCAATCTCGTTACCGGCAAGTCTCTTTACTCGTTCCGTAATACATCATCCCGCAACTAACTCATTAGTTGCAATGCTTGCAAGGCTTAAGTGATGTGCATTACCGAGAGGGCCCAAAGATACCTCTCCGACAATCGGAGTGACAAATCCTAATCTCGAAATACGTCAACCCAACATTTACCTTTGGAGACACCTGTAGAGCACCTTTATAATCACCCAGTTACGTTGTGACGTTTGGTAGCACACAAAGTGTTCCTCCGGTAAACGGGAGTTGCATAATCTCATAGTCATAGGAACATGTATAAGTCATGAAGAAAGCAATAGCAACAAACTAAACGATCAAGTGCTAAGCTAACAAAATGGGTCAAGTCAATCAGATCATTCACCTAATGATGTGATCCCATTAATCAAATAACAACTCCTTGTCTATGGTTAGGAAACATAACCATCTTTGATTAATGAGCTAGTCAAGTAGAGGCATACTAGTGACACTCTGTTTGTCTATGTATTCACACATGTATCATGTTTCCGGATAATACAATTCTAGCATGAATAATAAACATTTATCATGAAATAAGGAAATAAATAATAACTTTATTATTGCCTCTAGGGCATATTTCCTTCAATAACACCGATATGACGGAAACTAGGGCGGCAAGAGTGGAACAAAACACCAGGCATAAGGCCGAGCCTTCCACCCTTAACCAAGTATATAGATGCATTAATTAAATAAGATATATTGTGATATCCCAACAAGTAAACATGTTCCAATCAAGGAACAACATCTCCATGTTCCAACAAGGAACAAACTTCATCTTCACCTGCAACTAACAACGCTATAAGAGGGGCTGAGCAGAGCGGTAACATAGCCAAACAACGGTCTGCTAGGACAAGGTGGGTTAGAGGCTTGGTTTACAATATGGGAGGCATGATAAGCAAGTGGTAGGTATCGCAGCATAGGCATAGCAAAAGAGCGAGCAACTAGCAAGCAAAGATAGAAGTGATTCCGAGGGTATGGTCATCTTGCCTGGATCCCGCAAGGAAGAAGAACGAGTCCATGATGAAGACAAACGGGCGTAGACGAACGGATCCTCACAATCGCAACACTATCGGAACTAACCCGAAGAAGCATCACCGGAAAGAAGCAAACAACAAAGTAAACTACCACCACATAAACATGGCATGATATGCGAGATGTGGTATGCAATGCATATGCATGCTTCGGAAGGAAAAGGATGAACCAGGCATAATCTTGGCAAACCAAGTATGCCACTGGAAAGATGAGATGATTTCGGTTGAAATCGATATAAAGATCACCGGAATCGGATGCACGGTTTGCAAAAGACAAGCAAAACAAGAATGACAATAATCTGCCATTAACAGCATGATGCTACTTAGCAAGCAACAAGAAATTAAGCTACTGCACGCAAACATATCAACAAAGCATATGAAAGTAATCTACTCAAGATGCTTGACAAAAGATGAACACTGAGCTACGGCTAAATCACACCACAACAGGCTCAAACAAGCATGCCAAAAGTGCAAAAGATAACAGGTTCACAGACTTAGTGAAAATAACAACATAGCAGAAATTAACATCAGGATGGCATGTTTAGAGCAATGAAACAACATTCTACAGGAACAGGACATAGCAAAATAAGGAACGGCATGGATCTACTCAAAGCACTTAACAAAAGTCCCTTACTTACCATGAGCCAAAAGGGATCAGAAAACATAATATCACCCATGTTAATTAAGCAAGTTTCGTTACAGATTTCAGACTTAGCAGAAAACTGGACATGCCAAAAACAGATAACAAGTAGGCATGTTTACGAGCTCGATGCACTCACTACAAAGCATTGCATGATAAACTAAGCATACATACATCAAGAAGACATGGCATAGAAGCTATACATAGCAATAACACCATCATAGCATGCAAGGATCAACTACAACAAGCTTGGCAAAATCGAATAACAAGTAAACAATCTGCCAGGAACATTTTATAGCAAAAGTAGAGCTCGATTGACTCAAGCATGGCACTCCATAATTACAAACAAAGGCATGGATGGATAGAGAAAACCCATATACTCAAAACACTCTTACTGATCATGCTCAAAAGAGGCATAGATCTCTCTAAAACGACATGAACACATGGCATAAAAATAACAGCAGGCAGGGACTTAGTAAAACTACCAAGTCTCTGAAATCAGCAACAATAATTACCCTAGTTTGCATGCTTGTGCTAGTCACCACATAGATCACAAAAATACATGGCATAAATCTCTGGAAAGATGGCATGGCATATTACAAAACACATGTAGGACTCAACTTCATAGGATGCACACATCAATCATGGCAAAAATGACAAAAGTGCATGTACTGAAACAGATCTGAAACTAACATCACATAGCCCTCTTCTAACAGCATTTCAGGCATCAAGATGAGCTCAAATGAAAATGATGCAATGAGATGAAATGATATACTCATCGAGGAGAACAATTTGATATATTATACACCCAAAACAGAGCCACGAGTGCAAAGATATGACATGATGAACATGACAATAAAATGATAGAATGTCGGGGACTTAGTGGATTTTTGGGGTCAACCTCCGGTTTCAGATCTGGCACGTACTCCGAGGATCGCCGGAGGAGGGGCCGCGGACGGGCGCGCGCGGCGGATCCGGGCCGGATCCCGCCGGATCCGGCGCCGGTGGAGGCGAGGCAAGGCCGGGCCGGCGCGGGGAGGTGGCGCGGTGGCGCGCAGCGGGCAGCGGCGCACGCGGCGGGCGGTGGCGCGCAGCGGGCAGCGGCGCAGGCGGCGGGCGGTGGCGGCGCAGCAGGCGGGTGCGGGCGGCGGCGCGCGGGGCAGCGCGCGGGAGGCGGCGGCGGGCGGCGCGCGGGCCTGGCGGGCCCGCCCCGGGCCCCGGCGGGCCGCGGCGGCGCAGGAGGAGAGAGAGGGGCGCGGGCTGAGGTGGCGGCTCTGGAGTGGACGGTGGCGGCGGCGGGGTGACGTGGCGGCCCGTGATTCGCCAGGGTGAGGTGGCCGGTGGACATGTCCGGCGCGGACGGACGTGTCCGGCGGCAGAGAGGGAGCGGGGCTAGGTTTCATCTGTGATTTGGACGGGGGAGGCACATATATATAGATAGAGGGGGCTAGGAAGCTCCAAATGGAGTGCGGTTTTCGCCCACACGATCGTGATCGAACGCCCGATAACATGGAGATGACTTAGGTGGGTTTTGGGTCACTTAGAAGGGGGTGTTGGGCTGCACCAAAAGAGGTCTTCACGGTTAACCGGTTAACCGTTGGAGTATCAAACGAACTCCGATTGACCCGAAACTTGACAGGCGGTCCACCGGTGCTATACAAGGCCGCTTGGCAAACTTCGGTCCATTCCGAGAAAGTTTAATACACGCTCACGGAAAAAAAGGTAAAAGGGGACGCCGGAGGACGTAGGAGCGCCGGATTGCAAAACGGACAACGGGGAAAATGCTCGGATTCATAAGACAAACACGTATGCGAATGCGATGCACATGATGACATGATATAAAATGCAGATGATGACATGGCAAAGTGCAACACGCAAGCACCTGACATGAAAACGACGGCGAATAGCTGGCGGACACCTGGCGCATCAGATCCGGGGCGTTACAGATGGCGCCAAAACGCCTTTTTGGGACTCCCCGTGGCTCCTTGGTCGCAAACCTAAGGATATTGCACTGCTCATCTTCAAGGCCTCGAAAAGAAAGAGTTGGAAGGTCTGTGAGGCCCTCAAGAGGAACGCTTGGATACTCAAGATCAACCAAGTCGCGGTTGTAACCGCCGCCCACATTCGGGAATTTTTCACTCTTTGGATGCTCCTGAATGATGTCCACCTTCATGAGCAAACCGAAGATACCATCATCTGGAAGCACGCGAACGACGGGATATACACGGCGGCCACTGCTTACAAGGCTCAATTCCTAGGCTTGACTCTTTCCCCCTTGGACCGTATGGTTTGGAAGGCATGGGCACCTCCAATGGTTAAATTCTTTGCGTGGTTGGCAATACAAGATAGGATTTGGACCGTCGATCGTTTACAGCGGCGAGGTTGGTCAAATTGTGGCCTTTGCAAACTTTGCAATAGGAAGCAAGAAACAAGTGCCCACATTTTCTTCAAGTGCCGCTTTACAATTCGGATATGGAAGTCTCTCAGTGAGAGGCTTAGTCTCACGCACATAGATACATCCGAGTGGCACATAGATGAATCCGTCTACGAATTGTGGGACAAGAGAACCGACAATCGCAACCCCAACCAGCAAGCTATGACCTCTCTTACCCATACTTGTCTCCTGGACCATTTGGAATAAAAGAAATGCACGGGTGTTTTGTCATAAGAGTGCGTCAACGACTATCCTTCTCACCGTCATCGTCGACGAGGCCAGGCTTTGGGTGACCGCGGGCGAAAAAAAATTAGGAGATATTGTTGTGGGCGAGTAATTGCCATGCCGTACTTGTGGGTGTTGTAAAACTCTAAACTCTATTCTCTCTTTATTTAATTGATGAGGCAAATCTTATGCCTCTTTCGAAAAAAAATGCACTATGTGGTTCGTAAAAAAAATGCACTGTGGAAGGAATTGTCTTGGGAAGCTGATGCGGGAGGGGGCATCCATTGATATGATCACAGCTGATGCGGGAGGGGGCATCCATTGATATGATCTGTGTGTGCAGAGACAGAGACGACACAAAAACAAGATGGATCGCTTCTTTTCTCTGGAATCAAATCATGTGCTAAACGGGGGGCTGTGACCGCGGGACTGGACGTGCTACTGCATCTGCCAGTTTCAATCGGAGATGTGGTAATGGTGTCGCGTACAGGGAATGTTTTTGTCTGTCGGGTTGGAGGGATCTGCGCCGACTGCCAGCTTTTCTTCCTCCAACGTGCCGTCCTTTCTCGCGGATGGAACGTTATCGTTCTGTGAACTCGCCCTTCAGCGGAAAGCTCCACAAACACTAAGCACCGCCCGTAAAAAGGTAATGCACTGACACTGCTATGATCATAGGCTCCCTTCCTAGTACTGCTCGGTATCGCAATAGTTGTAGCATCGGAGGCATTTCAGAGAATCGCTGGACAATCAGTGTCTGCTCACGCAACTCTGAATGTTGCTGTGCTGAGTATAGCGTCAAAAACGTTCTTATATTATAGGACGGAAAAAGTACTCTGAAATGCATGCCGCCGGGAATTCAGAGTGACAGGCAACCCTCGTACAACCTCTTCACTCCACAAAGGAGAAATCCATGATTGTACACACAGGAGAAGAAAATCAGGATTTGCCACACCCTGCCTGAACTGTTCAAATATGGCAGGACATTCTGCTTTTTTTTTTGAAAAGGGGGGACTCCCTGGCCTCTGCATCAGAACAATGCATACGGCCACATTAATTAAAAATAAATAAGGTTCAACAAGGTCTTAAAGTCTGCAATCAAAAAGAACGGCTAGCTCACACAGAGCCTCAACGCCATAACAGGAAGCCCAACAAGCCACAACCGGCTGGCAAAAGAAGAGATAGGTAAACTAATCGCCTATCATATTACATGACCGTCATCCAAACCGGTTGAAGATATCCCGCACCACCATCTCCCACCGGAAAGATCCAGTAACCAAACGCTTCCTGGCCTCCGTCGGAGTGAGTAAGAACCACATATGGATCAACGCAGTAGCCCGGAAAAAAACCTGCAAAAATGAATAGTTGTTCTGTTAAAAACCAAATCATTTCTGCAATTCCAAATTGCCCATAACAACGCACAAACTCCTACACGAATGTGTCTAGCTGTTTTGGACTCTATCCCAGCAAGCCACGCCCCGAATAACGTGTTAACCGAAGTCGGAGGAGTAATGTTAAAGGCAATTTGTACAGAGCGCCACAAACCTCGTGCCAACGGGCAGTCAAAAAAGAGGTGCTTAATAGTCTCGTCCCGATCACAGAAACTACACCTAGTAGAACCTGTCCAGTGGCACTTAACCAGATTGTCCTTTGTTAAAATTACTTGTTTATGTACAAACCAAATAAACATTTTAATCTTCAAAGGGACTTTGACTTTCCACACATATTTGGAACTAGGAATCACCCTAGTGTTGATTAAATCGATATACATCGATTTAACTGTGAACTCCCCAGATCTAGTAAGCTTCCAACACAACTGATCGGGGTGAGGAGCTAATTGAACCTCCATCAGTCTACGCACCAAGTATGCAAACTTAACTTTCAGATATTGTAACCCCTCGTTAAAACAAGTACGCATATGCAACTGTGGTCTTCGAAGGATAGATTAGTGTGATGGGGGACACACACACAATCTCATGAAATACAGTACTGCTTAAACTAAGCTACTACTTATGACTATCTGAGTCGGCCGTCACTACTTAAATCACATGAGTTTTCTAATTACCGTAGATGCTCTTTTAGGTTAGGCTGAGCGAATGCAGGTACGCACATTTGGCCCTGGCCCTCCAATTAGCTAGTATGACATGACAAGGTATAACGGCCCCTAAAATTAGGCAACCTTTCAGTGCACCAGTGGGCAAGTGAAGTGTAGCAGATCTGACGGAAAAAAGCAAAATTTGTCATACTACTTGGATCTTTGTAGCCACAAAAATATCTCGCCTGTTCCATTATTGATCATTAACAGAGCATCACATCTCCTTAAGATTTTGCAGTAACGGACCTCTGCAATGACATTGCTGGGGTATCATCCTTTTTTTCCGGCAATGGGGTATCATCCCTTTAACCACCAGCAATTCGCAAACAAGCGTAGACCCGACCATTTTTGACATTCACACTGAACATGTGAATTCTTGAACTGTTTGAATCACAGGACTGCAGCTGAAAGCTTTCATTATTTTCTTGTGCACTAAACATTGGGCCGTTGAGTTATAGCTGCATAACCAATACTCCTGACGTGTGCAAGAAGACAGTGGTACAAGCAGCGTGTACTGACGCGCCGCACACGTCTTCCGGATTTGCAGGTCCTAAATCTTTTGTGACACCGCAAAGACAGACAGACGGTCACCACCATTCCTACATCTTTTCTGCCGAATTCTCAAAAAAGAAAACTTTTGTGCCGCTGCTTGCCTCCAATTTGCGGGCCGCCGGCCCGCCAGTCCCTCTCCGATACCTGACGTTGCGCTGGCTGTTCCGGCGAGGCAGTTTATGTTTGTTGTGACCTTTGGCAAGTCGGGTAGCCGCGCACAGGGTTTCGCCATCGCTCGGTGCAGAATCCCGGCCGATGGATTACGGAGCCTGAGAGCAACGGCCGACGGCACGTCGCTCTCGTTAAAAATGCGAGGCCACGCTACCACGTCCCCGTCGCCTCCCTCCCTCCTTGCCCTGGCCCTGAGTGGTCAATGGCTGCTTTGTTTCGTCTTCTCAGAAGGTGTGCCGGAGAGATAGATGATGTCTAGAATTGCAGATGGATGGACGGAGGAACGCGATCTACCGACCTATGATCGAATGCGCGTGTTGATCACGCGCCAGCGAGGTGCTCCGTATTCCGTTCAGCAACTTTGCAGTCCTACAATTTCAGGAACTGCTCTATGCTATCAGGAATAGCATCTCCCACCGAGGCAAGTGGTCTGGACTATGCATCCAATGCGACTACTGCAACGAAGCTGTTTTGTGTAAAGAAAATCGAAATGCAGGATGACCCACCGCCACTGATGCACACAGCCATTGTCCTGTGCACTCCTATGGATAAAATCATTGGGCTGATCTCAAATTGGTACTACCGGGACATCGGCCATTTTACTACTTGTGAGTTCTGACGATGGCTCATTGTAGTCGTCCAAGTAGTCGTGTGATGAAAAATGATTACGGATTTCGTTCAAGATTTGCCACCCAGATGTAGAGCACACAGAAACATCCGGATTATTACGTAGTATTGACAAATATCTTCTGCCTGTGTGCAGCCGATTCTCTACCTGATTTACTATCATCGTTATTTAAACAAGTACTTTCATATGGAACAAAATGAGTGAATCTACGTTCTAAAACATGTCTACATGCATCCGTATGTTATAGTCCATTTAAGATGGCTAGAAAGACAATTATTTAGGAACGGGGAGTAATTTATTATTAACTAATTGGGCACAGATGCCAATTCCAACCATCTTTCCTCGTTGTTTCTTAAGAAACTCTGAGGTATGTATGAGCTATGCTGATGCTGACAGCTTCAAAGAAAATAATTATTTTGCAGTACAAGTATAAGGATTGGTTGAGCTTTTGCAAATTTCTACGAGGCTACAGCGCAGATCTAGTATCTACTGGCCTTGTCATAAAGGATTTCATTAAATGTTTAAAATTTTGCTAGAAGACGCCAAGAACTATTATTAGCTCATGAGTTGAATTCTTGATGGCTTTCAAGCCCCACCCCACGTACTACGTAGGTAGGTATGACTTTCAGATCACTTGGTTGATCAATAATTGGTGACAGATGCATGCACAGCAGTATAGTTTATGATCAGCTAATTAGGTCAACTAGCTGGAGGATTTGTTAATGGATGTGTAGTGTGTTAAGGCGAATTGCTCCCAAATGAGGTTACATAAGCGCGAATCTGCAAGTCTCTGTCATTGATGGGTTCCAGCTAATGGTATTCTTGAAAGATTCTAAAAATAAATAGTAATCCTGAACTTCCCCTGTGAATACCTTATGCTTTTGGTTTATCACATTCTACTCCTACTTTGCGCTGGTTAGTACTACCTCCGTTCCTAAATATTTGTCTTTCTAGACATTTCAAATGACTACCACATACGGATGTATGTAGACATATTTTAGAGTGTAGATTCATTCATTTTGCTCCGTATATAGTCACTTGTTAAAATGCCTAGAAAGACAAATATTTAGGAACGAAGAGAATACTTAGTAGTAATTCTACCCCCTAACGAATAATTTTGGATTAGCGAGGGACACACACAGCGGATCCACGGCTCACATGCGGCAACGGCAAGTGGATCGTGTGTACGTGTGCAACAGTGCAAGACGGACGGTCTAGTACGAGTTCCACCCTAGAGGAATCGGAATCTGAATCTGAAGATAGATCACGCGAGATGGCTTCTGTCCTAACCAAACACGCCGCATCGCATCAGGCATCAGGCATTTTTTCTTGTTGCGAAAATCAGGCATCAGGCATTATCTATTCTATTCTACTAATCCATATTGGCAAGCATCAGCGCGCCTTATCTGGTTGCCCGCCGCCCAATACGCCGGGATCGATGCCATTCGACGTCTTTCGCGGCAGCTCGCCACATCTCGTATCTTCTCTCAAGTTGTTAAACGCATGTTTATCTCTTTCCTTCCTATGCCCATCTTTAGGACCTCTTTGATTCTTAGGATTTTAAAAACACAGGAATAAGAAAAATATAGGATCGAAATGGCATGTCCATCTCAATCCTACACGATTTGGATTGTCTGATTGCATCATAGGAAAAACAAAGGTTTTTTTCAAAGAGGTTTGACTGAATGCTACAAATCATATAAAAAGTAGTACAAAGAAATCCTTAGAATTTTTTTATAAGATTCAATCCTATGAATCAAACAACCAATATAGGAAAACAAATCCTAAGAATTCTAACACTCCAAAATTTGTATGAAAATCCTTTGAATCAAAGGATCCATGAGGGTAGTTTGCTTGTCATATCTTTCTGACCCTTCAAACTATCATTTGGTTTCTAGGTGCTTGGTGGGATTACTTTTTAAATTTAACACAGTTCAGACGCAAATGTTCATGTTGGGAATATGCTCTAGGGACAATAATAAGTTTATTATTTATTCCTAACTTTATAATTAAATGTTTACTATGATCTAACTGCTACGACTCTCGAGTTTGCGATAACCATGAGGCTTAGAGGAAAACTGATATGCACATGTAGAATAATAAATGGTAATATAGATTTTGCCTCTAGGACTAGCTCAGATGTTCCATGATGGTTTCGTTTTCCTAATCATGGTCATGAGTTCAATTGTAATGAGGACGCCAGCAAAATTGAGGGCACGATGTTAGAAGACCACTCGTGTTGAATTGACCGAAGTTGTATGTTATAGTTGCAAATGATTCCGTAGCAAGTCTATAATCCATAACAGGGATGTTAAGGTATGCACAATTTCTTATACCATGAGAATATTGAGTCACTTCATACTGGAAGATACACTTTGGGGTGGTTTCAACGCCATTCGTAACCGGATGACCATAACGGCAACTTACGTGTGTATCGAAAACAGATGACAAGGAGCTAGACAACTCGAGACTGAGATTTGTTCATCCAACGATGGAGAGATAATCTTAGGGCCCTCTCGGTGTGACGACATCTCTCATCGTCTCACCAGACACATCGTGAATTGGTCACGGGGATGACGAAACACGAGAACGAGAAAAAAGAACAAAATCGGCAACGAGGAGACTGGCATAGTGACAATGTGTTTAACCCACAGCGATGCCGATATGTCTCACCTTGTGTTTTGTATAGTATCTTGAAGAAAAAAGAATAGCTATGATAACCAAAGGTTCACTCAAATATCATTTGTCTGAGTATAGGAGTCAATATGGATGTTGTCGGTGTCAAAACCGGCGGATCTCGCGTAGGGGGTCCCGAACTGTGCGTCTAAGGCGGATGGTAACAGGAGGCGGGGGACACAATGTTTATCCAGGTTTGGGCCCTCTCGATGGAGGTAATACCCTACTTCCTTCTTGATTGATCTTGATGATATGAATATTACAAGAGTTGATCTACCACGAGATCGTAGAGGCTAAACCCTAGAAGCTAGCCTATGATTATGATTGTTGTTCTCCTACAGACTAAACTCTCCGGTTTATATAGACACCGGAGGGGGCTAGGGTTACACAGAGTCGGTAACAAGGGAGGAGATCTACAGATCCGATTTGCCAAGCTTGCCTTCCGCGCCAAGGAGAGTCCCGCCCGGACACGGGATGAAGTCTTCAATCTTGTATATTCATAGTCCAACAGTCCGGCCAAAGGATATAGTCCGGCTGTCAGAGGACCCCCTAATCCAGGACTCCCTCAGTAGCCCCCAAACTAGGCTTCAATGACGATGAGTCCGACGCGCAGATTGTCTTCGACATTGCAAGGCGGGTTCTTCTTCGAATTCCGAGTACCTATTAAGTAGTGTCTGGCTTCCCATGAATGTTGCACTCCTCGGCTTCTGTGCCTAATAATGGCTATCCTCCACATGTCGAGCGAATGTGAGAAGTCGGGGCATTTTTACATTTGCCACCCTAACCATGTAAGTAAATTGTATATTTAAAGAGACGGGGATCATCAGATCCAGATCACACCATCCTCCCACAGCGAGTATCCATCGGAGCGCGCCTGGAGAAGTCCATCCCGCCATGGGCGGCCATCGCAGCTCCTCCTCTCGCTCCCGTAGCCCTAATGATGAGGACATCAATACCATTGTTACACCCACAGCCCCTACTGTTACATATACTGGACCAATTACTAGAGCTCGCGCACGCCAATTAAATTACCAGGTACTTTCGTTTCTTGGTAATAATTCTAATGTTCATGAGAATATGATACTGCCTAAATTGGATACATTTGTTTTGCTTACAAATGAAGGGCCTAGCTTGGAGAAGGATGAACATTGGAGCAAGAACACGCATGGAGTTGATGGCATGCGCAAGGGGATCAAGAACGGAGTTACAAGTGATGATTTCAGGACTTTGAAGCCACCATAAGGAGTGCATGAAGCCTTGGACGAAATATACAAGATGCCACTTCATAATATTCGTCCATAGGCTATTCTAGGTGCTCGTCACCTTATTTTTGGGCCAGGCCCATGTAATTTCGAAATACTTAAGTATAGGCTATTTTTAGAGTCCGTATGTGTGGGGAAACAAGAGTTAGGGTTGGTTTCGGACCCCACCCTCAAGGGCCACGAAATATTCTCCTCTTCCTCCATATATACAGCCCTTAGGGCGTCGTTTAGACTTTGGGTTTTGTTTAGATTAAAAGTTCGCCATAGATGCAACTTCGCGTACTTCGTTTGTGTTCAACGACCAGACCAAGGCGTCACAGAACCCCACCTTCATTAATAAAGCTTTCCTCTTTTATTCGCAATATCCAGATTGCAATCTCAGTTTCTTGCTTGTTCTTCGTTTGCTCGCAGGAAATAGACCCTCGTGGTCAGGTTGATTGTGCTCCGGCGTGGTCAATAACCCCTCGGAAGTTGGTTTAGCGATTGCTAAGGCGCGACGTCTTCGCACGTCCATAGTCGGATCGTCAAAGTCGACTCCCACAGAAACGATTGCTATCTCATCGAAACATCGGGACACCTCTGCCTCTATCAAGTGGTATCAGATTTCCAGGTTGCTCGGTGAGATTTTACAGTTTTTCGTCGATTAGATCGAGTCTGTTCTTCATACCTAACGTCCACGAAAAAGCCACAAAAAAATTAGGGTTAGTTCATCATATCCGAACCAATCTAAACCTTTGCGTAATCTTTTTAGGGTTTTTGCTTTGTTGAATTTGCGGTTGCATCGTCGTGTCAAGTTGCTGGTCTTAGAGTCTAGTCGTTTAGAGTTTCGAGTTCTGGTCATAAGTTGTCACGCCGGTGCCGCACCATCATCATCGCCTTGTCATCTACCACCATTCCTTATCCGCCACCGCTCTGAATCCTAATCCATATACCACCACCAATCTGTATCCATATACCACCACCGCTACCATATACCACCACCGCTGCCATATACCACCACCAATCCGAGTTCTTCTCATATTAGGTTTGTTTTCGAGATCCACCTAAATTCCGATTCGTGTTTCCTTGCCTGCATAGGTCTCGAAAAAAAAAGAGACTGGAGACCCCCGGGCAGTTTTTAGGCCAAAATTTCGGCGACCGAAAATATTTTTTTCCTATCCTATTTTTAGGTTGTTCTGAGTCTTTTGAGACACTCGCCATCATAGTGATTTTTGGTCGCACTTTTTCGTCGTCGCTGCCCTCATTTCCAAAAAAAATTGTCAAAAAAAAAAAATTCGTACCCATCCTATCAGTTTGACCTGGGAAGAGTTTTGAGACACTCGCCATTATAGTGATTTTTCGCAAAAAAAAGAGGAGCGCAAAAAAAATGAGCGAAAAAAAGAGCGCAAAAAAAAAACAGAGCGAAAAAATATATTCCAGAGTGTGCTTTTCCCTTGTTTCCGTGCAGCGCCGTAATTTTGTTAGTGTTCTAGGCTCGCGTCTCTAGCACGGTCTAGCCTAGGACCAGCACAGTACCATCGTTGAGCGTTTATTCAACTTTGCATCTCTGAATTGATTATTGCTGACCTTTTTGCTACCATACTATAACCCTTCCCAGCTCCACATACATCTACGTCGTGCATTTGACTCTCCCTGGCAATCGCTCTATCCAAGCTTTTGAAAGTTTTGACTGCAACGATTGTCGTTCACCGCCTGCTGCTGGGTAAGAACTGGTAAGAATTTGAGATTTGCTTGACGGATTTGTGTCTGTCCACCACACCACCACCACCACTTCCTAGTAGTCTGTCGAATCATATTCTTGTGTGTTTCTATTGCTGCTAACCATGGCAGGATCACAAGCCGACGAGACTGACTGGGAGAACATGACAAACAAAGCGTTACATGATAAGTTTCAACAAATGATGAGTGGATAGGTGGAAGATGTGCTAAATAGATTTGAAAAAGCCATGGAGAAGATAGATGGCATTGAGAAGGCGTTCGAAACAAAGCTCGATAACAAGTTCAATGAATTGCTCGCGCGTCTACCACCACCACCACCGGCTGCACCTAACGCACCTCTACAACAACAACAACGACTACCTCCACATCGCGAAACAGCCCTCCGCCGAGCAACCCGTGTCCCTCTTCAGCCTGGCCAAGCTGCTGGTGCTGCTGTTGATACTTCTGTGGCTCCTGCTGCTGATGTGGGGGAGGATGATTATGTGGGAGATTACGAGGATGAGGTTGATCAACATCAGAACTACGTGCAACCAGCAGCACCGCAACCACCAGATCGTCCACATGCAAATAATGGCAATGTTAGGGCTCCCCCTCAGGTACGAGATCACGACCATCTCCCTAAACTGAAATTGAATATTCCACCATTTGAGGGTAGATATGTTCCTGATATATATCTTACTTGGGAGTTAGAAACTAAACAACGATTTACATGTTTACAATATCCTGAGGAGAGACGTGTTCCTGCTGCTGTTTGTGCTTTCACTAGCTTTGCATGTGTTTGATGGTCTGAACATTGTAGATTATATCCTGTTCCAGCTACTTGGGCTACTTTGAAAACTGCTATGCGTACTCGTTGGGTTCCACCATATTATCAACGTGAATTACTTCAAAAATTGCAGCGCTTAAGACAAGGAAAAAATTCGGTAGAAGAATATTATCAAGAATTACAAACTGGATTGATTAGATGTGGTATTGTTGAGGAGAATGAAGCTATGCTTGCACGTTTTCTGGGTGGATTAAATAAAGAGATTCAGACCATTCTAGACTATAAGGATTATAATAATATCACTCGTTTATTCCATCTTGCTTGTAAAGCTGAACGTGAAGTGCAGGATCGACATGCATTGGCGCGAACTAACTTTTCTGCAGGTCGACCTTCATCATGGACACCACGTGCATCATCTACTTCCACACATTCTGCTACACCGGCACCTCCGTCGGCTGCCACCTCCAACCGTGATACAGTAAAGCAGGCACAATCACCACTATCTGCCAAGAGCACACCTTCTGGGCCTGCAAAGAGCTCTTCTTCATCCATGGCATCAATAGGGCAAACACATGATATTATTTGTCGACGTTGCAAGGGTGGAGGTCATTATGCGAGAGAATGCCCATCTAAGCGTGTGATGATTGTTACTGAGGATGGTGGGTATGAGTCCGCTAGTGACTATGATGAGGATACTTTGGCTCTTGTTACACATGAAGAACACGGTGGAGATGATTCTGATCATGAGACGCAATACATGGCTGCTGAAGATGCTGACAGGTATGAATGTTTAGTTGCTCAACGTGTTTTGAGTGTGCAGGTTACACAAGCTGAGCAAAATCAGAGGCATAATTTGTTCCATACAAAGGGAGTTGTGAAGGAACGTTCTATTCGCGTCATCATAGATGGAGGGAGCTGCAACAACTTGGCTAGCATGGAGATGGTGGAGAAGCTATCTCTCACCACAAGACCACATCCACATCCTTACTACATCCAATGGTTCAACAACAGCGGCAAGTTAAGGTAACACGTACTGTTCGTGTGCATTTTAGTATCTCTACATATGCTGATTATGTTGATTGTGATGTGGTACCTATGCAAGCATGTTCCTTATTACTTGGTAGACCATGGCAATTTGATAAAAATTCTGTACACCATGGTAGAAACAATCAGTATACTCTTGTTCATAAGGATAAAAATATTACTTTGCTTCCTATGACTCCTGATTCCATTTTGAAAGATGATATTAATAGAGCTAATAAAGCAAAACAGGAGAAAAATAAGAGTGAAAATCAGATTGTGCCAAAAGAATTTGAGCAACAAATGAAGCCTAATAATAAACCATCTAGTGTTGCTTCTGAAATTAAATTGAAAAGTGCATGTTTACTTGCCACCAAATCTGATATTGATGAGCTAGATTCTAGCAAATCTGTTTGCTATGCTTTTGTGTGCAAAGAGGCATTATTTTCATTCGAGGACGTGCCTTCCTCTTTGCCCCCTACTGTCACTAACATTTTGCAGGAGTTCGCTGACGTCTTCCCACAAGACGTGCCACCGGGATTACCACCTATTCGAGGGATTGAGCATCAAATTGACTTAATTCCCGGTGCATCGCTACCCAACCGTGCACCATACCGTACCAATCCAGAGGAGACGAAGCAGATTATGCATCAAGTACAGGAGCTGCTCGACAAAGGTTATATACGCGAATCTCTTAGTCCTTGTGCTGTTCCTATTATACTAGTGCCTAAAAAGGATGGTACATCGCGTATGTGTGTTGATTGTAGAGGCATTAATAATATTACTATTCGTTATCGTCATCCTATTCCTAGGCTAGATGATATGCTTGATGAATTGAGTGGATCTATAATATTCTACAAAGTTGATTTGCGTAGTGGATACCATCAAATTCGTATGAAATTGGGAGATGAATGGAAAACAACATTTAAAACTAAGTTTGGTTTATATGAGTGGTTAGTCATGCCTTTTGGGTTAACTAATGCACCTAGTACTTTCATGAGACTAATGAACAAAGTTTTACGTGCTTTCATTGGACGATTTGTGGTAGTCTATTTTGATGATATATTGATTTATAGCAAATCTTTGGAAGAACATTTGGAACATTTACGTGCTGTTTTTAATGCTCTACGTGATGCACATTTGTTTGGTAACCTTGGGAAGTGCACCTTTTGCACCGACCGAGTGTCTTTTCTTGGCTATGTTGTTACTCCACAGGGAATTGAAGTTGATAAAGCCAAGATTGAAGCTATTGAGAGTTGGCTGCAGCCCAAAACGGTCACACAAGTGAGGAGTTCTCTTGCACTCGCTGGTTTCTATAGGCGTTTTGTGAGAGACTTTAGCACCATTGCTGCACCTCTCAATGAGCTTACAAAGAAGGATGTGCCTTTTGTTTGGGGTACCGCACAGGAAGAAGCCTTCACGGTATTGAAAGATAAGTTGACACATGCTCCTTTACTTCAACTTCCTGACTTTAATAAGACTTTTGAGCTTGAATGTGATGCTAGTGGAATTGGATTAGGAGGTGTGTTATTACAAGATGGCAAACATGTTGCATACTTTTCTGAAAATTGAGTGGGCCTAGTCTGAACTATTCTACTTATGATAAAGAATTATATGCTCTTGTTCGGACTTTAGAATCATGGCAACATTATTTATGGCCCAAAGAATTTGTTATACGTTCTGATCATGAATCTTTGAAACATATTAAAAGTCAAGCTAAACTGAATCGTAGACATGCTAAATGGGTTGAATTCATTGAGACTTTCCCTTATGTCATTAAACACAAGAAGGGTAAAGAAAATGTTATTGCTGATGCTTTGTCTCATCGCTATACTATGCTTTCACAACTTGACTTCAAAATATTTGGTTTGGAGACCATCAAAGATCAATATGTGCATGATGCTGATTTTAAAGAAGTAATGCAGAATTGTAAAGAAGGAAGAACATGGAACAAGTTCGTTGTTAATGATGGTTTTGTGTTCCGTGCTAACAAGCTATGCATTCCTGCTAGCTCTGTTCGTCTTTTGTTGTTGCAGGAGGCGCATGGAGGAGGATTAATGGGACACTTTGGCGTGAAGAAGACAGAGGACGTACTTGCTACACATTTCTTTTGGCCAAAGATGAGACGGGATGTTGAGCGTTTTGTTGCTCGCTGCACTACATGTCAAAAAGCTAAGTCACGACTCAATCCTCATGGTTTATATATGCCTTTGCCTGTGCCTAGTGTTCCTTGGGAGGATATATCTATGGACTTTGTTTTAGGTTTACCTCGAACAAAGAAGGGGAGGGATAGCATATTTGTTGTCGTGGATAGATTCTCGAAAATGGCACACTTTATACCATGTCATAAAAGCGATGATGCTGTTAATGTTGCTGATTTGTTCTTTCGTGAAATTATTCGCTTGCATGGTGTGCCAAATACTATTGTTTCAGACCGTGATACTAAATTTCTTAGCCACTTTTGGAGATGTTTATGGGCTAAGTTGGGGACTAAACTGCTTTTTAGTACTACTTGTCACCCCCAAACTGATGGACAAACTGAAGTAGTCAATAGACCATTGTCTACTATGCTTAGGGCTGTTTTGAAGAATAATAAGAAAATGTGGGAAGAATGCTTGCCTCATATTGAATTTGCTTATAATCGTTCGTTGCATTCTACTACTAAGATGTGCCCTTTTGAAATTGTGTATGGTTTCCTACCTCGTGCACCCATTGATTTGTTGCCTCTTCCATCTTCGGGGAAGGTTAATTTTGATGCTAAACAACATGCTGAATTGATCTTAAAAATGCATGATTTAACTAAGGAAAACATTGAGCGTATGAATGTTAAATATAAACTTGCTGGAGATAAGGGTAGAAAACATGTTGTCTTTGCACCTGGAGATCTTGTTTGGTTACATTTGCGTAAGGATAGGTTTCCTAATTTGCGCAAATCAAAGCTAATGCCACGTGCTGATGGTCCATTTAAGGTGTTAGAGAAAATAAATGATAATGCATATAAACTTGAGATGCCTGCAGATTTTGGGGTTAGTCCCACTTTTAACATTGTAGATTTGAAGCCTTATTTGGGTGAGGAAGATGAGCTTCCGTCGAGGACGACTTCATTTCAAGAAGGGGAGGATGATGAGGACATCAATACCATTGTTACACCCACAACCCCTACTGTTACATATACTGGACCAATTACTAGAGCTCGCGCACGCCAATTAAATTACCAGGTACTTTTGTTTCTTGGTAATAATTCTAATGTTCATGATAATATGATACTGCCTAAATTGGATACATTTGTTTTGCTTACAAATGAAGGGCCTAGCTTGGAGAAGGATGAACATTGGAGCAAGAACACGCATGGAGTTGATGGCATGCGCAAGGGGATCAAGAACGGAGTTACAAGTGATGATTTCAGGACTTTGAAGCCACCATAAGGAGTGCATGAAGCCTTGGACGAAATATACAAGATGTCACTTCATAATATTCGTCCATAGGCTATTGTAGGTGCTGTGTCACCTTATTATTGGGCCAGGCCCATGTAATTTCGAAATACTTAAGTATAGGCTATTTTTAGAGTCCGTATGTGTGGGGAAACAAGAGTTAGGGTTGGTTTCGGACCCTACCCTCAAGGGCCACGAAATTTCCTCCTCTTCCTCCATATATACAGCCCTTAGGGCGTCGTTTAGACTTTGGTTTTTGTTTAGATTAAAAGTTCGCCATAGATGCAACTTCGCGTACTTCGTTTGTGTTCAACGACCAGACCAAGGCGTCACAGAACCCCACCTTCATTAATAAAGCTTTCCTCTTTTATTCGCAATATCTAGATTGCAATCTCAGTTTCTTGCTTGTTCTTCGTTTGCTCGCAGGAAATAGACCCTCGTGGTCAGGTTCATCGTGCTCCGGCGTGGTCAATAACCCCTCGGAAGTTGGTTTAGCGATTGCTAAGGCGCGACGTCTTCGCACGTTCGTAGTCGGATCGTCAAAGTCGACTCCCACAGAAAACGATTGCTATCTCATCGAAACATCGGGTCACCTCTGCCTCTATCACCTACGCCAGGCAATTGGAAGAAGTGTTCCGTCCCTCACAGCCAATTAGTAGAGTTACAGACCCAGGGATTTCTCCCTCTAGCGTATATGGTCCCCGTTCGAGCCGGACTCGCCACCTACAATGGCGGGGAGCAAGCGGAGAGTTTTCCCAACCCATCCATGGGGGAGCGGGTATGCCTCGTCCCTTACTTATTAAGGGGGCTTGGATTTCCAATCCATCCGTTCCTCCGCGGGCTCCTGGAGTTCTACAGCCTCCAGCTGCATAACTTTACTCCCACCTCTATATTACATATCGCTGTCTACGTCGCCCTTTGCGAGGTGTTTTTGGGCTGCGAAGCTCATTTCGAGCTATGGAAGAGGCTATTCTGCCTCGTACCCCGTACACAGGAGGGGTCAATATATCAAGTGGGGGAGCCGAGATATGGCGCATCGCCGGGACCGGATACCTGTCCGGTACTCCGAAGAAGACATCCGAAGACTGGCCTTCAGAGTGGTTTTACATGGAGGACGTCCCCCTTCCGGAACCTATTCGGATGGGCCTTCCTGAGTTCGACAACGCCCCCTTGAAGAAACGCCGCAGCTGGCACCATTAGAGCCCCCAGGAGGAAGATAACGGAGAAGTCCTTTACCTGATAGGCCGGATAAAGACGCTGGCCTAATCAGGATTGACAATAATCGAGGTTATGTCAATATGTATAATGCGGGGGGTGCAACCACCTCAATATCGGGGACAACCCATGTGGCACTTCAATGGAGAAGACGATGCCACCCACTGCGGTCGTAAGGGACCGGACTCAGTCATCGCTTTAGCGAAAATTCTGTCCGATTTGTACAAAGGAGAGGAAGAGGAGTTCATCCGCATTAAGCCTCAGGATGGATTCTCCATGTACAAACCCCCGAGCTGGGTGAGCTGCTAATTTTTACTCCAAATCTTCCCGCATTCTTCGTCATAAGTATTTACCTTGCCATCTCATAGCAGGAACTGCGAAAAGCCGCGAGGGAGGTCCACAGCCCGCCTCCACAACTAGAGGACCCTGACCGGGCCCTCGACCCTGGACTCGAAGAAGATCCGGACACATTTGTGGAGCTTATTGACAGAACGTTCTATCAATTAAGCTGCGACGATGCCATGGTGGCCATCATAGCCGATTATCCTGGACTACTGCCTGCATCGCATGTAAGTAAAACCGGAGTCCCAACTTCCGAGAAGGATCCCTTTTTCTGCACTTCACCTACCGCACACATATGGTGTCTTACAGGGAAGGCCCTCGGGACGCCGTGCCGAACCCGTAGTGACTCACCAACAAGGAGCACCGAAGCCGGGTAGGCTTAAAAGGAAGGCGGTCAGGACTGAGACGCCGTCGCAGAGGTATGAAAAATAACCCTGCTCCGTGGTTGTCATCTTTTAAAATATAATAACACCCATGTTTCCTAGTAGAAAAAACGCTCGCCGGACTATATCTAGAGAGGTTGCTGGCCATGCCTCCACCAGTCGGTCCCCAGAGCCGGACTTAGAGGCGGACGCTAACATGGGGCCAACACCGGATGTTCCTCCTATAGAGGATGTAGATAGGCTGTCCGCTACGAATTCCGAAGTGGAGAGTGCCATGAATCACAGGCATCGTGAGGCCGTACTCCGTGACCCTTGTGTCTCCCAAGAGGCGTTCGATGCCTTCAACTCAGGAGATGCGTACGTCCGAGCTGCTCAAAATGGTCTTGCCAGAGCCACGGGCCAGTATGTAAAAGATATACGGGTAAGAAAATCTAATAACTATGTATATCAGTAGCCCCTGAGACTTGAAACAGTTGGCACAACTAATTTAAGGATCATTGTTCACATAGGTCCTTACTGAGAAGAATACCTAGTTGTCTCAAGAGTTAGAGGAATGCAAAGCCCAGCTACGAGCTGCAGTTGCCGCAATGAAGGAGTCCGAGAAGGCCCCTTCTGGTAACACTTGTTTCTATTGAAAAGAATAACATGTACCAGTTAGTATTTAGCATACCTGCAAATCTAACAATAGATTCTACAGATGATCCCGAAGTGAATCCGGAGGTCGTGCGAGGGAATGAGCAACATGCTCAACAACAGCTAAAGGCTGGCGAGCGCGTGCTTATGCAGGTTAGGCGGGAGAAAAACTATCTCCAAGATGCCAATACCCGGTTGGGCATTGAACTGAAAGATGTTCTAGCCCAGCTTGCTGACTCCGTAAAGGAGAATAAGCGGCTTCGACGCGGCATTTTTAGTAAGTGCTTGAACGAACTTTTATAGGGTTCGGCAAAGAAACCGGCTAACAGAGATATATCTGTAGGTATGTTGACGGGTCGTCCTGCGGAGGAGATGCCCACGTCTACAGGTGATCTTCTGCCAGAGCTCTCACAACTGCACGAACAAGTTCGGCAAGTGATGCAGGGCATTGCCCAAGCCTTGTGGCCGTCTGCCTCCCTGCCAGGAGGCATGGTCGATCTTGTAGAGAAGCTCAAGGGAGCGCGGCGGCGCTTCCGATTATGGAAGATATCAGCCTGCCGACAAGGTGCAAGGGAAGCCTGGGCCATGGTGAAGACACGATATACCAAGGCTGACCCGAACCACATGACCGAGGTCGGACCTGTGAGGTCTGATGGGAAAGAAATCCCCGTCAGTTTGGTGTATGACCAGGTGAAATTAGCCGCAAAGTATTCCCAACAGGATTGTAGGCTAGACAGCCTGTTGGATGGTATAGAAGAAGAATTTATTCAGTCTAAGTGACTTTGTACTTCAATTGACATATATTGTCCCTAGCCGGATTGTAAATCATTTTGTCATGGCGGACCTTTTCGCTTCGACCTCCGGACCCGACAGTCCGCAGTGTATCCGAATACCTGCTCAGTTATGTAAAAACCGGGGTACGCGTGGAAACCAGGCGTAGGGGTCATAAGTGCTTGAACAGACAAGTACCCAACTAGCTATGTTATATTACATGGATAGTAAGAAACACCTTCCAGGGAGAATAGTTCCGTTAGGGGTTCCTTTCCCTGGGTACGCATGCATTAATGTGCATGTCCAAACTGCGAAAAGAGACACATGATATAAACATCTGGGGGAACGTATTACAATAATTAAAAGTCATCTTTTATTCACCGACCGAATATTCCCTTAAGAACGCTAGCTTTCGGCTTCACCCAGTCTGAGGTACACACCCGGCTGACCCGGCAGTAACAATCGCAGAGGTGCTCCCCTTATGCCCTAGCCGAATTAACGGGAACGTAGGGCATAAACACAAGAGCCAGGCAACCCAGCTTGGCCAAAACTTAAGTCATATCGATGCATATAATGGCGAACAAAAGGTACATGTGGAAAAGTAACACATGTGCGGAGGGCATAGAGCCCGAAACATAGCTATATTAGGCTTCTGTATAAGAAGCCCCCAGGTATAATGAGCACGCCTAGCACATCAAGATTGTGTAGTCAAGACCCGTTTTAGCCTTTTAAGGTCTTGAAGAAAAAGGGAAGAAAGAAAGAAAGAAAAGACAAATAACTGATATATAAAAAATTGACGGAGGTGAGGAGACGAACATAGAGTCCGACACTAGGCGTAGAACCTGTGGAGTCTGGCCGCATTCCATGGGTTTGGCTCAAGTCGACTGTCCGATGCATCCCGCAGGCGGTATGCTCCACCGGTCAGAACTTGGTCAATAATGAAGGGACCCTCCCATTTAGGCTTGAGTTTGTTCTTTTTCTTCTCCGGTAGGCGTAGAACGAGTTCGCCGACGTTATAAGTTTTGGCCCGTACTTCTCTGCTTTGATACCTTCGAGCATGTTCCTGATAGAATGCGCAACAAGTTTTTGCCACATCATGCACCTCCTCCAGGGCGTCCAAACTGTCCTGCCGATCAAGCTCGGCTTCTTTCTCTTCGTACATGCGCACTCGAGGTGAGTCATGAATTATGTCGCAGGGCAGTACCGCCTCTGCGCCGTACACCATAAAGAACGGTGTGTATCCGGTCGTGCGATTCGGTGTGGTCAGCAGCCCCCATAGTACGGAGTCGAGCTCCTCTACCCAGTGTGTGTCTGACTCCTTCAAGGATCGCACTAATCTGGGTTTAATGCCGCTCATGATATGACCATTTTCTCGCTCGACTTGACCATTAGTTTGTGGGTGATAGACAGAAGCATAATCGAGTTTAATGCCCATGTTGCTGCACCAGAGTTTTACCTCGTCGGCTGTAAAGTTCGAGCCGTTAT
This sequence comes from Aegilops umbellulata, assembly GCA_032464435.1. Lineage (NCBI taxonomy): Eukaryota > Viridiplantae > Streptophyta > Magnoliopsida > Poales > Poaceae > Aegilops > Aegilops umbellulata. The sequence goes on along the minus strand of CP136055.1, from coordinate 308,914,026 downwards.
CGGTGATGATGCTGTGGGGGATGCCATAACGGTGTACAACCCCGGATATGAAGTCTATCACTGGTCCAGAATCAGTCGTTTTAACTGGTTTGGCTTCTATCCATTTGGTGAATTTATCCACCATGACCAATAGGTATTTTTTCTTATGGCTTCCCCCTTTAAGGGGTCCGACCATATCAAGCCCCCAGTCCACAAAGGGCCAAGTGATGGGGATTGTTTGGAGAGCGGTAGGTGGCATATGGCTTTGTTTTGCAAAAAGCTGGCAACCGACGCAACGTTGAACGAGGTCCTGTGCGTCAGCTCGGGCCGTCAGCCAGTAAAAACCTGTACGGAAGGCCTTGCTTACAAGGGCCCGAGCTGCGACGTGGTGGCCGCCAAGTCCAGCATGAATTTCTGCCAAAAGTTGCCGCCCTTCCTCTTCGGAGATGCACTGTTGAAGTATTCCGGTAGCGCTTTTCTTATAAAGCTCTCCCTTGTGGACTTTGTAGGCTTTAGACCGCCGCACAATGCAGCGCGCCTCGTTTGGGTCCTCAGGGAGTTCTTGCCTAGTTAGGTAGGCCAAGAAGGGTTCTGTCCACGGGGCGATGACATCCATAATCACGTGGGCTGAAGGCGTTATTTCGGTAGCAGAGCCTCCGATTATGTCAGAGTGTTCGGTATCTAATGTTGTGGCCAGGTCCGGACTGTTGTTGCCGGTCTCTCCTTCCCATACCACGGATGGCTTAAACAACCTTTCCAAGAAGATATTAGGTGGGACAGGGTCGCGCTTGGCACCGATGCGGGCGAGGATATCCGCCGCTTGATTGTTTTCCCGGACCACATGGTGGAATTCGAGCCCCTTGAACCGAGCTGACATTTTGAGGACGGCGTTGCGATAAGCCGCCATTTTTGGGTCCTTGGTGTCAAAGTCTCCATTTATTTGAGATATTGCAAGGTTCGAATCCCCACGCACCTCTAGGCGTTGTATGCCCATGGAGACTGCTATCCGAAGACCATGCAATAGGGCCTCATATTCTGCTGCATTGTTGGAGTCTGTGTATAATATTTGGAGTACATATTGGACTGTATCTCCGGTGGGGGAGGTCAGGACGACGCCTGCCCCCAGACTGGCCAGCATCTTTGAACCGTCAAAGTGCATGATCAAATTGGAGTACGCGCCATAATCTTTAGGGAGTTCGGCTACCGTCCATTCGGCGACGAAGTCGGCCAGTACTTGCGACTTAATGGCTCGCCGTGGTTTATATGTTATGTCGAATGGGAGGAGCTCGATAGCCCATTTAGCAATCCGGCCCGTGGCATCGCGGTTATTTATTATGTCATTGAGTGGTACTTCCAAGGCCACCGTAATTGAACACTCTTGAAAGTAGTGTCATAATTTCTGGGATGCCATGAAGATCACGTATGCTATCTTTTGATAATGTGGGTACCGTGATTTGCATGGAGTGAGGACAGTGGATACATAGTATACCGGCTTTTGAAGCAGGAACTTATGTCCTTCCGTCTCCCGTTTGACGACGAGCACTACGCTTACAACTTGGTGTGTTGCTGCTATATATAACATCATTGGTTCGCCGACATTTGGCGCGACCAAGATTGGGTTGGTGGCCAGGACGGCTTTTATTTCTTCCAATCCGGCCATGGACGCATCCATCCACTCGAAGTGTTCAGTGCGCTGAAGAAGGCGATAAAGGGGTAGTGCCTTTTCTCCTAATTGGGAGATAAAGCGGCTTAAGGCAGCCACGCATGCAGTTAATTTCTGGATTTGCTTGAGGTCTGTTGGGATAACCAACTATGACAGAGCTCGGATTTTAGCCGGATTTGCTTCAATTCCTCTACTGGAGACGATGAAGCGCAGGAGCCTTCTGGCGGGCACGCCGAAAACGCATTTTTCCGGATTGAGCTTGACGTCGTATGTTCGGAGATTGTCGAATGTGAGCCTCAAGTTGTCTATTAAGGATTCGACGTGTCTGGTTTTAATGACCACATCGTCTACGTATGCCTCCACTGTTTTGCCGATCTGTGTTTCCAGGCATGTCTGAATCATGCGTTGATAGGTTGCACCAGCGTTTTTAAGCCGGAAAGGCATGTTGTTAAAACAGAAGGGGCCGTATGGAGTGATAAATGCCGTTGCGGCTTGATCGAACTCCGCCATCTTAATTTGATGGTATCCGGAGTATGCGTCGAGGAAACACAATGAGTCGTGTCCTGCGGTAGCGTCGATAATTTGATCGATGCTGGGGAGGGGGAAGGGATCCTTGGGGCAAGCCTTGTTAAGGTCTTTGAAATCGACACATAGGCACCAGGATTTGTCCTTCTTTGATACCATCACCAGGTTTGCTAGCCAGTCCGTATGTTTTATCTCTCTAATGAATCCGGCCTCAAGTAACTTGGCTAGCTCCTCTCCCATGGCTTGTCGCTTAGGCTCAGAGAAGCGCCGAAGAGTTTGCTTGACCGGTTTGAACCCCTTTAGAATGTTAAGGCTATGCTCGGCCAGCCTGCGTGGGATTCTTGGCATGTCTGAAGGATGCCAGGCGAAGATGTCCCAATTCTCGCGCAAGAACTCCGGTAGTGCGGCGTCTACTGTGGGTTTTAATTGTGCCTCGATGGATGCTGTTTTTGTAGGGTCCATTGGATGGACTTGGAATTTGACTATTTCATCCGCTGGTTTAAAAGAAGTGTACTTGGATCTTTTGTCGAGTATCACGTCGTCCCTGTCCACTGTGGAGCGCAGCGCAGTTAGGTCTTCGGACGCGAGGGCTTCGGATAACGCCTCGAGGGCTAGTGCGGCAGTTTTATTTTCGGCGCGGAGTGCTATGTCCGAATCACTAGCTAGAGTGATGATTCCATTGGGCCCAGGCATTTTAAGCTTCATGTACCCGTAATGGGGTATAGCTTGGAAGATCGTGAATGCCTCCTGCCCTAAAAGGGCATGGTATCCACTACTGAATGGGGCCACCTGGAATGTGATTTCTTCGGACCTATAATTCTCCGGCGTGCCGAATACCACATCTAGTGTGATTTTTCCCGCACAGTGTGCCTCCCGACTAGGGATGATTCCTATGAAGGTCGTGTTGCTTTGCTCAATGCGGCTTTTGTCTATTTCCATTTTTTGAAGAGTCTCCTCATAGATGAGGTTTAATCCACTGCAGCCGTCCATGAGCACTTTAGTAAGCCGGAAGCCGTCCACGATTGGACTAAGGACCAAGGTGGCTGGTGCTCGGGCTGTTCGGAATTTAGGTTCGTCACTGGCGTTGAAGGTGATAACCGTATCGCTCCATGGATTTATTGCTGCCATGTGGCAGACTTCGGCAAGGCTGCGGAGTGCTCGCTTATGCCTATTATTTGAGGCAAAGGTCTCGAAGACTGTCAATACTGTATTGCTATTTTCCCCGGGATGGTGCTTTGTTGCATTGTTTATGAGGATATCCTCGCCGCTCTTGGCCACCTGCCGGAGTACCCAACATGCTCTAAGGCTATGTGTTGGCATGGTATCTGCTGTACTGTGAATTTTGCATGGCCCATTGAGCCATCCCTCCAATACGGTTCCACGCCCTGTAGTGGGCTTTTGTTTCTTTGTAATTGGATCAGGTGACTTACGAGAGTACACCCTTTTAGCTCGGACGGGGGGTTTAGTGAGAGCCGGAGGATCCCAGAAGTTTGTTTGGGTTTTCCAGGTGCTTTCCATCGCATAGTACTTCTATACTATGGCCGCCAAGTCAGTGAAGTGTGCTATGTCACGGCGACTTATGGCGTTGAGGATTCCCTTGTCCGTGCAATTTTTGCAAAAATAATGAAATTGCGCCTTCCTCGCGATAGTCCTTAACCTTGCTCATTACATGGAGGAATCTGGCCCAATAGTGATGTACTATCTCTTGGGGCTCTTGTCTAATGTGGGAAAGATCATTTATATCTGGGTGGGTAGATTTAGGTCCGAACCCTGACCCGATCTGAGACCCAGGGGCGGAGGAGTTTTCGATCTTGGAAGTTCGGGCTCCGGGATGTTGCCCAATAGGTCTGGCCCGCTGTCTGATTCTAAGTTCAAAGCTTGGTCCATGTCCTCACGTAGACGGGTATCCGGCTCGGAGAGCTCGAGAATCCGGACATAGTTCGTCCTCAAGATAGAGGAAGAATCACTGCATTGCTCCTCCACCACCGCTATTTGATGGGTGACTAGCGGAGAGTTAATCTCCCTTTGGTCGGATTTAAGCCCGATCCGATCATAGTCCGTAGTGACTCCCAAGGCGGCGATGCAATCCAAGAGCTTGTTCAAGGAGGAGAGCTCCATTGGATCCATCTGCTCGGTGAATCCCGAGCCAATGTGGAGGCTATTTTTGATGACCCGAGAAGTCATCGTCGGCGCAGCGGCCGAACCGGCGGTCATGATGAAGCCGCCTAGTCAGAGAGTTTGGCCTACAGCCAGGGCTCCCCCAGAGGTGATGTTGTCCTTGACACCAAGACAAGCCATCAAGCCTGATGGTGACGGCACAGTGGAACTCTCAATGAAAGCACCAATGTCGCTGTCAAAACCGATGGATCTCAGGTAGGGGGTCCCAAACTATGCGTCTAAGGCGGATGGTAATATGAGGCAGGGGATACAATGTTTACCCAGGTTTGGGCCCTCTCAATGGAGGTAATACCCTACTTCCTGCTTGATTGATCTTGATGATATGAATATTACAAGAGTTGATCTACCACGAGAACCTAGAGGCTAAACCCTAGAAGCTAGCCTATGATTATGATTGTTGTTCTCCTACGGACTAAGGGTTCCGGTTTATATAGACACCAGAGGGGGCTAGGGTTACACAGAGTCGGTTACAAGGAAGGAGATCTACAGATTCGATTTGTCAAGCTTTCCTTCCACGCCAAGTAGAGTCCCATCCGGACACGGGACGAAGTCTTCAATCTTGTATCTTCATAGTCCAACAGTCCGGCCAAAGGATATAGTCCGACTGTCCGAGGACCCCCTAATCTAGAACTCCCTCAGATGTCCAAGCTTTCGCTATTGCTCATTGAATGAAAAGTATTTTCGTGTCCATATTTCACCGAACCTGCAGGGTCACACACTTAAGGTTTTACGATCTACTGAGTTCTATTGGAGTTAGGAGTTTGAGAAAATATCACCAGAAAAGTTTCAGAGATTATAGACATTGTTTCGAGAGAAAAGAGAAATTGTTTCACGGAAAATGAAAGCACTTCAGAGAAAATCGGGTTAAATCGGGAGGTTGAAAAAGTTCCAAAGACCTAATGATAATATAGGAGGGTTTGAAGAATTATCGGGAGCTCCTTGGATTATTCTAGGCGCCATGGGCAGCCCCCTTCCCAATAGGCTAAAGCATATTAGTGGTCAGCCACATGAGCCTAGAGGCCTGATACGTCCATTTTGAATCATGTTTTCCGACTATTATTTATATTATTTGAAAGCTACGTTTCACTTTTAGGTGTAATTTTAACGCATTTTCTCTCTTAATTTGCAAGTTTCGTCACAAGAGGGAGATTGCTGACAATTGGAATTCTGACATGAAAAGAGCTACAACAGAGATAGCTATTCTCCGTAGATCCAAATGACCTGAAATTTGACGGAGATTTATTTTAGAATATATAAAAAATACTGGAAGAAGAAATTCCAAGAGGAGACCAACCAGTGAGCCATAAGCTCAGGTGGCGCGCCCATCCTCTGGGGCGCGCCACTTGAGCTCGTGGTTCCACCAGTAGGAAAAAATATCAAGAGAAGACTTTCGGGACGAAGCCCCGCCGTATCGAGGCGGAACCTAGCTTGAGCACTTTTGCTCTCTGGCAGAGCGACTCCGCTAGGGATACTTCCCTCCGGGAGGGGGAAATCGGAACCTTCATCATCACCAATGTTCCTCTCATCGTGGGAGGACTCATCTTCATCAACATCTTCACCAGAACCATCTCATATCCGAACCCTAGTTCATCTCTTGTATTCAATCTTTGTCCAAAACCTCAAATTGGTACATGTGGGTTACTAGTAGTGTTGATTACATCTTGTAGTTAATGCTACTTGGTTTATTTGGTGGAAGATCATATGTTCATATTGTTAATCATATATTATTCTCCTCTGATCATGAACATGAATATGATTTTTGAGTAGTCCTGTTTGTTCTTGAGGACATGGGAGAAGTCTTGTTATAGGATATTCATGTGAAGTTGATTTCCGTTCAATATTTTGATGATGTGTTATGTTGTTGTTCCTCTAGTGGTGTCATGTGAACATCGACTACATGACACATTACCATGCTTGGGCCTTGGGGAAGGCATTGTGGGATTAGTAAGTAGATGATGGGTTGCTAGAGTGATAGAAGATTAAACCCTACTTTATGCACTATTCTGCAAGGGGCTGATTTGGATCCATATGTTCCATGCTACGGTTAGATTTATCTTAATTCTTCTCTCGTAGTTGCGGATGCTTGCGAGAGGGGGTAATCATAAGTGGGTTGTTTGTTCAAGTAAGAACAACATCCTAGCACCGGTCCACCCACATAACAATTTATCAAAATAGTGAATGCTAGTCGATGAACCATGATGAACATGACTAGATGAAATTCCCATGTGTCCTCGAGAACGCTTTGCACTATAAGTACTTTTGGCATGTCCTTTGCAATAAAAGGATTGGGCCATCTTGCCGCACCTTGTTACTTTGGTAACTTGTTAATTGCCATCAAATTATCTGTTACTACCACTTTACAGAACTTGCAGAGAATACCATGCAGAAACCAATTATCAATTCCTTATGTTCCTCATTGGGTTTGACACTCTTACTTATCGAAAGGACTACGATTGATCCCATATACTTGTGGGTTATCAAGACTCTTTTATGGCGCCGTTGCCGGGGAGTGAAGCGATTTTGGTAAGAGGGATTTAGTAAGGAAATATTTATATTACATGCAGAATTTTATCTACATTTGTCATTATGGAAGATAATCCTTTGTGAGGCTCCTCAAACTACTAAAAATGTTTATTATGAAATCCCTTTTGGTATTATGGAAAAATTGCATGCAAAACCTTATACAGGAGACGGAACAATACATCCTCATGTGTACTTAATATATATATATGAAATTTGTAGATTGCTTAAGCTTGCAGGTTTACTAGGGGATGGAGCTAAGAAAAAATTATTCCCTTTATCTATGTAGGGAAGAGCATTGTCATGGTATAGGCTATTGGTTGAACCCTAAACATGAGACCGGAACAGACAGAAGCTGGAACTCCATCAAAAAAATTATCCTATGCACTTACTTCATCGTGATCGGAATTTTATATATAATTTTTGGCCTCATGAAGGAGAAAGTATCGCTCAAGCTTGGGGAAAGCTTAAAGATACGAGCTCCCAAGAGATGATTATTAAAAACTTTTTATGCTTGGCTTTCTCATAATGGTAGAACGATGTTTGATTCTTCTTCTGTTGGTTTTTTTCTCAAAAAGAAGTATTGAATTCAAGAATAAAACATAATTCTGCAGATTGGGAGATCTACAAAGGTAATGAGTCAGGTATGAATCTTGAATTTGATTGTGTTAAGTGTTTTGTAGAAACAAATATTTTTCATAAGCTTATTGCAAAATATGGACTTGATTCTGACATAGTAGCTACCTTAGTGCAAAACGCAAGAGAAGCACCCAAACCTCTCAAGAACTTTTTCACTTAGGCTCCTCAACCCAAAACCCTTTTCTGGTCCAACCTTAAGGTTGTACAACAAGTTTCATGTACCTTGCTTGGGGTTTTGCATATTATTAGCATAACTGAAATTAATAGAATTTATAATAACACCATTCAAATCATGCTTTTCAGTAAATGAGCTATCGTGAATCACTTCATAAATTTCCTCTTTTAGCACTTCATCACAATTTTCAGATTCACAAGTTTCTAGCAAACCTTCATAAAGATAATCTAGTGCACTCAACTCACTAGCAATTAGTTCATCATAGTTGGATCTTTTAAAAAGATTAGCAAGTGGATGAAGATCCATAACAATAGACTTTTAGCAAGCAAAGATGCAAGAAAATAGAAGGCACATGGCAACTCAAGCAAAGATAGCAAACAAGCAAAAAGGCATACGGAAAAAACACTAATATTTTTGTGTTTTTCTAAAAATGTTTTAAAAGTGGGGGAGATGAAAATGAGAGGCAAATGACAAATAATGTAAATAAAAGAGATGAGAGTTTATGATAGGTACTTGGTAGACTTGATGTAGATCCTCCCCGGCAACGGCGCCATAAATCCTTCCTACTACCTCTTGAGCTCGCGTTGTTTTTTCCCTTGAAGAGGAAAGGGTGATGCAGCAAAGTAGAGATAAGTATTTCCCTGAGTTAAGAACAAAGGTATCAATCTAGTAGGAGGAACACATAAGTCACCAACGATTGCACCTACACAAACAAACAAATACTTGCAACCAATGTGACAAAGGGGTTGTCAATCCCTTCACGGTTACTTGCAAGGATGAGATCTGCTAGTGATAGATATAAATGATAAGTAAAAGTGCAAAATAACATAAAGATAAATAATTTGCAGCAAGATATTTTTGTGTTTTGATTTTATAGATCTGAAAATACTACGATAAAAATAGACCTGGGGCCATAGTTTTTGTCGGATCGTGGGTTCTGGCAAACCCTTGAGGTTCGAACTCTGGGGTGCGCACGAAGAACACTCTCTTCCTAGCTCGCCCGCTCAACGATCTCACAACCTAGCTCGACGAACCCAAGGAACAAGAGACACGAGGGTTTATACTGGTTCGGGCCACCTTGCGGTGTAATACCCTACTCAAGTTTGTGGGTGGATTGCCTCGAGGGGCTGAGGATGAACTAGTACAACGGATGAACAACCTCTTGAGGGGAGGTGTTCTTGAGCTCTATGAGCTGGTGGGTGTGAGGGTGATCTGAATGATCCGTCCCCTGCTACGGTGGTGGCAAGGTCCTATTTATAGAGGCCTTGGTCCTCTTCCCAAATGTTAGGCGGAAAGGGATCCCACAACGGCCAAGTTTGAAGGGGGACAAATAGTACAAGCTATCCTGACAAAAGGTGGTCTTCACCTGCCAAAGGCTCTGGAGGTGACGCTGCCATGGGCTCCACGGTGACCTCCGTCCTGCCGCCCTGCTGGCCTTGGCCTTGATGCACCGATATGGAAACCTTTGCCTAACGCCTCGGGACTCGTCGCCTGCGCTTGCCTCTTTAGCACCAAAGAGTAAACTAGTACACTGTGCCCGCCGACGCCCACAAGGCCTCGGTCGTCATGGCTCACGTCACGTGAACCTCGTGAGGTACCCCTTGCATAGAGATCTCCGCCCCTGGGAGCCAGCCTAGTGAGGCTGCCCCTGAGGAGGTCTTGGTGTCGTCCGCCTCGCGAGGCTTGGTCCCTCGCGTGGGTCTTGAGTGGTTGCTGCTGACGATGGGTCGTACCAGGCCATTGGTGGAGCCACCCACAAGCCTGCAGGCAGGCAAGTCTAGGCGCCCCCGGTCCCAGAACACCGATAGTAGCCCCCGGGACCAAGGCGCGCTCAGACTTGGCTTTGAGGCGAAGCTAAAGGGCAAGTGCGGAGCGCCGTGGGCCCCAACCGCCTGTGGCTTGATTGACGCGTGGTGATTGATGGGATGTGCGCGTCTCCGCTTCCCCATGCTGCCTTGACAACTGTTCGACTCGACGAGACCCTGCTACATGCAGAGGAAAAACCATCATTACCTGTGATTGTGGTGGCTGGCGGTTGGCCTCCCTCTGACTATAAACGAGGAGATGGGCGGAGCCCCCGTTGCTCATCTCCTCCTCCACTCTGTCCGTTTCTTCTTCTTCCTCTTTGCTCCGCCTTCTTGCTACGACACCCATGGCGCCGATAAGGAGATTCTCTGCCGCTAAGAAAGGAAAGACCCTCCATGAAGAGCAGGGGCCACTTCCGCCGAAGAAGAGGTTGGCCCGCTCCCGCGACGTCGTCGTGAGGCAGGAGGTGACGAGGCCTTGGCACGAGCAGTCTCCCCTGGCTACCCGCTGCCCTTGTACACCCAGGCACAAGGCTCCGGAGGAGGAGATAGTGTCCCGCGCCGCTCGCGCCATGGCTGCGGTGGCCAGGCCGTGGTGGCACGCGCCGCTGGCCCCAGAACTCATGCCAAGGGCTCATCGCGCGAGCTCGTGGTGTGGGCGGCGATGCCACCGCGCACATGGTTCAGATTCCCATAGTTCTTCGCTGAAGAGATGCCGCCGAGGGGGCCGCTCGAGCTGTGGCTGCAGCATGCCGAGTGCAGCACCCCGGCGACGGGAGCGGAGGTCGAGGTTGTTTCCCTGGGCAAGATATTCGTGACCCATGGATGGGGCGAGGTCGCCCGCGCCTGCCACGCGAAGGGGGCCCACGCCATCCATTTCGAGTACGACGGCGCCTCTACGCTATTCTTCAAGGTCTTCAACGAGGAAGGCCGTCGCTTGGAGTGCTGCCCTGGAGGGGGTCGCCAGGACAGCGCGGCGGCTGGCGCTGGGCCCGCCCTTGGCCCTGCCGACAGCCCCCCCAGTAGCAGCGATGGCGCCTGGGAGTCCAGCGACTCTCCTGAGCTGGACGAGACTCCGGAGACGAGCGGCGACAGCTACGTGCCCCCGAGCTCTTGCCGTGGCCGAAGCACAGTAGCAGCGTCCGCTCATCGTCGTCATTGATCTGGATGGGGTCGGCGTCGGCCCCTCGGGGCCCACTGTTGATGATGGCGTTGATGGCGACATCTGTAGATATGATTCCTAGAAACCTCCTTCTTTTGTTCCCTGCAAGGAATTGAGATGAACCCCGTGGGGGTGTGTAATTCCTATTATGAAATTCGCGATCACGCGTCTTGCTTTGGCATTGTCCCCGCTTTTCATCCTCGCGGTAACTTAGTGCTCTATGCAGACAGGTCCCAGTCCCCAAACAGGCTTCAGCCGTCGCTGGTATGCCAGGTCGCGATGTCGTGGTCAAGGCCAGGAGGTGAGTGGCCCAAGGTCCGGTAAGAGCTCCCGATGCGCGATGCTCAAGAGGTCCCCCTTGGCGTGCAAGCAGCTTCCTAAAGACAGAAAAGGAAGGCGGCATTGCCGGAGCAAGGCTACAAGAGTCGAAAAAACTGAGCCGCAGTGCCGGGCCAGCTTGAATGCGTGACTTATCTTAGTGAGCCTGAAGCGATTCCTTGCGCAGTGCTCGATTTGTGCATCAATGATGTGGTTCTGCTTGGTTAGATCCGCGCCAGCTTCCCCCTTTCACGCTCTTCTAAGTGCTCTGCGTCCTCGGGTCCCGACCCTCGAGCGAGTCTCAGCCGCCGCTGGTATACCAGGTCGTGATGCCGTGGTCAAGGCCAGGGGGTGAGGGCCGGAGAGTCAGTAAGGGCCCCTGAGGCATGATGCTCAGGAGCCCCCCTTTAACGCACAAGCGAATCGCATGAAAAGGAGCAGCTGACAGGGCTACCCGTAGCTAAGCTCCGGAGGTTCCTGCGGGTTAGTCCGAGGGGGTGATATAGCTCTAATCGCATTTGTTGTCCTGCCACTGATATTTCCACAAGAAGATGAAGGCACTGAGGGTCTGGTGAGGTGACGTGCGCGGGGCATGCCGTGAGCCAGAGCTCGACCACTCTGGTTTGTCCACGCTGCAGGGACGAACCCGAGCACAAGCGCCTTGCCAGCATGTGTAGCCCCCGTTGCGGGATGAGAAGGAGTCCGGTCAGCAATGGGGGTGGCCGCGAAGGGAAACAAGCAAGCATGTGGTGATCATAAGGCAACTCATGCAAGGAGGCAAGCTAGTTCGAATAGATGCAAGAATAATACATGCCACAAGGACGGACCCATGCGGCCTGGGGATGATGCAGTCTGAGGGGCGCCCCCAACGGAGTAAGCTAAAAATGCAAAAGGATACATGTCGCTGGGACAGGCCCATGCGACCTGGGGATGATGCAGCCCGAGGGGCGCCCCCAGCTGAATAAACCAGAAAGTGTCACCTAGTACCGTTGTCGACGAGGTGTTGGAGTAGCTGAAGATGCGTGCTGAAGAGGTTGTTCCTCACGGGTCACCCGGTGGCCGGTCCCCGGGGGACCCGAGAGGTTCTGGCTCCTCCTCCCCCAGGACCTCCTGGCGCCTGGCCTCGCAAGTCGCCAGGGCACCCTGCATGAGCCGGTGGAAGGTGACAGCAGCATTCGGCAGGCTGAAAGGCATGCGAACGTAGCCCTGAGGGGGACCCTCACACCGACCAACGCTCGATGGCCAGAAGCGCCCCTGAGATGCGGCCCTGTTGAGCCCTAGAATGTCGACGCAGACATGTAGCTCATCATCCCCGCCGGGACGTGGAGCTGTGCCACGTGGTGGGCGGCAGTCGTCGTGCATGGCTCTTGCCTCTTGAAGCTCCTTGGTCGCCTTGGTGATGAACTCCTGAGCACTGGGCACCTAGTGCCTTGTGCCCTGATGAGGGAAGCGTGTGGTGAAGCATGCCTCCACGTGGTGCCCAAGCACCTCCCTCGTGACGTTGGCTAGGTCTGAGGCCCTCCAGAAGAGAGCCCCTGAGCCCAGCCTGAGGAGGGCACCGGGTGCGCCTTCCTATGCGATGGAGGGAGGCGCCCCATCTACGGGCGCAGGTCCTAAGGTGGTGCCGCTGGAGACGCTGCTCTCCTGAAGCCCTTGATGGAGCACTGTTTTTTCTTCTTGGGGACGGGCTCAAGAGGGTACAGGGCACCTTCGTTGTCCGGGTCTTCGGTCGCTGCGGCCTGGTATGCGCGCTCGAGAGAGTACACCGCATCCTTCTCCTCACAGGAAACCGTGATGACGCTGCAGCTCTGAGGCATCTTGAGGACGTTGTAGCCGTGATGGGTCACTGCCATAAACTTGGCCAGGGCTGGGTACCCGAGGATGGCGTTGTACGACAGGCGGATGTGAGCGATGTCAAAGTCGATGAGCTCGGTCGGTAGTTGTCGCGCCTGCCGAAGGTGACAGGAAGGCGGACCTGCCCGATCGGGGTGGTGGAGCCGTCGGTCACTCCTGAGAAAGGCTTGGTAGGCTGTAGCTGATCGTATGGCAGTTGGAGGCGGTCAAACGTCTCGACGGACAGGACATTAAGCCCTGTGTTGCCGTCGATGAAGGTCTTGCTGACTTGGACATTGCGGATGATGGGTGAGCAGAGCATCGGGAGGGCACCAGCAGTTGCCGCACACTTGAGTTGGTCGGAGGAGGTGAAGGTGATGGCGCACTTGGACCACCTAAGCGGGCGTGTGGCCTCGAGCCTGGGAAGGGCCATGTTCACCTCGCGAGCAAACTGCTTGAAGATACACTAAGAGGCCGGGGCCTGAGCTCCACCAAAGATGCAAGCGATGGCGCGAGGCTCCTGGAGCCCCCAACCCCCTCGTCCTGATGATGATCGTCGTTCCTTCTTGGTGGCGGCGTCAGCGGAGGGAGACCAACGTTGTCCTGGGGGCGGTCCTCACGAGGCTGGTCTCTCCAGGCGCCCTCGCGAGGCTGGTCCTGCCAGCGGACCTCATGAGGTCGGTCGCACCATTCCTGACGGGGGCCGCGGTCGTCCCAGCGTCCTCCACTGCGGCCTCCGCCACGGCCGTAGCCTCGGTCGTTGCGCTCAGGGCGTCGACCGAAACGCCCTTCGCGGATGGCCCTCAGCTCCTCGTAGTCGTTGGTGTTATGGCTGTGCATGTTGTGGAAGGCGCAGAACGGGCGGTTGGCCTTGGATGACTTGGGGCGGTCACATCCGTGCTTCACCTCCGGCTCCGCCGCGAGCATGACAGCCCCCTTGCGCTTCATGTCCTTGGTCTTGGCCTTCTTGTCTTCCTGGTCGGCGGCTGGGAGCTCGAGGAGGGAGAGGCGTCCCTCCTCAGCCCTTGCACACTTGGTTGCCATGTCGAACATCTCCAGAGCTGTGCACAGGTCCTCGTGTATGGCGAGCTCCTCCTTCATCCTGACATCGCGGACGCCATCGGAGAATGCTGAGATGATGGCCTCGTCCGTCACCTTGGGAATCTTGAGGAGAACGCTGTTGAAACGCTGGATGTACTTCTGCAGGGTCTCCCCTAGCTGCTGCTTGATGCGCCGCAAGTCACCAGCGGCAGGCGGGCGGTCGCGAGTGCCTTGGAAGTTGGCGACGAAGCGATCGCGCATCTCGCCCCAGGAGGAGATTGATCCCGCGGGCAGGTCCAGGAGCCACGAGCGTGCGCCGTCCTTGAGGGCCATGGGAAACCAGTTCGCCATGACCTTCTCGTTGCTGTTGGCCGCCTTGATGCTCAGCTCGTAGAGCTGCAAGAACTCAGCAGGGTCGGGGGTGCCATCATAGCGCGGAGGTAAGTCGGGCTTGAATTTGTCGGGCTAGATGACACTGCACAGCTCGGGGGTGAAGGCACGGCAGCCCGCCGTGGTCACAGGAGCCCGTCGTGGAGGCGGAGCCTGGTTTTGGTACCCTCACGCTGCCGCCTCAGGCGGCGCGTGATCCTGACGTGGTGGTGCAGGGAGCACAGGAGCGTCTTCTTGCGGCCGCGTAATCTCTTGGCAGCTTCCATCTTCACGCGCAGGCGCCCTGCGCGGCAGGTCGCGCCGCGGGGCCGCACGTCTTGGGTCAAGGGTGGCGTCTTGACGCGGAGGTGGTGGAGGCGCTCCGTGGGTCACCTCGCCCGCAGCTGGAGGTGGGCAAGGTAGCGAGAGAGACGGTGCGGGAGAGCCCCCAGCGGCGCTGACGAGCTTGGCGATGCGGTCCAACCAGTCTTCGTAGAAGTCGTCGACCGGGTGGTAACGCAGGAGCTCACGTGCCATGAGTAGCGCGGCCTGTGCGGCCGTGGGTACGTGACGAGCGTGGGACGAAGAGACGGCCGAAGTCAGCGACGGGGTGGCGGTGCGTCCATCCCGCCGCACGGAGGGGTGCAGCGACAAGGCTTGCTGCTCGTTTCTAGCCGGGCCGATGGCGGCGTTGGCAGCTGGTGATGGAGAACGGCGGGAGGTCCGCCAACGGGCGCCGTCTAAGCGACGCGAGCGGCAAGGGCGGCCCCGCGCTCAGCGCGGGCTCGGTGAGCGTCAGCCATGGATGCGAGGGAGCAGTGATGCATAGATCGACGGAAGAAAGGCTTTAGCGCACCCCTACCTGGCGTGCCAAATGTCGGATCGTGGGTTCCGGCAAACCCTTGAGGTTGAAACTCTGGGGTGCGCACGAAGAACACTCTCTTCCTAGCTCGCTCGCTCAACGATCTCACGTCCTAGCTCGACAAACCCAAGGAACAAGAGACACGAGGGTTTATACTGGTTTGGGCCACCTTGCGGTGTAATACCCTTCTCTAGTTTGTGGGTGGATTGCCTCGAGGGGCTGAGGACGAACTAGTACAGCGGATGAACAACCTCCTGAGGGGGGTGTTCTTGAGCTCGATGAGCTGGTGGGTGTGAGGGTGGTCTGAATGATCTGTCCCCTGCTATGGTGGTGGCAAGGTCCTATTTATAGAGGCCCTGGTCCTCTTCCCAAATGTTAGGCGGGAAGGGATCCCACAACGACCAAGTTTGAAGGGGGGACAAATAGTACAAGCTATCCTGACAAAAGGTGGTCTTCGCCTGCCAAAGGCTCTGGTGGTGACGCTGCCATGGGCTCCACGTGACCTCCGTCCTGCCGCCCTGCTAGCCTCGGCCTTGATGCACCGATATGGAAACCTTTGCCTAACGCCTTGGGACTCCTCGCCTACACTTGCCTATTTAGCACCAAAGAGGAAACTGGTACACTGCGCCCGCTGGCGCCCGCCTGGCCTCGGTCGTCATGGCTCACGTCACGTGAACCTCGCGAGGTACCCCTTGCATAGAGATCTCCGCCCCTCGGGAGCCAGCCTAGTGAGGCTGCCCTAAGGAGGTCTTGCTGTCGTCCGCCTCCCGAGGCTTGGTCCCTCATGAGGGTATTGAGTGGTTGATGCTGAAGATGGGCCGTACCAGGACGTTGGTGGAGCCATGCACAAGCCCGCAGGCAGGCAAGTCGGGGCACCCCCGGTCCTAGAACACCGACAGTTTTCGCTAGAGGCTTCTCTCTTGAAAGAAAACATACGGTGGGTAAACAAATTACTGTTGAGGAATTGATAGAAAAGTGCATAGTTATGACGATATCTAATGCAATGATCATGAATATAGGCATCACTTCCGTGACAAGTAGACCGACTCATGCCTGCATCTACTACTATTACTCCACACATCAACCGCTATCCAGCATGCATCTAGTGTATTAAGTTAACAAGAACGGAGTAATGCCTTAAGCAAGATGACATGATGTAGAGGGATAGATCCTATCAATATGAACAAACCCCATATTTTTATCCTTAATGGCAACAATACAAACACATGTCATATCCCTTTCTGTAACTGGGAATAAGCACCACAGGATTGAACCCATTACAAAGCACCTCTCCCATGGCAAGAAAAATCAATCTAGTTGGACAAACCAAATCAATAGATCGGAGAGAAATACAAAGCTATCTTAATCATGCATAAAAGAGTTCAGAGAAGACTCAAATAATATTCATATATAATCTGATCATGAACCCACAATTCATTGGATCTCAACAAATGCACCGCAAAAGAAGATTACATCGGATAGATCTCCAATAACATCAAGGAGAACATTGTATTGAAGATCAAAGAGAGACAAGAAGCCATCTAGACACTAGCTATGGACCCGTAGGTCTGTGGTAAACTACTCACACATCATCGGAAGGACAACAAGGTTGATGTAGAAGCCCTCCATGGTCGATTCACCCTTCGGTAGAGTACCGGAAAAGGCCTCCATATGGGATCTCACGAGGACAGAAACTTGCAATGGCGGAAAAGTATTTTTGGTGTGCCTTGTGATCTACAGGGAATATTTGGGTATTTATAGAAGAATAATTAGGGTTAGATGAGCCACATGGGGCCCACAAGCTTGGGGGGTGATACGTCCATTTTGCATCATGTTTTCTTACTGATATTTATAATGTTTTTATCCATAATAATGCTTTTTGGAGTAATTCTAATGCCTGTTCGCTCATAATATGCAACTTATACACAAAGAGGGAGAATTCCGGCAGCTGGAAATCTGGACCTGAAAAAGCTACGTCATGCAACCTATTCTACACAACTCCAAATGAGTTGAAACTTCACGAGGATTTTTTATGGAATATATAAGAACAATTGGAGAAAATAACTACCAAAGGGGGCCCACCAAGTGGGCACAACCCACCTGGGCGCTCCAGGGAGCCCAGTCGTGCCCAGGTGGGTTGTGCTCACCCAGGCCCACCTCCGGTGCCCATCTTCTGGTATATAGGTCCTTTTGACCTAGAAAAAAAATAAGGAGAGGACTTTCGGGACGGAGCGCCGCGACCTCGAGGCGGAACTTGGGCAGGAGCACTTTTGCCCTCTGGCGGAGCAATTCCGCCGGGGGAACTTCCCTCCCAGAGGGGGAAATCATTGTCCTCGTCATCACCAACAACTCTCCCATCTTGGGGAGGGCAATCTCCATCAACATCTTCAATAGCACCATCTCATCTCAAACCCTAGCTCATCTCTTGTGTTCAATCTTGTTACGGGAACTATAGATTGGTGCTTGTGGGTGACTAGTAGTGTTGACCATTTGTGAGTAGTTACTTTTGTTCTTGAGGTCACATGAGAAATCATGTTGCAAGTAATCATGTGAACTTGATACGTGTTTGATATTTTGATAGTATGTATGTTGTTATTCCCTTAGTGGTGTCATGTGAACGTCGACTACATGACACTTTGCCATATTTGGGCCTAAGGGAATGAATTGTGGAGTAGCAATTAGATGATCGGTTGGGAGAGTGACAGAAGCTTAAACCCCAGTTTATGCGCTATTCCGTAAGGGGCCGATTGGATCCAAAAGTTTAATGCTATGGTTAGAATTTATTCTTAATACTTTTCTCGTAGTTACGGATGCTTGCAGGAGGGTTAATCATTAGTAGGAGGATTGTTCAAGTAAGAATAGCACCTAAGCACCGGTCCACCCACATATCAAATTATCAAAGTAGCGAACACAAATCGAACCAACATGATGAAAGTGACTAGATGAAATTCCTGTGTACCCTCAAGAACGCTTTGCTTATCATAAGAGGCTGTTTTGACCTGTCCTTTGCCTCAAAAGGATTGGGCTACCTTGCTGCACTTTTGTTACTAGTACTGTTACTTGCTCGTTACAAATTATCTTGCTATCAAACTACTTGGCTACTTACAATTTCAGCACTTGCAGACATTACCTTGCTGAAAACCACTTGTCATTTCCTTCAGCTCCTCGTTGAGTTCGACACTCTTACTTATCGAAAAGAGCTGCAATTGATCCCCTATACTTGTGGGTCATCAAGGCTATTTTCTGGCGCTATTTCCGGGGAGTGAAGCGCCTTCGGTAAGTGGAATTTGGTAAGGAAACATTTATATAGTGTGCTGAAATTTATTGTCACTTGTTACTATGGAAAACAATCCTTTGAGGGGTTTGTTCGGGGTATCTTCACCTTGACTGTAACCACAATTAGCTACCCCCAACCTACTGCACCTACTGAAAATATTGAATATGAAATTCCTTCGGGTATGATAGAACAACTGCTAGCTAATCCTTATGCTGGAGATGGAACCAAACATCCTGATATGCACTTGATATATGTAGAACAAATTCGTGGATTGTTCAAGCTTTCAGGTTTACCTGGAGAGCAAGTTATGAACAAGGTTTTCCTTTTATCTTTGAAGGGAAAAGCATTGGCATGGTATAGGCTATGCGACGATATTGGATCTTGGAATTGGAATCGATTGAAATTGGAGTTCCACCAAATTTTTTATCCTATGCATCGAGTTCATCATGGTCGGAATTATATATATAATTTTTGGCCTCGTTAAGGAGAAAGTATCGCTCTATCTTAGGGGAGGCTTAAGTCAATGTTATATTCATGCCCCAATCATGAGCTCTAAAGATAAATTATTATCCATAATTTTTATGCTCGGCTTTCTCGTAACGATCAAACCATGCTTGATACTTCTTGTGTTGGTTCTTTTATGAAGAAGACTATTGAATTCCGGTGGGATCTTTTGGAAAGAAATAAACATAACTCTGAATACTGGGAACTCGACGAAGGCAAAGAGTCAGGTATTAAAATTAAGTATGTTTATGTTAAATCTTTTATGGATACCGATGCTTTTCAAAAGTTTAGCACTAAATATGGACTTGACTCTGAGATAGTAGCCTCCTTTTGTGAATCAGTTGCTACTCATGTTGAACTCCCTAAAGAGAAGTGGTTTAAATATCACCCACCTATTAAAGAAGAAACTAAAGAACCGGTACCAGTTAAAGAAGAAACTATACTTTGTAATGTTGATCCAGTTGTTCCTTTTGCTTATATTGAGAAACCACCTTTCCCTGTTAGGATAAAGGAACATGCTAATGTTTCAACTGTGGTTAACAAAAGCTATATTAGAACATCTAAACATGATGAACAAATCAAAGTAGAACCTAGCATTGCTATGGTTAAAGATCTCTTAGAAGAAGATATGGATGGGCATGTTATTTACTTATGTGAAGAAGCAGCTAGAATTGTCAAGCCTGGTAAAAAGGATAAACATAGACCAGTTGTTGGCATGCCCGTCATCTTAGTTAAAATAGGAGATCACTGTTATCATGGTTTATGTGACATAGGTGCTAGTGTGATTGCTATTCCTTACACATTATATCAAGAAATTATGAATGACATAGCACCCGCAGAAATAGAAGACATAGATGTTACTATTAAAGTTGCTAATAGAGACACCATATCACCATTTGGGATTGTTAGAGATGTTGAAGTCTTATGTGGGAAAATAAAATACCCTACTGATTTTCTTGCTCTTGGTTCCCCACAATATGACTTTTGTCCCATTATCTTTGGTAGACCTTTCTTGAACATCGTTAATGCTAATTAAGATAGATTGTGAGAAACAAACTGTCGGTGTTAGTTTTGATGATGAGTCTCATGAGTTTAATTTTTCTAAGTTTAGTTGAAAGCTTCATGAAAAAGAATTGCCTAGTAAGGATGAATCAATTGCTCTTGCTTCTATTGCTGTTCCACTAACTGATCCTTTAGAACAATGTTTGCTAGACCATGAAAATGATTTACATATGCATGAAAGAAATGAAATAGATAAGATTTTCTTTGAACAACGTCCTCTGCTTAAACACAATTTGCCTATTGAAACTCTAGGAGGTCCTCCTCCACCTAAAGGTGATCCCGTGTTTGAATTAAAACAATCGCCAGACACTTTGAAATATGCTTATATTGATGAAAAGAATATATATCCTGTTATTATTAGTGCTAACCTTTCAGAACATGAAGAAGAAAGATTATTGAAAGTTCTAAGGAAGCACCGAGCTGCTATTGGATATACTCTTGATGATTTAAAGGGCATTAGTCCCACTCTATGTCAACACAAAATTAATATGGAACCTGATACTAAACCCGTTGTTGATCACGAACGCCGGTTAAATCCAAAGATGAAAGAAGTGGTAAGAACGGAAATATTAAAACTTCTGGAAGCAGGTAAAATCTATCCTATAGCTGATAGTAGATGGGTAAGTCCTGTTCATTGTGTTCCTAAGAAAGGAGGTATAACTGTTATTCCTAATGATAAGAATGAACTTATTCCACAAAGAATTGTTACAGGCTATAGAATGGTAATTGATTTTAGAAAATTAAACAAAGCAACTAGAAAAGATCGTTACCCTCTACCTTTTATTTATCAAATGCTTGAAAGATTATATAAGCACACACACTTTTGCTTACTTGATGGATATTCTGTTTTTTCAGAAATACCTGTTTCTCAACCTGATCAAGAAAAGACCACTTTTACTTGTCCCTTTGGAACCTATGCTTATAGACGTATGCCTTTTGGTTTATGTAATGCACCTGCTACCTTTCAAAGATGTATGACTGCTATATTCTGACTTTTGTGAAAAGATTGTTCAGGTTTTCATGGATGACTTTTCAGTTTATGGGAAGTCTTTTGATGATTGTTTAAGCAATCTTGATCAAGTTTTGTAGAGATGTGAACAAACAAATCTTGTCTTGAATTGGGAGAAGTGCCACTTTATGGTTAATGAAGGCATTGTCTTGGGTCATAAAATTTCTGAAAGAGGTATTGAAGTGGACCAAGCTAAGGTTGATGCAATTGAGAAAAGGCCATGTCCTAAAGATATAAAAGGTATTCGTAGTTTCCTATGTCATGTTGGTTTCTATAGGAGATTTATCAAAGACTTCTCTAAAATTTCTAGGCCTCTCACGAATCTTTTGCAAAAGGATATTCATTTTGTTTTTGATGATGATTGTTTAGAAGCCTTTGAAACACGCAAGAAAGCCTTAATTTCTGCACCTATTGTTCAACCACATGATTGGAACATGTCTTTTGAAATTATGTGTGATGCCAGTGATTATGTTGTTGGTGTTGTTCTAGGACAAA
Source organism: Aegilops umbellulata (assembly GCA_032464435.1). NCBI lineage: Eukaryota > Viridiplantae > Streptophyta > Magnoliopsida > Poales > Poaceae > Aegilops > Aegilops umbellulata. Next base: position 308,892,610 of record CP136055.1, on the reverse strand, counting down.
GAGTTGATAAGAAATTGAATGTTATTCATTATGCTAGTAAAACTCTAGACAGTGCTCAAAGAAATTATGCTATTACTGAAAAAGAATTCTTAGCAGTGGTGTATGCTTGTGATAAACTTAGACCTTATATTGTTGATTCAAAAGTACCTGTTCACACAGACCATGCTGCTATTAAATATCTTATGGAAAAGAAAGATGCTAAACCTAGAATTATTCGATGGGTTCTCTTGTTACAAGAACTAGATGATGCCCCGCGCGTTGCTGCGGAATTGGTTGCAATATATTTCGGTGAAATTTGATGTTGTGGAATATGTAAATTTTTAGATTAACACCACATGAACCAAAATTAAAAATACATACGACTAAGTTGACAACAGAATGATAATTATTTTCTCATGCATGGTTGCATGTGGTGGTGGGTCTTTATCATGCATGGTTGCATGTTAAGGCGGGTTTATCCCATCTATAATTGTATGGTGATGTGGCATGCTTGCATGTTAAGATAAATAGGTTAGTGGGGATCAATCTCTTAGGTATATAGGATTTGATTTACATATCATTGATAGAAAAGGAGCTGAGAAACCAGTAGCTGATAATTTATCTAGGCTTGAAATTGTGCTTGATGACCCACTACCTATTGATGATAGTTTTCCTGATGAGCAGTTAGCTGCAATAAATGTTTCTCATAGTACTCCTTTGTATGCTGATTATGCTAATTACATTGTTGCTAAATATTTACCACCTAGCTTTACATACCAACAAAAGAAAAAATTCTTCTATGATTTAAGACATTACTTTTGGGATGACCCACATCTTTATAAAGGAGTAGATGGTATTCTTAGACATTGTGTACCTGAGCATGAATAGGGACAAATCCTACGGAAATGTCACTCCGAAACTTATGGAGGGCATCATGCTGGAGATAGAACTGCTCATAAGGTATTGCAGTCTGGATTTTATTGGCCTACTCTCTTCAATGATGTCCGTAAGTCCGCCTTATGTTATGATGAATGTCAAAGAATAGGTAATATAGGTAAGCTTCAAGAAATGCCTATGAATTATTCACTTGCTGTTGAACCATTTGATGTTCGGGGATTTGATTACATGGGACCTTTTCCTTCCTCTAATGGGTATACACATATTTTGGTTGTTGTTGATTATGTTACTAAATGGGTAGAAGCTATTCCAACCAGTAGTGTTGATCACAACACCTCTATTAAAATGCTTAAGGAAGTTATTTTCCCAAGGTTTGGAGTCCCTAGATATTTAGTAACTGATGGTGGTTCACACTTTATTCATGGTGCTTTCCGTCAGATGCTTGCCAAGTATGACGTTAACCATAGAATTGCATCACCCTATCATCCACAGTCTAGTGGTCAAGTTGAACTTCACAATAGAGAAATAAAATTAAGTTTCAAAAGACTGTCAATAGGTCCAGAAGGAATTGGTCTAAGAAATTAGATGATGCACTTTGGGCTTATATAACAACATATAAAAATCCTATGGGTATGTCTCCTTATAAAATGGTTTATGGAAAAGCTTGTCATTTGCCTCTTGAGTTAGAACGTAAAGCATTTTGGGTAGTCAAAGAGCTCAATTATGATTCAAACTTGCTGGTGAAAAGAGGTTATTTGATATTAGCTCTCTAGATGAGTGAAGAACCCAAGCTTATGAAAAAGCAAAATTATTTAAAGAAAAAGTCAAAAATGGCATGACAAAAGAATCCAAAAGCGTGAGTTTAAAGTCGAAGAATATTTTCTTTTGTACAACTCTCATTTCAGATTCTTTGCAGGAAAACTCCTCTCAAAATGGGAAGGCCCATATGTCATCGAGGAGGTTTATCGGTCTAGAGCCATCATAATAAATTATCCCGAAGGTACTAACCCGAAGGTTGTTAATGGGCAACGAATAAAGCATTATATCTCAGGTACGCCCATTAACGTTGAAAGTAATATTATCCAAACTTTGACACCGGAAGAACACATAAAAGAGTGCTTCTGAAACACTCCAGAATTGTGAAAATAAGGAGGTACATGATACGGTAAGTAAACAGACTCCGAAAAATCTGCAAAAGTATTTTTTATTAGTTTTGGAATATTTGAAAAAATTGGAAATAAAGAAACTTCCAGGAAGCGTCCTGTGGTGGGCACGTCCAGGTGGGTTGTGCCCACCTGGGAGACCTTTTGGACTCCGGTTTTCTTCTGTATGCTTGTCCTCCAAGATAGAAAATCTATATATACTTCCCGAACCTGTTGATCATCGTATCGTGGAGAAATCTTCTCTTCTCTTTTCTTGCTGTTTTCTGCGCAGTTCTGAAAATATGCGGTCCCAAAACTCCGACGGAGAGAGCTATGTCTCACATCTCATTTCTGACACAAAGACTTATGGGGATCTATCTCCTTATGGTCGAACTACAGATGACGAGGAGGATGCTCACTTGATGAGGATTGATGATTCAAGCTCGCAGGAGGAGGATGTTCCTCTACCTCAACCTGGGGATATGCACGTGGAGTTCAAGAAGTCAAGTCTCCCTAAGAGAGCTAACAGGTCTAAAAACCAATCTATTCCTTTTCGTTTTAGGCAAAAAAGCAAAGGGGATTTATGTGACAAGATCTTGAAGCTGGAGTTGGGATTCGATGATTTAAAGGAGGAAATTGCTCTCCTCAACTACAATATGAAAAAGTTGAAGGCACGATTGTCATCACCACCATCATCCTCTTCACCACCAAAGGAGAACTGAGTATCGGGTATGGGCACTCCCCTTGGCTTCCGCCAAGCTTGGGGGAGGTGCCCTGGTATCGTATCATCCCACTATCTTATTACCTTTACTTATTTTAGTTCGATCTTTTGCATTAGATGAACAAAAGTTTAGTTTGATCCTTTCTTATTTGAGAGTTTGCTTAGTGATTTATCCTTGCAATCGTGTGCAAGTTATATAATAAAGTTTAGTGTGAGTTTTTGCTTTCTTTACTTTCATGTTGCAAATAAAATAAAATAAAGAAAGAAAGAAAAAGAGAAAGGAAATAAATAAAAGGAAAGAAATAAATCAATAAGATTATATACTAGTCCTATGGTAGGTGATGGCACCACATAAGGAAAAGTATAAGTAGAAAATTTTATTAGAGATTGACAAACATAGCATTAGTCAATGATGCAACTCATGAAAGAATTAATAGGGGAAGAGATGATTCACATGTAAATATACTATCCTAGAAATCTTTTGTGATTGTGAGCCCTCATCAAAATATTATATGCCAAAATTGTTGACGTTGGACAAGGATGACAACTTAATGGTTTATGTTTGTTTATATTCACATAGAAGTCATATTTTCATAGATCCTTTAACATGTGATGCTTGCCCCTATCTTTGCTAGCCAAAAATTCCACACTAAGTAGAGATACTACTTGTGCATCCAAAAACCCTTAAACCCAAATCTTATTTTCAAGTGTCCACCATACCTACCTAGGTATTGAGCAAGATCACTCAAGTAAGTTGTCATCGGTGCAAAAGGCAACAAAAATTGCTTCTAAAAGTGTGAGATCATTTAGTGTAAGAGAAAATTGAGCGTTGTACGAACTTGGATGGTAAAGAGTAAAAGCGACAGACTGCATAATACAGGTTGTCATCTTAAGGGGTAATACAACGTGACGTACTTTTGCACTAAGGGGTTGAGCATACAGACAAATAAGTGCATGGCAACCTTTGCTTCCCTCTGCGATGGGCCTATCTTTTACTTTTATGTATTTACTTTTATGCAAAGAGTCAAAGTTTTCCTTCTATTCCTTTTATTTTCCTCCTTTGGCAAGCATCATGTGGTGAGGAAATATCTAGGCACATATGTCCAGTTGAATATAGATAGCATGAGTTATTATTGTTAACATCACCCTTGAGGTGAATATGTTGGGAGGCGAAACTATAAGCCCCTATCTTTCTATGTGTCCAATTGAAACATTTTGCTCATGGGTACGCGGTGAGTGTTAGCAATCATATAAGACTATATGATGGTTGAGTATGTGGACTTGCCTAAAGGCTCCGATACGTGACCCTTCCTGAAAAGATGATGAATTGTAGTTGCAAAGTTGACCTAGAACATAGTTTGTTGGTTTTTAATAGAGTTTTTACTTTATACTTCGATTGTGTGAATAACTGTTACTTATTCATGAGAAGTATATGATAGAAGTTTTATGATAAAAGTCCTATGTTTAATTTTGTTGCTGTTATGGTAATCAACATGATGCTTCTATGTCTGTATTTTGTTTTTATCGACACCTCTCTCTCAAAACATGTGGACATGTTTTTCGATTTTGGTTTTCGCTTGAGGACAAGCGAGGTCTAAGCTCGGAGGAGTTGATACATCCATTTTGCATCATGTTTTCTTACTGTTATTTATAATATTTTTATCCATAATAGTTCTTTTTGGAGTAATTCTAATGCCTTTCCTCTCATATTATGCAAGGTATACACAAAAGAGGGAGAATTCCGGCAGCTGGAAATCTGGACCTGAAAAAGCTATGCCAGGCTACCTATTCTACACAACTCCAAATCAGCTGAAACTTCACAATGATTTTTATGGAATATATAAGAATTATTGGAGCAAATAACTACCAGAGGGGCCCCACCAGGTGGGCACAACCCACCTGGGCGCTAGGGATCCCAAGCGCGCCCTGGTGGGTTGTGCTCACCCAGGCCCACCTCCGGTGCCCATCTTCTAGTATATAGGTCCTTTTGACCTAGAAAAAATAAGGAGAGGACTTTCTGGACAGAGCGCCGCCGCCGCGAGGCGGAACTTGCTCCGCCGGGGGAACTTCCCTCCCAGAGGGGGAAATCATCATCGTCATCATCACGAACAACTCTCCCAGCTTGGGGAGGGCAATCTCCATCAACATCTTCAACAACACCCTCATCTCAAACCCTAGTTCATCTCTTGTGTTCAATCTTGTTACCGAAACTATAGATTGGTGCTTGTGGGTGACTAGTTGTGTTGATTAGATCTTGTAGCTGATTACTCTATGGTTAATTTGATGGAAGATTGTATGTTCAGGTCCAATATGCTATTTAATAATCCTCTGATCATGAGCATGTTTATCATTTGTGATTAGTTGCTTTTGTTCTTGAGGTCACAGGAGAAACCATGCTGCAAGTAATCATGTGAACTTGATATGTGTTCGATATTTTGATAGTATGTATGTTGTTATTCCCTTAGTGGTGTCATGTGAACGTCGAATACATGACACTTCACCATATTTGGGCCGAAGGGAATGCATTGTGGAGTAGCAATTAGATGATGGGTTGCGAGAGTGACATAAGCTTAAACCCCAGTTTATGCGCTATTCCGTAAGGGACCGATTGGATCTAAAAGTTTAATGCTATGGTTAGAATTTATTCTTAATACTTTTCTCGTAGTAGCGGATGCTTGCGGTAGGGTTAATCATAAGTAGGAGGTTTGTTCAAGTAAGAATAGCACCTAGGCATGGGTCCACCCACATATCAAATTATCAAAGTAGAGAACACAAATCGAACCAACATGATGAAAGTGACTAGATAAAATTCCCATGTACCCTCAAGAACGTTTTGCTTGTCATAAGAGACCATTTTGGCCTGTCGTTTGCCTCAAAAGGATTGGACTACCTTGCTGCACTTTTGTTACTACCACCGTTACTTGCTCGTTACAAATTATCTTGCTATCAAACTACTTGGCTACTTACAATTTCAGCACTTGCAGACATTACCTTTTTGAAAACCACTTGTCATTTCCTTCTGCTCCTCGTTGGGTTCTACACTCTTACTTATTCGAAAAGAGCTACAATTGATCCCCTATACTTGTGGGTCATTAGGGAGCGCCCCCTTGGGGTGCACTCTACGAGCTTGTCGTCGCCTTGTGGCTCCTATGGCCTCACCCCGAAGCTTCTAGGGTGTCTTGTGGTCCAAGAAAAAACGTAAAAAAGTTTCGTCCCATTTGGAATCCATTGGGTATTGATTTTCTGTAAAGGCAAAACCAAGGAAAAAACAACAACCGGCACTTGGCACTAGGTTAATAGGTTAGTCCCAAAAAATGATATAAAATAGCATAATAATGCATATAAAATATCCAAGATGGACAATATAATAGCATGGAACAATAAAAATTTGTAGATACATTGGAGACGTATCACATGGCCACGCCCGCACCTAGCCAAACCCTCTGCACCACCTAGCGCCCAGGCCCCAGCTTGCCAGAGCACGACGTCGTCTGCCCGTGACCCGCATTGTGCGCATCGCATTGCACCATCCAAACCTCCAGCCCCCTCCCCCCGAGTTCAAGCGCAGGCTCCAGATCCCCACCAGGCCCCTACCCCCTCTCTAACGCACCCCCAGCCGACGCCAGCTCCCCGAGCTTATTCACGGCCGTCGTCCAACCCCTAGACTCGATCGAGCCTAAAAAGGGCACCCTGCCCCAACTAACCTTCGCAACCCATCTCTCATTTCTCAATCACTCCCCGTAGCCGTAGATCAGCCCGGCAGCCCCTCCCGGCGGCAACCGAGCCGCACCTACGCCGCTCGATCCCCATCGCCGGCAGCCACACACACTTCCCCCAAGCCATGCCACTGCCACCATTAGCCTCCACTAGCCTCCCTGACCTCGAATCCAAGCCCAACGCCTAATTAGAGCCCCCACTCATCTGAGTTCAACCACAGCCGAAGACCACCGTCGCCGAAGAAGAAGAGCACGACATTGTTTGACCACCCCAGGAGCATCCATGGGTACGAGAAGAAGCACCGTCGAGCCCCCGATCTAACCCGCCCATCCGCGTAAGCAGCCGAGGCCCCTACGTTGGAGAACCACCACTAGTGAGTCGTTGTTTCCTCAGCCGAGGTTTGAAAAGAAAAACCTAACGGGCAACCCCCACCTATCAGTTAATCACGTAAGTGTCGAACGGTAAGCTAGTGTAAGCGTATTCGGAAATTATGCCTTCAGCATGGCCCGCTCTGGGATTTCCTGGAATTTTTTAAAATTGAATTTAAATCCTTCCGTTGACCCAACTTTGACCATGAATAACTCCTAAACCATAAGTTTAATTAAGTTGATTATTTTTCATTATTTTTCTTATGAATTTATCTTTTAGTTGGTAAAGTGTGAGATTTATTTGACCTGTCTAGAATTTCTGGACAGTGAGATTTTGTTTGTTGCTTTTTGTTAAATATGCTTTGAAAAATATTTCTAGAGAGAAATAGTTCAGGAGGTGAAGACCAAGAGTTTTGTGACCTTCCATTTGAGCAAGGCAAGCCACCACATCTATTTGCTTGATCGCAATGCAAGGCCATGGGTTCAAAATTGCATTTTTCTCTATTTATTTTGATGTGCTTGCTTTACTTTTGAGTGCTTGATTTAGTTGTTGTTTTAGTCTTTGTGTTGAAGTTTGTAGTCTCACTAGTGTTGCACCTAGGAGTACGCAATGAAGCAGTAGCTTTTCACTAAGGAGAAGGATAGACAATACTAGTGTTGGAACAGAAATTTTCTTTCAATAAAATGAACCTTAATAAAAGTGGTAACGCCATCTCTAGCTAAAGAGATCACCTTGGGGAAAGACTTCAATGTAGTAGAGCTCCTCTTGTGAATCACTCAACTAGTATAATGATCATCTTGGAGGAATGACTTTAGGGTTCTAATGATCATAATCGGGGAATCACTTTAGCAATAATGAATTGATCTAGATCAACTAAAATGCTTAGGGTTAATTTCAATTGAATTAAGTTCTTATAACTCAACCCTAATGACTAGCCAATTCATAGTGCCACAGAACCGAACCTTTTTCATACGACCACATTTTCCTGAATGGGAAGGCCCTACTTCATTTGCAGTTATGTCTCTTACACGTGTGTCCAAAGAGGAATGACTGGATGGTCAGTACTTACTTGGTCGGGAAGTTGTTGTCCAGTCATGAGGGGTTTGGTAGATGTGCACAGGAAAGTTTCCAGGTTCCCGAGTGAGAAGAGTTGTGAGAAGAGTTGTGCCACGGGGTTGCAAGGACCCAGATATATACTCTCACCCAGGGCTAGCCTGCGGGAGTTCGGAGGTACGGTAAGAGGGCCATGTTGTAAGCGGAATATGTTGGACTGTTAGTCCATGGTGTGGGTAAAGTGTATAGCCTATGCAGGGTGTTTAAAAATCTATTCGAATAGCCGAGTCCCTGGCAATGGGATACCATTCGCTTTAAGTCACACTATTTAACCAATCTCGTGAGCAAGCTAATTTAAGAGTAAATGAAAGTTTGCAGGATGTCAGATCGATCACGAGGTGATCAATTGAGAAGATGCAGGATGATCAAGGATCATGCCGGAATCATCTAGGGACATTAAACAGGAAAGCTAAGTCCACACAGTAGTTGTTAACATAGTTTACTTTTCATGTCTTTAAGTTGTTTACTATTTTGTTTGCATGTTCTTGCTTGTTTGCTTACTTTTGGTTTGTTTGTGAGCTTGCGAGTACATTCAACGTACTCATCTAGCTTATCATGTCAGATGCAGGAGAAGCCTAGTAGAAGGACGTCGAGAGTGTGAGCTAGGTCGTGTCCCAACAGTGTCTCTCTGAAGGAGCCCCACCACCGCCATGCTTTCTGTTGTGTTATATCACTTCCACCACGAGTACTCCTGTGACGAGTAGTTCGGAAATTAATAAGATGAGCACAGTTGCACCTTTTGTACAACCTTGCATGGCAAGGGTATTGTATCCTAACACTTTGTAGTATTAAGTACTCCATCATATCGTGGTTTTATCTATATCAAATTATACCGTGTTCCAGAAGACATAGATCCCTGTGCTAGAACACCAAGGCTCTGGTTCTCTGAATCTAGGTGCCACATTCATGAGGCACCACAAACATTAAAAACATAGAGATTGTTGCCTAGTTCATAGTTAGTAGGTCAACGCAAAAAATATCATATAGTGCGTAAAAATGATAAGAAATAAGCATGATAACTATGGAAAAAATATATATATGTCTGAATCGTATCATTGACCCACCACATGTCATAGCCATAGGAAAACGAATAGGCTTGGTGTGAAATATAAATTTTGGCCCAAGATTGGAAAAAATGCACTTCAAAGTATTTTATAAATCATTGTCGTGGTACATTATCTTATAAAATTACATCTTGGTAAAATGAGCCTTGAAGACAGCTATTGCTAGTATATCAAATGGCTAAATCTATCATCATTTTTTAATTACTTGATACAAATTCGGTCTATTTAAATCTTCGTAATCCAGCACGATAAACCTCTCTTCTAACGTGGTACTCACCCTTTTACAAATATAACATGTTCTAAATTTTTCCTGAATGCTATGTATACAAACATGTTTTAGTGTGTTTGTTCACTTATTTCAGCATATTAGTCTATATTTAAATACAAAACATCTTATATCTGTGAACGAAGGGAGTAGAATGCAATATGGACTTCAATAGCTTGAATAAAAAATACTAACCATGCTCGACCGATATTTATGTACATGTACATGTCTAAATTTTATAAGCGGTGTTTCTCATTAAAAAATAGATACAAAATAGCATTGAAACTCAAATTGTGAATAGTTCCTGTTGTGGTTTTGTCACCGCAGATGTCCTCATGAAAGGATTAAGTTTGAGGCCATCGCAACTAGGTGGTCACTTGAATGGGGTTGATCTCGAACGAAGGAAACAAATTTACCCAAGTTCGGCCCCTCACGGTGGAGGTAAAGACCTACTTCCTGCTTTATTGATATTGCTGGAGATCTCGATTACAAGGATGCGGATTTGCTAACCTAGCTCTCGAGAGATTGCAACTTAGTGTTTTGGTCCTAGGGGCTCCCCTTTATATAACAAGTCATGTCCCTAGGTTTACAACAGATTCCAGGTCAAAGTGACAACCTGTACCCTACTCTAACTCCTACTCATCTTGTCTTCAAAGTAAGGGAAACTCCCATATATGGGCCTTCTCCATAAGCCGGCCCGCTTGCTCCTTTATGAGCCGGCCCACGGTCGGGTCATGTGACGGGTCGTCAACTCTCTCTTTTGACACGCCGCTATGACTTGAGGAATCGTATGTCGACCAATAGCGCCTTTGGGCTTTTGTCGGGTCATACCCAAGCCGGGTCTTTGGTCGTGGGGAATATCCCCAACACTAGCCCCAGTTTAGCTTGGAATTATACATAGTAAACTTCGTCCTAGAAAACAAGGAAAACAAGAAATGTGAAGGCTGAAACTCCGGGTCTCGTCTTTTGAGCCGGAACCCCTTTCCTCCTTTCAATCCTTGTTTTTTCCTCGACCGAGTCAATCTTTTTGTTTGGTCGCAAAACTTTCCTGACACTTAGCCGTTTTTCACCATCTCATATCATGACATCACTCCACTAGTTTCCCAAAATCCGTGCGTGATATCACAATGAATCTTTTAAGTGGTTATGATTTTTCTTGTTAGGCGCGAAAATCGAGGAGCCTTTTAGCCAAAAATTTACAGTGAATCCCAGGTTCTCGCGGCTGCCGCTTCGGGTTCCATCCCCTCTTATAAATAACACAGCGGACCCATGGGGCTCTTTTTTTACCTTCTCTGTTCCTATCTCTTCTTCTTCCTCTTACCTTTGACGCCCTGCGCCCCCTCGAGCTCGTCGCCTCGTCAAGTTAGCAACCATGCCAATGAGAAAACCATCGCCAGAGCCCATCGGAGATGCCGCGGCCACGCCGTCAACCTCCAACTTCTTCAAAGCTCTCTTCACAGATATGTGAGTACCTCGTTCCTCATCCATGCCATTGTAGTTCATCCCGTGTTCTTTGGAGTTCATCTCATTCGAAGCCGTAGATCTAAATCGTCAACAAACTGTCATCCACAGGGTTTTTAACTTCCACCGCAACATAGTTCATCACTTATTAGATCCCCTTTGCTGTGTTTCATAGATCCCATTACCTCTTATTTACTTAGCAACTCCACTGCGAGTAGAGTTTTTCTTTTCTTTTTCACACATTTTCTAGATCTGTAGCTATAATCAAATTTGAAACTTTCATGTTTGTGATTGCTATGACCCGAACCTTGTCTTGCCACTTTGTCAAATTATGAACTGCGTTTATTCTTCTTATGCCAGGTTGAGCTATCGCTAGCTTGTAATTCCATTGTAATTTGTAGTCGTTTGTGCACTGTAGAGCTTTGCTTGTCTTGATAACCGCAACCTGGGCTCTTATTTGTCGGCTTATAATTCAATTCGTAACTGCCATAACCTGAAATGCTTCCATGATTTCACCGGCTTATAGTTATTATTCTTACCTTGTAGTTGAAACTTCACCGCAACTCGACCAATGGCTCCTTAAACTAGCAAAGCAGTCAAGTCGACCAAATCAACCTCGTCTGCGCTTAAGTTGCAAACTCTAGTGGACTCCGAGTTGCTGCCGGCCCAGGGTGAGATAGACTGGCGTGCACCTAAGGAATAAATCCACCCTCAGCCGGGTCAAAATGAGATTGTCATTTTTACCGATCACCTGGAAAGAGGCTTTCACCCACAAACTCCCGATCCAAGTGCCGAACGGATATCACCTCCGTGTTCAACACATGTATGGCTTGATGATGCCTTCACCTCCTCGATCCAGCGAGCGATGGTGAAGTAGTAGATCGAGTCCTCTGGCAGCACGACGGCGCGTTCTGAGCATCCAAGAGTCATTGTGGATTGCCGGTGAACGAAGTCTGTGAAGGTTCGGAAGTCTACCTTGAAGACTTACCTGAGTGATTGGGTGAGGACTAAGTGTTCTTAGCTCAAGGGGAATAAGGTGAAGATGCGGTCTTCTGAGTTGAATCTCAGCCTCCCTAACCAGACGTGGTGGCGGTGGTGGTGGTGGAATCTCAACAGAGCTTTGCTAAGCACTACGAAGAGAAAGAGGGTTACGAGGCAGAGGAGGGGTAGTGTCGTGGCGTATAGCAGTGTGGCTGCCCTCTCTCTACCTCCCTATATATAGGGGGAAGGGAGGAGGGGTGGCGCCCTAGGGTTTCCCCTAGAGGGGCGGCCTAGATGGGGCAACCCTAGATGGGTTTTGCCCCCCCACCCCTTAGAAGCCTTGTGCCCTAGGCAAAGGGGGCGACTGCCCTAGGGAGGGCGCCCCACCACTCCTGGTTATGTGAGATGGGGTGAGAGGGGTGCACATCCCCTTAGTGGGCTGGTGTGCCCCCTCCCCTTCGCCCATGAGCCCCCCAACACTTGTCAAGGCCCCTGAAACCCCTTTCGGTCATCCTGGCCATAACCCGGTGCCCCTGGAACACTTCCGGACTCCGATACCCTTCGTCTAATATATCAATCTTCGCCTCCGGACCATTCCGGAGTTCCTTGTCACATTTGGGATCTCATCAGGGACTCCGAACAACCTTTGGTAACCACCAAAACAACTGAACTATACTTAAGTTAAGTGTGTAGATCCTGCGGGTTCGAGAACTATGCAGACATGACCGAGACACCTCTACGGTCAATAACCAATAGCAGGACCTGGATGCCTATATTGGTTCTTACATATTCTAGAAGATCTTTATTGGTCGAACTTTGATGTCAAGGATTCAGCTAATCCCGTATGCAGTTCCCTTTGTCTATCGGTATGTTACTTACCCGAGATTCGATCGTCGGTATCACCATACCTAGTTCAATCTCGTTACGGGCAAGTCTCTTTACTCGTTCTTTAATACAAGATCCTGTGGCTAAACCATTAGTCACATTGCTTGCAAGCTCATTGTGATGTTGCATTACCGAGTGGGCCCTGAGATACCACTCTGTCATACGGAGTGACAAATCCCAGTCTTGATCCATGCCAACTCGACAGATACCCTCGAATATACCTCTAGAGCACCTTTATAGTCACCCAGTTACGTTGCAACGTTTGGTACACACAAGGTACTCCTCTGGTGTTAGTGAGTTGCATGGTCTCATGGTCATAGGAACATATCCTTGACATGCAGAAAACAATAGCAATAAACTTGATACTATCACATGCTGCGGTTATAGTTTGGGTCTTTTCCATCACATCATTCTCCCAATGATGTGATCCCATTATGAAATGACAACTCATGTCTATGGCTAGGAAACCACATCCATCTTTGATCAACGAGCTAGTCCGGTAGAGGCTTACTAGGGACATGTTGTTGTCTATGTATCCACACATGCATTTGAGTTTCCGATCAATACAATTATAGCATGGATAATAAATGATTATCATGAACAAGGAAATGTAATAATAACCACTTTATTATTGCCTCTAGGGCATATTTCCAACAGTCTCCCACTTGCACTAGAGTCAATAATCTAGTATGACATGGTAATGAATCTAACACCCATAGAGTTCTGGTGTTGACCATGTTTTTCCCATGGAAGAGGTTTAGTAAATGGATCTGCAACATTCAGATCCGTCTGTACTTTGAAAATATGTCCTCCTCCCTGACTGCATCATGGATGGAGTTGAAGCATCGCTTTATGTGTCTGGTCCTCTTGTGAAACCTTGGTTCCTTGGCTAGAGCAATGGCGCCAGTGTTGTCAAAGAACAGAGTCATTGGGTTTAGTACAATGGGTACAACTCCAAGATCTGTCATGAACTTCTTCATCTAGACACCTTGCTTCGCTACCTCTGAGGCAGCTATGTACTCCGCTTCACATGTAGAATCAGCTACCATGCTTTGCTTGAAACTGCACGAGCTTACCGCTCCCCCATTTAGAATATATATATCTGGTTTGAGACTTAGAGTCATCCGGATCAGTGTCAAAGCTTGCATCGACGTAACCCTTTACGACGAGCTTTTGATCACCTCCGTAAACAAGAAACATTTCCTTAGTCCTTTTCAGGTACTTAAGAATATTCTTTACCGCTGCCGAGTGATCCATTCCTGGATTACTTTGAAACCTTCCAGCCATACTTATGGCAAGGCTGACATCCGGTCTTGTGCACACCATTGCATACATGATAGAGCCTATGGCATAAGCATAGGGGATGACACTCCTCTTTTATCTATCCTCTGTAGTCGATGGGCATTGAGTTTGACTCAACTTCACACCTTACAAAATATGCAAGAACCCCTTCTTGGACTGATCCATTTTGAACGTCTTCAAAATCTTATCAAGGTATGTGCTTTGTGAAAGTCCTATTAAGCGTCTCGGTCTATCTCTATAGATCTTGATGCCCAATATGAAAGCAGCTTCTCCTAGGTCCTTCATTTGAAAACTATTCTTCAAATATTCTTTCATGTTTTCCAAAAGTTATATGTTGTTTCCAGTCAGCAATATGTCATCCACATATAATATTAGAAACGCTATAGAGCTCCCACTCACTTTCTTGTAAATACAAGATTCTCCAAAAACTTGTATAAACTCAAACGCTTTGATCACCTCATCAAAGTGAAGATTCCAACTCCGAGATGCTTGCACTAGTCCATAAATGGATCGCCGGAGTTTGCACACTTTCTCAGCATTCTCTGGATCATGAAAACCTTCCGGTTGCATCATATACAACTCTTCCTTAAGGAAACCATTAAGGAACGCTGTTTTGACATCCATCTGCCAGATTTCATAATTGTAAAATGCAGCTATTGCTAACATGATTCTGATGGACTTAAGCATTTCTACGGGTGAGAAAGTCTCATCGTAGTCAACTCCTTGAACTTTTGAAAACCCCTTTGGCACAAGTCAAGCTTTATAGACGGTGACATTACCATCCGCGTCCATCTTCTTCTTGAAGATCCATTGATTCTAAATGGCCTTTCGCCCTTCAGGTAATACTTACAAAGTCTATACTTTGTTTTCATACATGGATCCCACCTCGGATTTCATGGCCTCTAACCATTTGTCGAAATTCAGGCCCACCATCGTTTCTCCATAGCTCGTAGGTTCATCGTTGTCCAACAACATGACCTCTAAGACAGGGTTACCGTACCACTCAGGAGATGTACATACCCTCGTCAACCTACGAGGTTCGATAGTAACTTGATCTGAAGCTTCATGATCATCATAATTAGCTTCCTCTTCAACTAATGTAGCTGCCATAGAAACATCTTTTTGTGTTGTGCTACTCTCTGGCTAAAGTAAAGGTTCAACAACCTCATCAAGTTCTATCTTCCTCCCACTCAATTCTTTTGAGAGAAACTCTTTATCGAGAAAGGACCCGTTCTTAGCGACAACACTTTGCCTTCGGATTTGAGATAGAAGGTATGCCCAACCGTCTCTTTTGGGTATCCTATGATGATGCTTTTGTCCGCTTTGGGTGCGAGCTTTTCCAGCTGAAGCCTTTTGATATAAGCATCACAGCCCCAAACCTTAAGAAACGACAACTTAGGTTTCTTACCAAACCACAGTTCATATGTTGTCGTCTCCACGAACTTATATGGTGCCCTATTTAAAGTGAATGCAGCTATCTCTAATGCATAACCCCAAAATGACAGTGGCAGATCGGCAAGAGACATCATAGAACGCACCATATCCAATAAGGTACAAACACACAATTACGTTGTGGTGTTCCCGGTGGCGTCAACTGTGAAACAATTCCACATTGTCTTAAGTAATTTGCAAACTCATAACTCAGATACTCTCCCCCTCGATCAGATCGTAGGAATTCAATCTTCTTGTTACGATGATTCTCAACTTCACTCTGAAATTGCTTGAACTTTTCAAAAGTTTTAGACTTATGCTTCATTAAGTAAATATACCCATATCTACTCAATTCGTTGGTGAAGGTGAAGAAGTAACGATATCCACCACGCACGCCAACGCTCATCGGACCGCACACATCAGTATGTATGATTTCCAACAAGTCCCGTGCCCATTCCATTGTACCAGAAAACGGGGTGTTAGTCATCTTGCCCATGAGGCATGATTCGCATGTGTCAAGTGATTCAAAATCAAGTGACTCCAAAAGTCCATCAGCATGGAGTTTCTTCATGCGCTTTACAACAATATGACCTAAGCGGCAGTGCCACAAGAAAGCGGTAGTATCATTATCAACTCTACATCTTTTGGCATCAATGTTATGAACATGTGTATCATCACTATCGAGATTCAATAAGAATAAACCCCTCACAATGGGTGCATGACCATAAAAGATATTACCCATATAAATAGAACAACCATTATTCTCTAATTTAAATGAGTAACCATCTTGCATTAAACAAGATCCACATATAATGTTCATGCTCAATGCAGGCACTAAATAACAATTATTCAGGATCATCACTGATCCCAATGGTAATCAAAAAGCGAGCATGCCGATGGCTATCACATCAACCTTGGAACCATTTTCCCACGTGCATCGTCACTTCGTCCTTTGCCAACCTCCATTCCATAGTTCCTGCTTTGAGTTGCAAATGTGAGCAACCGAGCCGGTATCAAATACCCAGGCACTACAATGAGAGTTGGTAAAGTACACATCAATAAAATGTATATTACATATACCTTTCTTGACATTGGCCCCCTTCTTGTCGGCCAGATACTTGGGGCAGTTCCGCTTCCAGTGGCCAGTTCCCTTGCAATAGAAGCACTCAGTCTCCGGCTTGGGTCCTGCCTTGGGTTTCTTCATGCGAGGAGCAACTGCTTTGCCACCTTTCTTGAAGTTTCCCTTCTTTCCCTTGCCTTTCTTGAAACTAGTGGTTTTATTCACCATCAACACTTGATGCACCTTCTGGATGTCTGACTCAGCGACTTTCAGCATCGCGAACAGCTCGGAGACTGACTTGTTCATCCCTTCCATGTTATAGTTCAACACAAAGATCTTGTAGCTAGGTGGTAGCGATTTAAGAACTCTGTCAGTGACAACCTCTCACGGGAGCTCAACTCCCAACTCAGCCAGACGGTTGTAGTACCCATACATTCTGAGTATGTGCTCACTGACAGACCCGTTCTCCTCCGTATTGCAAGAATAAAACTTATCGGAGGTCTCAATCTCTCGATCCAGGAATTCTTGTCAAAGATAAACTGCAACTCCTGGAACATCTCATATGCTCCATGACGTTCAAAACGCCTTTGAAGTCCTGGTTCTAAGTCATACAGCATGGCGGACTGAACAATTGAGTAGTCATCAACACGTGACTGCCAGGCGTTCACAACATCTGCAGTTGCTGGAGAGGGTGGCGCACCAAGCGGTGCATCAACGACATAAGAGTTTTGGGCCGCCGTGAAGATAATCCTCAGATTACGGGCCCAGTCCACAAAGTTACTTCCATCATCTTTTAGCTTAGCTTTCTTTAGGAACGTATTGAAATTAAGGGGAGCTACTGCGCGAGCCATTGATCTACAACATAAGTGTGCAAAGGTAACTTAAGACTATTGTTCATGATAAATGTGAAGGAAACATGCCCTAGAGGCAATAATAAAGTTGTTATTTCATATTTCCTTACTCATGATAAAGCTTTATTATTCATGCAAGAATTGTATTGATCGAAAACTTAAATACATGTGTGAATACATAAACATATATCATGTCCCTAGTAAGCCTCTACTAGGCTAGCTTGTTGATCAAAGATGGTTAAGTTTTCCTAACCATAGATATGTGTTGTCATTTGATAACGGGATCACATCATTAGGAGAATGATGTCATGGACAAGACCCATCCGTTAGCTTAGCATATTGATCGTTCAGTTTATTGCTATTGCTTTCTTGATGACAAATACATATTCCTTCGACAATGAGATTATGCAACTCCCGGATACCGGAGGAATACCTTGTGTGCTATCAAACATCACAACGTAACTGGGTGATTATAAAGATGCTCTACAGGTGTTTCCGAAGGTGTTTGTTGGGTTGGCACAGATCGAGATTAGGATTTGTCACTCCGAGTATCGGAGAGGTATTTCTGGCCCTCTTGGTAATACACATCATAAGAAGCCTTGCAAGAAAAGTGACTAAGGAGTTAGTTGCAAGATGATGTATTACGGAACGAGTAAAGAGACTTGCCGGTAACGAGGTTGAACTAGGTATGAAGATACCGACGATTGAATCTTGGGCAAGTAACATACCGATGGACAAAGGGAATTACGTATGTTGTCATAAGGTTCGACCGATAAAGATCTTCATAGAATATGTAGGAGCCAATATGGGCATCCAGGTTTCGCTATTGGTTATTGACCGGAGAGGTGTGTCGGTCATGTCTACATAGTTCTTGAGCCCGTAGAGTCCGCACGCTTAACGTTCGTTGACGATATAGTGTTATATGAGCTATATGATTTGGTGACCGAATGTTGTTCGGAGTCCCGGATGAGATCACGGACATGATGAGGAGCTCCGGAATGGTTCGGAGGTAAAGATTGGTATATAGGACAATGCTATTCGGACACCAGAAGTGTTTCAGAGTGTACCGGGTAGTCATCGGAATACCGGATGGGGTACCGGACACCCCCAGGGGGGTAATGGGCCTATCACTACTGCAGGATGGTACTAACGCAACACTATGATCAGAGTCCCTTTGATGAAACTTTGTGCGATGCATTAATCGCAAATGGTGATGTAAAAAAATCATCAAAAAAGATGCAAAACGTTTGAGATGGCAGATACATCAAACACGGTTCAGACTTTAGTTGCGTGTGCGATGCTGGGCATATGGTTGATCCATATGAACTGTTTGTGATTAGACAGAAAAACAGAAACGGGCAACCATATCAATGTGTGTGTGATAAATGGCATACAGTTCGCTCCGATGAACTGTTTGCTATTAGGGAAAGCAACAGAAACGGTCAGCCAGATCAAAGTGTGTGTGATATAAGGCATACGGTTCACTCGAATGAACTGTTTTTGATTAGGAAAGAGAACAGAAACGGTTCAACTTAACAAGATATGTGTGATACGTGACAAACAGGTCTTTAATCGGAAATGTGTGGGAAGACCGATAACATCACAGACAATTCCTGTTAACAAGCCGTGTGTCTTGTGAGCAAACGATTGATGGTATACAATTGTTAGTGATTGATGAAATCATCACCGACGAGTTCCATTGTTTAGTCCGTGTGCGATGTGATTTGCTCTATCCTCACAACACCTGCGCTCTGTGTAGAGAGCATCAATATATATACTTAAAAAGGCAGCATTGCAAAACCAAATTAAGCATACAATTACATAAGTGACTACACACATAACATTTTCACACCAAAGTAAGCAATTACATGCATACTAAACTAGGAGAAATGAGGATCTAATCATCTACTTATTGTTGCGATGACGCTTGACATTGCTCTACTTCCGACAAGATCCCTGGCCGTTTGGGGGAAGGAGGCCCTTCCTCATGTCAATGATCCGCCTGTACATCTTGTAGTTCATGTATGACTCCTTGGCCGCGTGCACGACATGAGCTTTGTCGAGTTTCTCCATCCAGCCCGAGTGCCAGGCAAGCTTGTCCTTGTTGCAGGAATCCTTCATGTCTCTATAGTAGGGATTGATGATGGCCTCAGTGAGGTGAACCAGTGAGTCCTTCTCATGCTCGTTGCCGCCCCAGATCTTGTATTGGCCCTGGATGTCGATAAGATTCTGGTAGGCGATGCCCAAATTCTTGAGCACATTTACATCGTTGGTGATGTTCGCCGTAGCGAACATGTAGTGGGGATTGTTGAAAAACCTGGAAAAACGCTCGCAAGGCCTTGTGGCCAGGCAGTAGTGGTAGACGAGGACGTGATTGCGCACGCACATCTGGGCGACGGCAACCTTGGGATGAGACCCAGCATGAGCGTGGGTGTACTCGAGGTCGAACCCGACCACCTTGTACTTCTCCTCAGCAAGCAATAACTCCATGATGTGAATGGGGTGCTCCACCCAGACCGGGTTGTTGGTGTACACCACCGAGAGCTCCGTGAACCATCTATGGGTGCCCACCATGGCATGCATGGTGAACTACTATTCGTCCTCGGCAGCCGCTCGGAGCGCCATTGGAGCCAGGTAGCATACCCTCTAAGAATTTGCCATGGTGGGTGTGCTTCTTGCAATGGTGGGGCACGATCGAAAGGTTGAAGAGACACGAGGTTAAATGGCCGCTGTAATAAATGGGGGTCGGCCGGCCTATAATCGTCATGTCTTGTCACTGCGTTCATGGCAGAGGATTCCAATGCATGCTTGACAACACCGCACCGCACGCGTTTTATTTGACCACGCGTGGGCTCGAAGAGGCGCCAAATATATCCTCGGTGAGCCTATTCCCGTGCTACCGCGCAGTTTACCGCGCAAGCTTCCCGCCCGACTAGTTTGATCACGTGTCGGCTAGAAGAGGGACAAATCATGGGCCTTTATTGGCAAAAAGCTTTGTAAAATCGAAGTGTGTGGAATGACTTCGGTCCTAAGTTCAAGTGCGATAATTAATTTTGCGCTCTACAGGGCACACGGTTGAAGAAACCAACAGTGTGCAATAATGTCGAAGATCGCAGTCGAGTTAGCTATACATATCATGTGCTATGAGATCGACATTTAAGGTCAAAATAGTGCTACCAATATACGAGTCTCATATGATGCCATTTCAATGATTGACCACAAAAGCTCGAAATATAACAAGGTTCAAATTCTAGAGCTATATGGTTCAAATTCGAAGATTACAAGGTTTGAACTGATATTAGAAAAGAAATTCAGCTCATCAGCTGCAAATGCTCACGCTGATCCGTTGAACATGGATATAAGAGAGGTTCAAACTAATATTACCACTTGTAAGTCTGGTTTCAAAACCTCATAATTTTTGCAAAGGGGTCGGCCACTCAGAAGTCATGTATATATAGGGTTGACACGATGACTTCCGATTACTCTGTCATCTGAAGTTCCAAAATGAAAGTCAGCATTTTCGGAGCCTATTCCATTCTGCCGCAACCGCTGGAGCTGATCAAAAAACCATTCATTTTTGCAAAATAAATGTAGGGCAAACCTCATTACCTTCAGCACCCTTGCTCTGACAACAAAGAACCTGGTGAATATAATCTCCGGTAAGGCCCCTCGGTAGGAGTTCAAAGTAATTTCTGAGAGATGCAAATCTAGGCATTCGATGTGCTTGTTATATTGAACCATATTATCCACCACTGGGCCTAATCTTATCTGCAAAAGAAGAAAACATGGCAGTGCCTACATGCAGTTTTGAACACTACTACAGGCCAATTTGGTCTGCAGGTTTGCAAAATGCACTAATGTGCCATCTTCGATCCGAATGATTAACATGGACATTTCATTATAATCTAGAAAAATGTAGCCTTCTTCACAAGAGGTTGGAGTGGATGAAAAGTTCCCTAAGAAAACTAGTACAGATGAATACAAAGGAGAAATGCTTATGGATTGTAACCATATGGATCAAGCAACCAATATGGGGGAACATGTATGTACTGAAATCCACCAAAAATCCTTCAGAAATCGTATTACATTGTCATTATAAACTTGGAAAAAAGGTGTCACAAATTGAACTCCCATATGGTTAACATTTAACAGAAAAGGAACATCACCTCGATATATAGCTTCTCCAGGCACGGAAAGCATCTCAGGAAGCTGAAAACTTTCTCCAGGTTGGGACCAATAGATTCTAGTGCCAAGACCTTCACTGTGCGCAGTTTTGGGGTCAAGCTAGTCAGAATCATTTTCTGGATGACAGACGAACATACATCTTCAAAATTAGAAATAATGTTAATTTCTAGAAGGAGAGGTAGAAGGCGGTTGTTGAACCTGAACAAGTGTGGATCCAATAACAAGTTCGGAGTATTTTTCATACGAGTAGCCCACCACTGTTAATTTCGGCGCATAAATGACATTGATTCTTGTTGGACCTTCTTGATCAACTACAAGTAATCTCTCAAGTGAAGGTGCGTCCTCAATGAGCATACCGTGGTACACATCTTGTGATGTCTTCTTGCAGCACCAGCAACACACATAAATAGTCCGGAGAGTCATGGAGGTCATGTGGAAGCTACTCAACCCATTGATCGCCTGAAGATGAAGGTACTCGGGTGTAGTACAGCCACGGAGTAGGCACTCCATGTCAGCGTTTGGCAGGCAGACGACGACGATCTCGAGGTGCTTCAGTCGTGGTAGAATAAGAGCGAGCGTGTCATTAAGGGGGGAAATAGCAGTTCCTGAACTTGGCGACGCGCAGCGTGGGCGTGAGGCGGAGCACGGACGTTGGCAGTGAGCGCATATGCCCATCATCAAAAGGAGCTCCTCGAGCTGATCTAGGGAGGGGGATCAGAACCAGTCGTCAAGCTTGGCTCAGTCCTTGCCGTTGGAACGGAACTTGCCCATGCTAAGGCCTCTGGTTGGGCCAGGGTGACTGCCAAGGATCTTGGAGAACGCATCCAAGCTTTTGCGATAGCCATGGCAGATCTCGTGGCTGTCGATGAGGTCGAGAGGGGTGGAGTTCCATAGGGGGCGCCGCCACTGGGAAAGGACGGTTGTCCATGCCCCATATTTGATTGGGAGGAGGGAGATGATGACTGTCAACATATCATCGGGGAGGCTGCTGATGAAGTCTAGGCCTGCTGGAGTATGATGTCTACTATGAAACTTGTTCTTGTAGACTTGTGTTGGGCCTCCAAGCGCAGAGTTTTGTAGGACAGTAGCAATTTTCCCTCAAGTGGATGACCTAAGGTTTATCAATCCGTGGGATGTGTAGGATGAAGATGGTCTCTCTCAAACAACCCTGCCACCAAATAATAAAAAGTCTTTTGTGTCCCCAACACACCAAATACAATGGTAATTTGTATAGGTGCACTAGTTCGGCGAAGAGATGGTGATACAAGTGTAGTAATGATAGTAGATATTGATTTTTGTAATAGGAACAATAAAAAACAGCAAGGTAGCAATTGATAAAACGGAGCACAAATGGTATTGCAATGCATGAAAATGAGGCCTAGGGTCCGTACTTTCACTAGTGTATCTCTCAACAATGCTAACATAATTGGATCATATAACCACCCCTCAAAGTGCGATGAAGAATCACTCCAAAGTTCCTATCTAGCGGAGAACATAAGAAGAAATTATTTGTAGGGTACGAAACCACCTCGAAGCTATTCTTTCCGATCAATCTATCCAAGAGTTTGTACTAAAATAACACCAAATAATTTCAGATTCATAATACTCAATCCAACACAAAGAACCTCAAAGAGTGCCCTAAGATTTCTACCGGAGAAACAAAGAAAAGAACATGCATCAACCCCTATGCGTAGATTACCCCAATGTCACCTCGAGAATCCACGAGTTGAGTGCCAAAACATATATCAAGTGAATCAATATGATACACCATTGTCACCACGAGTATTCATAGGCAAGACATATATCAAGTGCTCTCAAATCCATAAAAGTATTCAATCCGATAAAACGAAATCTCAAAGGGAAAACTCAATTCACAACAAGATGGAGAGGGGGAAACACCATATTATCTGACTATATTAACAAAGCCGCGATACATCAAGATCATGACATCTCAAGAACATGAGAGAGAGAGAGAGAGAGAGAGATTAAACACATAGCTACTCGTACAAACCCTCAGCCCCGAGGGTGGACTACTCCCTCCTCATCGTGGTGGTTGCCGAGATGATGAAGATGGCCACTGGTGATGATTCCCCCCTCCAGGAGGGTGCCGAAACGGGGTCTAGATTGGTTTTCGGTGGCTACAGAGGCCTGCGGCGGTGGAACTTCTGATCTAGGTTAACCCCGAGGTTTTTTTTAATATTCGGGATTTTATAGGGCAAAGAGGGGTGCGGGAGGCCACCGAGGTGGGCACAACCCACCTGGGCGCGTCTGGGCACCCAAGCACGCCTTGGTGGGTTGTGCCCCCTCGGGGCACCCCCAGGTGTTGCTCTGGCCCATTGGTGGTCTTATGGTCCATAAAAAATCCACAAAAATTTTCAAGGCGGTTGGACTCCGTTTGATATTGATTTCCTGCGATGTAAAAAACAGGCAAAAACCATCAACTAGCACCGGGCACTGGGTCAATAGGTTAGTCCCAAAAATGATATAAAGTTGCTATAAAATGATTGTAAAACATCCAAGAATGATAATATAACAACATGGAACAATCAAAAATTATAGATGCGTTGGAGACTTATCAGCATCCCCAAGCTTAATTCCTGCTCGTCCTCGAGTAGGTAAGTGATAAAAACAGAATTTTTGGTGTGGAATGATGCCTAACATGTCATCCCATATTCTTTTCTTTATAGCATGGACATTTGGACTTTTATATGGTTCAAAGCAATAGTCTAGTTTTGACATGAGGACTTTAATACTCAAGCATATCAACAAGCAACCATGTCTTTCAAAATACCATTATGCTAAAATAAGTTATCCTGTCCCACTATGCTCAATCACTGATCCATTCATGAAACACACTCGCATATTAGCTACACCTAATGCCCAAGTATGATCATAGTGCCCCTTGGTTGGTGCTTTATAAAAGAAGATGGAGACTCAAATTAAAATAAGAATTGCATAAAGTAAAAGAAAGGCCCTTCGCGGAGGGAAGTAGGGATTTGTAGAGGTGCAAGAGCTCAAAGTGAAAATTGAGAGATAAAAACATTTTGAGAGGCATACTTTTCCCACCAACGAAAACGACTTAGAGCTCCCAACACTTTCCATGCTAGATATATCATATGCGGTTCCCAAACAAAAATAAAGTTTATTCCTTTTTCCACCAAACTTTCACTTTCCATAGCTAACCGTATCCAAGGGTGCCCTTCATACCAACACTTTCCAGGGAATTTATTATTTGACAACATGAAGTAAATTCATTTTTCATTTCGGGACTGGGCATCCCTAATACCTTTGCCTTACTCATGTGCAATAACAAGTGAATAAACACACATCATGATAATAACACATCTAGCATGGAAAATATTGGCCACCCCTCACCACCTCACGAGCGGGACGAGCACACAAAAGCGAAATTTATTTTGAAAATTAGAGATGGCAGGTAAAAATTTGCGTAGAACGGCAAAAGAATACTGCATATAGGTAGGTATAGTGGACTCATGTGGCAAAACTGGTTTAAAGGATTTTGGATGCACAAGTAGTGATCATACTTAGTGCAAAATGAAGGCTAGCAAAAGATTGAGAAGCGACCAACCAAGAAACGAAAAATCTCATAAGCGAGCATTGAGCATAATTAACACCGAATAATGCACCACAAGTAGGATGTATTTTCATTGCATAACTATTGACTTTTGTGCTTGCATAGGGAATCACAAACCTTAACACCAATATTCTTACTAAAGAATAATTGCTCACCAACATGACTCACATATCACATCATCATATCTCAAGACTATTACAAGGAGTCAAGTTTATTTTGTCCAATGATCTTCATGAAAGTTTTTATTATATCCTTCTTGGATATCTATCACTTTGGAACTAATTTTCATGTCTTGCTTGATAAGCTCAAACAAATATAAGTGAAGATCATGAGCATAATATTTCTTTCTCTCAAATTAATTTAAGTGAAGCAAGAGAGAATTTCTTAAAAAATACTAAAGCACACAGTGCTCAAAAAGATATAAGTGAAGATCAAGCGAGTAGTTATATAAATAGGTAGCTATTTGAGGGATCTCTTATTAAAAAACTTTTATATCTAAGCATTTTATTAAAAAAAATCAAGCAAAATAAAATAAAATGGCATTCCAACAATAGCACACATCATGTGAAGAAGCAAAAACTTAGGCCCAACCGATACTAACCGATAATTGTTGAAGAAAAAAGGTGGGATTCCCAAGCTTAGATGCTTGAGATTTCTTCAAAATATTATCTTGGGATGCCTTGGGCATCCCCAATCTTGAGCTTTTGTGTCTCCTTAATTCTTTTTATATCATGGTTTCCCTAAATCTTAAAAACTTCATCCACACAAAACTCAACAAGAACTCGTGAGTTAAGTTAGTATAAACCAATGCAAAAGCCTTATAATTCTCTGCTGTAGCAAATCACAAAGATTATTATTCAACATTGTATACTAAATGCCTCTGCATATTTAATACTCCTATCCTCAAATAGAGTCATTAAACAAGCAAACATAATAGCAATCTGCCAAAATAGTACAGCCTGTAAAGAATGCAAGAGTATCAATACTTCTTAAACTCCAAAGATTATGAAAATTTACCACACTGTGTAAAATTTATCAGATCTTATTTTGTAAAAAGTTTCAACATTTTATCACATTCTGACTTTTCTAGGGAATTTTTGCAACAGCATTAAACTTTCTGTTTTCAAACAGCAACATGTAGACTTGTAAAATAAGCATAGTAAAGGCTATCAATGCCACTTCTATTGAAATAAAAGATGAAAAACATTATTCTAAATAACAGCAAGCAAATCTTAACAAAATAAATTGACGCTCCAAGGAAAATACATATCATGTGACGAATGAAAACATAGCTCCAAGTGAGGTTAGCGATAATGTTGGAGACGAAAGAGAGGATGCCTTCCGGGGCATCCCCAAGCTTAGTTGCTTCGATCTTCCTTGAATATTACCTTGTGCCTTGGGCATCCCCAAGCTTAGGATCTTGTTACTCCTTATTCTGCTCATATCGATATCTCACCCAAAACTTGAAAAACTTCAATCACACAAAACTTAACAGAACTTTGTGAGATAGGTTAGTATGATAAAGAGCAAACCATTTCACTTTGGTACTGTCAAATACAAGATTCATAATTGTTTCTACACAATGCCTATTGTAGCATATCATTTCCACAATCTATATTGAGCAATATAAGCTATAGAAACTAGGAAACAAGCAAACTATGCATTGAAAATAGAATCTCTCAATAACAGAACAGTCTGTAATGATCTGGAAAACAACCATACTTCTACTACTCCAAAAATTCCGAAAATTTAAGAAAGCTTAGGTGATTTGTATATATATCTATATCACCTGTAAAAAATTTAGAATTTTTCCACGTTCCAGTAAAATAAAAGAATTTCTGCACTGGATGCAAATGTTTCTGTTTTTGCACATATTCAAGTCAACTATCATCCACACTATCCCAAAGGCTTTACTTGGCACTTTATTGAAACAAAAGAAATAAGACATGGTTAATATAGTAGCATAACCATGTGAACACAATAAAATAGTAGGTAAAAGTGTTGGGTTGTCTCCCAACAAGCGCTTTTCTTTAATGCCTTTTAGTTAGGCATGATGAGTTCAATTATCCTCATATAAAAGAGAGGGATTGAAACATAACAAGAGCATCATGAATCATAATAATTTTCAGTAGCATCATGAATGGATTCATCAATATAACCATCACATAAAGCATTCTTTTCATGATCCAAAAGCATAGAAAATTTATTACTCTCCATATAAGCAATTCCATTCTCATTCATAATAATGGGAGTATCATAGGAAACTCGAATACTATAAATTGTTCCCACATTAAAACAATAATGTTCAGTAAAAGAATATTCAAAATTATGACAATAATTATCACTAATTTTATAACATAAGTATCATCGCAATAATCATCATAAGTAGCAACTTTGTTATCATCATAGATAGGAGGCATGCAATCATCATAGCAAATTTGATCATTCAAAGTAGGGGGACTAAAAGGATCATCTTCATTAAACATAGCATCCCCAAGCTTGGGACAAACATTAATTGTAGCAAATAAATTCTTAAACATGTCATTCTCATCAAACGTAGCATCCCCAAGCTTGTGGCTTGGCATATCATAAGCATAATCACTCTCATCATTAATAATATGAATAGCACCAACGGTATAACAATTGCTATCATCATAATTTCCCAAGTTGGTGCAAAAAATATTTCCAAGATTATAAGAAGTATCATTATCTTCCCAATCATAATCATCACAGCAAGCAATGGGCATAACAAAATCATCATCAATAGTGCTCTCAGACATTGTGCCATAAGACATAGAAGCTGTTGGGGATCGTTGCAGAAATTAAAAATTTCTACGCATCACCAAGATCAATCTATGGAGAGACTAGCAACGAGAGAGAGGGGAGTGCATCTTCATACCCTTGAAGATCGCGATGCGAAAGCGTTACAAGAATGCGTATGAAGGAGTCATACTTGTAGCGATTCAGATCATGGTTGATTCCGATCTAAGCGCCGAACGACGGCGCCTCCGCGTTCAACACACGTACAGCCCGGGGACGTCTCCTCCTTCTTGATCCAGCAAGGGGGGAGGAGAATTTGAGGGAGAGCTTCAGCAGCACGACGACGTGGTGCCGGTGGAGCTCGTGGTTCTCCGGCAGAGCTTCGCTAAGCGCTACGGAGGAGGAGAAGGTGTAGGAAGGGGGAGGGCTGCGCCAGGAGAAGGGGTGCGGTTGCCCTCCAACCCCCCTACTATTTATAGGGGGAAGGGGAGAGGTGGTCGGGCCCCTAGATCCATCTAGAGGGAGGGGCGACGGCCCCTCGGGGGGGGGGGCAGCGGCCCCCTTAGGGTTTCCAACGACAAAGCCCTCCGTCCCTGTCAACTTAGTAGGCCCACAAGTCAGTCGACCACTATACTGGGTCCCATCTAGCAAGGGGAGTATTCATTTTTTTTGTCCGTAATAAGGAGGCACTTCCTTGCGTGCGAAGATATAGCTGGTGGGTCCGAGCTATCAGCGGCGGTAATGTTTTTTTCGCAAAATACAGAGGCCCTTTCGGTGGGTCCCAGATGTCAGGTTGAGAAATCATTATTTTGCGCGTAATAAGGAGGCATTTCCTTGCGTGCGGTCGTGGACCCAGCTATCAGCCTCTCCACGCACAGTCCACTTCAGATGCATGTCAGTCGTTGACCACGTTGACCAGGCCGCGCCAAGAGCACCAGGGCGGTGGAAGACGGCGAGGCCTAGGAAGGGAACGACACGGAGCCAAGGAAGACTCAGCAGTTGTTTCCCACGCGGAGGGGAGTATGACTGTATGAGGGTTTACTGGTTCGTCTGCCGTCGCCGGAGAATAACAGCAGGTGTGGGTGAGCAGAGGGATGGCTAGGCCAGCGATGGGAGTACGGTGGGGCGGTGAGGCCTGCGCGGCAGCACAACCGGCCGCGGGGAGGAGGGAGCACGCAGTCCTGCCGGTGCTTGTTTGAGCGGCTGGAGCAGGAAGAGTAGAGATTGAAGAAGCACGACGGTCGTTGGATGGACATCCAACAGTCACTGTTTGTGCGTCAACCTTTTTTTAGGAAAGCCTCAAATCTGTGGAAAACAGCATACAACTCATCTGCCATTATTTCTAATAATTTATGACCCATTTGCTAATTCTTAAGGTTTTTTGGAGCCCATATTCTTTTTGTTAGTATTACAGCCCATATTGTGGCCACGGTTAAAAAATTATACGAAATTTTGCATATTTCGGTGCGGTCCGAACTCTTTTTCATCCCGAAATTTCGAGTCACGTTCAAACTGATTTTAAAAATAAATATATATCAATATAAAATCTAACAAATTGTCCACACATAAAAATCAATGCAATTTAAAATCTCGAAATGAAAAAAAGAAATTTGAAACTAATTGTCGGTTTGATGTGTTTTAAAAATGTACAACCCATTTCTCATTGCTGATAGGCCATTTTCTCGGCCAGCCGAATGAAGCTCTCCTCGTCTTGAAAGATTTGCAGCCCAACAGGCCTGACAAAGCGACTTACTTGGCAAATCACAAAAAAACTAGGTTGTGGTCGTGGACCCACCTGCGGCTGTGGACCCAGCTGACAGCCTCTCCACGTACAGTACTCTTCCGATGGAAGTCGGTCATTGACCACATTGACAACGCCGCGCCGAGAGCACCAAGGCGGTGGACGACGGCGAGCCCTAGGAAGGGGACGACGCAGAGCCGGGGAAGACGCGGCAGTGGATGCCCACGCGGAGAGGAGTACGAGGGTTCACTGGTTCGGCTGCGGTGTGAGGCTGCCGTCGCCGCAGGGCTTGGCTAGCGGTGGGAGTAGTAGGGGGCGGTGAGGCCTCAACTACAGCACAGCCGACCACTGGAGGCAGGAGCAGGCGGTCTCGCCGGCGCTGGATTGGGCGGCTGGTGCAAGAAGAGCAGGGATTGAAGAAGCAGTAGGACCGTTCGATTCAAATCCAACGGTTACTGCTGCTAGAATCATTTGTTGACTAAGTTGACAAGCCCTGCGTACGCGTCAACTTAGTAGGCCCACAGGTTAGCCTCCCAACCGGTGCGCCCCAGATGTCAGTGGGAGTAATCATTTTTTCGCGTAATAAGGAGGCAGTTGATTGCGTACGGCCAGCCCAGCGGAGGGAGTAGGGTGGGTCGGGGAAGCCTGCGCGGCATCACAGCAGGCCACAAGAGGAGGGAGCAGGCAGTCCCGCCGGCGCTAGTTTAGGCAGGTGGAGCAGGAAGATCAGAGAATGAAGAAGCACGTCGGCCGTTGGATGGAAATCCAACAGTCACTGCTGCTAGAATCGTGTGTTGACTGACAAAGCCTAGCGTAAACAAGTCAGCATCGAAATATGTGGCGTGTACAGCCCATTTGCTATTATTTTTATATTTTTTCTCATTTTCTAATTCATATGTAATTTATTGCAACCTGTTTTCCATTTTTCGAATTGCTGCCCATTTTCTGGTCAGTACCAGGGTTAAAAAAATAACTAAATATGTGGGAAATTTTGAAAATTCGCAAATTTTTGCTGGGGAAAAATATTCTTAGTCCAAAAGTTAGTAGCCATACTAAAACTAAATTAAAAATAAATTAGTACTATGTCATGTTAAATCCAATGAAATATTCCCTCCGTCCCAAAATTCTTGTCTTAGATTTGTCTAAATACGGATGTATCAAGTCACGTTTTGGTATTAGATACATCCGTATCTAGACTAATCTAAGACAAGAATTTTGGGACGGAGGGAGTATAACATATCAGTGAAGAACAAAAAAAGAAACTAATATCCCATTTGCTATATTTTTTTTTGGAATTTTCAACCCCTTTTGATATTACTTTTAACAGACACTGACCATACTCTTCGGCTAGGCCGAAATGCACCCCTCCTCGTCTTGAAAGATTTGCAACCCAGTAAGTCGGAGAAAACAAATAGGCCTAGCTTGGGTATTATTCAAAAAGAAATACTAGGCTACCTATTTTCCCAAAGAAAAAATGCTGGGATGGTCATGTTGTTAGACGGGCCATAGAGACCGCACAACCCAGTTTATAGCCTGCTCCTCCGAATTACTACTAAAAAAAGTTGTGCAATTCTGTCGTTAATTGACTATACGTTGAAAATGATGTGGGTCCTAGATATTAGTAGGGTGGATTAGAGTAGTAAAAGAGGCGCTTGCTTGTGTTCGGGAGTGGACCTGGTGGGTCCGTACTGTCATACTCACAACTATAGTCCTCTCCCGATTCACTATGTTGACAGGGACCGTTTCAAGAAAAACTATGTTGATAGGGCCGGACGGCGGCGCCGCGGCGAGCGCGCCAAGGCGGAGGATAAAGTGTTGCCGCCAATGTGCTGGGTTGGGTTGGACATTCTTATTGAAAAATAAAAATGGACCGGATATATTTACGACGTTGACTATGATTTGCATGGGTCCGCTGGTTGCAGGAAGAAAATGCTGGGAGGAAGAAGACTGGTCGCTATCTTTGCCGAAGAATAATATCAACTGAATGTAACGACACTATCATATGAAATAATATCCTCCTGTTAAATTGTGAATTTAAAGAACTGGTGCATGAGCATTTAGCTTTATTTATTTATTTACTTATTTATGTTTAGGGGACCATGAGCATGTACCTGGGCCGGATTCATGTGAGAGCCTCCCTTCCAGTTAATTATGGGCTTCTCTATTGGGTCTTCATCAGTGGGCTGCATGTTATCAACAAGTGGAAAATGTGTTCCGTACGAAAAATAGTATGCGCTACATACGGCACGGGGCACTAAAGGATCGAACCGTGCAACGACTTCCAAAACATTGTGTTTGTCATTCTAACAACACATTTATTCAACCAACAGAGGAAATATACTACTGATTGTATATTGAAAAGAGCAGCAGCAACAACCAGGGCTGGGGGTGCAACAGAAGCAGTAAGCAGGCCAGAAGAGTGAAGATGCAGCTCTCTCTTCCAAACTAAACATCAGCCATCATTACAAAAGGGCTACCAAAAAAGAACAAGTGTATGCATCAAACTAAATAAAGATCCTACTACACCAAGTGCATGCATCTAACTAACTAGCTCAGTTAGACGTTACTATTTATTAAGCTGTGGAGATTGGCCGACGGCTTGAACCAGATGGGTGCCTGACGGGAGAAACTCCAGCCAGCAGGTCGAAGTCTGATACTTGCAACCCTCTCTCCTACTTTGGGCTGCAAAGTGTGGCGGCACATATCAGGGTATGGTGCATGCAGAGACGCATGGTACGCTATGTACACACAGTTTTGCCTGATGAACGAAACCGCGTTGCCATCATGATCCTTGCCGTCGGTTATCTCCTGGTTAATCGGATAATTCAGTCCAACAAACAGAGAGCGTGCACCAAGGCCACGTACCAACCTCCAGTCAAAAATTCCTGAAGGCCCAGAGAAGCTGGGATCCTACTCAGAGACCTTGCAGTGACTGTGATTGTATTCCGCGAAACAACACGTCCGGTACATGCGAACGATCATCAATCGTTCGCCGTCGTCTGATCGAGCCAGGAACCACCTGCAACTGCCATGTCGCTTTTCTTTGAAAGGTTCTGGGATTAGGAAGGGTAGGGACACCAGGCGGCCTACAACATCATATCAAGTTGGAGTCAAATAACCCACACACAAAAAATTGGAGTCAAATAAAAAAGGGCTCTTGATGTAGTCAATCTTAAGAACAGCATGTTATGAGCATGAATATTTTTTCAGTAAATGTTGACAGTAATATAAGCAAGCCATCATGATATCATAGGAAACTAACATAAAAAAAGTTGGAGTCAAATAAAAAAGGGCTCTTGATGTAGTCAATCTTAAGAACAGCATGTTATGAGCATGAATATTTTTTCAGTAAATGTTGACAGTAATATAAGCAAGCCATCATGGCATCATAGGAAAGTAACATACTGCTGTAATAGCCGTTTGTAGCGATGACTGGAGTAGGCCAGCAATACGTCCAGCCATAGAAGGAGTCGACAGCGTAAATGAAGCCCTTGTGTTCAATGGCATCAGAGAACCATGGAGGATGTATGATCCTGTGATGGACATGCAGATTTATCCACTTACCGCAGTGACCTGTCAGATAGGCGAGACCGCGGTTGAAGAACGCAATTAGCCTGAAGTCTTTATAATTCGCAGATCTTGTGGGCACTTGGCAGATTACAACCTTGAGCAAATCGAACTTGGTATCATGTTGGCTACTGTAAGATTCCCAGTATTCTGGGTCGCGGTGCCAAAGCAGTGTAGTGTTAATCGAAGCAAGGGGGATCAATCGTCGGGTGTACACCTCCACGAGCATCCAGCTGCCGCGACCATCTATGAGCACCATCCAAGACGTGTTCATGCCGACCCAGTACATACCGTTAATGTAGTTGAGGGTGACGGGGATCGGATCGCAGTCAAGGGGGTTGATGCTCGCCACCCTACGATCGTTATGCTGTGTGACACGCCATTTCTGAAGATCAATCGGCATCAGCAAGCAAGGAGCTGGCTTAAAAAGCTCCGGCCTAAGGGCTTTGAGTAAATCGTACAGCCCCGACGAGCACGCGGCGAGCGGCATGGTACTGAGATTGTCCACACGCGAAACAATGAGCTTGATTACCTCTGTGGGGAGCGAATTCCAGCCACTCTTTCGGCGGACGCTGCTCGGTTCTGCCATTGTTAGTGCTTGGCTTTCGGACGAGGGGGGAGGCGCCTTAGCAGGGATGGAAGATTGGACGAGGGGGGAGGCGCCTTAGCGGGGATGGAAGAGCGTACAAAGATGGAGAAGCGAATATGTGCTGCGGGAAGTGGACAGGTGATGATGAATACAACACGCCGCTTGACTTACGAGACACATACCAGCTGCGTAGGGTCATATCGAAGTCAGACAACTTGCTTGAGTGATCACAGTACTGGTACTTCCTACAGTACCTGCTACTATGCCCTAACTTCCTTGAGTAGAGTAGTAGTGGAGTAGGACTCTGCTCTACTACTAGCACCGGAGGAGTAGTATCTTCTAATCTAAAATAGTTACAAACTTCAATGCCCCGAGCGTGGAACGACTACGAACTGCCATCGGTGCTAACTCCAATCCTGCAAGTCATGGATTTGTTTCTTTTTAACTTTCTGTACGAATCTGTAGCCAGCCTGCAAGTCATGTACACTGTACTGACAGTGGAACCCACAGAGTACTTAGAATACAAGATTAAGGATGCAATTAACTTTTTATAGAGGGAGAATCATACACGCAATTAACTCAAATGGATTGGACATGACTCTATTATTCTCCAGCGGCAACCGGCAAATTTCCTCCCGCGGGCCGGAGTAGGTTTCTCGGTTTGCATGCAGGTTTAACGGAGGGGTTTGATGGAGGCGAGGAGGCGTGTTCAGCCGGGCGTGCAGTGGACGACGTAGTACTATTCGATTTGACAACTACAACTAGTATATTATAAAAACAAAGAAGAGTAGTAGAGATAGAGATAAGAATAGAGACTAGGGAGGAGCACCATCTACTGCTTCGTGGGCTACTCCTGTGCTCCATTCGGCGGCCGCAACGTCCCCTACAGCCACTCCCTCCTGAGCTTCATTCGGCGCGCGCTGTTGAAATTTGGGGAGCGCACTCTCACAACTGCTAGTAGCGACGACTTCACCGACGACGACTTCTCCCCCGACCTCGACAACCTCTTCCTCAACGACATGGGCGACAACCTCAACGCCAATGGTGCTACTCCCGTTGCACCGTATGTGTTTCTGTCCTTCCTGTTTGAAATTGTGGTAGAATTCATGTTTCTAGTCTGTGTCCTAGATTCGATCTGTTCATCTACTATGCTAGTCCGCATGATTAGTTTAATCTCTGTTATAGCCGTCATGATTTATTTTGTAGTAAATCTCGTAGTAACTTGCTCATATATTCAACTGGCGGAACGTCCCATACAGCCACTCCCATTTCATGGATGGCCTGGTCGATGCCTCCAAGGAGCCCTTCGTCTACTGCTATGAGTGCCCGGTGCCGTTTTGGGGCTCGCCGGCGGACATCGTGCATCACATGACGCAGGCGTGCGGCGATCACTACTGGCCCTTGGCGAAGAACATCAAGTATGAGATGTGCTACCCGTTCACCATGCCGGAGTTGCTGGAGGATCAGCGCCGCCTGCTGGTCTCGGAGGAGGACGACAGCATCTTCCTCTTGATCGTGGCCACTAGCGAGGCCCGCGCAGGTCGCCGCCACATCTCTGTAGTGTGCGTCAGGGGCGACGCCGCTAACACTGACACTGACACGAGGCCGATGTACGGGTGCGTGCTCACTATTACTACCCCTCGGAGCTACATGGGCGGCAACACTTGCTAGGTCAAGCTGACTTGGACTCTGCTGAGTTGGGACCTTCCCGCCGATGTGGACATGGAAGACGCAAGGTATTATTTGACCCCCAACAATGTGCACGGGGACTCCAAGGAGGTTCACCTGGACATCTGCATTATCAAGTTAAATGTTGATCATTAGTCTTCGCTCAATGTAATCCGCTGTCTAAGCATGTGGAGACTTCCATGCATGATCTTGCTCTATTGGAGTATTGCGCATGAATAAAAGTGTATCCATTTATGGTTTAGTCTAGAATCTTCCATGTATGAATTTTTACTACAGTACTGGTGAAAGACTTATGATGAACCATTTCTTACATATCTCTCCCCCTTCCAAGTCATCTTGATTTAATCCCTCCGTCTAGGTGTATAAGGGCATGGTTAATACTTAAATAGTATAGCCAGCTGTTGACTATAAGAAAGTGCCATGTCATCTGTAGCCAACATGTATAACAATGGATACTCAAAAACTAATTCTTGAAGATCATTTCCTGCAAAGCACAATAAGAGTTATTTCTTCACAAGTTTTGGATGCAAGTTAAACAGTTGAAGGCTTTTATTTGCAAAAGATAATTTTTTATCTATTTGACCCGGATGTTTGTGAGCTCTAGAGATGAAATAATATCCAAACAAACCTATCGATACTCGTTACACATGAGATGACCCCCACATCCTTTGTCAAAATAAACAACTCCCCGATCAATGCATTTCACTCTTCCGTGCAACGCACGGGCACCTTACTAAAGATTAGTATGACCAAAAATTGAACTAACATATATATAGTACGATAAATGATGATGCATGTCACCTAAAATTATATCATTGAAAACTATGTTCAAATACGAATCAAACGATATTGTTTTTGTTGACATGCACTAACATTTTGTCAGTTAAATCTTCAGTCAAATTCAATGGGGGATAAACCATGACCGATGTAGTAGTACTAATGTAGAGGGCGGCGCTGCACGGGAGTCTCACCCCGCTCGTGGCGCGGCAGTAAAGCCATCATATCACAAAACCCAACCACTCCCAGTAATAAGTGGCCTGGTAAAATAATCGGACAAGCAAGCATCACATCCCTCCGTCTTTTTTGCATTTCATCTCTCTGCATTTAATTTCTCCGGTTCATCTCGCACACTCGATCCCTAGCTACTACTCCTAGTATCCCTAGCTACTACTCCTAGGGCCAGTTCTTTTGGCGGCTTCCCCAGCTTTTGCCATAAGACTAGTCACAGTGGAGAGTAACATTAAGGCGCCTCACTCATTTATTTGGGCTTCTAAACTACTAGTAGTAGTACCTCCGTCCTGGTTTATTCTTCACCATTGTAATTTGTGCTAAATTTTGACCAAAGATTTAACTGATAAAATGTTAGTGCATGTGACATGCACTAACATTTCATTAGTTAAATTTATGATCAACATTTGACACAGATTACAATGGGGACCAATAAACCAGGACGGAGGTAGTAGTTATGGGATTAATAATCTAGAAGCCTAAAAGAACTGGCCCCTGGTACTCCTACTAGTAGTAGTACTCAAGTTGGAATTCCAATTGCACGGCACAACTTGTTAGGCAAAAAATTTGATATAGGGTGTAGGAAGCTGTTTGGGATTTTGCATGCCTTCCCGACCAGTGAGATACTCCGTACAAAGTACGACAGAGAAATAACCACAGAGAAGGAAGCTAAAAGTAAACAATCAAACGAGCATTTTTGCATTTGTTTTGCATTGAATCGTTTCACAAGCTTGACTAGTGCTGTTTTTCTACTTTTACAAAAACCGCATCGTAATGTGAAAACATGCATTTGCACGTACATAAGTAATAGTAGTACTCCCTCTGTCTAGGTGTATAAGTCTTCCCTCCTTCTTGGTCACGGTGCTCAACCAAAGATGACTTATTGACCTGGACGGAGGGAGTAGCACAGTCTGCAAGCATATATCGAGAGATACGTGTAGTGCGATAGTATATAGTAAAGTTTGTGCTATATGCACATACTTGCAAACTGCGTATGAATACACAAGGTTTCCAAAATTTACCTTTTACATACTTAATTAAGGATGCTAATAATTCATGAACGTTCGGGATTTATCATTTGCGTCCCAAAACTAATGAGATCGCCTTACGAAACAAAAATTATACTCCTCCTAAAAGCCACGGCGCTCGCAGGAGCGCTTGCGGTGCGCCACGAGTGCCCTGGTGCGCGGCCGTTTCCCAGCGCGCCGACACAACGCCTCTTCCTCAGCCTAGCAACACGCGAGGTGCTGATTGGCAGCCTGCCGGCGGGCGAGCGCGATCTCACGGTGTGGATCCGGCGCCAACATGTACTCCTCCTTGCTGGAAGCATGCACCCGGTCCATGTACCGCCAAGCGTAGATGAGGCGCTTGGGCCCGACTGCACTCAGGGCGTCGGCACGGGCGTCCTCCGGCACCCTCACGGCCCTCGCATGAGCCTTCTGCCAAAGAGCTAATTGCCTGACTCTCTCGGACGCGACATAGGCCTCCCAGGCAGCTTGTTTTGCGGTGCTCTTCTCTTCCTCGGCCTTCTTCTCTGCCTC
Organism: Aegilops umbellulata; assembly: GCA_032464435.1. Lineage (NCBI taxonomy): Eukaryota > Viridiplantae > Streptophyta > Magnoliopsida > Poales > Poaceae > Aegilops > Aegilops umbellulata. The sequence goes on along the minus strand of CP136055.1, from coordinate 308,854,697 downwards.
TATTTTGGCGCGCTCTGCTGGAGGCAAAGCCTCCCACAAGGCGACATCCATTTCTTTCCAAAGCTCCTCAAGGCTGGGGGGGGGCTCGGCGGGTGGCGCGGCATTCTCCTCATAGCGGGGAGCGGACGCGTCCTCTGACGCGCGTGTTGGCGAGATTGGGAACGCCGACGCGTCCACCTCAACACGTCGCGGTTAGGAGCGGAATGCCGACGCGCCCTGCTCGACTAGTGGTGGCGATGAACGGAACAGCGATGCGTCGTGTCGCGGCGAGGAGCGGAACACCGACGCATCCTCCTCGACTAGTGGCGGCGAGGAATGGAAGTAGATGCGTGACTGTCCGCGCGGTGCAGCGAGGGGCGCCTAGGGCTTGGGAGGGGCGATGCCATGGTGGTCGACGTGAGAGGGAGCCAGGGAGGGGGAGGAGATAGCGATGAACATGAATGTGAGGGGGAGGAGATAGCGATGTTGTGGGAGGCGCAGTATTTATAGCGAGCAATGGCACACCTACGTAAGATATGGACTGAGCTGCACTGACTTAACTGCAGGTCCAGTTGCGTCACTGACATGTGGGCCAGACCCTTGTTGGGCCCATATGTTAGTGACCCAATGCACCTGTAGTTAAGTAACAACTACGTGGGCATATTTGTTGGAGTAAATTACGGGGGAGGGAAGGGGTGTAAATATTGCTGGTCACAATGTATTGGACGAGCGCGGGGGGAGGAGAGTCATGCATGCAGATTTTTTCCACACGGGTCGGAGTGGTGGGACCGCCGGAGGGAGAAGGAGAGTCTCGCAGGCATATTGTTTCCACACATGGAGAGGAAAAGATTTGGAGATGAACGGGCTTCCTGCAGGTATGGGAAACGGTGCATAATAAGTCTCATCTTGCATGTCGGGCTAGGTATAGTCTCAAGTCATTAAAAACATACACGCCCCACACATGTTCATATTTCAAGGTGCACTAAATTATTGCATGCGATGATTAAGGCTGGCCATATAATGGTGGTATCTTAGCTGGTATCATGCACACGGGAATAGCAAACATGCTGATGTGGCAAAGAATTAAAGAAGAGATGGGGGTTAGAGTAACTAGTGTTCATGCATGCATTGGTAAACACATTTTTTTGTGAAGAACTACAAAAACTATTCCACCGCCTCTATCTTGCTAAGAGTAGGTCAAAATTTTGAATCGAGCCCTTTAAACTAGAAGGGAGGTAGTAGTACTCTAATGGCTAACCTTGGCCCTGTTTGGATCCATGTGTTAGAGTTAGTTTGGGTTGGTGTGAACTCAACTAACCCAAAAAATCTAACCCACCCAAGAGGTGCTTATTTGGGTTACTCCCTCCGTCTAGGTGTGTAAGTCATCTTACGTTGTGCACCGCGACCAAGGAGGAGAGGCAAACAAGAAAACTTAATGTCTTTTTGGTAATTAATAGCATTGCATGCAATGAACTAACCACTGCATGTCATGTTTGGCAGTCTCAAGTCATTGAAAGCATGCACCGCCCACATCTCTTATTGGTTGGTATGTCACAAAACAAGAAACGATATTGTAGATATTGATATTTTTAGTACTTATAAATTTGGTCAAACACTTCGCAAACGGTTGACGGAAGTAAAAAAGGACCAGAGGGAGTATCATGCATGCGGAGTAGGCAAAAAAAATACTCATTTATAGCTGGTCGAAGTCTCAAAGGGAGCGACCGCGCGAGGGAGGCGAAGGTTGTGGGAGGTGCAACGGTTGACGGAATTAAGTGAAGTTACCCATGCGCCGGCATGGCGTGCGAACAGGCAGAAGCTATACCGTCAGGCCTACGATATGGGTCTAGTAGACATGACATCTAGTGGGTCCCGCATTGTTCTCGAGAACTCTTTGGGGGCTTGCAGCCGTTTATCCATTGGGTAAGCCAGCAACCCCACGCCGTTCGCACGCCCTACTCGTCCCCATCTTCTACTACTACAATACCTTACAACAGTTCGCTCCCAGTCGTCCCGTCCTTTCACATTACGGCAGTTCCACTAATCCTAACCCTCCTCCCAAATCCATGGCGTCCCAAATCTCCATGATCAGCGGTGAGTACAACGTTAAAACCATCACCGGCGATGAGTTCGACGTCATCTACACCCGTGGATCCGCGACGGTGAAAGCATGCCTTGCTCGCTTCCTATGCATGTTCAACAGTTTCAACATCTCCAAGTCGTTCACCCGTGGTCCTTCCGATTTTCATTACTGAAAACCAACATCTAAATCTAAACCATAGTATTTTCCCTAGAACTACCAGGTTCAACATCTCGCAACATAAACCCATACAACCATACGCCAAGGAGGTACATAGTACTATGAATTCCATTTTTGCTCCATACCAATCGTTCTAAAAACTACTTAGTACTTATAACGCGCCATTGAAAATCAAAACTCTTAACCCCGCTAAAAAATGGTACTATTTTAAACGTGGCTACTCGATCTGTGGCAACTGGCGAGCCACCGCCTCCAAGTTGTTCACCTATGGTCCTGACCATCAACTCCTATGGATCAAATTATCGCGCGAGCTGACTATTCCTACAAAGGTGCGCTCCACCACGTACCCAGTACTCGTGAATGCAGCAATCGTGCACCTAGGGTTTTAGGGTTTATTTGTTAACGTCGCCTTCACGTAGCACTCGTGTGTGTGAGATAGCGAGAGACCGGCTGCGTGCGTGCGCCTCTTCTCTTCGTATATGTACTCCACCGTTTGTCTAGTGTCCAAAAAATTATAACAACTACTAGCAATGTGCCAATGCATTGCCACACGATCTGAGTAGATTAATACATATTCACCAATTTGATAGAAAAAAAAGTCTAGTTTTGAAATACGTATATCACTAAAAATTTGTTATGTTTCACTCAAAATATATTCCTTTGGCGGTTTTGATGACATAAGAGAGGAATGTTGTTGGTTTCAAGATTCGAGAAGTGGTATATGTCTAATTTCTACTCTTACTAGCAAGATGCCCGTGCGTTGCAAGGAACATCAAGATCTTGTGGGAGAAAAGGATGAACGGGGGAAGGCCTTACCTGCAAATGTGGAGAGGAGTGCGGGTAAATTGCCATAGTTTTGTTCCTATCTGTCAGATATAAATCGGACGGCCTATATTGCAGGATGGCAGGCCCACCATCATCACCAACTCTATTTTTTATCCCTACTAGCAAGATGCCCGTGCATTGCAGGAACACCAAGATGCAATTATTTTACAAAATATCTGTTGTGATTGATCCATGCAGGAGTAATCCCATATGTAAAAACTAACAATATCTCGAGAAAGCGGAGAAATGAGGTGAGTAGGAGTTGGGCGTGGTGGCGATTGGTGGTCGGACTGAGCGTAGGCATGGGGATGGACGACGCCGTAGCGGCCAGCCGGCCATCATGCCAGATTGTTCCAGTGGCTTCTTTTTTAATTGCTCAACAATGAGGTTGTGAGAGATAAGGATGAATGAGGGAAGACCTTATCTGCAAATATGGAGAGAGGCGGGGTATCTTTTTGCAAAATTGTCATACTTTGCTATCCATCCGTCAGATATAGATCGAACGATCTATATTGCAGGATGGCAGGCACACCGTCATCACCAACTCGGGTTTTTATAAGAGTAGAGAACTCTTGCAATAGTCGGTGATGATCGTGTGCCTGCCATCCTGCAATATAGGCCGTCCGATCTATATCTGACGGGTAGGAAGGAAACTATGGCAATTTTGCAAAAAGATACCCACACCCCTCTCCACACTTGCAAATAAGGCCTTCCCTTGTTCATCTTTTCTCCCGCAAGATAAACTACTCATACAAATGCATCTTCATGTTCCGTGCAACGCATGGGCATCTTGCTAGTTGTTGCAAAAAGCCCATGTGTGTGAGAGAGAGAGGGAGAGAGGAGGAGGACGGAGTGCATGTGTGACAAAGACACAAAGAGTGTGTGTGCGAGAGGTATCATCTTAAAATGAGGTGATAGTGTGTGTGTGCACGATCGAGAGGGCGTGTCTCAAGAAGGGAAGAAAGATCTACATAGATACAAGGAGCGGGAGAGAGACATGTATGCGATAGTGGAAGCACGAGTGTGCGGGTGTATAAACCTATCTAGAGGCTAGTCGATAAATGTTTGTGAGAGAAATACGAGTCGAGGGTGCGAAAGCGAGAGTTTTGTGTGTGAGAGATAGACGACAGTCGGGAAGGGGAGTGGAAGCAGGACTTGTGTGTGTGTGAGAGAGAGAGAGGGGGGAGTTTGTCTAATCAGTAAACAAATGAATAATGTCAGTCTGGGATGGAGACGAAAAGGAGACCGCAACAAATGTTGTGTCTACAGGAGAGAGAGAGAGAGTAATTTTAGTGGTATGATTCATATCTAGAGACATATAGGGTGTGTGAGAGAATCCCATAGAGAGAAACACAAAGTGAAAGACGAGTGGAAACTGTGTGTGTGGCGGTGAAAAAGAAAGCTTAGGTACCTAGTGATACGAGAGAACGGTAGAGACGTGAGAGATAATGAAAACCATGTAATGTATAATGTTAGGGAGAGTGTGACACTTCTCAAGGGAGACGTCGGGAGACCATGTTTGCGAGGATAGGAGAAACATAAAGTGAGCGTGTAGGTGAGCTGGAGAAAAGAGAGTGATAGCTACATGAAGGATCATGCATGCGAGAGAGATGGGCATGAAAGGAGTGAACATAAAAGGGATTCAAATATTTGAATTCGAGATGATGATACATGTAATCCATACTCGAACCAAAATTGATCTATCAAACATGCATACTCATATGAATTCATGCGCATCTATGTTATTTAATATGTAGATATTACTTATCCATACATTTTAGTAGAACATAATTTGGTTTAATTTTTTAATTCAACCTTATGATTTTGAGATCATTGTATTTGTAAAGCATACTATACATATAAAGGAGCATAATTATTTGTTGTGCTTTTGAAAGTATATATAAAAAAATGATGTGTATAGAATTTTATTCCAATCGAAAATGGATCCCGCCCGAAAAAAAATAGAATACAAACGGGATTCGAAGTGAGTTGGCACGGTAAACGTGCACTCTGCAAAATTTGAATGAAGCGGGGAAAGTCGCAGTAACCGCCGGAAACCAAAATCTGCGAGATGGAAATTACTACTGCCTATCCCTGCCACGCAAAGCCTATCTGCTCGATTTCTATAGGTTTCGATAGGGGTAGGTTTGTAATTTCACTCGAACGTGACATAACCGCCTCTCACCCAGATTCATACACGGTGGGCGCCAAAACACAGTGTGTCCTCGGACGAAATCGACTCCCTCCCCGACTCATACACGATGGGCGCCAAAAACAAACTCTCGTCGGCAAATATTCGGTATATGCGAGATTACCGTCCTATCCCCAACCGACTAATATTGCTGTGATGTAAGAAATTTGAAACGGCGGCTAAGTTTGTAAATTTCCTTGCATTTGAGACAAGCGTGCCCTGAAGACATGGTTCCCCTTCCTCTCCACCTCTATTTCCCCATTCGTACTCCGTGGGCGCCAAAACACCCTCTCCACCCCAGCCTCCTCCGTCCGCCACCCCATCCACCGTTGTCCTCCTCCACCATGCCGGAGCTGATACTCCGACGCCGCCGTCCATTACAAGAGATCGACCTCTCTCATCCATGGCTTCGGACCGGGATCCTTGCATCCCGTCCTCTCGCTTCATCCCCGCCGTCGTCCACCTTGCCGGCGCCGCTCCTACGACCATCTCGTCCACCGCGCCCCGCCGTCACCGTCTACCCTCCTAGATCTGCTTCCACGCCGCCGACAGCCATCGCTACTGCAGCATCGTCAAATTCTCAGCAGATGCATACACGGCGCTGCACCAGAGGCGGTACTCTTTCGAATATGCTCAACTTATTTATCGCAGCAAGAAAATAGATCGCCACTGCTTTACTCTGATTTCTTGTCCATCACTTACTTGCTAGTTGAGAGCAAACATTGGTTGCGAAGTTGCCTTTGTCTGGTTTGCACCTTCAGATCCGCCATGGCACGCTCAACACTATACTCCCAATGCTTATGGTTTTCCCCTTTTATATTCCACACTAGTTAAATCACAGTAGACTAAATTTCAAAATTGGGTCAGTCGATTTTTCAGAGCTCGCCGGAGTTCGCCGATGCAAACAAAGGGGCTCGGGTGGGGACTTTGGTTGTGGGGGCGGTGGTGGGGCCTCGCCGAACGAAGAAAACTTGAAGCGGGTGGGAACAGGGGTGGGGGTGGCGGAGGAATACAGGCTGTGGGGGCCGATGGTCTGGCCGGCGGCCCGTGCGGTGTTTTGTATGGGAAGAATCAGATACGAGGAAGAAGAAGGGTTAGGAGACGTAGGATCTTCATCCAACCGCCTGAAATGGTCGACTGACCCAAATGCAGACATGCCTTTATATTCAGTACCATCATCGTACCTCCTTAGTACAGCTCATGAATCCATCAAGCTAAACAACGTGCCACTCATAATTCCAAACTTGTTGCTCAAGTACGAATCTGATATGATGCTGATATTACTAAAACAGATAACATTTAATTGTTCAGCTAATGTTCCTACTTTACTTTCAAAAAAGCACACGCACCACATATAGAGAGACAGCAGGGAGTTGCTTTCTTAATGCGCTCTAGTTCATCATGTGTGGGCACTGCGCAACAAACATTTTATTATCCAAAATCTGCTTGCTCTTCTTTACAATGTTCCTCTTCCGTCCTTCTTTAATAAGTACTCTCTCCGTTCCTAAATACAAGTCTTTGTATAAATTCCACCATGGACTACATATGGAGCAAAATAAGTGAATCTACACTCTAAAATGTATCTGGATACATTTGTATGTGATCCATAGTGGAAATCTCTACCAAGACTTATATTTTGGAACAGAGGGAGTATGATAGTAGTATAGTATGTTCCTTGTAGTGAAGATGAGCAGGGACATTTGCAGTGTAGAGGTCTATACGGTCGGTTGGTATGGACACTTTGAACTCGTCGGGCCTCTTTGATTCGTAGGATTTTGTAAACATGGGAATAGGATTTGTAGTGGCCTGCCCACTTGAATCCTATAAGAATAGCAAGGAAATGCAGGGAGCTGTGTCGCCTTTGAGAGTTACACTAATATTAATAGTACCGCACCTTCAGTTGAAGAGAGCTGGTACCCAAAGCCTTTCTAGCCGTACCGGCAATACTAGCACATATATTCCAGCAAGTTCCACTTTGTTGATTTTACTCTGATGCTTACGGTTTTCCCGTTATATCTACACTATGATCTGTGTAGCTACTTTGTGTCGCACTAGCAGCAGTCCACTCTTGAAGCTAAACACTGCAATGACTTACAAAATTGGCACCAAGGCATTGAGTGCCATTCTGGATGCAATGAAACTCATACACTCCCCACCTGTTGAATCTTGTTCAGAATATGATCCTAACGACTCTTGTTCAAAATTGCCACATATAGAGAGACAGCATGGAATTGCATTTCTTTGGGCGCTGTGATTCATCATGAGTGGGCAACCAACATTGTATGCAATTAAGCGGAACCTCAAGAATATGTTTCCTCTTCTGTTCTTTAACATATTCCTCTTTTGTTATTCTGTATTTAGTACGTACAGTATGTTCCTTGTCAGGAAGGGGAGCAGGGACATCTGCAGTCATCAGCTGATAGAGCTGGCATGTACTTGATCGATAGGCTTTCAATTACTAGCGGTAATACAACATCGTATTTTCAAGCCAGTTCCACTTTCCCGATTTATATATCGTGGTTATGGTGTACCCCTATTATGTACACTATGATCTGCCTAGTTGTTGTGTGCTCTCGTTATCATGGTTTGGCAATAAACTCTCTATACAGTATATATTGAACCTATCATCTGCCAACTGTCCTTACTTTTGGAGCCTATTTTTTGTGTACTTGTGCCAGATTATATAAATGCACACACCATATTACAGCACACATGATCTCTCTCATCAGAATCCAGTGATAGCATACAAGTATTTACAGGGGCGCCCCTATATTAGTATATCCTCTGCATTACAAAGATAATCTCACAACTATTTATGTTTTCATGGTTCTCAGATATTATACGTAATTACAGTGAATATCTGAATCCGTGCATCAGAAGAATATTGTGGAACACTGCAATGACTTACAAAATTGGCACCAAGGCATTGAGTGCCATTCTGGATGCAATGTAACTCATACACTCCCCACATGTGGATTCTTGTTCAGAATATGATCCTAATGACTATTCTAACCTCGAGGAGTCAAAGGCATATGGCCTGTCATGTTCACCCATCAAGGTGCCTGCTCTAATTTGGCAAGGTTTTATTGATTGCGCGTAGCTTGCATTTTTTCTACCTTGTTGCACCGCCATCTGCTTAGTTTACTCATCATATATGTCAAGATGCCATGCCCATCCATTATCAATACATATTCCATCTGTCATCATACCATGTTTTTTCACTCAAATGTTGTTCTTGTGCATCAGACATCAAAAAGGAAGAGGGTGATTGCCGAACCTGAAGGAGCAACAGGAAAGTCCTTGAAAAACGTGGTTGTGCCCGAAAAATCAGACAGCACCCCACTTATATTGGATGTACAACTAGTGACACAAAAAGTAGGACCGACTCCAGCAGACTGTACCCATACTTCACTGGCCACACCACCAGCCCCACCACACAGGACCTGCACTCCAGCAAAAGTTATGCCAATTTCAGTTGCCATAGCACCAGCCGTACCACAGAAAAATCCCACTCCAGCAAAAAGTACATCAAGTCCACTGGCCGAAGACCTATCCCAACTGCAGAGATGACCAATTCCTGCAGATTGGAACCCCATTCCAGTTATTCCCAGTTTAAAAGACAATGCTGTCAATGTTGTTAGGGACCACATGCATATATTCCCATCATTGGAAGATTATAGTGAAGACAAACACCATTTTCACATCTTCCTGTCCCAGTTACGTGTAAGTGCTATTATTCAGGGTGATTATTTTCCTGTTTTCTGCTGATTGAACACATCAATGATTTACATTACATTGTTGTAAGTAGGCGAGGGTCAATCTGGATAGTCATGATGAGCAAAGCTTGCTTGCGCTTTTCAAGGAAGCATTGCAGCAGTATTGGTGTTACCTGAGGAAATCACACTTTGATGGCAAGTCTATAAACGAATTTCTGGTGAAGTCTCCTGTGCTAAATTTAGAAGACATTGAATGGAGAAACCTGTTATGCACTGGTCTCGTTCCGAGGATTAGGTAATGTCTATGATATCGCATGACAATTTGAACTTCTACTTTTCCGCATGTGCCTTACGGATCTTTTTTGCAGGAAATCTGCTCGAAAAAGAATTTCGGTTTGAAAAGAATGACAGGATATCGCAAATATGTTGCCCGCTGCTTTGCTCTTGTTAGTACTTGTTGTCCTGTATCACTGTACTTGCATACATACCTGGTTCATTATGTGACAGCAGTATGCATGATAGCTTGCTTATCAATTGTTCGCTCCAAATTATCTGATCTGTATGAATGGTTATATTAGTGTAGAATATATCAAATGCCAATGAATTTTTTAGCTCTGCATTGTTCTTGTAAGTACCTGCAGCCTTTATCAGTGTACTTATATTGATAGGTAGTTGTTCATGTACCATCACTCTGCAGCTTATTTTCCTTTGCCCTCCATTTTCTACACATAAGATCTATATTTACTCTTACCATAAGGTTGGATAACACTTATGGTACTGAAGAAGTTTAGCTCTGCATTGCTCTTGGTTGTACCTTTTGCCTGTATCGCTGTACTTACATTTATAGCTACTTGGTTATGTAGCATCACTCTTCATCTTATCTTAAATATTCTCCATTTTTTCTTATATTGTCACATCTATATTTACTCCTAACAAAATGTAGAATAAAGGAAATGCTTATGAAGAAGATTTTGTGGTAAACTTCTTGAATTGCCCCCCCCCCCATCATCATGGACAAGGGCTTTATAGAGTTTGCCTTCACCAATAATGTAAGTTTGTCCTTCTTAAGCCTTCAAACTTTGTTGTGTATATTTGGTTAGGCATGACTGCAACAGTTGTTTATTTTTGGTGTTTGCATCAAATTGCATGTTTAAAGTTTATTATGTACTCCAGTTCATAAACAAAAGTTTGTCCTTCTCAATTTAAGTTTTCAGTTGTACAACCAAGTTCCTTCTTCATACCATGTAAATTAAACTATACAGAGCAAGTGATCTTATTTTGCCAATCTGAAATGGGATAAATTGACAGCACACTAAACATTGATACTTATGAGTTCTTGATCTGTAATCCATTGGTGTCGTGAAGCTGCCAACTCCTTCACAATGTCATTTCCTGCCATGTCTTGACCTGAACAATACCATATTGTGTTAATGCTATTTTAAACTGTGTCACTTTATTCGTCAGTAAGAAATGTGATGAATTGTCACCACTGATACTTATATGTGCAAAACCTGTCATCTGTCTGCTTGTTTATCTTTCAGAGTGAGGAGGATATAAGTGTCAAACAAGTGCAGTCTCACCAGCTTGCTCAGCTGCTTGCGCTGCAGCTCCCGAGCAGGGCTAACCTTTCTTGAACTCTATTGAAGTGCTGTCGGTTTTGTATATTATTTTGTCGGCGTGTTTAGTTGCACTCGTGGCGATCTTTGATGCCGAGTGTATGTAATCTGTTGTCTTCTTGTGCTTTATTATCATAGTGCCGAACTTTGATGCCCAGTGGATGTAATATGCCGTAATTTCTTTATTGTATAGGCTAGGTTTTTTTTCTTATTCACGATGCTGTGGTTATTTTTCTGTATATATATCTTGTCTTCGCAGTAAACCGGCCAAACGGCCGTCATGCAAATCACCTGTATGATCCGCATCATGGGCCCCGTCATCTTGGTCTGTTAACAGGCCTAAATGTAAACTGGCCCACTAGTAGATTCGGGCCTTTAATAGGCCGAGTAAACCGCCGGCCCTATTTTCCCAAGAAAACTCAATGGGCCCTTAGGAGGCTGAAAGTAGGTTGGGCCTGAAACGTGCCGAACAGCTCACGGGCCGGCAGCAGGCCGAAAAAGACCCTGACCCATGAATGTGCCAATCAAATCATGGGCTTATAATAGGCCAAAATTGTCTCGGTCCTTGTTTGGCCCAATCAGATTATCGGCTGCGAGCAGGCCGGATGCAAACCGGGTCGTAGTTAGGCCCAACTATATGACGGGATTTTAACAGGCCGAAATTAATATAGGGCCAAAATGTTAAACGGGCCCTTAACAGGCCAAAACTAATATCAGGACAAATTACTAAATGGGCCTTTTAGCAAGTGGGCCCAAAAGCATAGCGTCCAGTTGACGGGCCGAATCTGATATGGGCCATAATTTAGCCCAAAGCCTCTTAAAGGGTCGGACCTGATCTGGGCCGTAATTTGGCCCAGAACATGGTAGGCTTTTAACGTGCCAGATATCATATGGGCCATTATTAGGCCCAGAATGTGGCAGCCAGTTAATGGGCCGGCCTACTAGGGTCCTCAAAATCTTGTGGGCCTACAGCTGGGCCGGCCCATTAATGTCGGTGAAATCTCGTGGGCCTTTAGCTGGGCCATCCCATTATGGTCCACAAAAATCTTGTGGGCCTTCACCTGGGCCGGCCCATTATGGCCCGCAAAAATCTCGTGGGCCTTTAACTTGGCCGACCCATTATGGCCCGCAAAATCTTGTGGGCCTTTAGCTGGGCCGGCCCATTATGGTCCGCAAAATCTTGTGGGCCTTTAGTTGGGCCGACCCATTGAAACTTTATGGGCCACTTTTGGGCCGGTCCACGTGTTAACATATCATAGGTGCATCTCGCCCATTGGATGAGTGACGCCTGTGCCAACGTGGAGCTGACACGTGTTTCCTCCGGCCAATGATGATTTTACACGTGGAAAATCCCCATTGGTCCGGGTTGTTAACGGGTTATCGGATCCAAAACCGAACCCGATAGCTTAACGGCGTTCCGTTACGGTGGATGCCACGTGTCGGTCACCCTTGACGAAAGCACTTCTGCGACGCGCGATTTATCGTCATGGAAGTGGACACTTCCGTGATGATAATTTTGGTAATGTCATGGAACACTTCTACGACAGCACATGTATGACTATCTTGATTCTGTCATAAATTTGTCATGGATGTACATGCATGACAGAAAATGTGACCTACTGTGACAAACACGTATCATCACGGAGTGTATTTTTTTGTAGTGAGACATGATGTGTGCCTTGCCATAACTTTGGTAGGGAGGTACCAAAGTAATCCAGGAGTTGATCACTAGACAACAATCAAGAACATCCTGAAGTAGCTGAAAAGGACCAATGATATGTTTCTCGTTTATGGAGGTGACGAAGAGCTCGTTGTAAATGGTTACGTCGATGCTAGCTTCGACACTGATCCGGATGACTCTAACTCACAAACCAGACACATATTTATATTGAATGGTGGAGCTGTTAGTTGGTGCAGTTCCAAGCAGAGCGTCGTGGTGGAATCTACGTGTGAAGCGGAGTACATAGCTGCTTTGGAAGCAGCACATGAAGGAGTCTGGATGAAGGAGTCCATATCCGATCTGGGTGTAATACCTAGTGCATCGGGTCCAATGAAAATCTTTTGTGACAACACTAGAGCAATTGCCTTGGCGAAGGAATCCAGGTTTCACAAGAGAACCAAACACATCAAGAGACGCTTCAACTCCATTTGTGAAAAGGTCAAGGATGGACACATAGAGATTTGTAAAATACATACAGATCTGAATGTATTAGACTCGTTGGTTAAGCTTCTTCCGTGAGCAAAACATGTTCAGCACGAAGACTCCATGGGTGTTAGATTCATTACAATGTAATCTAGATTATTGACTCTAGTGCAAGTGGAGATTGAAGAAAATATGCCCTAGAGGCAATAATAAAGTTGTTATTTTATATTTCCTTATTCATGATAAAGGTTTATTATTCATGCTAGAATTGTAATTATGTGATGGACAAGACCCATCCATTAGCTTAGCATATTGATCGTTCAGTTTATTGCTATTGCTTTCTTGATGACAAATACATATTTCTTCGACTATGAGATTATGCAACTCCCAAAAACCGGAGGAATACCTTGTGTGCTATCAAACGTCACAACGTACCTGGATGATCATAAAGATGCTCTACAGGTATCTCCAAAGGTGTTTGTTGAGTTGGCATTGATCGATATTAGGATTTGTCACTCTGAGTATCGCAGAGGTATCTTTGGGCCCTCTTGGTAATACACATCATAAGAAGCCTTCAAAGCAAAGTGACTAAGGAGTTAGTTGCAAGATGACGTATTACGGAACGAGTAAAGAGACTTGCCGGTAACGAGATTGAACTAGGTATGAAGATACCGACGGTCAAATCTCGGGCAAGTAACATACCGATGGACAAAGGGAATTACGTATGTTGTCATAAGGTTCAACCGATAAAGATCTTCGTAGAATATGTAGGAGCCAATATGGGCATCCAGGTTCTGCTAATGGTTATTGACCGAAGAGGTGTCTCGGTCATGTCTACATAGTTCTCGAACCCGTAGTGTCTGCATGCTCAATGTTCGTTGACGATATAGTGTTATATGAGTTATATGATTTCGTGACCGAATGTTGTTCGGAGTCTCGGATGAGATCACGGACATGACGAGGAGGTCCCAAGGTAAAGATTGATATATAGGACGATGGTATCCAGACACCGGAAGTGTTTCAGAGTGTACCGGGTAGTCAATGGAATAGTTGAGGGGGTACCAGACACCCCCGGAGGGTAATGGGCCTATTGGACCATTAGACGGGATCACACCAGCCCACAAGGGGCTGGCACACCCCCTATGGCAGCCGGCAGAAAGGAAAGGAGGGGATTCGACCTCCCCCTTCCTTCCCTCCCCCCCCCCTTTCCTTCTGTAACATACCCAATTTGGAATGTTATACATAGGTCATTCATGCATATCATATTTTATTGAATTTTGTTTTGCGATCCTCGAAATTCTAAGCAACTCAAGGACCCACAGAGAGAGTCGGGGGTTTCACCGTTTTCATATTTCAATTTTCTCAAATATCAAAATAAGGATCACTTTCGTTTTAATTATTTTTCTCTTCGAAAATATTTCATATTAAAATATATGAGAGGAGACAATATGACTTCTCCAAAATAAATGAAATATTGGAGGAAAAAAATTAAAATCAAATAAGAATTTTATTTGGATTTTATTGCAATTTTATTTGACTTAGGAAAAATATGCATTTTTCAAAATTGCATTAGAGGCCCAAATAAATGTTCACTTTGTCCGC